>CM032453.1:60457007-60825448 GCA_019049505.1 Pachyrhynchus sulphureomaculatus | reverse complement strand
TATATATATATATATATATATATATATATATAAGATTGTTACTATATACATTTAAGTATTTTTCGAATATACTTACAATTCATGACCATTGTGGTTGAACATAACCAAATCTCCCGAACTGTTATACCCTATCTTTGTCAATGGTGGATCAGCAAAAGTTGATATAAAAGCACTCACTACTCCAAGCTCACTCTGCGTTCAAGCTCATGTAGAAGTGCCTTTAGAGTTAAAAATTCTTTGCTCATTATTAGAAAAAAATTACAAACATATTTTCTTAAACGTTTGTTTCTATTTGTGTAAGAAGGTTCACACTTTCATAAATTCAAGAATTCGATTTTTTTTATGCTACAATTATGGAATTAATCAAAATAAACAATTTTATTTAATATGTCCTCAAAATAAATATCCTTATTCGTTATTTCAACACTGCATCTCTAATGGTTAATTATCCTCAATCATCAAGCAACATTCACTGCAGAGAGATAAAAATAACTTTTTTTTCTCACTCGACTCTTCTAATTAATATTAAAAGAGTCGGGTACGAGCTGCAGTGCACCAAGTTCCCGTCACGCGTTCCTCTTCGAGCACGTTGGACCCCTCCGCCATCGACTTACGGCACCTCATCTCCACTGTTACCGTATTCTCAATCTTAATTAGTTGCAATCCAAAATTATCTTTGTATCACGTACCTGTACCAACTGACCTAGCGGACATGAAAAAAATTGGTAGGAAACTATTCAACAGAGCAAAAATCTCAGATGAACGGGATAGTCACTTACAGAGTACAACAAAGCCCTGAGGAAGGCAAAGAAGGACCCATGGAAGAAGTTCCTGCGGAGAAGTCAAAAGCACTTCTCAAGCAGCACGCATCCAAAAATTGTCTCAAAAGGCAACTTAAACTCAGTTAGTGCAATTAAGAAGCCAAGCGGACAGTATACTACAGCAGGAAAGAGACTTGAAGTGCTTCTTCAGGTTCACTTTCTGGGATCGGAAATGGAACATCCGGAAGTATCTCAGAAATTGGCTATAAGACCAAGAGAGCTGACTGAGCAACTACAAACCGAACAGTCAGCTATGAAAGAAACAACTGGGCCGTGAACAATATGCTCTTATATCGGCAAATAAAAGTCAAGCTACATGAAGACACCTTAAAAACAGAGGTGACCCAAGGAGGCGTGTTATAGCCATTCCTCTAACTCAGGGGTGCTCACAAACGTCGATCGCGAGTGCTTTTTGAGTCGATCTCGAGAAAAAAATTCCGATATAGAACTATTCACAGATTTTGTTTTAGGTAACTAAAACAAAATGTAATGAATACTACTAAAATTTATTCGATCCACAATTAGGCCCCCTCATCACTTTCTTTTATTAATAACCCCCTGCTAGCGGCAAAAGGCGGCTTATCAAAGGAACGCGCGGTATTGTCAAAGAAAAGCCGCGTTTTTGATTCCCGCCGATTTTTCTAGAAACTTCGGGCGGCGTGTTTGACGGGAACATTCGAGACTTCGTTCGCGCCGATATAAATGTTGCGCCTGCAGGAATAGGAGTCAGTCTGAGTTGTAACTTGAAGGCGATACATCGATACAAAGTTTATTAATAAATAGTCCAAAATGAGTGCGCGAAGAAAAGTAAAACTTATCATTTTAATAACGATTGGGAGGAAGAATTTTTCTTTTGTATGATAAAGGATAAGTGCATTTGTCTCATTTGCCGTGCGTCAGTTGCAATACCGTGGGAACTTAGAGAGGCATCATAAAACGGTTCATAAAAACTATGAAAAGGATTTTCCGTCACAGAGTGAATTAAGAAAACGAAAAGTACGTGATTTGATAACTTGTTTGAAAAAAGAACAAACCATGTTCACAAGACCAGCAAACAATCAAAAGCTGCAACGATCGCGTCATTTAAAATATCTCATATATTGGCGAAACACAAGAAACCATTTGATGATGGATTGGTTGTGAAGGAAGCATTTATTGAAGCGGGTGAGACTTTATTTGGAGATTTTAAAAATAAAACAGAGATTATGTCTGCTATTAGAGAACTTCAGTTATCTCGTCCGACTGTCACAAGGCGTGTTGAAGTCATGAGTCAGGACATGGCAGATAAACTAAAACATGATATCATGGAATGTACATACTTTTCTTTACAGTTCGACGAATCCACCGATATGACAGACACTGCAGCTGTGTATTTTTATTCGAATGGTATTCAATGACAGTCGGCTAAGGAAGAGTTTTTGACAATGATTCCTCTGAAAGGAAAGACCCGTGGCGAAGATATATATGACGTTTTCTTCAATTTTGTAACAAACTACAAGCTACCAATATATAAACTAGTGTGCATTACAACCGACGGAGCACCAGCAATGACTGAAACGAAAACGGTTTTGTGGCATTGTGTCGAGCTAATGATGATTTCCCTTCATTTTTCTCCTTCCATTGCATTATACATCAACAAGTTTTGTGCACGTAGCTTGCAACGACGGCTCTTTAAATTGCAGTTGGAAGATAGTGAGTCAGCTGAACACACTGATTTAGTTCTTCACACGGACGTCAGTGGTTAAGTCGCGGAAAATTCCTAGAAAGGTTTCAAGAATTATTGCCCGAAATAACAGCTTTTCTGGACGAAAGAGGTGATGACACTCAGATGCTGAAAACGGAAAATGGCTGACTGATTTGGCATTTTTGACAGACATCACAATGCATTTAAACACCATTAATTTGGAGCTTCAAGGTAAAGGAAAAACTATTATTGAGATGATTAGCGCAATAAACGCATTCAAAAGTAAATTGCAACTTATGATAGATCAACTGAAAAGAAAGGATCTGAAAAATTTTCCGTCTTTGAAAGCAAGGATTCCTCAGTTGAATTATGATATTTATGAGGCAGAATTATCAAATATTTTGGGCCAATTCGAAATACGTTTTTATGATTTCAGTAAATTGGCAAATATCGCATCATTTATGAGTTATCCTTTTTCGTGTAAAAACATTGAGGAATTAGCTACTGAAATAGCAAGTCAGTTTAACATGGACTCATGTTCTGTTGAAAATGAGTTAGTGCAGATTATATCAGATATACATCTCAAAGCCACAGCATCTGATACAAAATTCTGGTGTTTTATATCTGAAGATAAATATCCGAATCTAAGGCAAATCGCCCTTCAACTGACGGCAATGTTTGGGTCAACTTACTTGTGCGAGTCTGCATTTTCTGAAATGAAGATAATTAAGTCAAATATCGCAATCGACTAACTGACGAACATATGTCATCATGCTTGCGATTAGCACTCGGTAATTACGTACCATCTTATGAAAAGTATGCTGAGGACATGCAGTGCCACGCTTCAACATCCAAAGTCACTCTTTAGTTAAATTTAGACACTAGAACTCGTTTGTTTTGTAAGAACCAATAAACTCGCAATTTTGAATAATTATGAGTTTTAGAGCAGACCTACACTTACCTTGACTAAAAAAATGCATATTGTGCGGAAAACTAATATCTATGCCACGATACACCCTACCTAGACGACAATCCTGCATCACACTTAGTTGCAGCCTCTCAGAGTCGATCGATCGTAGTCTAACAATATGAGGTAGATCGCCAGCAGTTCAAGTTTGAGCACCCCTGCTCTAGATGGTGGATGAGCTGTTGACTCGGCTAAACGTACAGGGCTTTTACGCCCAGGGCTATACCGGTGATATAGTTATACCCATCCAAGGGATGCATACCCGCCTCTGTGTGCACTGAATAATGTACAGCGCTGATGTGAGGGAATAAACCTGAAAGTCAACGCTGCAGACTGCTGTTATACCGTTAGAAAACAAAGAATCTAATGTAATTACAACAACTTTAGTAACTTCGGAGAACGGATAAAAACCGTTAATGAGTGCAAATATTTGAGCTTGACACTAGACACGAACATTAATGTGAAGTAAATAAATTACAAAAAAACTTAATAAAGTAAAAATATGTTTCGTGAGAAGCAGGAGCTTATTGGAAAGAGATAGGACAGTGAGTATACTCAAAGTACTGTAGACTATACGTGCGATAAGACCATTCCGGAGCTGCAGTATGGTGAACCTCCAAAATAGAGCAGGGAACGACACACGGAGCTAAATTTCCGCAGCATGAGGTTGGCTTGCTTATGTTCCACTGGGGTTATAGGTGCACCCTACCTCAGCTATGGAATTAATTCTAGTGACTAAATTACCCCTAAATATATACATAAAAAAGTGAGGCTACCAAGGGATGTACGTTTTCCTATCAGCCGAAATGACATTGGAAACCTCGTTTAAGCAAGTAGATGGGGTCATCGGCATCTAAAAAACAAACGTCATAATCACCGGAAGGATTGAAAATAGTTCCATTGAAATATTCCCATTTAGCGGGATTTGTAGTGTCAAATCTTGGCGGGGTGTTTAGGCTTCTCCCCAATACTCTTGGATTGGGTAGGGATACTCCGATGTCATAAAAGCCGTTTAAGGTCGGAGCAGAACTTCACGGCGTATTTACAGTGACAATACAAATTTCTCATTCAAGCTTGCTCCTCTAAAGGCATTTAAGATGCCCATCAGGCTAGCTAACTCCAAGGTCACGATGGAATGTACACGTAACCTCTAGCGAATAATAGGGTCTGAACTATTGTGCATTCCAGAGCACTTGGAGATAAAAGGTAATAAAAGCGGACGAATTAGTAAAATTCGGAGCTACAAAACCATACAGGTGTCCAGAACCAACGTTTAGTAGACAAAAAAATAGGTGGTAAAAACGACAATCGATGGTCATATCAGCAACATCTAGATCGTTGGCTAATAAACATCTGCCCAAAGCAGGAAGATAATTGGCGCCCCTCAAAAACTAACAATTGACGTCCCTTGTTTATCAAGGGCCCAGACCGCACTAGTGGTAGGACTGATCACCCGGGCCATCGTTACCTGACGAAAACATTTACAAGAAATGGGTATTCACAACGGTCCCACAACACGCAGACTATATGGTGAAAAGGAAGAAGCCTCTGCGCACATCCTATATGAATGTGCAACTTTAACACGGAACAGACATAAACTGTTCGGAGATTCTATATCATAGCGGTAAATTACAGGTGTACAAAGTATGAAATGCCGATTTCAGACAAACAGATGGTGCAGTTTGTGCTATAAAAGATTTGACACTGCGCCATTTTGTTGTGTCATCAACACAGTGTCAGACGCGCACGAGTGTAAATTGGAAAAGTGTGTGCATAGTGTTGTGTTCAATATGTCGAAATTTTATACCAAACAAAGAGCATTCGCGGACAGGATTAATTTTTTGTTTCATTTGAAGAAAACTGCTGTTGAAATCAAAACTGATTACTTCGAGAAGGCTTATGGTGAACATAGTAAGATAGTGTGAACGATGGTTTTCGGCGTTTCAAAAGTGGTGACTTCAATGTTGCAAACAAGGAACGTGGGAAAACCGCCAAAAAAAAATACGAAGATGTGGAAATTGCAAGCATTGTTGGACGAAGACGATTTCGCCAAACACAAAAACAACTCGCCGAGCAATTGGGCGTTAGTCAAGAAGCTGTTTCCCCAATCGGCTACTAGAGATGGGAAACGATTCAGAAGCCCGGTTGATGGGTACATGAGTTGAACGGACAGACAAATGGCAAAAGCGCAAGTGTACAAAAGGAAGTCGTTTTTGCATCGTATAGTTACAAGGGATGAAAAGTGGATTTAATTGTGAAATCTCAAGCGCAAAAAAATCAAGGGCAGATCCAGGTGCACCATCCACAATCGACCGCAAGACCGAATCGCTTTCGCCCCCAAGAAAGACGATGCTCTGTGTTTGGTGGGACCAGAGGGGCGTGGTCTATTATGAGGGTGTTAAAAACCTGGGGAAACGGTTAATACTAAACGTTACCAACAACAATTGACCGATTTGAACCGTTTCGCTGCTTGAAAAAGAAGGCCAGAATATCGAAAGAGGCAACATAAAGTTATTTTTATTCTTGACAGCGCCTTTGGTTCGTACGAAGGATGTGAAAAAATGGCTCGATAAATGGTTCGCAGCAAAAGGGAAAGATTTTTACTGACGTAATATTCACAAATTGCCGAAAGATGGCAAAAATGTATAACAAGCGATAGAGCATACTTTGATATAAAGCACTTTTTATCATTCTTTACGAATTTAACATATTTTTTTGGAAAAAAATTCCGCGTTTCACATACTTGTACACCTGGTATCACATGAAGTATCGGAAGGAAGCTAATAAACCTTCTTAAAGCGACGACGCTTATCTAACCATAGTGAGCAAGAGCACAAAACAGGCACAATCGCCTACTCCGCTCCAACCAACTAAAACACCTTTTTAACATGTCACATTATTACATTAGCAATTTTTTTATACCTTGTTCACAACTGAATTTTTATTTGAAATTTCTTTAGAATCACGAATTTCAATAATTTTCACTTTTTTCATTGCAAAAGAGCGTCTAAGACTAGAAGCACTTAAAATTATGAAATTATAAAAAAAAACATACGAGGGGAGGTCTCAAAGTCCTTCGAATAGAATGGTTGTAAACTAAATAAAACAATAAAAACTATTTTTCTTTTTCAATATAATCACTCCTGAGTTTATTATATTTGTTAGATCGTGAAATTAGCTTCTCTAATCCATCGAAAAAAATATTTTTTGTCAATCGACCCTTACAGAAATGATGAAATAAAGATATTTCGCTCCGCCACTGGTAAAAAAACAATTAAACCATATGGCTGACTGTCAAGAAGAACGTAACATTTACATTGAAATTTAATTCAACGAAGGCGCATTGGACGAATAGTAACAATGTTCGGGTTGGTTTGGTGGTAAAATCAAAGTTAGCCTTTTTTAAATATTTCTAAAAAAAGTACTGAATGTCCTTCTTCATGAGCCTACGTAGTCAACTCGTTTCATATATGGCAATAATTTCCCTAACACCCTATATATTATATATTATATTCTATATATATATATATATATATATATTTATATATATATATATATAATATTATATATATATTATATATATATAATATATATGTGTATATGTAGTACATCTATATATATATATATATATATAATATATATATATATATATATATATCTATATACGAGGCTGGTTTGAAAAGTCCGAGAGATGGCACCACGGCGCGTATCGAGGTCATGTTTAGTTAGTAGCATCTCTTGAATGAACGCACACACCAAGTTTCAGCCATATTGGTCTATTTCTTTGTGTTTGGCATTCGTGTGAATCAAGGAAGTCGAGTGATTTTCAGAAATGGACGAAAAAAGAATTTCGTGTGGTGATTAAACATTACTTTATGAAAGGCAAAAACGCCTCAGGGACTAAAGAGAAGCTTGATAAACATTATGGTGACTCTGCACCTTCGATTAGAACAGTTATAAGTGTAGGTTTCAAAATTTTCGGACTCGCCATATGGGCACAAGTGACGCTGAACGTTCTGGACGGCCTGTGGAGGTTACGACTCCAGAAATCATTGTTCAAATCCATGATATGGTGATGGATGAATGAAGAGAGTTAAGGTGCGTGAGATTGCTAGTGCTGTGGGCCTATACATCTCGACTGAACGGGTACATAATATTTTGCATAAACATTTCGACATGAGAAAGCTATCCGCAAGATGGGTGCCGCGACTTGCTCACGCTTGACCAAAAACGGAATCGTGTGAAGTGTTGCAAGGATGGTTTGCAGCTGTTCCAGAAGAATCCGGAGGACTTTAAGCATCGTTTCGTCACTGTGGATGAAACATGGATATACATTAACTATACTCCTGAGGACCAAACAACAATCTAAACAATGGGTTGATACCAAGGGGGAAGTCTGCACCAAAAAAGGCGGCAAGACCGTTCCTTCGGCCGGAAAGGTTATGGCGACTGTCTTTTGGGATTCGCAAGGGATAATCTCATCGACTATCTGGAAAAGGGTAAAACTATTACAGGTGAATATTATTCATCGTTATTGGACGCGTTTGAAAACCGAGCTGCATGAAGAGAAAAACGCCCGCGATTGGCCCACAAGAAAAGTCCTTTTCCCATCACGACAAACTCGCCCACCACCTACACCTCAGCAGTTGTGGTCGCAAAATTAAATGGAAATAGGATTCCAACTCGTTTTTCACATCCCCCTATTCTCCAGACTTGGCTCTCTCGGAGTACTATTTGTTCCCCAATTGAAGAAATGGCTGGCGGGACAAAGATTTTATTCAAACGAGGAGGTGATTGCAGACACTAATGGATATTTTGCCAGACTTGGACAAATCTATTATTCGGAAGGGATCAACAAACTAGAACATCGTTGGACGAATGTGTTAAAGCCTAAAAGGAGACCATGTCGAAAAATAAAAAAGGTTTTACCCTACACGATCAACATAAGTAGTTTTTATTTTTGCACGGACTTTTCAAACCAGCCTCCGATCTATATTTACATATATAAACATATATATATACCATATATATATATATATAAATATAGTATATATATATTATATATATATATATATATATATATATATATACATATATATATAATATATATATATATATATATATTATATATATATATATATATATGAAAGTAAAAATTAGAGAGGGTTATATAATATAGTCTTGATGTCAATTTTACTTTGAAAGTTTTAGAATGAGAATTTGCTTTGGCGACTAATTTGTTCGTTTTATTTTTCCAGTTTAAATGTTTATCGAAGTAAAGTCATAAGTATATGATTTCCAAATACCAATTAATTCCTTAATCGGCTACTTTAACTTTTGTCAATGGTGAATTGCTTTACTAAAGTATAATTCGCCTCTGTCTTATTATGATCTATCTTTTCAGTTTTCTCATTTAGAGCTCGAACTTTTTTGTTGTAGTGTTCTTACCAACCGCATTATACCGAATTGTTTGGATGGAAGCTACTATAGCTGTAATCATCCGCTGAAAAGGCATAGAGTAATTTTTGATTTTAGGTCGCCCCCCCCCCCCCCCCCCCCCCCCCCCCCCCCCCCCCCCCCCCCCCCCCCCCCCCCCCCCCCCTAGCGCGGAGTTTTGGCGCGAATGTTTGATCTTAAAAAACAAACAAATACAAGAAAAGATTTATATAACAGTTTTAAAGGTAATAATTCTACCAATAGATGCCGAGGAACATCTTACAAAAGTATAACAAGAAGGCCGATTGCAAAGATCGTATTGTTTGACTCTCTCACCTCGTTTCTCTACCCCACAGTTGTCAAGAAGGACGTAAAACTTACCAATGTTTTCTCAACAAGCATCCTTTCCGACCACTGCACAATAATGTCCAACAAATTGTGAAGCAGGACAGTTTTCTAACGTAAAACATTTGACTTGAACAGAAGCTATGTTGCATCGGCTTCAAAAAAATCTCTTTCGGTGATATCCGATCACTTCCTAATCAATGGCTGTGCCAGTTTACTCATTACAACACTCGAAAGTAAAATTAGAGAGGGTTAGTTCCCAATGTACACGGTGGGCGAAATCGATTGAAAACCCACAATAAACCTTAAAAAGCTTTCTTAATAAACACTTGATATTAACGAACCCGACATGTTGATACTAACATTTAATATGTTGAACAGCAGCCCTTAAAACGACCGTATCAAAGATGCTCGTCCTATCCCATAACGTCGCAACATGTGTGGGTCTGTTTAGATAATATTCGTATAATATAACCACAGACTAAAGAATTATCTTATTATTTCGTTGATGAGAGATACCTATATAACTCGATGTCAATTTTAGACAAAAGCATCCCTGGATAAAACGACAGAGATGGCGAGCACACGATGTGTAATATATAATATGTAGAATTTCTTTTTAAATTTTTACGCCTTTAGGGTATTTTTATTCCCTGTTGAGTTAGCATCCCTATTTCGGTGAATAGTCTATATAACATAATTCTGTAGTTCATTATTAATTCAATGTTTGTGGACACCAGTAAACTATTAAAAACACAGTAGCGACACTCAAAGAAAATTTTCGGTCCCTGTTTTTTTATCACGCTCTATTCGTCCCCTATCATACCAACAACATGGCTGCCAACGCGATCGCCAGTTGTGTTTACATCATGGATTTCAAAGAAGGAATCTTTTTATAAACGTGCTCCGAAATTCCATTATTAATAATTTTCCAATAAGTAAATGGACTCGTTTGAGACGTTATAATTGAAAATAATTATAAAAAAGATGTCATGAGGAAGTTTTTTGTTTATAGCGTTAGTGCTTGTAAAAAATCTATGTGGTATCTCCAAAAAGAAGTTATTTTTTTTTAGATATCCCAAAGATCCTAAAAGATAATTTTATTCATAATTCTATTTATTTCTATTACCAGGTGTGTACAAGTATGAAAACCAAGCTGATTTTAGACATATACGCCCAATGGTGCACCAATGCAGTTTGTGCTATAAAGGTATTTGACACTGCGCCGACACCTCGAGTGTCGTTTGTGTCTAGGGGGGAACAAGTATCAGGACGCTGCACGAGTGATAAGGACGCGGCGGGGGTGGGGGCGGGGTGGAAAAAAAAGTGTGTGCATAGTGTTGCTTGTTCAATTATGTCGAAATTTATACCGTAACAAATCCCTTTCATTCACGGACAGCAGTAAATTTTTTGTTTTCATTTGAAGAAAAATGCTGTTGAATCATACCGATCCTACTTCGAGAAGCTTATGGTGAACATGTAAGATACGTGTGAACGATGGTTTTCGGCGTTCAAAAGTGGTGACTTCGATTGTTGCAGACAAGGAACATGGAAAAACCGCCAAAAAAAAATACGAAGTTGGAATTGCAAGCATTTGTTGAGACGAAGATGATTCGCAAACACAAAAACAACTCGCCGGACAATTGGGCGTTAGTCAACAAGCTATTTCAATCGGCTACGGGATGTTGGGAAAGATTACAGCATAGACCGGTAAATATGGGTACCATTATCTTAGCGTGAGTTAGAACGGACAGGCATCTCTATGGGGTGTGTGAAAATATCTGCGGGGGGGAAAACACAGTGTGACATTTTGCTCGCTCGGAATACAAAAGGAAGTGGACTTTTGTTGTCATATAATTACAGGGGATGAAAAGTGGATTTATTTTGAGAACCTCAAGCAACGCAAAAAATCAAGGGTAGACCCAGGCGCACCATCCACATCGACCGCAAGACCGAATCGCTTTGGCAGAAAGGCGATGCTCTGTGTTGATGGGGAACCAGAGGGTCGTGGTCTATTATGAGCTGTTAAAAAAAACCTGGGAGGAAAAACGGTTAATACTAAACGTTAACAAACAATTGAGACGCGATTTGAACCGATCGCTGCGCTGAAAAAAGGCACAGAATACCGAAAGAGGCAACACAAAGTCATTTTATTCTTTCATGACAATGCTCCATCACATACGGCAAAACCAGTTCGCGACAACACCTTGAAGCACACAGCTGGGGAAGATCTACCCCCATGCGGCTTACTCGCCAGACGTTGGCTCCTTCCGATTACCACTTGTTTGCACCGATGGGTGGCGCACTTGGTGAGCAGCGCTTTGGTTCGACGAAGAATGTGAAAAAAATGGCTCGATGAATGGTTCGCAGCAAAAGGGGAAGATTTTTACTGGCGTGGTATCATGTTCACAAATTGCCCGAAAGATGGGGAAACATGTATAAAAAGCGATGGAGCATACTTTGAATAAAGCACTTTTTATCATTCTTCCGAAATTTAACATGGTTTTTTTAGAAAAAAAAAATCCGCATCTTCATACTTAGAACCCTCCTGGTATGATATAATATATTATATAACGTAAATGTTAATTGTGTTTTCCAATATTAAAGATCGCCTTTCAATTTGTAAAAAACAGTTGATTTGTTTTTCTTTTTTTTTAATTATCTGAGCATGCACAATTAGTAAACTCACACTGACGAGAACGAGTTTTGAATAAATGACCTGCATGGAATTTAATTTTTTTTTTTAAAATAGTATCATAGGGCTCGAAAACAAAGACATTAATTGTATGAAAATTATTATACTAGACTTTAACTAATGGATATAAATTGAGTAAATTTTTGAATTTAACCCAGAAAGAAAGACGATTTCTTCTTAAACTGGATAATTATAATTATATTTGACAAGTCTCTCCATAATTACTGGGATTCGCTGAATGAAATAATTAAAGAAGCAAGATTGGTCATTATAAGCGCGAAGCTGAAGGTGTACGTAGATATATTCTCAAAAGATTCATTTTTTTCCCCCGGATGAATATCTCTTAAATAGTTGGGAAATTATAAATTCAAACAATGATATACGAGGCTGGCTTGAAAAGTCCCGTTGCAAAAATTAAAAACTCTAACTTATGTGTTTGGGGTAAAACCTTTTTTTATTTTTCGACATAGTCTCCTTTTAGGCTTATATACACTTCGTCCAACGATGTTTCTTGTTTGTGATCCCTTCCGAATAATAGGAATTTGTCCAAGTCTGCAATAATATCCATTATTGTCTGTCAATC
The DNA here is from genome assembly GCA_019049505.1 of Pachyrhynchus sulphureomaculatus. Lineage (NCBI taxonomy): Eukaryota > Metazoa > Arthropoda > Insecta > Coleoptera > Curculionidae > Pachyrhynchus > Pachyrhynchus sulphureomaculatus. The sequence goes on along the minus strand of CM032453.1, from coordinate 60,812,917 downwards.
ACCTCCTCGTTTGAACTAAAATCTTTGTCCCGCCAGCCATTTCTTCAAATTGGGGAACAATAGTAGTCCGAAGGGAGCCAAGTCCCTGGAGAAAGTTGGGGGGATGTGAAACGAGTTGGAATCCTATTTCCATTAATTTTTGCGACCACAACTGCTGTGGTGTGTGCGGTGCGTTGTCGTGATGCGAAAAGGACTTTCTAGTGGGCCATTATCGCGGGCGTTTTTCTTACAGCTAGCGGTTTTCAAACGGTCCAATAACGAATGAATACTATTCACCCTGTATTAAGTTTTACCCCTTTTCCAGAGATTAGTCGATGAGGATTATCCCTTGCGAAAACCCAAAAGACAGTCGCCATAAACCTTTCCGGCCGAAGTAAGGAACGGTCTTACGCCTTTTTTGGTGCAGATTCCCCCTTGGTAACCCATTGTTTACGATTGTTGTTTGGTCTCAGGGAGTATAGTACATGTATCCATGTTTCATCCACAGGGACGAAAACGACGCTTTAAAGTCCTCCGGATTCTTCTGGAACAGCTGCAAACCATCCTTGCAACACTTCACACGATTCCGTTTTTGGTCAAGCGTGAGCAAAAATCGCGGCACCCATCTTGCGGATAGCTTTCTCATGTCCAAATGTTTATGCAAAATTATGTACCCGTTCAGTCGAGATGCCCACAGCCCTAGCAATCTCACGCACCTTAACTCTTCTGTCATCCATCACCATATCATGGATTTGATCAATGATTTCTGCAGTCGTAACCTCCACAGGCCGTCCAGAACCCGTTCAGCGTCACTTGTGCCCATATGGCCAGTCTGAAAATTTGAAAACCACTTATAAACTGTTCTAATCGAAGGTGCAGAGTCACCATAATGTTTATCAAGCTTCTCTTTTAGTCTCCTGAGGCGTTCTGCCTTTCATAAAGTAATGTTTAATCACCACACGAAATTCTTTTTCGTCCATTTCTTTGAAAACCACTCGACTTCCTTAATTCACACGAATGCCAAACACAAAGAAAAGACCAATATGACTGAAACTTGGTGTGCGTTCGTTCAAGAGATGCTACTAACTAAACATGACCTCGATACGCGCCGGTGGTGCCATCTCTCGTACTTTGCACGGACTTTTCAAACCAGCCTTGTATTTAAATGAATAACGTGCAAAAAGAGTTGAAGCCAAATGTATTTTTCCTTATATTTTTTCCCTTTTCCCCTGTTTTTCGTATATCTGTTTTAATAAGAACTTGATAAAAAAAAAGTCTCTAAAAAATTTTTTTCTCGTCTGTTTCCTTCTTTCAATCAGAAAAAAATCATTTTTATTCTACAGAATAGGATTTTTCTTGAAAGAAATATTTAAAAAATTCGGGGGCATCATACCAACAGATCATGTGATCATTACAAACGCGAACCCCTTGAGATCAAAAGATGCGTGTCGCTACTGTGTTTTATGTTTACTGTGATTTGGATGTCAACAAAATAGTTTGGGGAAAACTAAATAGAGGGCGATTTCTTACGTTCCTTCATTTAAAACCATTTTAAAAATATGTCTTGTAAAAAAGACGTAAAATAAATAAAGAAATTTTAGAGAAAATATATCAGCCTCGAGGAGAAAGCGTAAAAAAATAGTACAGATTTTTCAAAATACACTTTTTCGTTCTAACCAAACAAACGATACATATTTTTTTCAGACGTACAGAGGGAACTTTTATTGTTTAAACTTTTACTCGGTGCTACTTAGGATACTTTTGAATTTTTTTATACTAAAAAATGTGAAACAACTAAAGTCCAGTTTTAATAGAAGATTGATTAACGCATGTTTCACAATAACTTATAAAAATAGATCAATTGTAATTACCATCTTGATTCTCCTACATTAAATTTTGGATTATTTTTACTCTTTATTTGAAGATGTGTGATCTTTGGACAAAAAGAGATTTTAATGTTACTACTTTTTATAGAACAAAATAGAGCTTAAGTTTTAAGAAAAAGTAACACAATAGGAAGGGCATATGCAAAATTATGGTAATATAAGAACAAACAAAAGATATTTTAAAGATCATCTAAAATTTTATCAACCATACCGTACACGATAGAAGAACAGAAATCAACATATCCAACGTCCTAAATCAGGTCGAAAGAGATCCCAGAGATCACAGAGAAAGAAATCACATCAACCATGAAGGACATGAAAAATAACAAAAAACCCCGGGTGGAGACAATATTGGTCATAAGGTCAACAAATTATCAAAGCTCTGAAAAAGTTATTGAATAAATGCCTCCTGGAACGAATAACTCCATCGCAATGAAATAATGCAACCATTGTCATCATGCATAAAAAAGGAGATACTTCAGATCTTACAAACTATCGACCCATTATCCTCCTGAGTCATGTATACAAATTATTTCCAAAAATGCTTACCAAACATCTAACAAATAAATTTGACTTTTTTCTTTCAAAAGAGCAGGCAGGTTTTCGCACAGGGTATGGAACAAACTACCATCTGCTTACAGTTAAAATCCTCATCGAAAAATGTATAGAATGCTCATATTCATAGACTTCAAAAAGATTCTGTAAACCAGCCGAGACTCTTGGAAGCGCTTGCCAAATGTCGTATTGATCATCGATACTCCAAACGTAATTAAATACATACATATAACTGAAAATGCCACCGCTAATGTCAAAACACAAACTAACCAATCCATCAACAAATTACAAATTAAAAGAGGGGTGCTCCAGGGCGATACGCTCTCTCCAAAGCCTTTCGTAACACTTCTAGAAAGTATGCTACAATCAATAAACTGGGAAAAAATGGAGCTTAACATTGAGAGTGAAAAGTTAAATCACCTTTGTTTTGCCGACGATATTTTCTTAATAACAGACATTATGCAAGAAGCACAAACTATGCCGCACATGCTTCAAAAAGCTTCAGGAAGGGTTGGTTTAAAAATCAATCTATCTAAGGCCCAGTTTATGACAAATCTTGTATTAAACGACACTATAAAACTGAATAAGATGAGACAGACATGAAGTCAGCATAGGACGAGACAACCAAACATGAAATTCAGCGGAGAATAGGTCTCCCTGGACGGCATATGGCAAACTGAGCTATACCAGGTGTACAAATGAAATGCGGATTTCAGACAACAGATGATGCACCCGATGCAGTTTGTGCTATAAAGATTTGACACTGCACCATTTTGTTGTGTCAACAAGTGTCAGACACGCACGAGTGATAAATTGGAAAAAGTGTGTGCATAGTATTGTGTTGTTGTGTTCAATATGTCGAAATTTATACCGAACAAAGAGCATTCACGGACAGCATTAATTTTTTGTTTTCATTTGAAGAAAACTGCTGTTGAATCATACCAATTACTTCCAGAAGCTTATGGTGAACATGCTCCATCGCAAGATACGTGTAGACGATGGTTTCAGTGTTTCAAAAGTGGTGATTTCGATGTTGCAGACAAGGAAGGTGGAAAACCGCCAAAAAATTACGAAGATGTGGAAATGCAAGCATTGTTGGACGAAGATAATTCGCAAACACAAAAACAACTCGACGAGCAATTGGGCGTTAGTCAACAAGCTGTTTCCAATCGGCTACGAGAGATGGGAAAGATTCAGAAGACCGGTAGATGGCTACCACATGAGTTGAACGACAGGCAAATGGAAAAGCGTAAAAACACGTGTGACATTTTGCTCTCTTGGTACAAAAGGAAGTCGTTTTTGCATCGTATAGTTACAGGGGATGAAAAGTGGATTTATTTTGAGAATCCCTAGCGCAAAAAAGCATGGGTAGACACAGGCGCACCATCCACAATCGACCGCCAGACCGAATCGCTTTGGCAGAAAGACGATACTACTCTGTGTTTGGTGAGACCAGAGGGGCGTGGTCTATTATGAGGTGTTAAAACCTGGGGAAACGGTTAATACTAAACGCTACCAACAACAATGAACCGATTTGAACCATTCGCTGCTTGAAAAAAGGCCAGAATACCGAAAGAGAACACAAAGTCATTTTTCTTCATGACAATGCTCCATACATACGACAAAACCAGTTCGCGACACGTTGGAAGTACTCAGCTGGGAAGTTACGATTACCACTTGTTTGTATCGATGGGTCATGCACTTGACGAGCAGCGCTTTGGCTCGTACGAAGATGTGAAAAAATGGCTCGAATGGTTCGCAACAAAAGGGGAAGATTTTTACTGGCGTGGTATTCACAAATTGCCCGAAAGATGGGAAAAATGTATAACAAGCGATGGAGCATACTTTGAATAAAGCACTTTTTATTATTCTTCCAAATTTAACATTGTTTTTTTTTAGAAAAAAAAATCCGCATTTCATACTTGTACACCTGGTATATTTAAATCTAATCTTCCGATGCCTTTAAAAAGAAAAGTTTTTGACAGACCATTTTGACAACCCGTTCTTATAAACGGAGCCGATACTACCACATTGACGAAGAAAAATATCAATGGACGATGGACAAAAAAAATTATAGAGTGGTGATCAAGATCTGACGCCTATTGAAGTAGTGGTAGACAACCAAGTCGGTGGACTGATGATTTGAAGAGAGTGGCTGGAAATTGAGTACAAGTAGCCCAGAACAGAAAAAGGTGTCAAGACTTGAGGGAGGCTTTCGTCCAACAGGGGACAGTATAAGCTGAAGATAACTTTTTACAGCCAAATACTGTTTAGAAGTCAATCTCTATTGGCAGAAATGTTTGTGGGAGTATTTTCGATTATATTTTAAGTTGATAAACCATAATCTATCGCTTTTTGCTAAATATGGAGCCCTAAGCGACAAGTTTCTTGTCGTCCAATTATCAGTTACAATATTGAGATTTGAACACAAGTAAAAAACGGAATGCACGACACACTCTTTCCTTTAGCATCAAATGCCCTTGAGGGCTAGATAAAATCGTATCTTCCCGAGCCAGTATCGGCTGCACCCTACGCCCCCGAAAACGGACCAACAACACCAGATACTTTAACAATTGTTATATTATTGGTTACGGAATTTTTATAAAGGTCAGAGCGCATGGGCCAATTTCGAAACTCAATGGGTTGTATTCGACTATCGGCTGAGGTTTAAAGGGCTATTCAGTAAAAAATGATTGCCATCATTTCTGCATTTTTCATTATTAAAGACAGATGATGAAATTATTTTGATATTTTGTCAAAAAATTCCTTTAGAATAAAAATTTTTAAATGGAGAAATATTTGATAATTATGAAGTTATACATAGCCCTGTTAGAATATTGTAAATAAAAACCGATTAAAATATGGCGTTAAGTGCCCGTGAATTATCAGCATTTATTATATTGGGTGACTGCAAAAGTTCATGACCGATTTTCATAGATGGCAGAAGCATGCACTTTTGACTGTGCTAATGTTTCTTTTATAATATTATTAATTGACAGTTATCTCAAAGTCGTGAGTTAACATAACCTTAAAAAAGTTTATTTAAATTAATTCGTGTGCAGCGTTAATATTCAAAATTAAAATGAAGTTACATTTTCATTATGTTATGTTATATGAAATTAAAAAGTGAGTGAGTATTGGAACTGCACCAAAAAATATTCGAGACGTTCTGGGCGATCTTCCGGCATTGATAATGACTTTATCCGTGACTTAGTGAATAATAATCCACGGATTACCACTGAAGAGATTGCCGAGAGATTAAATGTTGATAATTCGACTACATTTCGTCATTTAAAAGCAACTTGGATACACTTCGAAACTTGATAGATGGGTCCTGCACAGAACGAAACAAACTGAACCGTGTTTCCACAGCCATTTCTCTCCTAGCCCGTCAACAAAACGAACCTTTCTTGAACCAAGTCATAACTGGAGGCAAAGGCATCATCTTTCACCATGACAACGCTAGACCACATGTCGCTCAACAGACACTGTAAAAACTTAGGGAGTTAAAATGAGAAATCCTCCGACACCCGCCGTATTCCCCTGATCTTGCCACTTCACATTTTCACCTGTTTCATTCTCTGCAAAATAATTTGAATGGCAAAAAATTTGATTTTATGGAAGAAGTCAAAAACTACCTTACGACTTTCTTTGAAGAGAAACCACACAGTTTCTACAAAGACGAAATGCAAAAACTTGTAAAACGATTGGAGACAGTTACAGGAAATGGAGGGTACATTATTGATTATATATATATATATATATATATATATATATATATATATATATATATATATATATATATATATATATATATATTACTATTTTTCACGAAAATGTGTTATATTTAATTTGGTTTCTAATCGGGCACGAACATTTGCAATCACCTTTTAAATGATTTCAACGATCCCAAATGTACAAAAATGTATTTCAATATTTATTTCTGTTAACTTATTTAAGCAATTTTTATTTGTCAACGAGGGAACGGGAGTCTTCTTAATATTTGTACAATTTGTTGATTAAGAAAGAGAGTAAAGTCGAAAGTGAGTTTCAAATAAACGTGTTAAAACCTTGTAGTGTTCGACTTATCAAACACAACAAGCAAAGATGCACTGTATTAGACTCCTGGCACAGAAAATATAGCTATCGCTACAGAAAGACAAACAGCTGAAATAAAACGTTGCCGCAAAACGAAGCCGGCTGACTACCGCCGAACTTCTGGGAGATGCCGCACATACATGCAGACATATGCGAGGCATCTGTGAGAAACTCGACGAGGCACGATAGCTATTTTTTGTGCTTGTGGGACAAGTGTGTAATTCATTAATAGAAACTAATTACCGGACACATAACTCCAATATTAGAAAAACACAACACATAACAATAAAAATTTTATTTAACAACCAGAATAAGTTTTTACAAGGTCGAGCATACACTTTTTGAAATAATCATACACATGATTACTTCTTGCATCTTGTAATCAATCTTTTCAAATCTTAATAGGACCATTTATCTTCGAATGAACAGAAATACTACCGATAAGTTTAATCTGTTTGATCATTCAATTAAATTTTAAATCAAAAATGGTCCTGGCAAGATTGAATCTTTGAACAATATAGACTAAACTGGATGGAAGTGGCAAAGTCAACCCTGAACTAACCTCGCTTGATGTATTTTATTACTAGTTTATGTGATAAGTGTAGATTTTATTTAAAAATTTGAGTTTTGGAAACTTACTGAAATTATAATATTGTCAGAAAAAAACCGAGAAAAGAAACTTTAGCTTTCTCAGATAAAAAAACTCACACCAAAAATAGCTTTGATTTGACCTTCCTTATCCCGATCGCCTCGAACTTTCCCAATACAAATATACTCCTTGATGTCAAATTGAAGGAATGGATTCGGCAGGAATTTACGAGGGCCGTCTTTTAAGTTTTTACAAACGAACACTAGATTGCGCCACTGATATGTGACATTACCATTGTTGTAAAATTTGGCATTTGTTATTATTAAAACAGTGGCAGCTCAGAAACTGGCTGAGTAGTTTGTTTACACTGAGCGTTTTAAAAAAAATAGTTTTGTGAACAAATGGAAATTTCACGTAAAGGTTTTTGTTGGATGATTTTTTACGATTTTAGTAAAGACTTAACAACAATGCCTCGAATCGCTTCGTTCAACTTTTGGTAATGCATCACCATCAGAAAAGACTATTTATAATTGGTTTGCAGAATTTCGTCCGGGTCAGGCTTCCGTCAGCGACGAATTTCGTGAAGGTCGACCAAAATAGCTTGTTCCAAAAAAATCGATGCTATGCGCAACATGATTGAAGAGGATCGGCATGTGACTTACCGTAAGATAGAGGCATATCAAAGACATTTGATTTTGAACGAACATTTAGCTGTGGAAAAGATCTGTTTCCATTGGATTCCCCATAATTTGACCGAAACTCAAAAACAGGCTCGTGTCACCTGATATAACGAAATGCTCAAAAAATTCGATCGAGGACGTGCAAAATCCGTATACAACATCGTCACAGAAGACGAAACTTGGATATATTCGTATGAGCCGGAAACTAAACAACACTCAACTGTTTGGGCATTCCAAGATGAACCGAAGCCAACAAAAGTGGTTCGTTCGCGAGGCACTTCCAAGAAAATGATCGCTTATTTCTTTGGTTAGACTGGACATGTGGCAACCATTGCTTTAGAGGATCAAAGAAGTCATCGATGAAATCGAGAAAAACAACCGAATGCCAGCACTCACACAACACATCAAACAATTGATTATTTGACGGAGAAAAACATCGAATTAATTGCCCATTGCTCGTATTCACCTGATTTATCACCTAACAACTTCTTTTTGTTCCCAATGTCAAAAAAAAATATGCACGAACAACGATTGTCATCACCTCAAGAAGCTGTTGAATCCTTCCAAAACCATGATTTTGAGGTACCAACTTCAGAGTGGAAAAAATGTTTTGAGAATTTGTTCGAACGCATACAGAAGTGTATAGATCTTGGAAGGCCTTTGTAAGAACTTAAAGGTAGCCCTCGTATACTATACGGGACGGTCTAAGCAACGCCCAAAATTCAGTAACATTTAGTTTACGCTGGTATTGTACAAATATTGCTTCATAAAATCTGTTGCAGTGTAAATCATGGTTATTTTGTAAGTATTTAACGTGTATATTTTTATCTACTATTCTTAAAATCTGCCCTGTATAGTCCAACAATCGGTACTCTTAAAATTGTTCGTCATTAAGTAGTTCATTTGGAAATCCTTCTATACCAATTGAAGAATTAGAGTGATATAAATGACGATGCAAATTTTAAGTACTGTAATACAGATTTTATGATATTTTTCAATAAATAGAATTTATTCAAAAAACAGTTTTTATAGTACTTATTTTTTAGTAATGGCAAGACAATTATTTTACTAGTATGAGAATAAAATTAAAAATACATAGTATCTTTCCTTGCTCCCACATGAACCGTTAGTAGCCCAAAATACTACACAACAATCTACATCATATACTTTATTTTTTGCACTCAACCCATGTTTCGCTACGTTAGCATCATCAGGAGCTATAATTGACTAAATCTAAAATTAAAAACTATTTTTATACTAAGATTGTGATTTACTTGAGCGGAACCGACCAATCCTAGACGACTTAGGTTAGTAAAAAATCGCTCTTGATGCTAAGTTGGGTAACAAAACGCCCATCGAGTGCGAAAATAATGTTTAGTGTAGTCGTGAAAACTATTATGTAGTATCATTATTCTAAAGATTTCAAAATTTTAACGTACATTAAATACCGGCAACCTGATCGTTCAAGGGTCTACTTTAACTTACACAATTGTCATAATCTTCATTACAGTGAAGTCATCATTATAATAGATGCTATAAGAAGTTGCACAGAGTAGTTTAAAGTTAAAATCATCTGCTTAATTTTAACAAATAGTATTTTTGAATTAAAGTTTGAAACAACAGAATGCATCTGATGATCTAAATTTGTGGAGCAGCAAAATGATTTTTTCGGTCTTCCTCGTTCATCATATGCAATTTACTGTTTAAAAATTAAATTATGCAATTCAATCCTCCTTCTAAGCTATTCATATTATTTCTATTTTACGAGGGTTGTATGATATGTATCTGGCCTCGGCCAGAGATGGCACTACTACTATTTAAAGAATTAAATTTTTCGTAAACATAACTTTAATCCTGTCAAATTTTCAAGTCGCTGCATGATTTAGTTTGTGACTGGCAGAGATTTAAATAGAACAACTTTTGTGATTTTATAACAATGGACAAAAATTGAACACCGAACAGTGATAAAATATTTGTTTTTGAAAAAGAAAACGAATGATGAGGTAAAAGGGGAATTCAGCGAACTTTATGAGGGCTCTGCACCTTCATTATCGATCATAAAATATTGGACAGCTGAATTCAAACGCGGCCGTACAAGCAATTTTGATGAAGGACGTCCAGGTCGTCCAAATGAGGTCACATCAGAAATGACTGAATAAATCCACCATATACCAGGTGTACAAGTATGAAATGCGGATTTTTTTTTCTAAAAAAACATGTTAAATTCGGAAGAATGATAAAAAGTGCTTTACTCAAAGTATGCTCCATCGCTTGTTATACATTTTTCCCATCTATCGGGCAATTTGTGAATACCACACCAGTAAAAATCTTCCCCACGTCGCGAACTAGTTTTGCCGTTATGTGATGGAGTATTGTCATGAAGAAAAATGACTTTGTGTTGCCTCTTTCGGTATTCTGGCCTTCTTTCAAGCAGCGAACGGTTCAAATCGGTCAATTGTTGTTGGTAACGTTTAGTATTAACCGTTTCCCCAGGTTTTAACAGTCGATAATAGACCACGCCCCTCCGCTCCCACCAAACACAGAGCATCGTCTTTCTGCCAAAGCGATTCGGTCTTGCGGTTGATGTAGATGGTGCGCCTGGGTCTACCCATGATTTTTTGCCCTTGGGATTCTCAAAATAAATCCACTTTTCATCCCCTGTAACTATACGATGCAAAAACGACTTCTTTTTGTACCGAACGAGCAAAATGTCACACGTGTTTTTGCGCTTTTCCATTTGCCTGTCGTTCAACTCATGTGGTACCCATCTACCGGTCTTTTGAATCTTTCTCATCTCTCGTAGCCGATTGGAAACAGCTTGTTGACTAACGCCCAATTGCACGGCGAGTTGTTTTTGTGTTTGCGAATCATCTTCGTCCAACGATGCTTGCAATTCCACATCTTCATATTTTTTTGGCGGTTTTCCACGTTCCTTGTCTGCAACATCGAAGTCACTACTTTTGAAACGCCGAAACCATCGTTCACACGTATCTTGCGATGGAGCATGTTCACCATAAGCTCCTCGAAGTAATCGGTATGATTCAACAGCAGTTTTCTTCAAATGAAAACAAATGATTAATGCTGTCTGCGAATGCTCGCCGCGAATTTTGACATATTGAACACGACAACACAACACTATGCATATACTTTTCCAATTTATCACTCGTGCGCGTCTGACACTTGTTGATGACACAACAAAATGGCGCAGTGGTGTCAAATCTTTATAGCACAAACTGCATTGGTGCACCATCTGTTATCGGAATGGTTTTTGACGTCGATTCATAACTGTTGACGAAACATGGATTCATCACAGCACATCAGAGACCAAAGAACAGTTCAAACAGAGGGTTTTCCGTGCACGCGCATAATCTACGTCGATTACCTTGAAAAGGGCAAAAAACGATTAATGGAGAGCATTAGGTTAACTTATTGGATCGATTCAACCATGCTGTGAAAGAAAAACGTCCGCATTTGGCGAAGAAAAAATTCTCTTTCATCAAGACAATCCATACATGCACACTTAGGTCATTGCTATGGCAAAATTCCATGAGTTAGGATACAAATTGCTTCTGTATCCACCATATTCGCCAGATTTAGCCCTCAGCGATTATTTCCTATTTCCGAATATGAAAAAATTGCTCGGCGGAAAAAAATTTGGCTCAAACGATGAGGCGATTGCTGAAACAAATGCCTACTTGGAAGGGTTCGAGTAATCGTATTTTTTAGAATAGATACAAAAGACAGAAAAACGTTGGACTAAGTGTATCAAGCTAAAAGGAGACTATGTTGAAAAATAAAATAAGTTTAGACATAAAAATGTTTTTTCTTATCATACAACCCTTGTACCATGGTCTGTAATAATTTTAAATTATTCCCTCAATTAAGGGGTAAAGCTTCTTCAGGTCTCAAGAAAAGGCTCATTTCGGGAATTTTTTTCAAGAATATAATAAAAGCACTTAGAATTTATTTGAGGTACTTTATTAAACAAATATTTAAGTAAATTTTTTTATCTTCTTTATTCAAAATCCAAGACGACAAGAAACCTTTTTCAAATCTGGCGAACTGACAGCTGCAAGGAACCTTTACCGATTCGTTTGAAATTTTGAGATTCACTTTTCAGATACATTATCTAAGGGTAATCATATGGATTTTGTGATAAGTTGTAAACCTCCTTTTTGTGGGTGAAAAATGAACATTTTTTTTTTCAAAATGATATTTTCAAATTTCCGTACATTATCCACTAGTTTTTGACATATAGCAATCAAAATTTTTTGGTGTTTTGGTCTAGGTTGAAATCTATGAGAGCAATCGTTTCGCCCATTTCAGGCCTCACATAAAAGATGCCTTGTGTTGAATTCTGAAGCGGCCATTTTGAATTAAAAAAGATTTTAAAAAAAACTTTTGTACACTTAAATATTTGTTTAATAAAGCCTTTTTTCTAGGACCTGGAGTGGCTTACCTCTCAACAAGAGGTCAATCGGTCTTGACAAGACAGAGAGATTCTTTCAGTACCCTGAAAAATTTCTATAAATAGTCCTTGTTGAATAAAATTATCTCTATAAAATTCTACAATTTATAATTTCCCTTTAAAAAAAATTATTCTTAAAATTTACATTATTTATTTCCAAAACAATACATCTTTTTTTATAGGTAAAATAATAAATAAACTACACTTTGTCACTGATTTTTGTTTCATAAATCTCTAACTTACTTTACCAATTTATTTTTAAACTACAAATCTAGGCATTATTTAAAAATTATTTTAAAAAAAAAAACATTTATACACCAAATATTTTGAAGTATTTCATGTACGCTCACGCTCATCAAAGCTGGCTGTGATATGAGTTTAAATTTCCATTTCACATCCAACTGATAAGCGAGAGAATACATAACAATTTGATTTCATTAAATATTCTGCTTCCATCATGAGCGAATAATGAAAACATGATGGCGACTTTAATGTTGCATCGCTCATCAAAGCTGGCTGTGATATGATTTCAAAGCAACATTTCACAACCATCTGATGAGCGGCACAGGCATCTAGTGATGATTTATTATATGACTAAAGCTATTGTCATAAGATCATAGATCTGTTATGGTTTTGAAAGTCGTGAGTCGATATCAGCAAAGCACAGAACTCGTCAAAATGGCTGTGATACCTTTTTTAACACGGTACACAGGCAAATTGACGCGCTATGGACAAAACTATAGTTCAAAAATCTTGTTATCTTCTTTTGATTTTCAAGGGTGATGGTCCATCAACTGAAAATTGTATCTGCAACCTAACTCATCAAAGTGGCTGTGATATCACTTTTAAACCAGAATTCACAGCCAAATTGACGATCATAGGGCACAGATAATGACATGATAAGATACCATTAGGTGTCCTGATGCTGTCAGTTCAACATTGCTCATCAAAGCTGGCTGTGATAGAAATTAAAAATCTAAAACTGCCAACTCTAATGGGCAACGGCAAACTTAAATAATCCTTTGGATAACATGGTCCTTCCTTGGTATATGGATGGAAAAATTTCTGATCCAGGGGTGGGGGGGGTGGGGGGGGGGGGGTGGGGGGGGGGGGGGAGTGGGGGGGGCTAAGATGTTGCTATCGCCTCATGAAAGACAAGGTAGTGAGACAAAAAATATAGAACATCTCACTACCCATGTCTTTCAAAAGGAAACAGCTAATTTTAAGAACATATAATAAAATTTAATCTAAACTATTACTGTTATACAATGTCTTCACAGACTTCATTTTCAATGAAGAATTTAAATTTTAAATTTTGGTGGAGGTGCAGGAAAATACAAATCTTCCAATTCCCACACAAAAATATTTTTAAAAAATACATTAAATCTTAATAAAACATAAAATGCATAGAACTTCTATAAAAGTTAATTAACCTAAATATAGGATCTATAATGAACTTACCGTTACAGCCCCAGTGTTCACATCTAACTGACCTTCCATTTTGGTCAATGCTAAAATGGAAGGGCATATTTTAATTTCTGCTTGGAACTTGGTTACAAAACCTCTCTCTATTAGCTGTATGAGAGTAGTCTGGGCTGCCTTATCAGCCCCTGTATCTGAACATCCTAAATTCCTAACAACCAAAGGTATCAAGTAATCCCCAATGACATCATTGAGAGCTGCTACACGAGTAGAACTCTCTACTGCTTGAGCTGCTATGTTTGGGATATTTTCAAGGAGGTCGGCTCTTAGTAGCGATTCTGCAACAAAAAAAAAATTTAACATTGTAAAACAACTTTTCTTATTAATTAATCATTATAAAGTAACTAACAAAAATTTTACTACTACAATCATATATAACCAAAACAAAAAGTCTACACAGATTTGCTGCTTTAAAAAGCTAGTAAAAAAGCTTCATTTAGACAAAACTGGGAATAAATTTTAAATTGTGTCATAACTAGTAAATACTAAAAGCATTTTAAACTTTAAATTAACCACATATTCAACTAATTTTACGCCAAGTTAATATAGAAATAGTATTTTGGTTTAATGAGAAAAAGTTCTGCATACTGAGGTACATTTTCAGATTAAAAGGTAAACAAACCTACTGTTGATACATTAAGAGTTTTAGCGTAGTTTTAGCTTAATTCAGAATTTGTTAAAAAATAGGGCAGGGCATGAAGTTTACCACTTAAGCGCAAAAATTCGGAAATATCTTGATATTTTCTAATTATTTCAAATTTATTATTATACTTTAAAAAAATTTAAATAATATTTTCAGTTATTATAACCACCAGTTGTAAGTAATGCCCTAAATATTTACTGTTACGAAACCAAACGCACATTTTTAGGCACGCTTATATAAACCGGGAGATATACGAGCGGCAAATCGGAAATACCATTGACACACAGCGAAATACCTGAAAATACGTAAAAATGTTGCAAAATTAACGGGAGCCCATAAAAATCAATGAAATACGATGCGATTTAGGGCTAAAATGTATGAGGGGGTGCCGGGCGTGTTTACCGTAAGAAAAAGCGGCAAACGCAGAAAGCACGCGGTATTTTCCACCATTTTGATTCGGGCCCCAAATATTCTTGCAGGTTAGCCGGAAACGCTTAGGGCGAATTTACGCGCTACCAACGTAACGCACTTACTACATAAAACTAACACAAAATTGAACCTCACCTAGTTGCCGACAAATTCACACAGTTTTCACCAAAATACTCGACATTTTCACAATTTTTTTCGCAAAAAATAACACGAGCAAACGGCAAGCGACACCTCGCCATGCTGCGTTCACTACTTGGTGGCATCGACGTACGGTGGCGCTTCTATCACTTGGTTTGCGGCGCGCCGGCAAACAGAAATCGAGCTAAGAAACCAGCGTTGCCAAACTTTCTTAATATTTTACTTAAGAAATATCCTATTTTGGTTAATTGAAATTTATCAAAAATAATAATTATTTAACTATCCTAATCGATTCAATTCTTAACAATTATTTATCAACTAATAATTTGTCAAAAATCTAGTATAAATTAAACCACATTTTTTCCAATACTATTTTTTAATTGTTTAATGAACAATTTTACCAAAATACAAATCAAAATCTAAGGCATTTTTTCTGAGATTCCGAAATTTCAAAATTTGTTACTCCTGTAAGAACCGTTTTGATCAACAAATTAATGATGATGATAATGAATCAACTTTAATCGACTTGTCTGAACTAATTTGCGAATTTTGATAAAATTTTGGTTATGCAAGTAAAACCAAACACAAGTAAGAGAAATTAAAACGAATTATTTTTTGTGTTTTCGGCAACTAACCGCATGGTGATTCATTTACTACGAAGCATCTTAACATTTCATAGGTTTGGCCAAAAAAATATGATGCTTTAAAAAATTTAAGTTCGGATATACATCTAAACTCTAATGTCGGATGGATGTAGCATCTACTTGATGGAAATTCATTATAAATATATAATAAAAGACTGTTTTTACGTCAATTTCCACTAGTTTATTTTGTGATGACGCGTTTCGCTGTCGACGCAGCTTCTTCAGATCTACATTTCGCATCGACAGTGAAACGCGTCATCACAACTAGTGGAAATTGACTAAAAACAGTCTTTTATTGTATATTTAAACTCTAATGGTTAAACTAGCGCTAAAATGATAAATTATGGTTCCTTATTATTCCTGTTCAAGCAGGTTATTTAGCGAGTGCCTTCTCAAAATATTGCCTCTTAAAAATTTCAGCTAAATTCTTTTGAAAATATCACTTTATTTGATTAATTAATCATAATCATTTAAAATGGGCTCCGAACAAATAAATTTGAAAATAACGTCTCGTTATCACTTCGATTTCTGTCACTTGGAACACTAATGATTGACTCAAAAGAATTTGCGTTACGACGGCGCACTATTTAAAACATAAGCGATACAATATCAACAGAGGCATGTTTTTGAGATGTAACAGAGTTTTGGAAATTCTTCAATTCGAAGCCGGTTTCATGGTGATAATTCTATCTTTGTTTAGGTATGTTAAAAAAGATACCATATTTATATCTAATTCTGAGAAATATCGTCTCTTGTAATTGGATGGTATGGTGCTTTGTTAGATTCAAATAAATAAATACGCAATTAAACTCAAATTCAAATCGTTTTATATATCAATCTCCATTCAATGTCCCAAGGCAAGACGTTTGTGACAAATGGCATAGCCAAGGGTCACAATTAAACTTGTGAAAGTTACTTTTCTACTTCAAAAACGTGTAACAGAAAAAGATGAAAATGACACTCAATAGACTGTCTCGCTACTAGGTCTTTTAAAAGAGGTAAGGTTAAAGACGGATGACTTCTGTCACTAAATAGAAAAACAGTGCAATATTTAATTATATAATTAAAAAACGTTTATTGTAAATTTTAATTGAATATTGTAATGTGTTATTTTATATTTATACTAATATTTTCATTGGTGTAATTTAGCAAAAACCAGTTAAGCTCGATTATGTTGCGCCAACGAAATTTCAAAACCAAGATAATTTTGACTCAAAGCACGAGGATTTTTGCTGCGACATAATTCTTTTGAAGGTTGTGTCGATTATGTATTTACTTAATTTAGTTATAAGCGTCTAAGGAATTATATAGAAAAATATGGCATCAGCATATATTCTTTTCAAATATGTAAAATCACTCTTAAATCGCAAACCTTTTATTTCTCATCTACAAAGTTTAGGGTCAACCTAACCTAAAATATATAAGACTTACTTAAAAGATCGTCTTGAAATCTTAATATGAGATTATTGGGATGATTCCGCAAATAAGATTACTATGTCAGTGACATCAAACCAATAACGAATATAAGACATTTCTTGTCGTTGGAGGATGCTTAAATGACAAAGTTTATTTATCTTTTGACATTTAAAAGCTATTTCACGGTCATATTCAAAAATGTAGGACAATAATTAAGTGACAGACTAACTCTGCTGTGATGTTCTAAGACTTTTCGCACACTTTATTTACTCTTCTGGGATAGTAAAATACACAGTTTTTATATATTTAATTAAAAAGAAAAAATTTAAGCAAGTGTGGGAAGAATGCTTATATGTTAATCATTAACAGCAAAATATTAAAGCCAATAAACATCCTTTCTTTAGTAGCTATATTAAGGCTAAAATTAAAATATTCATTTTGGGAAATATATTTTCATATATAAAAATGGAAAGTCAAAAGTTCTAATTCGAGTGCAACAAAGTTGCCTTTAACGACAGCTTATCTCAAGAATGTGACAGAGATGATCTCGACTCCGCCTGAATGTATAACGTTAAATGCCTTGCTTGCATATTTCTCATATTGGCAATGCATTTATTACCGACCAAGGATTTTTTTTGCATACTTCGTTGCAGAAATTTACTAATTTATTTACAGGAATTTTCCATCTTTACGTTTGTTGATCCGACGCACTTTTAGAGCATTTTCAGTGGAAAAACTAAAATCAAAGCATGTCAATGAGACACCTGTCGGATAAATAGATTTACGAAGCGAAAATAAGAAGCAATAATGAAGCTCCATGCCATCAGAAAGCCGATTTTGCAAGCAACGAAAAATCTCGGGGAATTTCCTTATTTATTGACCTTTACCAACCGGCCTTGATGTGGCAACACCGCAGGGGCCCCGAGATCGTTGAACGTTCAGCGTAGTACTCGCCGTTTCATTCAACTTCGCGCGCAGCACACCGCCCAACGTCTGATGCCGGCTGGCATGGCTCGAATTGTCCGTCCGTCGATTTTCGACCGTATTATTTAGACTCGCCAACGACCAAACTTTTTTTCAGTCGTCGCATCAGTGGCGCAAGTTAAGAAAATGTGGCAACGTTGAGCGATTTATTGACAGGTGAACCTGAAGGATCCATAGGTACGAGAAAAACGCGGGAAAAAAGAAATGGACGAATTTTTATCTTAATTTTATTTGAATTTTGCTTTCTGTTCCTATTGAGTAAGATAAATTAACACTTTCCAAAAAGCTCTTGAAACTAAACACATTCTTAGGATGTTAAATTATAAATAAAACTATCTACAAGCAGATAGTCAATCTGTTTGGCATCAAATTAAATATTTTAAAGAAAACAACATTATACTGTCGATACTTTTTCTACTTAAGCTTCGAATGATTAAATAACTGAAAATAAATCTGTATCGATAATTTCATAAATCGCCATTGCTGCCCGACCCTAGTAACTACCACCTCTTCTCTGGATTTGATAGGAAGAAGAAAGATGGTGGTGCGGGGGGCGGTGGCGTGCAGCCAGCGATCGATAGACAACTTCACGAGGGAAGCGACCCCCGCGCGTTTTCTAACACTCTACACCTACGCCGTTTCACACGCTACGACGAGGAAGTGTTTTATGATGAGATTAGACGCACCTTGGCGCGTTTTTTAGGATATCTAAAATGAATATACAGAGTGAAAAAATTAAAAACTTAACATAATTGTGCCGAGAGTATCAACATACGGTTGCCTTCCACAAAATAACGTAGGACCTACACTACATAACCATAGCTAAAAATGCGTGTAGTTTTATGAAATACTCCCAACGATTTCAGGAAAAAGAAACTAACATTTTCTGTTATATTGTTTCGTTGAGAAAACGTAATAACGTTCCCTCGTTGTATACCAAGAGTGTTTACCCCTTGAAATATTATTCCAGTGGGTTTAATTACAAAAATGTTAGGACACAGTGGCCCAATTGCCTAATTTAAAAGAGCAAGTAAAATTGAATTGATATTGTTTAATTTTTTTCAAAAAATGATTTTAGACTGATACTTACTATCAATGGCAAAAGTACTAACCTTTACTAATTTATGGTATTTTTTAAAGCGATAATATAGAAAAATGTTGTTTATTTAAATGCGGAACAGCATTAAGAGCATCGGTATCATTCGATTGTAATCGGCGACAAAAATGTTGATGTTGGTCGACTTCTAGTTTCGAAATATAGGTAAAATATTACTGTCTTGCGACAACAGCAAAAAAAAAAAATAGTTAATTACTGTTTCCTCTATAAATTAATCTCTGAAATTATTCGGGATGCCATCACTGAAAAAGCGTCCCTGATCCAGAGCGTGTTCTATTTCTGGAGCGCGTTGAACCTCCGACTCGCACGATGGCATTTCCGGAGTTGACAGGAAGTCGTTGCACGTGGACCGACTAAAGCCCCCCTGCGACGATCGGAGTCTAAAAAGGGCTTGACGCGGACTATTTTTGTTCTAGAGAGAATTCCTATGGAAAATGTGCATAACATACGTGGTTGTTGGAATAAAAATTATCATAGGTAATTCGGATGTTAAGTCGTCCAATCGTAACAGCACAAAAGGATGTATCATATAGAAAAAGATTACTGCTTCATATTAAAGAATTCTTGAAATTGTCTACATATGTTATTACCAAAGCTAAAGTTCATCTAGGGTTGTGATTCCGTAGTACATTTTTAATGATGTAGAACATGGCACGAATCTTATTGCATTGTCGAGGCAAGACGTTTTCTTAAAAGTACATAACATTTCTTATCCTTCTTGAAAATTAAAAATTAGCATTTTCTGCAATAGCACTAACCTTTAAATTCCCATCGTTTAACTATTACAAGACAAACTACTAAAAATTGCGTAATTTAAAACTCAAGTGATAATTTGATTTAAAATTACAAATTTTATCTGAATGTGAAAATTATGCAAAGTAGATAAAAAGTTCCAATTTCACCTTATTGACAAGTCATATCTATCTATAGTTGAATTATCGGTAAAATTAATTTCTGTCATTCTAACCAGTTGCCTTACAAAATCGAATTTGTTACAGTCTGTCAAGTCAGAACGTGACCGTCTCATGGGACCCATTCAAACCTGATTTTCTTAATTTTGCTGCTCTTTGACGCAGCGTCAATTTCGGGTCCCGTGAAAACAAAGACACGATTCGTTTTTCGACTTTCTTTCTGGGTGACTTTGCCCACCGAGCCTCGTTTTGGCAAGTCGCTCGTTAAAACAATTTACCCACTTCTTAACAAACGACACAGATTTTTAAATATATTTAGCGGACAAGGAATATGTCATTTTAAGGCCCCTTTGGATGGGAACAAAGAAATACTGCCTCGTAAGGACGCGTAAACAAGTGACTCATTTTGGATTTTACGTGATTTCGACGAAAGTTCGGAATCGACTGATCCTTTTACTAAAATGCGTCGTAGACAAAGGTTCCCTCTACCGATTTTTTGTTGAATCGCTAGAATCGCATCTACCAAAAATGAATTATCGCGGACACGTTCTTACTTGACAAACTGTACTAGGTCAAAACAAATCAACATTGTGTGTTTCAGTGTATATATTGATTTTTTTTTTCGTTTTAGGTTTTTGAGAAACTCTTTTTGCTTTGCCTACAACATGATCACGTAAACACATATTTGTTCCCAAGAGCAAATTCGGTAACGAATTTAGTGGGACAGAGCGTCTCGACATAATTATGTTGGATCTATCTGCACCACAAATTCTTTTAGAAAAAAGCACTTACTCATTACCGTAGCCTCAAGACGTAAGTTCTGCCAGAAGTTTGTTGAGTTATAAAACCCCGTATAAGTACAAAATTTTGGATAATTTTACATCAACTCCTCAAGGAAGAAGAATTGTGCCTAATTAATCCAAGGAACAAAGAATCTTTCGTCTTGTTAAATATTAGTTTATGTGTCTTATTTCAAAAGTGTAGTAAATTTATACAACGCAAATACCGTTGTGTGAAACTGAATTAACACATGAACTTTTTTGTGTAAATAGCCAGTTGAAATGATAGGCAACTAGTGACGTTTCATTTGGTGGCGCTTCGATTGATAGTGAAGATTTGGTAAGTCACAAGTGAATATGATAAAAAATAACCGGTCAAATGCAAGTTGAACTTGCGCAATTAGTGTTCCGTACGTTGATTGCTTTTAAAATAAAATTTTTTATTACGGAGGTATACAATTTTTCGATCTTTACCGAAAACTGATGACCTTGAAATGTTTTTTTTTTTTTTTTTATATGTCAGATAAATTATTAAAGGTAATGCACTCGTGATAATTTTCTTCAATCTATACCTTGTGGAGAATATTCCAGAATTTTTTCAAAATTTTTTGATCAGTACTTTTCGAGATAAGTGGGGAACAACGATTTTTCGCGATTTTTAAAAAATAATAAAAAGAAAAGTGTGCGCAAGTATTACATTATATATATATATATATATATATATATATATATATATATATATATATATATACATATATATACATACATATATATATATATATATATATATATATATATATATATATATATATATATACAGTCGACACTGTTTATAGTGAAACTCTATATAGTGAAAAACTCTTTATAGTGCAATTTTTTCAATACATACATACATAGCAATATATACGGAAAAACTTTTTATAGTGAACAGTCGACACTCTATATAGTGAAAGACCAATATGTTGACCGAAATTTCACTATAGAAAGTTTTTCACTATATAAAGAAAAAATCCGTATATATTGCTATGTATGTATGTCTTGAAAAAATTGCACTATAAAGAGTTTTTCACTATACAGAGTTTCACTATAAACAGTGTCGACTGTATATATACACACATTTTGAACTCGCTTTATTTTTACAACCTTTCATTTGACTCCATGACCTGGTATTTTTTTTTCACTTCCGATTTCACCCCCCCAAAACTACCCCCTTAAGTCAAAATTTAACTTTCAAAACTACACGGCTCTGATGAGGTCATCAATTCCCATATTAGTACCAAGTTTCAACTTTCTATGTCAAATAGAAAATCGGGTGTGACAGACAGACGGACGGATAGGCGGATAGACGGACGGACAGATGGATAGACACCGAAGTGATCTTATAAGTGTTCCGTACGGAACACTAAAAATGTCCATAAACATTTGTTCATAACAACAATATATTTTTTTACGTATTGATATTACCGATGATATTTTCTTTTGTAATTTTATAATATCAAGAGTAAATTGGAAATTTTACTAAATTCATTATCGTGATTTACATCTATTAATAAACGAAAATTCCTTTTTTAAAATTTACTATGGACCTTATGGTATAATCTCCTAAATTAGGTTGTAGGTTTAGAAAATTTTTTTTTTTTTTTGTTATAAGGGATGTCAGGTCAAATACTTTATCAGAGCAGATTAATAAAACACATTCTACAAGGTTCTAAAAAACAATTCTGTATATCTTTTGAAAGTTGTAATAAGTGACCAACGACTTCCTGTATACAACAATCTCATAGAAATTTAATCATTTTAATTAAAAATAAGTAATAAAATTAAATGACATATGATTAAAAAAATTGTAATTTCCAATAAATATCATTTATATTCCAATGAATATTATATTATAGAATTAACATTATGCAAGTAATTTTTACATACATTTTTCAAGGCATCTGGTTGCTAAGGGAAGTTCAAGGAATTTTACAATTTATTTTTAAAAAGCAAATAGTTAAAATTCTAAAATTTAAAAATCTTTATACCTGTAAAATAAAGTACTTCCAGAATGAATAAGAAAGTTTTTCAGCTATTCATCCTCATTATCAGTTATTAGGTACTTTTAAGTTGTTTGGAACTTCTTGACATTTAATAAAGTTTAAGTAGCAGAAAATTAAATTAAAGACGTTAATTTTTAAACAGCTTAACTTCAAGTAAAGTAAGGAGTGAAGTAATTTATTAAAATATCATTTTGCTAGACTTGATGAAAACCTATTTATTGTTTCAGCGATTTTTACTAAATTTATTACATTGGGAGGATTTTTTCTACCGAACTGTAATGCGAACGATCGATTAAAACCAAAATTTAGTTTGTTAAAATTTAGTTTCGTACCTAAAAGACCTTGTAGTACTCAAGTCCCATACTCCAGAAACACAGCAATTTTTGCACATATATTTTCCAAATTATGATTTCAATGACTGGCCAAGTGCAAGTCGGACTTGCGCAATTAGTATTCCGTATGCTGATTGCTTTTAAAATAAAAATTTTTGTTACGGAGGTATAAAATCATCAATGACTTCACAAAACACACCTCAAATGAGTTTTCAACAAAGTTTGTTTCCGATCTTTGTTGAAAACCTGATGACCTTGAAATTTTTGTTTTTTTTTTGTATACCAGATAAAGAATTAAAGCTAATGCACTCGTGATAATTTTCGTCCAATCTACACCCCGTGGAGAATATGCCAGGATTTTTACAAAATTTTTTGATCAGTACTTTTGGAGGTACAAGGGGGAACAACGATTTTTCGCGATTTCTTAAAAATAATACAAGGAAAGTGTGCGCAAGTATTAACTTATATATATATATATATATATATATATATATATATATATATATATATATATATATATTTGACTCGTGTTTTTACAAGCTTTCATTTGACACTACATTCAATGACCTGGTAAAAAATTTTCGTTTTCTTTTCCGATTTTACCCCCCAAAATTAACCCCTCAAGTCAAAATTTAACTTTCAAAACTACGCGGCTCTGATGAGGCCATCAGTTCTTATATTAATGTCAAGTTTAAAGGTTCTATGTCGAATAGTTTTGGAGAAAATCGGGTATAACAGATGGACAAACAGACAGGGGGACAGACAGACGGACAAACAGCCATCGAACTGATCTTCTAAGTGTTCCGTACGGAACACCAAAAACATTACAAAAGTTGAGAGTAAGGGAGAAAAATAAAAAAAAAACAATTAAATAACTTAAATCCAAAATAACAACTTATTTTAAAAACAGCTAAGTAGGTTGTTTCTACATTTAACATGAACATCAGCTGCTCCAACCAATGCACACAGAGAGCAAGAAGCTGTATAACTCAACGAACATCTGGAAGTCTTGGGGTGACAGTAACCACTTAGAATTCAACGCCACAAAAACCCAGAAAGCAGTCTTCTCACCAAAAAGTTGCCTTTACCAAACCTATACTAAAAGCTATATACTTCGAAACAGCTGTAATATTGCTCATCTGTTTAAAGTTCTGCTCTCAAATATACTCTGCGTTTGTTAAATTCCATCCAGAAGAAACCCTAATTCTTGGAAATATCGGAGAAAAGTTGGTAACTGAGTTTCATGAGAAGTACATGCTAGGACAGGGATGGGATTTTGTTTCGATACTTCAACAGTTATTGATAATTATCGATATAGCGAATGATATCTCGATAGATCCTCTGCTATGGTCATCGATTTTTAAATAAATATCGATATATCTGAAGTTATCGATGTATCTATATATTGATAGTTATCGACACACTGACATATTGATAAGTTAAAATTACCGACAAGTCGGTTGAAATCGACAATCAATAGGTAAAATTCAGTATCGTCATCTCTATGCCAGGAATACATGTCATACAGATATATCAGAGCAGAGCCTTATCAGGTATAACTCGTCCGTCCTCGAACGACGCCCTTCAAGAATTCTTTTTATTGAAAACCTTTTTCCTTTAGAATGAACTGCCTCGGATTTACACACGGTATAATTGGGGAAATGATATATTTTAGTTAGGATTAATAAGTATTAAAAAGATCTCTGAACTTAGAAAATATCTTAGGCCCCCATTGGTGCGTCCAGGACGATTTTATTAAGACTGCATCAAGACAGTTTCTTTTGAAAATTTTACTTGTAACAGAATACTACAATAAAAAGAAAAGTTTTCAGGGTTATGGTGCTATGTTAATATAAATGACAAGTGGGACCCAAGAAAGGAAATATATTCCCGAATTGAACAGGCCCGAGTAACATACATGAATATGAAAAAAAGTCTCAGTCTCGAACTCCGAATGAGAATTGTGAGAGCGTATATATTCTCCGTGCTACTGTATGGATGTGAGTGCTGGATCCTTGACCCTGGATCAGAAAAACGACTGGATTCTTTTGAAATGTAGATGTATAGACGCCTTCTTCGCATCTCCTGGGTGCAGAAAATAAAAAACACAAAAGTACTGGAAACAATGAACAAAATGAAGGAATTACTAACAACCATAAAAATAAGAAAACATTTATTTTCTCTTCTTTCTTCTTTCGGGAGTTGAGGCCGTGTTCTCCAGGTATTAACTTTCAGACGTTTCGTTGACACTGCGGTTAACATTTTCAAAGGCCTTGAAAATATTGACCGCAGTGTTAACGAAACGTCAGGAAGTTAATACCTGGAGAATACCCTCAACTCCCGAAAGAAACCCACATTATTTCAACTGGTGGTGAAAGCCTGCATTCTTCAAAAACTCAACACTTAGGACATATAATCAGGAGCCCAAAGTACGAATTGCTACGTCTAATTATTGAAGGCAAAATAAACGGCAAACGATCGATCGCAAAACGACAGAATTCTTGGCTCAAGGACATGAGAAGATGGTCTGGATGTGCTTCGAGTGATATTTTTCGAGGAGCAGTTTGTAAAGTTCGTTTAGCTATATGGATCGCCAACCTTTGTGAGGAGACGGCGTTGTAAGAAGAAATTGCTATGTTCTCTCTGTATGAGGGTGTTTTTTTCTTAAGTTCTCACTGAGACATGAAAATGACGCCAAACCAAAGAAATGCTTGGTTGTCAAATTTCTGTCGCTTTGAGAAAATTATGTACGAGTTCGTTACGTTTTGTGGGTTTTACATTTTTTTTCTTCCGAAAAATTAGTGACACTAATTTGGAACATCGTGCAGTTCCCCGCTAAAGACAAAAATGGACGAAAAGTTCACGAAAGAATGTCTGAAGTAATACGGCAATTACGGTTCATCTTATTTTGAAGTAAAATTTTGGTCTAAACAGTTTCGGTGGGGCTATATTAGGATATCAGATCAGAAAGACCGGTCGAAGCAAGAACTGAAACTAGAGTATTCGAAACAACAGTTTTTAAGATTTCTTGCACGATGGATCGCTAAACTCTTTACACCAGGGAAAATGTTTTTTAAGCTTTGTGGGCTTTCCTTCATAGTTAGGTAGACAACTTTAAAAAAACACCCAAATAATCAAATAGAATTATCAAGTTTCAGAAGTACGTATGATGCAATACTATACTATGAACAGTACTTTAAAATGCAGTCGTAGATAAAATTATTTATATGTGTAGCTCACATATAAACTCTCATTCGGTTACTATACTCTATTTATTTGGAACTGATAGTAATAAAAATGCCAATGGAGTAACGGCGGTTTTATAACAGAGGCGTGCTACCTATTCCCATGTATTTTTCTGGTAACAATGCTCTTTTATAACGAAGTTTTACTGCCGATTAAATCATTTTATTTATGTACGAGGCATGTTTTTTAAGTAAGTACCGTTTTGCGATTCCGCCGCCGCAGCGATACGGTCGGCGTTCCGCGCATGCGCGCTGGTAACCTACATCTCATGTCTACGCACTGACGCCATTACAGTCTGATTCTTCATTGTATACGTTGTTTACTGAGTGTTTAAGATGCCTCCGACAATCGTGAGTCCCGCCGATTGTGAAGTACGGGCTGTTATACGATTTCTTAGTGCTAAAGGCGTAAAACCGATCGATATTCATCGTGAGATCTGTGAAGTTTACGGACAAAACATTATGAGTGATGGAATGGTAAGGAAATGGGTGAGAGCATTTAAAGATGGCCGCACAAATGTGCATGATGAAGAACGGAGTGGGCGTCCTTCGGTCGTTAATGAAGATTTGGTGCAGAAAGTGGACGAAAAGGTGAGAGAAAACAGACGCTTTACAATTTCATCATTGTGCGACTGCTTTCCTCAATATTCTCGTAGTGTTTTGTATCGCATTGTGACCGAGAACTTGAATTACCGGAAATTGTGTTCACGTTGGGTTCCAAAAATGTTGACGGATTTGCACATAACCCAACGTTTAGGCAGTGCATTGACTTTCCTTGGGCGGTACCACAATGAAGGTGAACATTTTTTAGACCAAATTGTTACTGGTGACGAAACATGGGTGGCCTACGTCACACCAGAATCGAAAGAACAATCCATGGAATGGCGACATTCATCATCACCCAAAAAAGTGAAGTTTAAGCAAACAATTTCTGCCCGCAAAATCATGTGCACAGTTTTTTGGGACAGAAAAGGAGTATTGCTAGTGGAGTTTCTGCCTCGTAATGAGACAATCAATGCAGCGTCTTATTGTGAGACATTGAACAATCTGCGTCGTGCAATCCAGAACAAAAGACGTGGCAAGTTGAGTAAGGGTATCGTTTTGCTGCATGACAATGCCCGTCCACATGTGGCTAATCGGACCAAAGATCTCATCAAATCTTTTAAATGGGAAACTCTAGATCATCCTCCATACAGCCCTGATCTGGCGCCCAGCGACTACCATTTGTTCCTGCACTTGAAGAAGCACCTGGGTGGTCAGCGTCTTCAAGACGATAACGAAGTCAAAACATTTGTGATACAGTGGTTAACAAGTCAGGCGGCAGAATTTTATGAGGAGGGTATTCAAAAACTGGTGCCACGTTATGACAAGTGCCTCAATATTCACGGAAATTATGTAGAAAAGTAGATTAAGGTACAGGCTTTCATGTAAAAATAAAATTATAGCGATATCTTTGCACGTCTTTTTTTAATTCCAAAACGGTACTTATTTAAAAAACATGCCTCGTACGTTCCTGTTGCTCCAACTATAAATACACATTTAAAGCAGCTTGTCCCATCAGGTCCAGATAGTTCAAAATAAAGCCCTTTGCATCATAGCGGGAGCTCCCTGGGTTGTCCGCAATAACCAGTTGCACAGGGAGTTTCAAACACTTTCAGAGTCAACGTAAACGTCGGCATCCGATACTTACGACCCACAAACATACTAACATTAGACTCGACCATAGACTACCCCTTTACTTAGCACTTAAGGATAAGGCCGTAGTTTAGATGAGCAACTCCTATCAGTAAAAAAGTGTAAACATCACACACAACTAACACTATTGTAACACAACACTTCCCGGAACGTGGGGATTTAGGTTTAATTTTTAGCTTTAAGTTAGGTTTACGGTAGCGTAGATCAACTCACTAAAAAATTAACCATAGCATTATATGATAAATTATTTAAACACTTAGACAATAAAAACCGCAGTATGTAAAATGAGTGAAGAGTTATCCCAGCTCACAAAGAGTTTTAGTGGGTATACCAGCCCGTCAGGCTGGAGAGCCCCACATAACTGGAGCACTTTGGGGCACCCATAAGGTGACGCAGACTGCTCCAGAATCCATATGGCGGATTTCTCCCTGTAAAAAAGCATGCCCAGGTGTCAAGCCAGTTAGAGGCAAGTCAGTTAGTGTGTTAACAAAATGTTTTCTCTAGCGAAACGCCAATAGTTCGGGCAGCTAACCCATAATGGAAAGCGTTTAGTTAAAAATCTATTTGACATTGTAAAAACGATCAAAATTGTGATTTAAGTGTGGACGATTGTGTGACAAAATGTTCCTTAATGACCGGAGTTGGTAAAGCCACAGTTTACAGAATTCCAAGAGAAGAACAGGAGGGGGTATAGACTCTCTAAAAAAAAGAGACCAGGCAGAAAAGAACATTGGTTACACTAAAAGTTAGAAAAAACTTATTCGGATACTTTAAAAGTGAATTAGCTACCAAATTTCTCTATAAGATTCGAATTAAAATTATTCTTAAGACCTAATAACAAAATCGTTGAAATTATGTAATAATGAAAAAAATAAACTGGGACACTAGTAGCAAAATTAATGGTGTAACTGGGACACTAGTAGCGTGTGTTGCCTCCTCTACTTCGGATGACAGCGATTAGGCGCCTAGGCATGCTTCTAGTTAAATTTTGGATAAAATCTTGAGGAATTTGCTCCCATTCTGTGATAACTGCATTTTCAAGTTCCCTCAGGTTTCTAGGTGCAGGTATATGACGTTTTACATTTTTCTTAAGGTGATCCTATACATGTTCTATCGGATTCAGATCCGGGCTTTTTGGTGGCCATTGCATAATCGGTATATCAACTTGATTAAGATAATCGAGTACCTCCCTAGCCACGTGAGGTCAGGCGTTGTCTTGCATAAACAGGAAATTGGGCCCCACAAAATGACCGAAAGGCATCACATGTTCTATTACAATATTCTCAAGATAGTAGTCAGCATTCATGGATCTCGTATGGACAGGAACCCCAGAACATAACAGAGCCACCGCCGAATGGAATCCTTGCAGGGATATTGCAAGGAGCAAACATCTCTCCTGGTCTTCGCCATACTCGCTCATGACCATCTGGATGTTTTAGACTAACCCTAGTTTCATCTGTGAAGAAAACTTGTTTCCAATCATCCACAAACCAGTTTTCGTGATTTCGAGCAAAACGTAACCTGGCAACTCTGTTCTCTCTAGTAAGCAAGGGCGCAGTGGCTGGTCTGCTACTGTTTAATCCAGCTTCATTTAACCGTCTTCTAACCGTTTTAGAAGAAATTGTGACATTGAGAACAGCTTCGAGTTCGTTTCTTATTATAGAACTAGTGACAGTCCTGTTTCTTAAAGCATATTGTCTTATAAAACGTTCATCTAGGTCGCTAGTGCATCGTTTTCGCCCTTGCCCTAGCCTTCTAGAATAAGTTCCTACTTCATTCAAGCGTCTTACCATACGACTTATTGTGGAACGATGTTTGCCTAGCAAATTGGCAACATAACTCTAACAATATCCCTCGTCCAATACAACTTAGGCTCGCACTACCTCGTGTTCAGTTAAATTCCTTGTTCGATTCATTTTTCTAATTCTTCGGGGTCAAAAATAAAACAGTCTACCACAAAAAAGTATTGCTTTGAAAAAGGGAACAATTTATAAGCTTACTTTTAAAGAAAATCTATCGCATTATTACAGAAAATTATTTATCTTCTAAAAATTCTTTAAAACTGTAAATCTAAACGAATTGTTTTGATTTCTGTCATGAACAACGAAACAAAATATGCATAGCCTACTATTCAAATACTCGATAAACTTTAAAACTGACATAAGAAAAAGATAAATTAATTTTCAAATTGTTGCGTTAATTTTGTCCAGGAGTTTAATTCCAACTTTGGATATGACCGGCAGGCTGCGACAAGCCACCCAGAAATACTGAAAATGAGTAGAGTAAAACCATGGAGTGTTTTAAAAGGTATGAATTTTTATTGGAAGAAGTGTGAAAGAATATCTTTATTGATAGAAAAGGGACAAATTGTACACTGGAGAAGAGACTATTTAAGGAAAGTTAGAAAAGCTTGCTCTGAAGGAAAAAGGATGTATTAGTTAGATGAGACGTGGATAAATTAAGGGTAAACAGTCAAGAAATTTGGGCAAGATAGGAATAACAAAAATGCTCTTGGTCTTAAACCGCCATCTGGTAAGGGACGGAGGTTAACGCATATTGGAAGCGAAAATGGTTTTGTAGACGGAGGTCTTTTAACATTCGTATCCAAGAAAACAGGAGATTATCACGAAGATATGAATTCCGATGTATTTGAAGATTGGTTTTCGCAGATGATAGACTTAATACTAGACGGTTCTGTTATAATGGATAACGCAAGATATCATTCTAAAAAATTAGAACGAGTTCCAACCTTGGGTTGGCTGAGAAAGGACATGCAATCTTGGATGACCGGGAAAAACATTTCAATTCCAAGAGTCAGCGTTAAGAGAGAATTATTAGAACTTGTGAAGCTTGAAGTTGTATGAAATAATAAAAAGTACACAAGTTTCATCATGGATGAAATGGCAAAAAAACGTAATATTACTGTTTATCGCCTGCCACCATATCATTGCGAGCTCAATCCGATAGAACTTATATGGACACAGGTTAAAGGTAAAGTCGCCAGGAACAATATGTTTCTACAGAAAATTAGCGAAAATGCAGCATGGATTGAGGGTGGAAGATAAAATGTGGAGTGTGGACATGGCAGTGGACACGACTGTTGAACCTTTAATTATACATATAAATTCAAATGAGTCGGACAATGATAGTTTTTCAAACATGTAGAAGATAGAAGATTGGTAATACTTTTTTCACCTTGCTTTAACTTCCTCATTTGTATATTTTTTAATTAATAATGTTTTATTATATAATATTATTTTCTCTAACAAATATTTTAAACATTATAAAACTGTTTCGTTCATACTATTCGCAAATAATACATATACACCCAGGCGCACGATTACTGGCCAGAACTATTTCATACTATTTAGCCCCAAACAAGAACAAGAAAAAAAGGGTCTAGGATTCTAATTTACGTAATTCTAAATGATTTACTGCTATCAGCTTTCAAATAAATAGAGTATATTTATCAACAGAACTTACATATTGTTTTAGTCGTTACTCAATTATTTGTCAAATGCTCATGTCAACTTGACTCAGGAACCATTTTACGTTCTCCATTAGAAGCTAAACATACTAATATACTATCTTGCAACCTTAATAAGAAAATTATAATATTTCCCGATTCACTTGTAACGTATTTCCTTATACAATTTTATAAATATCGTCATACATCCGGTCGGTATACCGTATCTTTAATGCAGGTAAGGCGCCAATAATCACAAAGGATCGTCATCCTAACGTATGACTAACCGTAGAAAATCGCAAAGCTGATATTTTCGTTCGGTAAACAATTTTAACACGTCATAAAAGTGACATTTTCCTTTTAAATTAATGAATGAGCGAGAATTCGATGAATGAAACATTACTACCGACAAATTGCAATTCCTACGAAATAATTTTCGAGGAAAATTACCGGATTATTATTCGTATTTTAGGTTTTCACGTCGATCGATCTACGTAACACGACCGTCGTTCTGTCGGATTTCTGCAATTAAAAATCAATAATTCCTGATAATTCCGAGGGGATTCTTGCCTATACAG
The DNA here is from genome assembly GCA_019049505.1 of Pachyrhynchus sulphureomaculatus. Lineage (NCBI taxonomy): Eukaryota > Metazoa > Arthropoda > Insecta > Coleoptera > Curculionidae > Pachyrhynchus > Pachyrhynchus sulphureomaculatus. Next base: position 60,780,761 of record CM032453.1, on the reverse strand, counting down.
GTGGAAAATTGGTCGCTTTTACCGTATTACCAATACTACAACGTAGTGAAATGACTTACTACGGATTACGCTGAGGGTTATTTTATTATTCACTGTGTTTACATGAAGCACATTAGGGGATATAAAGGGATGTCTTCTTTTAGTCGCTAGTAAGCGATAACAAGTGGAGGGTTTTTTTCTTATATTTCACAACCAACCCAGATGCTTTAATACCGGTACTTTAAGTCCAAAATTGAAAGATTATTTCCTTATTATATGTTTCCACTTACATAAGGTGTTCTAAAAGACAAAACACATTGTTTGAAGTCATTTGAAAATTTTACGAAATTGGTAGAGGTGTTCGAAGAGAGTAGTTCAATATATTATCAAGGGTAAGTTCTTAAGTCAAATCAAGACACATTAATTTGGTAAGTTTAAAGATACTTGAGAATCTTACAATATTCGTATTTTGCTGCCTTTAGTGTCTGCGAAGGTCAACATTTTAAATGCATCGAAGAAAAAGAGGTTTTTTTAATGCGAGACAAAGAGGGAGCCAGTCAAATAAACTGTCAAAGATTATCAAAAATCAGGTTTTACTTACACTGAAAAACGTACTCCACGACAGTATTTACATCTTGTTGTTGGATTTGATTTGGTAAGTTTGAAGACATTTGAAAATTTTACAAAATTGGTAGAGGTATTCTAAGAGTAGTTTAATACATTATCATGGGTAACTTCTTGAGTCAAATCAAGAAAAATTAATTTAGTAAGTTTAAAAACACTTGAAAATCTCACAATATTCGTATTTTGCTGCCTTTGGTGTCTGCTAAGGTCAACATTGCAATGCATCGAAGAGAAAGAGATTTTTTAAAGCGAGAAGACGAGAGAGTCTCTCAAGTAAACTGTCAAAGATTACCAAAGATCAGGTTTTGCTGACACGGGAAAACGTGCTCCAAGACAGTATTCAAATATTGTTGTCGGAGTTTAGTGGAAATTAATATTTACCTCAGTTTGCCCAATTAAACAAAGTATGAGTTTTGTTTTATATCTTACATTCCTTCTAAAGATGTTAATACAGGTGATGGAAAAAGCCTACAATCCAAAAGTTTACTCTTGTTATCTGTTGACATATACGGCAGCAGTCTAAAATATTGACTTTTGAATTTTTTAGTTTTCTTTTTGTAAATTTGATGATGATTGTTTACTGAAATCAACAGTGTAGTACACCCAAGAGAAAGAGACTTTTTAAAGCGAGAAGAAGATTCACGGCACGCTGCTGAAGTCGACAGTTAAGGATTACGGGTTTTTGTTTATATCTAATGACGTCGAAAGTTAAGTGTAGATTAGTTTCTTATTCAAGAAAGAGTAAATGGAATCCTCTAGATAGCAGATAAACCGGTAGACATGTTTATGCTGATTTTTCCACATTACAAAAAACGAAGAAAAAAATTATTTACTTTTAAGGGGTTGCCTGGTACTGCGCAGCCTTTTTTTAAGAATTCTTTGTCATAGTAAAATTTATTTGTAAATTTAAATATTTTTATACATAATACTAGAGGTCTTAAATTAACAGAATTTTTTTTTGTTTTTTCATGATTTATTTCCTCGGTAGGGCCGAATGAACAGTGCCCTCTTTAAATCTGGTTGACATGATATCTGGACTCTAATATAGAGTTGCCGCTATCGCCGGTACTAAACTTGTATACCTACGATGAAAAAAAAAACAAAATGGCCGACTTTTAAAATTTTCGACCTTATTTTTGCAACTTCAATTGTTTAAAAATATGGTTAAATATTAATGAATAATTATAAAAGTAGTACCGGAGGTAGCCATTTAAGTGTAGAATGAGCCATAAAAATTTGAGCCCAATCCGTGCAATAGTTTTTTTTAAATCATGTCAACAAAGTCAAAAAAGGTTGTGTTTGCGCAGGGTTATACTAAACGACATACAGATGCTCGACTGCTCCTTTCTTGACGAAAACCAACCCTCAACTGCTCGAAAACTGAAACTGAAATACCCTTAGACGGAGGATTTACGAAAACTGGGCAGAGACAGGCAATTGCACGTTGGGCGCCCCAGGTATACACTGACTGCGTCGAGACGCTTCTATTCTATGGCATTTTTCAGCCTGTTCTCTACGATGAAAAAAAAAAACAAAATGGCCGACTTTTAAAATTTTCGACCTTATTTTTGCAACTTCAATTGTTTAAAAATATGGTTAAATATTAATGAATAATTATAAAAGTAGTACCGGAGGTAGCCATTCAAGTGTAGAATGAGCCATACAAATTTGAGCCCAATCCGTGCAATAGTTTTTTCTAAATCATGTCAACAAAGTCAAAAAAGATTGTGTTTGCGCAGGGTTATACTAAACGACATACAGATGCTCGACTGCTCCTTTCTTGACGAAAACCAACCCTCAACTGCTCGAAAACTGAAACTGAAATACCCTTAGACGGAGGATTTACGAAAACTGGGCAGAGACAGGCAATTGCACGTTGGGCGCCCCAGGTATATACTGACTGCGTCGAGACGCTTCTATTCTATGGCATTTTTCAGCCTGTTCTCCACTATTCCACAGCAAATAATGGTTTCTACCGTATTTCGACATATGTTTATGATAAGAAAATGATGTTTTTGGAAAATCGATTTGTTGAAAAAAGTTACCAGGCTAACCCCTTAATGAATTACTTTTCCCTAAACGATTGTTAAATACTGTACGGGATGTCCAGACCATTTGAAAACAATAGTCTCCGTTTTATTTCTATTATGACGATCTGTATTGCCAAATATTGCAGTTATTTTATTTTTAGATGATAACAAATTTTTAGAAACTTCATAATTTCACCTGCAAAAAAACATACATTAATTCCTGGTAAAACAGATAACCTACGATAAAATATTTATTTTCTGCCCTTTCTATTTAATTAAGCAACTTATGTATACAACTTTATAAAACGTTTAAATGAAAAACAGTTTCGCTATCTTGGCGCCAATTTTCGCAATATAAATGATTCGTCATCGAATCGTCATTTCATATTATTGTTTTTTCGTTGTTTAAAGGCTTTGTAGTAAACAAATCTACGAAATAAGAAATGAAAAGTACCTTTGCTTCTTCATTTTATTAATTATTGCTTTTTATTTGTTATGTTGTGTTATATACAGCCTTGGCCAAAAGTATTAGGCACCCCTAATAAACACGCGAAACTAATTGTTTTAACAATACTATAGGCGGCGCTGTCAAAAGCTAACTTAGACAATCGACAATCTCTTTTACCGGTCCATAAAACATCTGGCCCACAAAATTGCGATAATGAGGTTTTTGGAAAAATATTTTTAATGTTTTATCAGTCTCTTTTTACTACTTGTAGTGTCAAGAAGCTTCCGTGCGTGTTTTATTTGTGAACTGGACATTCTTATATTTGAGGAATTCCTAAAAAAAAGTGAGCTTGGTATCGAGAAACGAACGAACAAGGCAAGTCCCAAGTAGAAATAGCCAAGTTAGTGAAATATTCTCGGTGCGCAGTGCAATGTGCTATTAAAAGGTTTGTGGAGACTGCCAACAAAATGAGAACGGGCAGAAAACGTAAGACTAATGAGCGACAGGACAGAAAACTCATCCGCGAGTCTATTAAAAATTGAAAAAAAAAAAAATCATCTGAGCTCGCTGCAACTCTGTCGGAAGAGATTAGGATGCCGATTAGTTCTCGAACGGCAAGGAGAAGATTGACAGAAGCTGGATTAAGAGGGTGCAAAGATAGAAACAAGCCTTGGCTTTCAGAGACCAATAGGAAGAAACGCTTAGAGTGGGCTCTGAATCACCAACATTTTAGCGAAGAAGATTGGTCTAATGTTGTATGGTCCGACGAATCCAACTTTGAGGTAAGTTTTTATATGATTTATTTTAACAAATAACTACATACAATTACTCTTGATTTAATCCGTTTTAGTCAAAATAATAACTAATTTTTTAATTGAGTATTTTTTCTATTCTTACAGCTATTCGGAACGTCAGGTGTGACATTCGTGAGGCGGCGTGTCGGCGAGGAATACCATCCAGATTGCGTGGTACCTACTGTAAAACACGGAGGAGGCAGCATTATGATCTGGGGCTGCATGGCTGCTAAAGGTGTCGGCGAAATGTTCGTTTGTGAAGGTCGCATGAACAGCCAAAAATACATAAATGTACTAGAAACTGTACTGATGCCTTCGCTAACGCGCATTTTTGGCGACACTAATTTAGACATCAAATTCCAGCAAGATAATGCACCTTGTCATAAATCAGCGGCTACGATGCGCTGGTTTAGAGACAATAACATTGTCTTGTTGGATTGGCCGGCGCAGTTTCCAGATCTAAACCCTATCGGGCATGTTTGGGTTTTCTGACGCGCAAGATACGGCAGCATAGCATAATCAAAAGCAGCGCTAAAAAGCCCTTTGATGGATGAGTGGGATGCTATAAGTACAACTGAATGTACTAGGCTTGTACGCAGCATGCCCCAAAGAATTGCTGCTGTAATTGCTGTAATTAAAGCTAAGGGCGGACACACCAAATATTAATTTATTTCATAATTTTACCTCAATATACGATTTTACAAAACATACGAATTTAATTTTTTACCCTGAAACACAAGAAATGAAGTAAATTGTAGGGTGCGTAATACTTTTGGCCAAGGCTGTACGTCAAACGGAAGTTGACGGTGGTGGCCTGCTATCAAATGTTCCCGACACATAATAGCTTCAACATTTATTTTTGCAATAAATATGTTGCAATAACTTTTTTTGTAGTGCTGATGCTGTTAAACAGGCCTTGGAAGGTGTTATGAAATGTATCAACATTAACAGCAGCGTTATAAATAACATTAGATATACTGATGATACTGTGGTGTTAGCTGACAACATACAAGACTTGCAAGAAATGATAGACCGCATTGTTCAGAGCAGTGAATGCTTTGGGTTACAGATAAATACTACAAAAATCAAAGTAATGGTTTTCTCAAAGATAGTTATTTCAGCTCATCTCACTACTAAAGAAACCACTGTAGAACAGGTTCAAACATACAAATACCTGGGTGTCACAGTAACTTATCAGTGTGACCCTAAAAAAGAAATTAATTCGAGAACTGAGCAAGCAAGAAAAGCATTCATCAATATGAAGAAGTTCTTTATGAGATCAGATCTAAGTTTGAGATTTAGAATCTGTATGATCCGATGCTATATCGTTTCCATTATACTCTACCCAAAGAGGAACAAACGGAGAAGTTGGCAGGCGTTTACAGAAACAAAAAGAACTCATGCTTTCAATCAAGGGCAGAGAAACACGCTACACTGGTCACTTAATGAGAGGTAAAAAGTATGAGCTTCTGAGATTGATCATTGAAAGTAAAATCCAGGCTAAAAGATCCGTTGGAAGACGCCAAAATTCTTAACTTAAGGACATTAGAAGATGGTGCAACTGCAGCTCGATAGACGTGTTTCCCATGACTGTTTCCAGAACCATGTTGACAATTTGGATTGCTAACCTTCGAAAGGAGACGACGTGATTACAAGAGAATGCTATTAAGATTAAAGTGACCAGACATATATTATTATTACGACAGGTGGTTATTTAACAAGGTCATCTGACAAAAAAAATTATCTGTGAAAATATACGTCATGATCTGTGATTGTTTCATAAAACGTCTTTGATTATTTTCCTAAAAAAGCAACGCTAATTTATTACACTCCAAAGCTATTTTTATTATTAAATAATTTTGGGAAATTATTTTTAATCAATCGTAAACCTGCACATTTGTAAAGTAGGCTCCAAGTTGGTAAAAAGTTGCAATTTTCACGTCGATATCCACTAGCAGCTTGTAAACCATAAATGATCACGAAGTAAGGGTTCGTGTAATGCAAGAAATATTCAAAAATTAAGTAAATTAGTAAAATTTTACTAAAATAAATGTAGCAGGAAAGTGTTACACGATAAGCATATTTTTTTATGTTGTAACAAGTCCTCATACTAAAATAAATCATGAGAAAAAATTGACCTCTAATCATGGTGGAACTCTTCATTCCTATAAAATTTTAACTAGCATAAAACATTTAGAATAACACATTTATCACCTCCTGAACTAATGATTACTGCTCGGTACGCCGTTTTCGTAATGGTTGTTACCATTTCTTACTAGATTTGCGAGCGGGCACTGTTACTATAAACTTTAGCTTTGCGATATCCCTACAAGAGAAAATCTATTGAGGTATACTGCGTGGAAGCCATTTTATATCACCTCTTTTGAAAATCAATTTATCCGGGATGTGCTGTTGCCCTATCCTGCTGAAACCGGGTTCTTTGGTTATACAGATTTAAATGTTTGTGTAAAAAGGTGCGAAGATATTTTCAATTATCTACACATATGGGTTCAAATTAATAATTGTGTTGTCTCTCAAGGAAGTAAGGGTGGATTTTTCCAGGTGGATTTTTGATTATTGCCTACCATTTAAAACTCATTTTTCAATGAATATACTTTTTATCCATTTACACCAAGAACATCGAATATAACCCTACGCAAAGAGGAAAAATAATCTGATGAACGTTTCCTGAACTTAAGGCTTTTACTCCAAACCTAATATAGCGAAGACCCAACCTAATATAGCGAAGACCCAACCTAATATAGCGAAGACCCAACCTAACATAACCTAATGTAACGAACTTTAACCTAACCTAATGTACCGAACTCCAAACCTAACCTAACATAATGTATGTAGTGAGCACCAATGGAGTTCCTTGTTTAAAGGCCTTAAGTTTAAGAAACGTTCAGCTGATCATTTTTCCTCTTTGCATAAGGTTATAATAAAGGGTGTCCCAAAATTCCCGTAAGATTTGAATTTGGTGCCATTTGTATGGTAAAGTGTTGCCAACAAAACAAAAACCACTGCGTGACAGCTGACAGTTCAGGGTTATTAAAAATGGAGCGCTACACGAAAGAACAACGTGTTTTCATTGTTAAGCAATATTTTAAAAATAATGAAAGTTTGGCAGCTACAGTTCGGAATTTTCGTACAAAATATGGTCGGAACAGTGACTTAACCTCATCAACTGTGAAGAGATTAATTGAAAAATTCAGGGAGACTGGATCAATTAGTGATCTTAAAAGCTTTGGCCGTCCTTCAACAAGTCGTTCGACACAAAACATTCGCAGCAGTTCGTGAGAATGTCGCTGAGACTCTAGGAACATCAATTCGGCACCGTGGGCAAGATTTGGACATTTCGAGAAGCTTTCTACAGCGTATTCTCACGAAAGATTTGCATCTTCATGCTTATAAAGTTCAATCGACTCAAGAACTGAAGTCTACTGGTCATGCACAACGAAGAGAGTTCGTTGAATGGATTATGGAACGACAACAAGTGGATACTGATTTTTCGAAGAAAATCATCTTCAGCCATGAGGCTCATTTCCATCTTGATGTCTTCGTTAATCGACAAAATTATCGCATTTGGGGTTCAGACAATCCACAACTGTATGACTGTTGCGAAACAAATACATCCACAACACACACTGTTTGGTACGGATTTTGGACCATTTTTCTTCGAAAATGCGGTTGGTCAGGCAATAACAGTTAATGGTGATCGTTATCGCGATATGATGATCCAGTTTTTTGTGCCTAAATTGCAAGATATGGATGTGGACAATATGTGGTTTCAACAAGACGGTGTCACGTGCCATACAGCCCGAGAAACAATTCAATTACTGCATGAGTCATTTCCTGGTCGTGTAATATCCAGTTTTAGTGATCAGAATTGGCCGCCCAGATCATGCGATTTAACGTCGTTGCACTTTTGTTCTTTGGAGTTTTTTGAAGTCTAAGGTTTATGCCAACAAGCCCACGACCACCCACGACTTGAAGGAAGAAATTAAGCGCCGTATCAACGAAATTCAGCTACATTTATGCAAAACGGTCATGGAAAATTTCGACAAAAGAGTTCGTATGTGCCAGCAAAGCCGTGGAGGCCATTTACCCGATATGTTATTTCATACATAACCCTAAACTGTATACTTTATGAATCAATAAAAAAAATTACAATTTTTAATTAAAAACCTGTGTTTTCTATCAAAATTACTTCTTGCGTGAATTTTGGGACACCCTTTAGGTTTAATGTTCTTGGTGTAAACGGCTAACAACTATATTTACTGAAAAATGAGTTCCAATAATGGATTATAGAAAAAAAAAATTATTAAGATTCCTTGAAAATTGTGTGACTGAGACTCATTTTATTGCCTAAAAAGGTGTTTTTTTTTTTTGGAAAAAAAGCAATATATATTGATAAATTAGTAAAGATCATAGCAAATAATCAAAAATCCGCTCAGACAGATCGATAGAGAAAACAGGAACAAAGATTTAAAAAAATATATATTAAGATTCCTTGAAAATTGGGACCAAAAAATGAATTTGGGTAAAAATTACTATTATCCCCACTTTTGATATTTTACTTTTGGATTTGTCGGGTATTAATAACGCCAATTTTGTTTATTGATATGGTCGTTAAGGTGAAAATGTGTTTCATCGGAGGATAAGAGGTTGGTAAATGTTGAAAAGCATTCAAACACTGGATTAACGACCTTGAGTCTCTAAGAAGTATTCGTTGACTCTCATTATTCCATTAGCTATATATTGTAGGGGTGCAAACATAAATCTTTATTAAAAATGCGTTGTAACAACTCCTGGGTACATTTACAGGACTTGACTGTGTGCATATTAATAGGGCAGAATTCTTGCGAAGTGACACTCTAACGCAGTCCACGTTTGCATCGCTTTTTGCAGTCCTTGGTCGCCTTACAATAGGTTCACTTAAAGCTGAAACAGTATCTTTAAAACTTCTGCACCCTTTCTTTAATCAGTTGAAGTTTTTATAAAAACCTTAGCACAACAAAATTGTGTGGTAAAACGCCCCACAGAAATTAAATTTTCCAGGCCCGGTGTTACGCTCTCTGCCCTCACCTTGACCCTACCGTCCGTTGTGTTCGCGCATTAAGCCAAACAAAAATTTTAGCTTATTTCAGGGACATCCCACAAATAAAATATTAACTTTAAAAAATCTTACCATCGCCGATTTTAGTGAGCACTTTCATAATATCCGGAAGTTCTTTTGCAAGTATGTCGGCCGGGGCCGTCCGGAAGATATCTTGGACCACCCTCGGAACCATATGCCTGAAAACAAAAGATACACTATTAGATGGAGTTAAGCTTTCTTAGAAGCGGTTTCATTAATCGATAGAACAAGTAAGTATTTTGTTTCCTATTGCCTTAAGTGTAGAGGCAGGGTTGTTTTGTATACTTCTGGATTAATGACAGATAATAGCATGACTATATTGTTACTTAGTTAGATTGCAGGATGGCATATGATTGTGTCAATAAATTAACCTTTTAGACAGAGATAATCTACTCTTTCTTAAGCATTATCATGTGGTGAAAATTTCTGTAAATTTTTGAACAAAGATATCAAGCATGGTAGTCGAAACTTCTCTATTTATTTAATGATTAAGTAATACAAGACATATCCATTTAAAATTAGGTATAAAATCCGTGATATTGTACAAATAATGAATGAAACAGCAATTCATTTGAATGTAATGACAACAGTTGTATTTACTACAACTCGATTAAATTATTTAAGGCATTTAAATTAATTAACAACAATCGGATGAACTTATTAACGATATTTATAACACAACACATAAAAGTTAACAATTCGTTGCGTAATCAGTTGTAAAATACCCAACTCACAATTAGTACCGTTGAAATTAAAAAAAGATACCTTAATACTATGTTACCATTAACAATGGGTGTATTAAAGGGTAAGGCCACACCAGGTCCCAGGAAAAAAGCTAATTTCGGGAATTTTTAAATACAACATTTATCTTTTTAAGTATAGGAATATTTTTATTTTTTATTTATTGTAATATTTTAAGCTCTTGGATGTAATGCGAAGCCTTTAAGTCCAAAAAAAAAATTTCCTTAGCAGTTAGCGACATCGAATTTGAACAGGTTTATAAAAAAGAACATTCTTTACCATGTGTTGTAATAGACAATCGGCTGCAATGTTCCGTTTTTGAATAGCAGTGCTTCAATTTTAGTTATCGTAAATTTTCTAAATTTTGGTTTTTCAGGCCATGACTATAATTCAAATAGCGACATCGAATTTGAACAAGTTTATAAAAAAGAACATTCTTTACCATATGTTGTAATAGATAATATGCGAGGAAAGTTCGTTTTTGAATAGACATGTTCCAATTTTTTATTTATTGTAATATTTCAAGCTCACGGGTGTAATGCGAAGCCTTTAAGTCCAAAAAAAAAATTTCCCGAGCAGTTAGCGACATCGAATTTGAACAGGTTTATAAAAAAGAACATTCTGAACGATGTGTTGTAATAGACAATCGGCTGCAAGGTTCCGTTTTTGAATAACAGTGCTTCAATTTTAGTTATCGTAAATTTTCGAAATTCTGGTTTTTCAGGCCAAGACTATAATTCAAATAGCGACATCGAATTTGAACAAATTTATAAAAAAGAACATTCTTTACCATGTGTTGTAATAAGCAATATGCGAGGAAAGTTCGTTTTGAAATAAAAATGTTTCTATTTTTTATTTATTGTAATATTTCAATGTTCTCGGGTGTGGCCACTTCAGAATCTAAGACGACAAGGAACATTTTATGCAAGGCCTGAGCGGGCGAAATGATTGCTCCTGTATAGTTCAAACTAGAACAAAAAACCAAAAAATATTCATTATAATATATGTCAAAAAGTAGTAGATAACGTGCAGATTTTGTGATAAGTTATAAACTTCCTTTTTTTATAAACATTTTTTCGTGAAATTTTTCGGTGGAAAATAAACATTTTTTTCAAATGTGCACCATTTTTCGAAAAAATGATATTTTCAAATTTCCGAATGTTAGTTTTCGACATATATTAATGAAAATTTTTTGGTTTTTTTATTCCTAATTGAAATCAACGGGAGCAATCGTTACGCCCGTTTCAGGGCCTCGAATAAAAGGTGCCTTGTTGTCTTCGATTCTGAAGCGGCCATTTTGAATTCAAAAGATAAAAAAATATTTTTGTACACTTAAATAATTGTTTAATAAAGTATTTTAAATAAATTTTCGACTGCTTTTACTATACCCGGAGTGGCCTTACCCCTTAACAATAGGTGGACTTGTATCAACATTAGTTACGATAAAATTTTCACCGTACTATCTTCGCAAGAACTAATAAGAGGAACTGTAATTGTAACAAAACTAATATTTTCTGCTCATTTGATTTGCGGTTATTTTCCTCAAAATTTTGAACGACATTTGTACATTGAATTTTGGTAACAACACTGTCATGGGCGTAACCAGCCTCTGAGCTAGGGGGGCAGCTTCTCAAAACCCAAAATTGAATTCATTTTAAGTCCGGAAGGATCTAGGGGGGAGGGCAGCTGCCCTCCCCTACCCCTCCTCCCTCTGGCGATACTCATAAATACTACTCCAATATGAAAATAGAGCAAATGAATACAAATCATTGTCTGTGTTTGAAACTTTTAACTAACTAATGAGAATAATTCTTTTTCATTTATTTTAGTAGTCTTCACAATTTACTGTGATCTAGGGCCATTACAATATTAGCTGGAGACAGGCATCGTATAATAATGGCCTAAATTAACACACACTAACTGGACGCAGACCAACCATTAGCAACAACTTTCTTTAACATCTCTCTCCCTAAATTAAAATTTGCATGTACTTTCGAATTTTTCCACTTCAAATGTTTTTCTGCTTTAAAGACAACACCCTTAGTTTTTTTCTAAATTGGTTTTTCAATTATACATTTATCATCCATCAGCAGTCAACGTTTTTGAACTGAACTCCACCATAAAAAAAAACGCAAAATGTTTTTTAAAGGTTAATAATTAATAAAAAACGAGCAAACGTTAAAATACAATAATTACTACTTTAATGGATACAGTTAAGGCGGTTGTGCTTGATATATCTAAGGCATTTGACCGTGTTTAACGTGAAAGATTGTTGACAAAACTCTTATAGTTTGTACGAGGGTAGTTTTTAAGTTATGTTAGTCAAGTCATGAAAATGAAGTTGTCAAATTTCTCACGCCTCTCAGTATTGGGACGAAATTTTGTACGAGTTCAGTGCGTTTTGCTGTTTTTACGAAAAATGAGTGAGACTAATTTGGAAATCCGTGTAGTGATAAAATTTCTCACTAAAGAAGGAAATGAACCAAAAGTTATCTATAAAAGAAGGTCACAGATGTACGGCAATACCAGCTCACCTTATTTTTAAGTAAATGTTGGATCAACAGTTACAGTGGGTAGAGACTCAATTCAAGATAACCACAGATCAAGAGGACCTGTTGGGGCAAGAATTGAAGAAATCATCAGCCTTGTTAAGGATTTCCCGCTATCAGATTAACGAATGAAGGTCCCAGTGCGTACTAAAGAAACTACAATATCTAAAACTACAATTTTCACGATTGTACACGCAGATTTAGGTGTAAAAAAAGTTTCTGTTTGATGGATCTCCAAAATTACTAGAACAGAAACTGGCGAGAAAAAAAATAGTCAAGAACATCTGACAACCATGATAAGAGTTATTTTTAACGGATTGTACACGCAACGAGACCTGGGATCCCCCCACGAAGAAGTCGTTAAAATAAGATCATAAGTGCTCTTCACCTCTAAAGAAGTCGTCTCCTGGAAAGTTGAAGGTAACTGTGAAGGAATATTGAATATTACATATGAAAGAATGGTTTATAATTAGTGGAGTGCTTTCCTGTTGCAGGACAACTGCAGGGTCTATAAGACTTGCACAATTCAAGCCATTACCAAAAGATGTGGATTTACCGAGTTCCAACAGCCATCCTATAAATAGCTGATTGATTTGTCCGTTACTTTGTGACAGTACATTTTAACAATAAAATTACTTATCTACTTTGTTAACTAAAAACTAAATATATTTTTTAGTAAAGATTTACAAATGCGTCATCGCAATTTCGTAGTACAACTAAATTTTAAAACACTCTAAGAGTCATCCTATAACCCTGATTTGACACTCTGCGACTTTTTATTTAAATATCTGAAAAGAGACCTTAGAGGCTGAGAATTTTCCTCAGATGATGAGTTAAAAATCAGTGTAGTGTCATATTTTGAGAGCGAGTACATAACTTTAAAAAAAACCTTCGTAGTTAAGATGACCAGACCTTAATATTTTCCTAGAATTCAGAAAAAGTGTGCTCAATGCCGCGTGAATAACAAAATAAAATGGATTCGTTAATTACCATTGGGTTAATTTATCTGAAGCATGTAGTTAACCACATTCTTTCTAGAAACTTCCAAATACAGGAAGTATTTGTCATCTTAAAATTCTCGATAATTGTTTTCCTGCCCAAGTAATAGATAATTATCCTGTTTTAAAATTCCTAATTAGTCTCGTTACTCAGATTACTTCCTCGAAAAATATTTGAGTAATCAGATCTATTTTAAATAGTTGAGATACTGATCGGAAATATTTAAGACCTATTATGGGCATATTTAGTAAGTGAGTCACAGTCCTGTAATTGTATGATATTAATTATTTAAAATAATGCAAAATTGTTCTTCATTAACATAAACCATAATTATTGGAAGGGTGTATGAAGTAGACTACCTCAAGATATTTTTAGCTGTTATATCATATACAAGTCATAATGTTTTACTTTAAAAAAATACAAACTTGATCAGAATGTTTAAAGCAAAACTCCTTTTTATTACTTTTGACAATATACGAGGTTGAACAAGTATTCTGAATAAAAAATATGCCTCGCTTCTCTTATAACTTTAATAATAATTGAGGAAATTGCTAGAAACTAGGCCGTATGATAATAATAATTATAGTACATAATAACATAGTGTTTCTAATTCTATTCATTCAACTGACAATGATAAAAAGGAAATATAAGAAGTTCGTGCAGTTGTAGGATTAACTTAAAGCCAATAAAACTTGACATTAAAATTTAGTGGAAATGTGTAATAGAAAAAAAAAATTTTTGTTAGTTCGAAGCTTTACTAGTCAAATGACACTACTATAATACTAGTAAAAAGGAAAACTTAGGCTGGGATTCAGGTTTGATACTTCTACTGTTCCTTGTTTCGGACTGACAAAGTAATATTTACACATATTATAATTTTGTTTTTCATTTTTCGACAAATGACATCCAAAGAAGTGATACTGACAGATTTAAATTAAATATTAAAATTTGATGGTAGTTACGTTACGTAGTCACCATATTACAGAACGATAGATATAGCAGTCTTATTTGAAGGAATTAAGCAAAGAACTATGTAAAATTTGGAGATAAAGCAGAACATGTTAATATAAATTAGATAAATATCTTCTTCCGACTTACAGCTAGGCGTTATTGCCTGTTTTCTTTGTTCCCTGCTCTACAGATTGTCGCTCCATCTCTTACTTGGACGTCTCATTTATTTTTTTTTTCTATTCGGTGACTAGTCCCGTACTATCCGTACTATCCTGTTGTTTGTCATTATTTTTATGTGTTGATCTCATTCCACTTTTCATCCTCTTATCCACTGGCTAATATTTTCTATATTACATGTGCGTCTTATGTCTTCACTCCTTTCTCTATCCCTCAGTGTCTAGTTTGTATATCTCCATAAGTATTCTTAGTCCAATTGATTCCCGCATCCTCTGTGTTATCGGGTCTTGTTTCAGATGTGTGGGTCTTCACTGGTCGTACTACGCTCTTGTATCTTGTTTTGGACTCAACGGAGAAGAATTTATTTCTAAATATGGTATCGTTGAGGCATCCCGCTATCCTATTAGCCTTGTTGACTTGATGTTTTACTTCTTCCTCGATTTTTCCGATACTAAATATTTTGACGTCCAGGTAATTGACCTCCATTACCTGTTCTGTTGGTTTATTATCCACCACCAGCTTGCACCTGCTCGGCTCCTTTGCTATTACTACTCTCTTGGTTTTTTCAGTTGAGATTGACATATTGTTTTGCTGCTATGTAGAATTCGTTACCCATTCTATATCCTTTCTTTCTTTTGACGTTCTTTATAATTTTATCCATGACAATATTAAATAGAAAGGGACTTAGAGTCTTCCTGCCCAATTCCAGATTCATAGTTGATTGGTTTTGTCATTCCTTCTGCAAATCTTGCGACAACTTTATTGTCTTTATATATATTCTCGATAGTTTTAATTCGGTCTAATGGGATGTTCCTGTTACATGATAGATGAATAACGTCTGCTATTTGCACACTGTCGAAAGCTTTTTTTAAGTCTATCAGGCACAAGTACGCTGGAATGTTGTATTCTATGGATTTTTCTCTTACCTGACTCACAATGAATACAGCATCGGTGCATGAGCTCCCACTTCTGAATCCTTGCTGTTGTTCCAGTTGTATTCTCGTATTTATTTTTGTTGTAATAATCTTTGTTGTCAGTTTCAGCGTACAGTTTAGTATATTTATGCCCCTATAGGTATTTGGATAGAGAAAATATTAATATAAATTAGATAAATATATGCCCATAAACTTACTTAACTCGTACCTGTGGTAACGGTTGTGTCATTTCTATTTCTTTATACTGTAATATTTAAAAAATTCAGTTATATTACTATTGCACTGTTTGTACAGAATGTTAAGCAATACATATCTTAAAAATATGCTAATGTATTCAATATCAAACCAATTGTACTAATACACACAAATTTAGGCAATGTTATTTCGATCTCTCTTGTTAGCTGAACTTAGCTTCCAGCGAGTTATAAAACGTACCTTACCGAACCTAGATATGCTGGCATTGATGAAATACCTGTCATCTTTTTTAAAAAATGCTAACCTGAACTAACACCAGTTTTTTGTAGACTTTTTAGCTTATTATACAGAAAGGAATACTTTCTTCTTAAATACGCTGAAATTCAGCCAATAACCAAAAAAAGGAAGAATTACCAGGGCAAACGATTACTGCTGACTACCGACATTGCATTCAGGAAAATCAAATGTTATAGAGAAGGAAGAATCAACA
Source organism: Pachyrhynchus sulphureomaculatus (assembly GCA_019049505.1). Classification (NCBI taxonomy): domain Eukaryota; kingdom Metazoa; phylum Arthropoda; class Insecta; order Coleoptera; family Curculionidae; genus Pachyrhynchus; species Pachyrhynchus sulphureomaculatus. The sequence goes on along the minus strand of CM032453.1, from coordinate 60,764,709 downwards.
TATTTTTAAAATATCTTGAAGAATTTAAAATTATTCGCGACCGCCAATATGCTGTAGTAAACAAAGATCATACGAGCATCTGTAACTCTATCATACATTTTTGGAAAAAAAAAAAAAGCAACTAAAGGGTTAAGCTTCATTCTTATTCTTTCTGAAGGGTTTTATATTTATTGCTCTCCAGTTTCCTCAGAGATCTTTCTGTGCGAGTGGCCAACTTGGTAGACGTTATCTTGGGAGCAAATATGTCCTGACATGTTCGTGCTGCATGCTTAAAATGGACCATCAGTTCTGCCCCCTAACATATACTATTTTTGCCAGAGTGTGACCAGAAGAGAATTATTCGTCTGATTGGGGAACCGTAACTCACGAGAAAGATCGATTCTTTAAAACATCAGATAACGGTTGTTAATTTGGGTTTTCTCTATTCAATACGATTCGAGTACAATACTCATCGAATTAACGCAGCACATCCGTATGAGGTTCAGATTATCACACCTTAGGGGTATCCAAATTATTTTCATCGGGAAAAAGACCTGCACATGTTGAAATAACTTGCTTTTGGAGTAACTGTAAGATTTCCATCGATAAAAAAGGGACCAATGATATGACGTCCACAAATTCCTGCCCGCACGTTTATCTTTTGAGAATGACTGTCGATTATCCAATGGGGATTCTCAGTAGACCAGTACCGGCAGTTATGTCTGTTAGTTAAGACAAAATGTGGCCTCGTCAGACAGAACGATATAATGAATTAGGTTAGGATCATTATTGATTCGTGCCATCATGACCTCGCAAAATTGAACGCGTCTATCGTAGTCATCTTCAGATAATTCTTGCAATAGAATGGGTTTGTATGGATACAATTTTTCTTTCTTCAGTATACGACTTAAGGTAGCTTTACTTATGTTGTGGTCTAGGCAAAGCTGACGAGTGGCTGTATGGGGATTTTTTGTAATTTTCAATAAAACATCTAACTTTTTATCATTACTTGTTTTAACTTTTGGAGGTCCAGATTTAGAACGATCCTTAACATGACCTGATTGTCTAAATCGTTTTAATGTTTTGCTAACTACGGATTGAGTAATAGGTTCTCGATTCGGATATTCTGCGTTAAAAAGATCACATACCTCCTGTTGTGTTCTCCTACGGTCTCCGTAACCAACCATTATTAACAAAGGGATTCTTTCAGTTTCTGTTAAATGTACCATTATGATATTACGCTCAAATTACAGTTTCACAAAATGCAGCAATAAACGTTTTCGTCAATAAATCATTTTTTGAAGCGTTAAGTCGTCACCTGACAGTAAATGTTTGACACAAGCCAGCTTAATTTTTTTTTTAATTCAATTTAGACATATGGCATGTTAGACAAATAATATCTAGAATTTTTAGTAGGACTCAAAAGTAAAATAATACACAGGGATTTCCATTTAAAAAAATTTAAGATGGCGTAATTTCTTCGTACTGACAGTTCAAAACATTTTCAACATCAGCACCCTATAACTTTTAATTAAACATTTTTTTGATACACTGATTAATAAATGCTGTGGAATCATTCTTTCATACATAAGGGGCACCCTATATGTTCAGTATATATGTAAGAATGACAAAATTCAGTCCTGGCTGACGCCGACTTCTACGTTATGGTCCTTTTACACGGTCATATCAGTTCTCAGTTCCGTCTCAGTGTCAGTTTTCGTTTCATTTCAGTTCGGAAGGAGGTTTGTTTTTACACCGTCCGTTCAGTTCTCAGTCCGAGTTACACTTTCAAAGTGTTATGTGTGTTTCGCGTTCAAACACGTGTTGTCATACTGTCCTAAAGTATAGCTCATGTATGAAGACTGTCTCACTGTAGTAGCCTTAGCTGTGGCATTGAAGAAACGGTGGACGAAAAGAACTCCATACCGTCAGGTGTCAGTCTCCGTTTCAGATCTGTTTTCAATTTTTCCTTTTTACACATAGGAAAAACGGACAGTTCGACCGAAACTGAAACTGAACTGAGGACTGACATGACCGTGTAAAAGGACCATTAAAGGGATCAGAAAAAGAATTATTCAGTTTAATTCTCCCATTTGTGTTCTCATACAGGGTTCGGATAAGGTTTATAAGATGTATAGGGGTTCCCATGCTAATTAGAATCGACCAGAATTTGTTCTATTGCTAATAATCAACAAAAACTTTTTACTACCCTGTTTAGTCCTTTATTTATAAGGTTATAAAATAAACTGTAAAAATTCTAGGCGTTTACTATATCAAAGTTTAAACAACATGAGAGATTATGATACCGAAATATCGGTAAACAAAATTAAGAAAAAATTGCCCATAAAAATATTGAATGTACTAACTCAGGGTAGGGCAAAAATTAAATAATATTCTAGTTGTAAACAAACAACATAGGAAATTCAATATTAAAAAAAACCGCACGAGCTAATAGATAATGACACACATATGATCGATGGGCAAAACTAATAGAAATAATTTCAAAATGAGGGAAAAAAGAATTAGTTTTAAGAAATAGAAGAAAATTCAAAATCGTATAAATATTGGATATATTCATTTACTATGTAATAACGATTAATTAAGCGTGTGGATGGACCCTAACGGATATACGTGTGCTCGGTAATTTCCTTGTAGTAAAATGTATTGTTTACATACATAATTAACACCGAGGCTGCTTTCTTTATTTTTATTAACGACTGTATGTCTCGGTCCACCACTTTATGTTTTAACTTATTTTTTCCGAATGGTACAACCTAGATGAAATACAGTGAAGTCTGCTTATGACGAACCCGTTTATGGCGAATTTCTGGTTAAAACGAACTATTTTAAAATGCACGAAAAAACTTCCATAAAACCAATACTAATTTTTATCGGTTATAACAAACTTGCGGATAAAGCGAACCAAATTTGGATGTTTTGTGTCCGTTTATAACGAACTTGCCACTCCCTGTGCTCGATGTCGCGAAACTTGATCTAGGAAATTCACCGAAACGCGCTGGGAACACTTATTCTACTTGTTTCCGCCGCGTCGCTAGTTCGAACAGTATTGTGTTCAATTCACTTGTTGTTATGCGGTTCTAAAACATATTTGATCAAAGTAGCGCTAAGTGAATGTTTAAGTTTTTATTTTAAAATGAGTGCACAAAAATGTAAAGCGTTTATTCTAAAAGACAAACACGATATTATAAGGAAAATAGAAAATGGACTTAAACAAAGTGATGTTTGCAAACAGTTGAATTTAACTAAATCTACGGTTTATACCATATGGGAGGAGAGGCAAGAAATCTTATCAATCTATGATAAAAGTAACTTTAGTTGTAAAAAAGTAAGAAAATCTACACATGACTAAGTCGATAGAGGAGTCCTTAAATGGTTTAGTCAAAAACGACATGAACATGTTCCTATTACCGACTATACTTTACATACTTTACAAGAGAAAGCTAGTGAATTGGGAAGGAAAATAGAAAACACCGAGTGGGGTTAAGATAGTACGAGAAACTGCAGGAGTGGATATGACTGTTGATCAGTGGTTGGCCAATGTATGGCCGGAAATTCGAGGAAGTTATGAATATGTGGACATTTTTATTGTGGATGAAACGGGTTTGAAGATGACGCCTAATAAGACATTAAAGTTTGTCAAAGAGAATTGTGCTGCTGGAAAATTATCAAAAGTAAGGATTACTGTGTTGGTAACTGCAAATATGTTTGCAACAGAGAAAAGAAAATTGTTGGTGTTCCAGGTGTTTTAAAAACAAACATATGAAATTTTTAAAAACGAACTGATCTAATGGGACAAAGAATTAAAATTCACAAACAGAAAAATATTATTTTTGATTGACAACTGTCCAGCGCACCTTGAAGTTGATCTACAGCTAATAAAATTGGTTTTTATGCCTCCAAAGACAAGTGCAACGCTCCACTCTATGGATCAAGGTGTGATACATTCTTTAAAATGTCATTATAGAAAGATTCTACTTATGAACTCTCTTGGACGCTATAAACTTTATCCATATGGCTTGGCAAAGAGTCAGCAGAGAAACCATTGCAAACTGTTTTAAGCATGGCGGATTTTTAAGGAAGGAATGTAGATATGACTCAGAGGATGAGCTACCGTTGACTCAGTGGATTGAAAAACATCGAGAAGATCCTACTGATTGTCTAGAATTTGTTTACGATGCTGACATTCAACAAAGTACAGTGGAAATCGAGATTAAAAAGATGTTTAATCACTTTAATTTTTAAGAGTATGTATGTGCTGATAATGAATTAATGACGAGAGAAATATTAACTGATGATCAAATTGTGACATCAGTGACTTCTGGAAAGATTTTAAGCGATAATGTGATTTATGTTCCAATTCATTTCAGAAATGACTAAAAAAATGACTGAAACTCGCAATTTCGTGAAGTTCCTGAACATATATGGAGTAGTTTTTGTGACTTTGACAATTATATAAACACCATTTCTTTTTCAAGTAAAATTGTACAAATGAAAATTACTAATTATTGTATAAACTACGCATTTTAATGTTTTCGTTTATACTCGTATAGGTACCAACATACATAATAATAACTTTAGTGTGACTTGTTTTATTTTCCTTTGAACGTTTTCTTTTAATTTAATAATTATTATTATTCATTTTTCTAAGAAGATTAGGCGATAACTAAATAAAAAAGTAGTGAAAAATGATATTAGATTTTGTTTACTGTTTGTAACGAACTTCGGATATAGCGAATCATTTTTAGTGATTTTTTGTAGTTCGTTATAAACGGACTTCACTGTAATATCCTGTATTGTCATTTTTGTTCTTGTCCACATTCCAACCCAATATTGCGGCATAGGTTATTTTGTATTAGATTTATTAATCATTTTTTAAGGTGCCAAACAAGTGTCTCGAAATACTAATACAAACAAAATAATTGGTAATATATTTATGGTTTCTAATATGTGTGTATATATATATATATATATATATATATATATATATATATATATATATATATATATATATATATATATACATATATATATATATATATATATATATATATATATATATATATATATATATATATATATATTATATATATAGACATAATAGAAACAATATATTACCCAGAGAGAGGAATAATATATTAATTAAAAAAGAAGTAACAAAAAATATTATGTCAATACTTATTAAATTTGATTTTTAATTACATTCATAAAGATCTAACCCCAAAACAGTGAATGACACTATTCATCACCATACTTTTAACATCTTCCATAGGTATCGTAGAAAAATCACATCAAAGACACAACTCTCATATTAGCCAAAAATTTCACAAAATAATCCGTTAATTATGATATGCACCACTACATTGCCTAAAAACTCACCATTATCACCACTACTACTCGCTTTTGGCGCCATTTATTCGAGATAAGAATGATAAAAAAGACACGCGACCACGTGGTCACGTACTCTTGGTTCAGTACCACCATTTTGGCGGGAACTGAGCAGACACCTCCGTATACTGAAGACGCCAAGGCGGATTCTAAGAAAAGAGTGCGAACGCGCGCACCGTCCAAATTTTGGAGGGCTATCATTGGCGCAATTCGAGAGCATTAGGAAGCAGCGCGGGAGACGAGGTGCCAGGGGAGTACCGGCATACCTACCGCACAGTGCCGACGTTCGACTAGCTGAGGTGATTCCACGAAAAGCTAAGAATGGGTCTGGACTGATAGGCAGAGCTGGATTAAGTCACATTTCTGTTGTCATTCAGGCATATCGTCCCGCGTATCCTATCATAAGGTTTTTCTCAAACGAGTCTGGTCTGTTACGGATGATCCTATTCATCGTCATATAACACATGGAACGTCCATTCTTGTTACTTCTGGCAGATGAAGCTTGATACAGTGCTAATCTGTCAATGATTACATTTACATTGGGAACTGCAAATTCGCCCCAACTATACCGACTTGAAATTGAACGTAAAATTATTTATTAATGCTTATTGCAGCTACGAGGCTACATTTGTTACCAACTTAAAATTGTCCCTGATTTGAAAGATTAGAGCTTTCTTGAAGTCGATTTATTTTTTAACTAGTTTCTTCTTTAGTTCAAGCCAGTTGGAAAACAACCTTAAGAATATTTAGTGCGAAGGACAAAAATAGCTTGAAATTGAAATCATGCGCTGTAATTTGACATGCCATAAGTGAACTCTCCAAGTTTCCCCCGTTTATTTCGATCACTTGCCCTCTGATACCCGTTTGTTCCTGCTACCTCTTTCATATCGTGCATCCATCGTTTTGCAGGTCGCCTAACGCTTCTCTTCTGTAATCTTAGTCTTCGTTGTGTGACATGCCTTGTCTATCTTGTATTATCCTGCCTGGCAACATGACTGCTCTACGCTCATTTCCGCGTTGCTTTCCGTTGTGTAACATCCTTAACTTTCGTTCGTCGACGTATTTCTTCAGGGCGAATATAGTCTCGAAGACAAACACCATTTAAGCGATATGTTGTTGCTATGATCGACCGTGTACTTGTTTCCAATTCGTAATTCAAAACCGGGAGAAAACAGTTATAAAAAAACCCGAGTCTTCAGGTTGGTAGGAATATCCTTGTTTCGCAATATGTCCCTAGTTTTCCTGAAGCTGCTCAAGCCATTCTAATCCTTCTGTTAATCTCTGTTGATTTTCGGTTCTTATAGCTTTTTATTAAACACTGCTCTGGTGAGCGACTGTAGATGCAGAAGTACAAACCAATAAGAAAATGCATTTTCTATAAATACTATTATTCCAAGGTAACATATATAAAAAAGTTAGGATGCATTAAGTTACTTGAATAGAACTAGCACTAATAGCGAATATGTCATCAAAACGACCGAATTCTCATGAGTTATTACACCTAATTAGACAGCATTTTAGTTCCACTTATTAAAGTAAAATTAAATACAACCTTTGAAAATTATATTAACATTTATAGATTTTTATCTATATGGCGCATGGCCAGTCGGAACGATGGTCACCTAATGCTGTTTATTAATAAGTTATAATTTTCTGTTAAAAGTGGTTGGTTATTAATAATTTTAAAAAGAAGTTGAGGAATTTTTTTTAAATTCACAATTATCATTACTGAAATCTCTATCTAAATGGGATATACCTAGTCATCTGAGTCAAAAAATTCGATTTTTAGATTTTTACATTTTTTTTAGTATGACATCTTAAAAATATTTTCTGTAAGAATCGATTAAAAATGACGAAGTCATAGCAGTTTAAAAGAAATGCCGTTGCGTAATGTTTTCGGAGTAGGTAACGAGAAGCTTCTTTCGGGTGAGCCTTCTCCGATCTTAACTCGATTTTAATGTATTTTAAACTTTTTCTCTTATAATATAATACAAAGAGATTCTTCAATTGTCCTTCTTAGAAGGGACAAGGCATTTATATCTGCTATTCTAAAGTTCTATATTCGAAACTGGAAGTTTGTTCAGTACCGTTGTCCAGTTTACTCGTAGCAATTCAGTCGTAACATTTATTAAAGTTTATATTTTAATTGACTTTGGTAAATATAATGACAGGAGTTCGTTGTGGCCGAAATGCACATGACTACGCAGCTAAAGTGGACGGAGAAAGAGTTGACCTGGCCGAGCGACAACTGCTACAAAGTAGTATTCTAGGAGCTCAAATAGCTGATGAAGATTCAGCATATGGCCCTAGAGTCGATGATTCATTTACAGTTAAGAATTTATTTTTGTATTACTGTTTTTTAACCTGATTTTTCAAACCTAAAAATTAAAACGCGTTTTTTTAGAAACTACTCAAGAACCAATTTTGATGAAATTTGGTACATATTTTCTCAATACAAATATACACTGTCTTTAAACGAAGGAATTTTGATTTTATCAATAACCTTAGTTTTAATTCACAAAAATGTAAAACGCGATAACGTCATTTTTTCGGTTGTTTGTTTAAACCAATGTAATTTGAAGAATTTTTTTTAAATCTTTCGTTCAAAGAAAAGATTGATCCTCTAGTAAACTAATTTCTTTGGAAATTTTGATTTCAGATCATCCAGCTCCCAGTAATCGTACACACCGCAATACTGCTTAAAAAAAGGGGTCGCAGAGGAACGGGTGTAGCGCCGCGATTTTTTTTCAATTAAAATTTCACAAATTATAATTTTAAGTTATCTATTATTACATAAAATAAAAACCTTATTTATATAATGAATAGTGTTTCGCTAAATGAAATCCTAAAAAAACGCCTTTTTTGGTCCCATGACAAGGTACATCCTCTTATGATTTGCAATGATTATGAACTTCCATAAAATATATTACATCAACTTTCCGCGATTATCATGGAAGGTGTTTATTTTTCAAAAACTCCTGATTTTGTATAAATTTTAAGTTCTCCGTTCATAAACATATTACATCAGAATAACTGCCAAAACTAACAGAGATTCACATAGTGCATTATTAACTACATATTTATTTTAATATTGAACCAAAAACAATGTAATCAGACAATATGTATATCATCATCATCATCATCATTAGCTTATTCTATCCATAGTCGGATGTAAGCATCCCCAAGTTGTCTCCAATGAGCGTCGTCCGTCCATCTTGTCTGTGTTCTACCTCTGCATCTTTTGTGTTCTCTAGGCTGCCATTCAACTATACGGCGTGTCCATTTATTATCATTCAGACAGAGAGAATACTCTAGTTAAGTATTATTGGTTATGAAATATCTTCTTGCAACTAAGGGGTATGATTCCACAATCCGGAACAAGGTAGATTATGAAACATACAGATAAAGCATTAAATACTAAATCTACAGGCCTCAAAAAAAGGCAAAGAGGCATTTAGTATTCCTGTCGACTTATTTACCTCGGAAGAATATGCTCGCTACTCTGTTAGCGTAAATGCAAATACCAAATTCTTATTGATCACATGGAAATGAAAGAGCAGTAACTGACATTTACCTGTGATATCTTTCCAATATCAAAAACCAAAAAATGTAAAGAAGGAAACCATTAGCGAATTAATGTGATGGGCTTTCGAGATGACAAGATAATTTTAATTTATTAATTATTATTAATCCCAAGAACTATTAAAACAGGTAGTAAACGGAAATATTGATCATCTTACAAAAAATATTAATAATTAGGTTGGTGCTCTGAAATAAACATTAGTTTAGGAAAATATTTATGGTATAGGTCCTTGAGAAAACAGTTTCAGCAAACTCAAATTAAAAATAAATCAAAGTTCTACTTTCCATGAGAAACTATTAATTATTGATTGGAGCTATGAAAAAAAATAGGAACGTTCTGAAAATTGAACTTGTCCAAGTCTGCCTAAAATTTGATAATAAAACTTAATCGTATAGCCAAAGTAGTATTCTTATTGTTGTGGCGTCTATTAGGCTTGTATGTTTCTTTTATCCCCTTCTTCTTCCACCGTGGTATAAAGGTGATTACTTGTTTATAACCATCTTTATTTATCGTACATTGGAACGGTTATCCCTCCAACGTTCTCGGGGTCTAGCCACGCTTCTCCTTGCTATTAGTGGCCGCGCAGAATTAAAGCTTTGATAGCGGCTAAAGGTGGCTCAACTAAATATTGACTTTTACTAACATTAATTTCACTTTTCTTTAAAACTTAATAAACTTATGCTTTTCTAAATTAATGCTGTTTTATTTATGTCAAATAAATAGGTAATTGATTGGATAATATAAAAATAAAAAACAAATCAATTTAAAATAATAAAACGGTACAATATCACTCGGTAATTAATATTTTACATGAAATCTTGCAGTGCGTCTAATAATTTGGCCAGGGACTGTATGTTTGTTCCATTCTATATTTCTGTTTAATACCCAGTTATTTATCTTATTTAATTTGTATTTGTCTAAACTTCTCGCTCTATTCAATAGGGTCTCTACCGATATTCTGCGCAATATTTTCTTTTCTGTTGTTTCAAGTAGGTATTTGTTTTGGTCTTGATGTTTAAGATAGGGTTTTCGCAGTATACACAGTCTTGGGTGTTGTTTCGCCACATTGCATATGTTTCCTTGTATTTATTTAAACCAGTTCCTTGGCAATATTATGGCAATAACAGCCTCTTTATTTAAACCTCCGCAGCTCTAAATAGGTACGTGTTCTCTTGATGGACAAGAATATTTTCTTAGATCAACTTAAGCGCAACATTTGGGCAATTCTCTTAGGATAAATAGGCTCTTTCCTGAGTAATAAAAACCACAGAAAATACACAAATGCGAAAAACAGACAAATGATAATATAGGCGACTTACCTAATTTTCCTATAAAATATTTTATATTGTTCCTTTTTTCCCTTTACTTATATTAGCCAGTAATAAGTTTTAAAAGCGACACTTATGGAGCACCAATTGAACCAAATATTGAACACCATTTTGAAGCTTCATCTGTCACATGAACACACCCTAAATGTCAAGTCGATCTGTCAAGTTATTCATTGTTTATCAGCAGGTTAAAGTAGACATTTTCGTTTGTTTGTTTCTTTGTTTTTGTTGTTTTGTTTGTTAAAGTAGACGTGTTTGAGTATTTTTTAAAAATGGAAAAAATCGAATATCGTGCAGTGATAAACTTCTTTGTTTTGGAAGGTTTATAGGCAACTGAAATCCATGCCAAGTTAGTGAAAGTTTTAAAGAAGTCTGCTCCTTCATTTTCAACTGGTCATAAATGGACTCTAGAGTTTAAACGTGGTCGTACAAGTGTCAATGACGATCTACGTTCAGGACGTCCAAAAATTGAAACAACTGAAGAAATTGTTGTGCAAATCCAAGGTATGGTAATGGAAAACCGTCGAATAACAGTGGATGATTTAGCTGTCACATGAATCATTACATGAGATCTTAACTAATGTTTTGGGGATGAGAAAGCTACTTACAAGATGGGTGCCGCATTTGCTAACATCAGAACAAAAATGCACTCGAGAGAAACTTTCTAAACAACATATGGTTCGTTTCACAAAGAATAAAACTGATTTTGTGCGTCAATTTGTAACTATGGATGAGACTTGGGTTGACCAGTATGATCCTGAACTGCGACAGCAAACCGCACAGTGGACTGAGCCCTGTTATTCAGTTCCAAAGCAGCCTAGGTGGTCAAAGGTGCCAAAAAAAATAACGGAATTAGTTTCCTGGGATACAAAAGGAATTTTGTTAAATTATTACCTTCAAACCGGTAAAACAATCACAAGAGAGTATTATTGCAACCTTTTGGACCAGCTGGATGAGAAAATTCCCGTTTCGCAGAAGAAAGAATCTCTTTCATCATGACAATGCACCTGCTCACAGTGGTGCTTTGGCAACGGCAAAAATGTTCGAATTAAAGTAGGAATTGCTGGAACATCCTCCCTATTCGCCAGGCATGGCTCCGTCTGACATCCATCTGTTCCCAAGCCTCAAAAGATTTCTACGTGGGAAGCGTTTTTTAACAAATGATGAGGTGACAGCATCCGTAGATGGGTATTTTGAAGGTCTTCCGGAAAACCACTTCACAGATGGGGTAACTGAATTGGAAAATCGTTAGAAAAAAATGTACTGAGCTTAAGGAAGATTATACTGAAGAATAAATTCGATCCATAAATTTATCTTGTTTCATTTTATAAATAAATTAATTCTATTAAGCCCTAGTGGAACTGGAGGCCTATACGGCTGTCGGTCACTTATAAACTCTTTTTACAACTAAATTCTAGTGGAAACATGATAAATTTAATTAAGCTATACAAGAGATCAACTGTTTTTTAAAAATTTAAACTTTTTAACCATTTGAAGTTAATCAGGACCTGTACTAGTTTCCTAAAAATAACAATATGACAACAAAGCGAAATAATTTTAACAATATCCTTTCCGTGGCCCCCTGACGTCACAACGGTCATCGTCACGCGTTATCGCCTAAAAATGCGCAAATTCGATGGCGAATAAAGCAACGTTGTCTGTTTAAAATTTTCTAACGATTAGATGCCTTAAAACATGAAGGGCCATATACATGAAATATTGTAAAAAAGAAAAGCATGTAACAGTTTTTACGGTGTTGCTAGGCCATTTACTAATAACAATAGTTATCATAAACATAACTGATACGATTTAATTAAAAATAACTTATTCTACTACAATCTGGCTACACCGCAATATCATACATCTCTTAGGTAGTGGCAATCACGCCGCGAAATTGCCGGTCGGCATCTTTGGCCGACGCGAGACGATCGGCACTTCGCGAATTTATCGCGGAGAATGCGCGATTTTTATTGGCCATGACCAGACTCCGCCTCGCGGAAATTCACGAAATGGCCGGCCGCGATCAAGATAACTCGCAATACGCAAAGGGTTAGTTTGTACGTGGTCAGGGGTGACACAAGAATACGATATTGTACCAGGAAAATTGATAATATAGTTTTGATGTTAATTAAGATATAAAAGTAAGGTGTTTTCATTTAGGAATGGCCCGTCCAGCCGTAATGTTGTCGAAAAGGCTAATTAAGGGTTGGTGTTGAAAAAGATGTGTTTTAAAATTTCAATAACACTGATATTCTAAAAAAATACACAAATGAACGAAATAAATGAGCCTCTACTTTGTAACAGCAAGTATCGTCACTATGAAAGTGACAGTGACTTTTTTTTAAAACAAATCGGTAGAGCGAAAATCAAATCGATCGAAAATGGATAATAAAGAGTAGTAGCAAGCATTCTTATTACAGTTTAAACGAGTTCTATATTCTTAATAAGCGAAATTTAAAGAACAGACAATTTAACAATTACCTATATAAAAAATATTTAAAAAATACGAATAAAATAAAAACTATTGACACTTGAATAAAAAAAGTAGGAAAATATTGCTTACATATAAAAAAAGAATCACATACTTTTTTTTCAGTGATTTTTCAATTCATTTACCCCATCTCTGAAGTGGTTTTCCGGAAGATCTTCAAAATACCCATCTATGGATGCTATCACCTCATCATTTGTTGAAAAACGCTTTCCACGAAGAAATCTTTTGAGTTTCGAAAAAGATGGAAGTCAAACGGAGCCAGATCTGGCGAAGAGGGTGGCTGTTCCAACAATTCATACTTTAATCCGACCAGTTTTACCATTGTCAAAGCACCTCAGTGAGCAGGTGCATTGTCATAATGAAGGATGATTTTTTCTCATGTAGCTGGTCCAAAAGGTTGCAATAATACTCTCCTGTGCAAAATTGCTTTTGCATCCCAAAAAACTGAAGCCACAATTTTTTGGACGACTTTGACCACTTTGGCTCAGCCCTCTATGGGGTTTGTTGTCGCAGTTCGGGATCATACTGGTAAATCCAAGTCTCATCCATAGTTACAAATCGACGCACAAAATCAGTTTCTCTCGAGTGTGTTTTTGTTCCGATGTTAGCAAATGTGACACCCCAGAGCTTTCTCATACCCAAAAGATTGGTTAAGATCTCATGTAGTGATCCCTGTGAGATGCCTATAACCTCAGCTAAATCATCCACGATTAATAAACGGTCTTCTATTACCATATCTTGTACTTGCACAACAGTTTCCTCTAAGAAATTCTGAAAACAACCACATTTGTATCTGGTACTTTATTTTCAAGAATTTATACAGACATGCTCCAAAGTTTCTATTTGATTCAGCGTACAACTTGTGAAACTAGTCGACAGCTTCTAAAAAAAGTTTGCAATTAATACCAGACTTGTTGTGGGCATACACTTGACAATAATTAACCTATGTCTATAAACGTAAAGTCCGTTTATGTCTAATCTTTTCCTTTGCCTTATCTGGTCCGGATGTTGGCTATCATCATGGTGATGCGCACTTTATTGGCTGTTGTTCTAAAAAAGCTCTGTGGAATTGACTTCAAACAATTTTCTTAAATTGATCAGCCAAAAAAATCCTTCTTCTGCCGGGACCTCTCTTGCTGTCAACCTTGTTCTGGATACTTAGTTGTAGTAATCGACATTTTGCAGGGTTTCTCATTATATGTCTCAAATATTCGAGCTTCTTCTGTTCGACAGTATCTATAGTGAAGCTCTGGATGACCACCCATTCTGCCGATGATCTCTTCGTTAGTGACATGATCGATCCATGATATTCGGAGTATCCGTCTCATGTAAAATAATATTTTATCACTTAAAAATACAATTTGCACAGTGATATGCATACAATTTAGAATATTTTTGACAGGAAACTTCCACAGATTACTGAGCTTATAGATGTGATTCCACAGGATTTTAATTTATTTAGTAAAATTTACAAACATACATATATGTATGTATATATACATATATATATATATATATATATATATATATACATACATATATATATATATATATATATATATATATATATATATATATATATATATATATATATATATATATATATACATATACATATACATATACATATACATATACATATACATATACGTATACATATACATATATATATACATATACATATACATATACATATACATATATATATATATATATATATATATATATATATATATATATATATATATATATATATATATATATATATATATATATATATATATATACATATATATATATATACATATATATATATATATATATATATATATATATATATATATATATATATATATATATATATATATATATATATATATATATATATACATATACATATATATATATATATATATATATATATATATATATATATATATATATATATATATATATATATACATATATATATATATATATATATATATATATATATATATATATATATATATATATATATATATAGGGTATTACGAAAATCTTTTAATATATTGAAATGAGTGACTCCTCGAGTCAGTTGGAGAAACACCTAGTACTTGTTTTTATTATTTTTTTTTCGAACATCGTTCAAAATTGATGCGCCGCCATTGGCACAACTGAGATGTGCAATGGGATGCCTGAATGAGAGAGGACGTTTTAAAAAAGAACTGAAAAGAGACAACAAATATCTATGACACCGATCGGTGAAACGTCAAAGGCTTCTTACATGTTTACGTCTGGAAATGTTTTCCAAAAATATTTTTTCGTAAAATATTGCCCTAAATGATTCATTTATGTAGTAGTGTGTGCAGTAGTACATTAGTGGCAGTTTTTGTGACGGTTTGTTTCATCAAACACAAACAGTGATATTTTCTTTAGGTGAAATTTAACCTATATATATTATGTCCAATGCATTGTTTACTAGGAAATTTTCAATTGTTAGGAAGAGACAAATTGTTTGTTACTTATTTAGAACCATACAAATACTAAATTAGTCAACTGACTGCAATAGTAAAATAGGCATCGGTAAGAAATTTCCAATTTATCGTCAGACAGGTGCCGCGATTAAAAGTTTAAGATCTCTTTAAATTAGTTTTATGTGTTATTATCGAGGAGCGCTATTTTTCTACACAACTGGCTTTGCCACAGAGTCATCAGTTTGAATATAATAAGCAATATTTACGACAGTTTATATATAATATATATATATATATATATATATATATATATATATATATATATATATATATATATATAGTAGTATATATCCTGCTGCCCTTCTCTTTACACAAGAAACATGTAATATTAGTATCTCACAACAGTTTGCACCTTTCTACATATTCGTAAAGAACTACAACCTTCTGCCGAATTCGATAAAACTAGTGAAAAAACAATAAAAAATTTCGCGAATTATGTAAAGCATATATATTTCATAAGTTTCGAATTTTTGAGTCTTTGTTTGATTGAGAACCATAACACATGAACCATGTATTGTATCGGTTATTGTATTTGTATCTGTATTGTTATCTGTCACAAAAAGAAGGAAAAAAAAAACTGATCTAGAAAGTTATTAGTAAACTACCTAGACACATACAGGTGCCCTGGCACCTAGGTGTCATTAATTTGTGATATTATTTTTTAAAAACCGTCTTGAAGTGTAGCCTGCAAAATAACTGCTTCTTTATTAATAAATTTATTGTGATATTTTAGTCACCGTTATTGTAAATAGTTTTTAATGGATAAAATTGTTCATTGTTCATGTTAGGCTTAATGTTTGTGAAAAATGTTCTCAATTAATTAATAAAGTAATTAATAATTAAATTAATATTATATATACGTATATACAGATATGCCCCAAATTCCGCAATCATGTGGTACGCTTGTAAAGTTAAAAATGTTATCACTTTTAATGACCTGACAAATGCTATCTATACATTGCTTACAATTTTCCTATTAATTAAATTTCTCGGATGTTCGCAGAGACAATTAAATTATTATATAATAATGTTACAACTTTAAATTGTGAGAAGTTCGACAACGCCATCAACTTTAATATTTAAAAACATTTTAACATTATTTGGGTGTTCTAGCTGAATATAGTGATAAAACCAATTACCTAATTATTTATTAAGATGGCTCCCCGTTTACGTCACACAAAACGGTTATATTTCTTAAAGTAACAAAAAGAACTCTTCCTGGTTCCTATCTTTTAATTATAACTCTTAAAAAGAAAATTTATAACATTAATTTCCTTTATCTCCCATCAATATCAACAGAGACTTTAATTAATATGTTTTTAAGAATTTCAGATAAATTTGACTATAATTGAGAATGTTTTCCCAACTAAGTATTAAGGAAGTCATATATTACATTGCTTAAATAAGAAGTAGTTATGTAGGTAGTTTAAATCAATTCCAAATTATATAGCTAATTATTTATATTTAAAATGAGAGAAGGCCTCTAGCGAAATAGACAGAAAAATCGGAAAAGACATCCAATTATATTTCGACCTACACTTATTAAACTTAATTAGGTAAATCTACCCACCATATTTGGGTTTTTGACAAAAAAAATGCTTCAGTTGGATTTTGTAATCAGGCAAGATTATAAAAATACTATATAGGATTCTTTTAGCATAGTTTTAGGTAGTCCCACGGGCAGTGAGCATTTCAATGAAAATACTCAAACTTCTTTTAGTTACATAAGTTATTGACATTGTAGATTAATTTAAAATGACAGAACATAAAATAAGATCTACTACTTATTGCATAGAGTAGGGGAAGGCATAAATCATAATCGTCAATATAGTTTCAATATAGAATTCAAGACCATAATATAAGTAGGTGTAGCACAGCTAAGGATTTGGGAGTTGTTTTTGATGCAAAACTAACATTTACTCAGCATATAGCATTGAAAATTTCTGAAGCAATGAAATCTTACGGGTTCATCATTAGGAATTGTAGGGGTTTCACTAATATTGCATCACTGAAGGTTTTGTATTTCTGCTTTGTTCGCTCGAAACTAGAATATGCAAGTATCGTTTGGAGTCCAATGTACGAGGTGCATAGAGTTTCACTTGAAAAAGTGCAGAGGAGATTTCTGAAACTTCTGTTGTTTAAGATGAATGGAATGTATCCTGAACGGGGAATCAGCAGTGATTATTTGTGTGAACATTCTTAGCCTGGGAATCAGAGAGTTTGTGCCTTAATATTATTCCAATATAGAGTATTGCACAATATGATTGATTGCAGGGATATTTTGTCTTGTATTAACATCAATGTGCAACGGATACACTCACGATCAAACATATTTTTTAGATGTAACAGACCTAATACTAATTTCTTATTGAATTCATCTATTCATGTAATGTGTACTAATTTTAATCATATTTGTAATGTTTGTGACATATACTGTTGTACTAAGAAGTAATTACTACAGACTGTCATTGAATATGTAAATGTCTAAATATTTACCCTATTAATGGGAAACTGTTGGGTAATAAAGCTATTATTATTATTATAAGGTTCAAGTTTTTAAAGTGACTCTGTATGTTTTTTTGGCGAAGACTAGCCTAAACTACTCATCTTGTCCAATTAAAGGAATGTCAATAAAATCTGTTTTAAATCCTTATCATGCAAGTTACTCTCTAATAAGCCAGTTATCACTTTACTACATATATATATATATATATATATATATATATATATATATATATATATATATATATATATATATATATATATATATATATTAGCCGTGCCCGCGGCTCCGCTCGCGTGAACTTGATTCACCTTTATCTTTATCGTCACTGCTTATTCGTTATGTTTATATTATATAGCTCAAGGGGCCTTAGAGGCCCATGGCTTGGTTGCATACTTGTCTCCACTTCTTTTTGTCTCCTGTTAGCTTTTTCCAGGGCGGGATTCCCATCAACTCCGGATCTTGCTTTACTGCCTGAATCCATGTAGATCGAGGTCTACCCTTGCCTCTTCTTCTAACCACTCCTCTTATTAGGACTTGCTTTGCCTGTCTTTCTTCCTTCATCCTTGCCACGTGTCTCAACCATCCTAATCGCTGGTTTATTATGATTTGGCTTATAAGGGGTTTCGTATATAGGCATTTTAATTCGTAGTTTGTTCTTCTTCTCCACAGTCCCTCTTCTTTCCTTCCTCCGTAGATTTTTCTCAAAGCTTTCCTTTCCCACACCTCCAACGTCTCCTTTTCTCTTACATTCAGTTTCTACGTTTCGCATCTATATGTCACCGTGGGTCTGTCGTATATATTCTTTCTTTTGCTTTTCTTGATACATTCTTTAATTTCAATATTGGATTCATTGCCCCCAAACATCTCTGTTCTTTCGCTATTCTTTCTTGTATCTCCGTCCTTTCTTGTCCACTCTATGTTATTGTTACTCCCAGATAATTACATTTGTCTACTTTTTCAAACATTTATCTTTTTCCTAAGTTGTCTATTATATCTAAACACACAAATTTAAAAAAAAAAAAACTAATCCAACAACGCTTCCAAATGCATTTTAGAACAGTGAAGATGATTTAAATAAAAATTATATGTCCCTCTTAAAACTTTTTTCAAAAAAGCATGTTACATTTACTTTAAGAAATTTTAAAAAATGGGATACAAGAACTATATATTAACTAAAATAAAAATTTTAGTAATAAAAAAACCGGTCAAGTGCAAGTTGAACTTGCACACTTAGTGTTCCGTAAGTTAATTGCTTTTAAAATAAAAAATTTTGTTACGGTGGTATAAACTGATCAGTGACTTCACACAAAACATACCCCAATTGAGTTTTCAATCCTTACTGAAAACTGATGACCCTGAATTTTTTTTTTTTATATACCAGATAAATTATTAAAGGTAATGCACTCGTGATAATTTTCGTTCAATCTATACCACCCCGTGGAGAATATTTCAGAATTTTTTCAAAATTTTTTTTGATCAGTACTTTTCGAGATAAGGTAGGGGGACAGCGATTTTTCGCGACTTTTTAAAAATAATACACAGAAAAGTGTGCGCAAGTATTACATTATATATATATATATATATATATATATATATATATATATATATATATATACTCGTGTTTTTACAAGCTTTCATTTGACACCTCACTCGATGACCTAGTAAAAAAATTTTTTTTTTCACTTCCGATTTCACCCCTCAAAACTAACCCCTTAAGTAAAAATTTAACTTTCAAAACTACACGGCTCTGAAGATGCCATCAATTCCTATATTAGTACCAAATTTCAACTTTCTATGTCAAATAGTTTCGGAGAAAATCGGGTGTGACAGACAGACCGACAAACAGACAGACAGACATCGAAGTGATCTTATAAGTGTTCCGCACGGAACACTAAAAATTACATCGAAGCTTTAAAAAATGCTGAACAGAGCCAATGCTGGTAGATAGAATTGACCACAGAGACTCCATGTGACCAATGAGACTTCATGTGACAAAGGAGACTTCATAAGCACACAGCTTTTCGATGTGATAATAGATAAAATAATTAGAAAAGTCGGTAAGCTCAAAATGCTATGCTATGCTTACGACGCGGCGGAGAACGAAAAAGCTTTTCATTGGTTGCTTTACTAAATTAAACAAAACAACTAAAATAAATTCCGACTGACAAAATATGCAACAAAAATCAACAATACCTAAAACAATATGAAGACGTAAGTTTGCTGTTGATAAAAAACAAAATAATACAAGAAAGGATGCTTCAATATCTTGACACAGATTTATAACGTTTTGGTGATATCCACGTAGAAGTCCGAAAGGAATCCGCCAAGGCAACAAAACAGATGCATACTTAAACTATGCTTCTTCTTCTTATACTTTTTTATAGATCTGATGATCTGTTAATTCCGGGGTTGTGCCATTTCTTAAGAGGTAGATTGCCAACTATCTCGCCATCTTTTGGGTGGTCTCCCGGTGGACGACTGGTTTTCCTTTCAGAGCGATCCTTGGTAGTCTGTGCTCCTCCATTTTTTTTTACGTGGTTATACTAATATCTTCTTCTCTGCCTTCCACATCTTACTGCCTCTTGCACGCCACGCTGTTCCCTGATGTCAGTATTTCGTATCCTATCCCTCTTTGTTTTACCAATTATTGCTCCCAGGTCGACAAATCATGTCATTCATGAAATCGCTTTCCGTCAGTCATCAAGATATAATTTCAACGTGTGTAGTAAAAACAAATAGAAAATAATACAGTAAATTGCAACCATGTCTTAAGCAAAAAGTTACTTAATTTCACTTCCGTATCACACTGCTAATAAAACTAAATGGTCGTCTGCTGTCTTGTAGTAAAATTTACCTTGGATATGTACCAGTGTTGCCAATTAATTGCGCATTAATTTTAATAACTGCTTATATGTAGTTATGTATAATTTACTTATAAAGTCATAAAAGTCAGCTATTAGTTGTAAATATAATGTTTTTTACTTATTCTCTATTAACTAAAATTTCACTAAATACTTAATTCATTAAATTGAACTTTTAATAATATTAAGAAAGCCAGTGAAATAAGGAATTCTTAAAATTTTGGAAGTCACATGGACACACATTCGACATGGATTCGTAAGCAATCGATCAAGTCAACCAGTTCAATACAAATATGCATAGGCTCGTATCAAACCTAAAGACTGCATGCCAGATGAAACCTTCTTCTTCATCCTTGATATAAACCATTGGTCTGTTCAACTTCCAAAGCCTTATGGGATCGCTTGGGATCTAGAATCCCAGGTATTCATCCACCTTACAACCGGGCGTTGTCCCGCTGGTTTTCCTTCCAGGGCTAGTCTTACTATTCTGTCAGTGTTCATTGACTTGACATGGTAATGCCAGAATCGTCGCCTCTGTCTTCCCCATCTCACCAAGTCATAAGCCGCACAGGACTGTCATATATCTTCGTTTTTTATCCAGTCTTGTAGTGTCTTTCCTGATATTGTTGAGATGAAAGCATAGATCAAGAGACTGGTTACCCAGAAAACGTTGATGCGACAACCTTTCCAGTGAAAGATAGGTAACGACAGTAATAAACAAAAATGACCATACAAAAAGGGAGGAGTAAGATAAAAATTAAAATCATAATCATACCAAAATAAATTATGAATCACATAAACACAGAATATTAAAACTTTATTTACTCCATACACAAGGGAAATGAAATACACAAATGAAATTTAATATATATGCTGTGCCTGGTTACAGATGTTATTATTCATTCTGTTAGACACTCTTCTTATTTATGGAATTAGAACTGAATGCATAACAATATTCCTGAGAAAATTAGTAAGAGAACTCTAACTTTTGAGCCTTAAGTATAACAATAAACCCGATAACGAAACTGATTTGACAACCTCTTAATCTTCCTAAAACATGCTCATTTTTTTCCAAATTCCTTAGACTAAATGAAAGAATAATTGATTTTATTAATACATTATGGAATGCATAAATACATTTATTTTATAAAATAAATTACATATATAACCATATTAAAATTTACGTATGTTGGAAACGAATATTATTTTGTAATTGTTCATTTGTTCATTTCATCCATCAACCACTACTGAAGCAAGACAGCCGAAAGGCAATCTTAGTTAAAATTAGAGATGTAACGGGTAATAATCTTTAGGAACTGGCAAAACCGGGTACCCGGCTACGTAGGATCTGGCAATACTATATTAAGCTCGTTCTTTTGCGTTTTATGAACATTTTCTGCCAATACTGCCAACTTTAAGTATTTTTTTATGTTGTGGCAATATTATTAAAGCGCGATAAATTAGCGCTTAGGCAACTATGCGTCTTATTGCTTTGTTTAAAACCCCATATTTAGCGGTGATACGATGAATCCTCGAGTGAAATGAAAATATAATTCCGATATTTTCTACGATAGAAGGTCTGTTTAACGATTGTTGGGTTTTTACATGTCTACAGAAAGCAAAGTGCGTATATATACAACTGTGGTAAGACCGGTTCTAACGTATACAGCAGAAACATCTATAATAAAAACCCTCATGAGAGCTACAGAAATGAAAACACTGCGCATTATCAGAGGGAAATAACCCTGAGAGACCAGGTACGAAGCACAACTATACGAGAAGAACTCAAGATTCAAGACATAGTCCGTTTCACCAGATCAAGGCGTCGATATTCGAGGATCACGTAAGTAAGATGTCAGTTAATAGCTGGCCAATATGGGCAAAAGATGAAAAACAAGAAGACCTTCCGGTCGACCACCAAAAAGATCGCACAAAAGTTGGACATCTATATCACGAGAAGTTTAAAAACAGACGAACCAAGGTCTTATAAGAAGAAGAAAAAGGGTTTTAAAAAAAATGAGAAAGTCTGGAAATTCTTGATGAGGAAGATGAACTGAAAGTGGGATGTGGGTTACGTAGCGTAAAAATCACGCTTAGGACAAAAAGCTAGTGCTTCATTATTATGGAAATATTGAAAATTTAAACAGCCCACTAGCTTGGACGAAGCAGAACCACCAGCCACCTCTGGGAATTTAGAACAAGTTAATATTATAGAATATTTTGGGACAGCTAAACAGAGGACTATAGATGATCCTTAAGCAAAACCTGTGCATGTGGCAATATGACAGATGATGCCTTGGACAACCAGCCTTTTTCATTTATAGAAAATATAGGTAAGCGTAAAAATGAAATGTCATTTTATTAAGGTTATTGTTATTTACTTTTATACAGTAAAATGCACCTATACCTTAACGAATAAAGTTAACAATATATTATTTTGAAAATAATTTTCTTCCTCTTTCTTTATCAAAAATAAGCCAGTAAAATATTCTTCTAGTTAAAAAAACAAAACCGCAAAAATTCTAAATATTTTTTTAGGGTTCAAGACGCTACTGGCTTTATTTGAGGCGAAATATAAGACTTCAAGCCGACCATTTTTTAGCCAAAGCATCATTCCTAGACCAGAAATGCTGGTATACTATCAGGTGTTGATTGTTTTTCCTTTACGATAGATATGTGGAAATCTGACGTAAATAACACGAGCTTTAAAAGTTTGACGGCACATTGGCTAACTAAGGATTTTGAAAACATTTTATTCTTAATATCAGAGGCCTAGGAGGTAGCCATATCAGCGAAAACGTCAAGAATGCCTTAAATCACGTGCCCGAAAAAAGCAGTATAAACAAAACCAGCTATTTATTGGAGATAGTGAAGCTAACATTAAAAAAGTTACAAGAGAGTTAAAAGTAAATAATGAATCATATGTTATACACCCAATTAACTCGCAGTAATCAACTCTCTAAAAGTGTAAAGATCTGAATTGGACGTTATAAATGTCGGAAGGAGAATCGTAACTCATTTAAATGACTTATCTCTTTACAAATACAGAAAGACTTTAATACTGGAATGCAACATGTATCTACCCGCTGGAATTTCACATATTATCTATTGGAAAGGCTTTTTAAACAAAGCTCTTCTCACTCACTCGAGTTTTTACAACCATTTGGACAAACTACCAAACATTTAAATAGTTCACCGTGTATAATATCAGAAGTGATTCCAAATAATGTAATTATTAAATAAATATTTAATGGAAATCGAGGTTCCTAGATTGGGATCTATGTAAAAAATTGCCAGTAGCGCCATTGTTTCTGAAGGTGGAAAACTCATAATTGGTACGAGCGTTCTATAGAGATGAAAAAAAAAAAGATATATGTAAAGAAATTTGAGTTAGATGCTACAGGGTGTTCAAAATAAATTTATACATTCCGGCTATTTTAAATTAAAAAATCTCAAATTTTTTAAATGGCACACCCTGTATATTATTATTTTTTCTGATAGATTTTACAAAACCCCCCAACTTTTATTAAGTTTATCATATACCTATTTCTAATAGTTTTCGATTTATTTTGATTTTTCAATTTTTACCCTTGTTTTTAATACACTTACGCTATTGTGAAAACATAAACAAATAGTTAATAATAATTTTAATAGAGTTTAACTTATCTAATCATTAATTATTATGACGTAATAACTGTTCAAAAATATGCCCGTCTACTTGGATAGACATGTTTAGTCGTTTTACTATATTTTCCTTCACTTTCCTTAGCATAAAAGGCGTTATTGTCCTGCACGCATCCCGTATCCTATTTTCCATATCTACTGGTGTTGTAGGGGATTCACATAAACACAATCTTTAATGTAGCCCCACGAAAAGAAGGTGTTAAGTCACATGATCGAGGAGGTCACTGAATGAATCCATCCCTACCGATCCATTTTTGTGGGTAACGATCATTTAAAAATTCCCGAACTTCCCGGTGGTAACGAGCAGGAGCTCCGTCTTGTTGAATCCATATCTGTTCCCTTTAAAAGTTATCCACTTAGTAAAAGTTGGAGGGTTCTGTAAAATCTATCAGAAAAACTAATGATATACAGGGTGTGCCATTTAAAAAATTGAGATTTTTCAATTTAAAATAGTCGAAATGCATAAATTTATTTTGAAAACCCTGTAGTATCTAACTCAAATTTCTTTACAAATATCTTTTTTTTCATCTCGTACCAATTATGGCAATTTTTTACAAAACTGAAAACTAGCATTTAAAAAAAAAAATTGAAATATTAGAAAAACTACTAGGTTTAGGTATATAACATTATTAATAAAAAAGTTATAAAATTTTACGCAGAATTTAAAAATAAATTAGAAAATAGGATGTTCCGTTTAAAAAAAAAATGCTATATCAGCCACACTTTTTTGAAGTACCCTGTATACTCAAAAATATTTTTAAACTGTGCACCTTAACATTCCCTAAAACTATTGTATTTAACATTTTTTCGTCGTTCCCGAAACAAATGAGATAATGAACTTTACTCTATCGTTGACTCACCCTGTACTAATACGAGGGTTGTGTAAGAAATAAGGTTCCCAACGCTGTAAACTCGCCGCGCGAGATGCTAGGCGAAATCCGGCAACACCGCCGTGTGCGCTAATTCCCCCACTCTAGATCCCGCCTTGGTAGAACTCACTACGACGTTCAGTGCCGGCCTGACAGCCATCCGGGATGGAACTCCCGATCGCCGTCACCGCCAGGTGCGAAGTTCGTGCGGTAATCCGATTTTTGCACGCCAAAAAGTTACCACCGGTTGATATTCCTAGGCAGTTGTGTGAAGTTTATGGGGAAGCTTGTATCAGCGTTCAACACGTCCGCAAATGGTGTAGGGAGTTCTCCGAAGGACTCACAGACATCCACGATGAGCAAAGAAGCGGAAGGCCATCGATCTCCGACGAAGTTGTGTCGAAGATTGAGCGAATTCTGCTCGAGGATAGGAGGATGACGATTCGGGAACTGGCTGCACGGGTTCCTGAGGTTTGTGAAAAAACAATCCACACGATTTTGACTGAAAGGTTACGTTATCAAAAGGTGTGTGCGCGGTGGGTCCCGCACATGCTTTCAGAAACCCACAAAGCCGATCGCGTCAAGTGTGCCCAGGAGTTTCTTCGAGAATGCACCGAGAATATCGAGGATTTCTGAGACTCCATTGTTACCGGGGATGAAACGTGGTGTCATTACGTCACCCCGGAAACAAAACAACAATCGCGACAATGGCGCCATACCGGATCGTCTAAACCGAAGAAGTTCAAGCAGACGCTGTCCGCAGGGAAAGTGATGGTTACGGTCTTTTGGGACCGTAAGGGTGTCCTGCTTGTTGAGTTTATGCCTCGAGGGATCACAATAAATTCGGAAAATTATTGTGACACCTTGAAAAAACTCAGAAGAGCCATCCAAAATCGCGGGAGAGGAAGACTGACAAAAGGCGTTAGACTGCACCACGACAATGCGCGCCCGCACGTCTCTCGTCAAACCAATGATTTAATCGACAATTTTGGCTGGGATCTCGTTGAACATGCTCCCTACAGCCCTGATCTTGCACCGAGTGATTTCCACTTGTTTCCAAAATTAAAGCAACACTTGGGTGGACAACGTTTCGAGACTGATGAAGAAGTGCAGGAAGCGGTCACCAAATTCCTCCACGGACTGGCGGCGGACTTCTTTGAAGCGGGATTCCAAAAGTGAATTAGTCGTCAACAAAAATGCGTGGAAAAATCTGGAGATTGTATTGAAAAATAGCTAAGAAATGAAGCTTTCCAATGATGTATTTTTCAGTTCAAATAAAAAATGCGTTACACCTGAAAAAAAATGTGGGAACCTTATTTTTTACACAACCCTCGTATAAATAGTTTAGGTTTATTGTTGTTATGATAAGGGTTACATATACGTGGGCGGTGCAAAAAGTATGTATATTGAAAAAGAAACATTTTAAAGGTTAATGATACAAAAGAATGGCAATTATATATTTTTATTGTACTTTAAATTATAAGAATTTTTTTTAAATATTTTTTAAATGTTAACATTATTTAATGGACCACTGATGAAAACGGTGGCGCCTTCTTGTCTGCAGGATAACTTCACAAAAAATAATCCAATCTTCAAAAATAAAAATTAATCTTGTAAAATAATGTAGTAGTTAAAAATTGTCGAAGGGTTTTTTTCAAAAATAAAAAAAAATTACGTTTAATTATTTATATTCATTTATTAGAAAAATTAAAAAAAACCTCTCGACATTTTGTAAAAAAAGTAATATTGCAGATTGTGTCTAAAAACAGGTAGCGATCCCAATCCGATGCCAAGTCACATTTAATGCTATAATTTTGTAATGGAATGGAATTTTCTTAAGTTTCTTTTTTAATAATTCTTAGAAGTATAGAGAATAGAAATTTGTAAAAAAAAATCGAATTTTTGAAGATTCGAGGTGAATGTTTCTCTTATGAATATTTTGAAATAAATGTTAATGTTAATTTGGTTTTATTTGGGCAAAAAAACTCGGGCGGGTAATAAAGTATCTGGCCAAATCAACCGGGTACCCGATTTTGGGCGAGTAGACTGGGTACCCGGTACATCTCTAGTTAAGAGATGAATAACAATAAGAAATTTTTGACATGTCGGCTATGGATGCTAGTTTGTTTTGTTCTTTATACTTTTATTAATGTAAGATATTAATAAAATAACTAGTACCTACGAATTTATTTCATTACAACGAAATCGCTTTAATTAACAGGTCCAAAAAGTCCTATCTAAATTCAGAAGAGTACATACATAATAACTGAAAACATATCGTTAAGCCATATTTTCTATTTATATCACGCAACCATCCTTATATTTTAAATTGAAGATACGTAGCAACAGAAATCTCTACGATAATCATTCTTAGAAAAAATTCTGCATAGTCCGCTAGCCGACCGATTACGTCACCGTTGGTATTCGTTATACCGTTGCTTTTCCTGTCTATGATCGAATAGACTCTCTATGAATCGTGTCACGGCAACAATAATTCTAATAATTTGAATGGAATGTCCAACATGTTAATGACGATTGGTTCTTTTCATTGATTTCAAACCAAAATAATCTAATCAGTCCACTAGAAGTGGGTTTCCTTTTTAGATAATAAAACCTTTTCGATTTTTACAGTCTGTTAAGTAAGAACGTGTCCGCGATAATTCATTTTCGGTAGATGTGAGTCTAGCGATTCAATAAAAAATCGTTAGAGGGAACCTTTGTCTACGACGCATTTTAATAAAAGTGTCAGTCGATTCCGAACTTTCATCGAAATCACGTAAAATCCAAAATGAGTCACTTGTTTGCGCGTTTGTTACTATCCAAAGGGGCCTAAAATGACACATTCTGCGGCCACTAAATATATTAAAAAGTCGGTATCGTTTGTGAAGAAGTGGGTAAATCGTTTTAACGAGACGAAAAATGTTGACGACTTGCCAAAACGTGGCTCGGTAGGCTAAGTCACTCCGAAAGTCGAAAAAACGATTCGTGTTTTTGGTTTTCGGGATCCGAAATTGACGCTGCGTCAAGGAGCGGCAAAATTAAGAAAATCAGGTTTGAATGTGTCCCATGAGACCATTCGACATCTTCGTGCTCATGATGTCAAATTCCGAAGCACGTTCACAAATCTACAACTTATTACTGTTAACGCTTCTTCACATAAATTATCCCTTCAAGCAAGAAGCTATCGGTACTAAATTATTTAATAATCAGTTTTAAGCTGTTGAAACATTGTCCTAATTTTTATTACAGAAATTACTACCATTTGCCAAATATTTCGTATGCGTCGACTACACGATTTACCCCATTTCGGTAACAAAGGATATAAAAAACTGTCAGCACTCCACACCAGTGTCGCAAAACAAAACATATTTCTCCGAAACCATCGAACTAATTTTAATTAAAACTAAGCTAAAGTCTTGCGCAATAATTTACTTACAAGTGAAAAGAGAAAAACTTTAAAACTGAATATGTCGCTCTCAAATTAAAAACGTTGCACAACTTTATCTCACAGGATCAAAGATGGAGACCGAAGATCGATAATATTCCCTCCAATTTGCTAACCAGGTAACATGGTCTTATTAAATAGGACTACCCAAATATTACGAACGGGTTACATGTCAAATGAAAGTTTTGTGGAAACAGTCGTGGTGGTTTTGTTTGGTAGCGCGAAGCGGCTCGCTTAGGCCCACGATAAGATACTAGAGTGGCTCTCAACATCGCCGGACGCTAACCCCATTGAAAACGTTTGGTTCCTTTTAAAGAGAAAGCACAGAGGAAAGACTCTGAGGACTTTAACTAAGTTGTCTCGCGAGATTCGAAAGAGATCGGACAACTTACTAAGGTAATTGTCTCGTTGTTAGCACACCAAAGAAAACATTGATAACAAAAAATGTTCTCGAAACACATTTTTTCAAGATCAGAGCGGTCACGTTCTTACTCGACAGACTGTAGAATAAATGACGCCGTCTTCCTTCTTGATGCCAGTTTGTGAAGTTTCGACTAATCGATTTGATCGACAAACTTTTTACTTAAGTCACTCGTACAGACGCAAACATCAGCTACTAGTTTCTACTTTTTTCGTTTCTATAATCGAAATTTAGGCAAACTCGTAAACGTAGGTTGTAAATAATATTTCCGATTTCGTCTCGTATTCTTTAATATAATTGAATTTAGGTTCTCAGAATCCACTCTGATACGCTGCTCTCGAAGAATTATACTTTCAATAGTTGGTTTCCTCACCATGGGTTACGAAAATACGAAAGAAACCTGTATTTCTTTGGAGTCCTACTGACTAATCAATTTTCTCGCTCCTTAGTTAGTTTGGTCAAAGCTTGTACTATATTAGCCTTGTGACAACGGGAATATTTAACAAAACTAAAACAGTCATTCATTCACCTCATCGGCTGTTCCCTCATATTTAAAGACGATGGTAACTCGAATGCTGTCTGGCGAATTAAAGGCCGTCTAATTTTTCTACTAAAATTATGTACATACATACATATATATATATATATATATATATATATATATATATATATATATATATATATATATATATATATATATATTATATATATATATATATATATATATATATATATATATATATATATATATATATATATATATATATATATATATATATATATATATATATATATATATATATATATATATATATATATATATATATATATATATATATATATACCAGGTGTACAAGTATGAAATGCGGATTTCAGACAACAGATGGTGCACCAATGTAGTTTGTGCTATAAAGATTTGGCACTGCGCCATTTTGTTGTGTTATCAACAAGTGTCAGACGCGCACGAGTGATAAATTGGAAAAGTGTGTGCATAGTGTTGTGTTCAATATGTCGAAATTTATACCGAACAAAGAGCATTCGCGGATAGCATTAATTTTTTGTTTTCATTT
The DNA here is from genome assembly GCA_019049505.1 of Pachyrhynchus sulphureomaculatus. Classification (NCBI taxonomy): domain Eukaryota; kingdom Metazoa; phylum Arthropoda; class Insecta; order Coleoptera; family Curculionidae; genus Pachyrhynchus; species Pachyrhynchus sulphureomaculatus. Next base: position 60,734,550 of record CM032453.1, on the reverse strand, counting down.
GAAGAAAACTGCTGTTGAATCATACCGATTACTTCAAGAAGCTTATGGTGAACATGTTCCATCCATACTTGTGAACGATGGTTTCGGCGTTTCAAAAGTGGTGACTTCGATGTTGCAGACAAGGAACGTGGAAAACCGCCAAAAAATTCGAAGATGTGAAATTGCAAAGTATTGTTGGACGAAGATGATTCGCAACACAAAAACAACTCGCCGAGCAATTGGGCGTTAGTCAACAAGCTGTTTCCAATCGGCTACGAGAGATGGGAAAGATTCAAAAGACCGGTAGATGGGTACCACATGAGTTGAACGACAGGCAAATGGAAAAGCGCAAAAACACGTGTGACATTTTGCTCGTTCGGTACAAAAAGAAGTCGTTTTTGCATCGTATAGTCACAGGGGATGAAAAGTGGATTTATTTTGAGAATCCCAAACGCAAAAAATCATGGGTAGACCCAGGCGCACCATCCACATCGACCGCAAGACCGAATCGCTTTGGCAGAAAGACGATGCTTTGTGTTTGGTGGGACCAGAGGGGCGTGGTCTATTATGAGCTGTTAAAATCTAGGGAAACGGTTAATACTAAACGTTACCAACAACAATTGACCGATTTGAACCATTCGCTGCTTGAAAAAAGGCCAGAATACCGAAAGAGGCAACACAAAGTCATTTTTCTTCATGACAATGCTCCATCACTTACGGCAAAACTAGTTCGCGACACGTTGGAAGCACTCAGCTGGGAAGTTCTACCCCATGCGGCTTACTCACCAGACTTGGCTCCTTCCGATTACCACTTGTTTGTATCGATGGGTTACGCACTTGCTGAGCAGAGCTTTGGTTCGTACGAAGATGTGAAAAGATGGCCCGATGAATGGTTTTCAGCAAAAGGGGAGGATTCTTACTGGCGTAGTATTCACAAATTTCCCGAAAGATGGGAAAAATGTATAACAAGCGATGGAGCATACTTTGAATAAAGCATTTTTTATCATTCTTCCAAATTTAACGTGTTTTTTTTTTTAGAAAAAAAATCCGCATTTCATACTTATACACCTGGTATATATATATATATATATATATATATATATATATATATATATATATATATATATATATATATATATATATATATATATATATATACATACATATACCCTCCTTTTAGAAAAGACCGACTAATACATTATAACCTAATCGCTATTCTCTACATCGTAGGGGGAAAATTGGCCAGGGTAATGCCTTTTGATATGTCAGCTGTATGACCAAACCAGAAAGTTAGGATTGACGAGTCAATTAAGCGGTCGAAATCTTACAATGGATTTGCAATATGGTTTTGCAATTTGCCAGACGTGTGGACAAGTGTTTCCTTAATTACGTCAGCATTTTTTAAAATTTGATAAATTGGTGGATTTAGAGGGGCGAACGAGGCAGTCCTTCCAGACAAGGATGATATTTTTATTTGTATACTTCGTTATGTTTTACGTACTTACAGTTTAAAATACTTCTTTCTTTTTGTTTCAGTATTTTAAAATTCCCAAATGTTAATTAATTATGTTCGACATTTAAATTGGGTGTTTTTCATTTATTATTATTATTAAATGATTATACTTACATTTCTCCTTAGAAAATCCGTTTTATTTTACTTTAATATGCCAATCTATATCTTGCTATTGTCACGTATCAGATGGTAACAACGGCAATAGTCAAGTTATTGAAGCAAAATGTCAAATTAACAATGTTGTGTCAAAATGTTCAGAGAATTAAAGTCCAAGTCGCAAAGCACATAAGTACTTTTTAAATAATAATGCATTTGTAAATTTTTTAATTGTGGAAGAATTTTGTAACTTCAATTTAATTTTTTAAAGAAGACGGAATTTTAAGAGTGAACTTAACATGAAGAGAGTCATTTCGTTTTGCGACGTCTTTATCAGTTCAAAATGTGTGCTTGTCTAGAATTTAACATTTAATAATATATATTTAATAGGAGTTACAATGACTACAAAAAAATTCAATATAATAAGAGTCAAAAAATTAAAAATAAAATTGATGAAAACAGTAAATACTAGAATAAAAAAACCACATAAAGTAAACAGTTATTTTATTTTTGTAGGAACGAATATATATATATATATATATATATATATATATATATATATATACATGGTGTTATAAAAATCGTTTAATATATTGCAATGGGTGACCTCTGGAGTCACAGCAAATAATATTTACAAAATCACTGGAATAAGTCTCTTTAGCGACAAAACGTTTTGTTTACACGATGAAAGGTATTACGAAAAAAAAATTTTTTTTTTCGTGTAATATTACAAATTGGTAATGCAAAAAGTATTTTATTAATGTGGGAAAAGTTTAGTGACAATTGGTTTTTATAACAGTTTGCTTAATTTTCACAAAAGAATTATTGTTGTGTGTCACAACCTATATATGAGGTGTTTAATGCGTTCTTTTTCTAGGGAATTTGTTATTGCTGATAAAAATACCTTGTTTTACTTATTTTGAGCTATACAGATAACGAGAAGTTAATTAATTGCACTGGTAAAATAGATATGAATATCTAATTAATACATTATTTTTATATGTAATTTTCCAGATAATGGGGCTAATTTTAAATCATGAGTTTGCATCTTCTTTAAGGGGTTACGCCACCTCAACTCTCGGAAAAATACGCATAATTTTTTTTTTGACGCAACTATTGTATTTATAATAAAATTTTTATTTTTCACAAATACATGAGAAATTTAACAAATTTTTAAAAAAAAATATATTAAAAAAACCGGTCAAGTGCAAGTTGAACTTGCACAATTAGCGTTCCGTACGTTGATTGTTTTTAAAATAAAAATTTTTGTTAGGGTGGTATAAAATGATTATTGGCTTCACAAAACACACCCCAAATGAGTTTTCAACAAAGTTTGTTTCCAGTCTTTACTGAAAACTGGTGACCTTGAAATTTGTTTTTTTTATATACCAAATAAATTATTAAAGGTAATGCACTCGTGATAATTTTCTTTCAATCTATACCCCCGTGGAGAATATTCCAGAATTTTTTCAAAATTTTTTGATCAGTACTTTTCGAGATAAGGTAGGGGACAGCGATTTTTTTAAAAAGTAATACGAAGAAAAGTGTGCGCAAGTATTACATTATATATATATTTTTTACTCGTGTTTTCACAAGCTTTCATTTGACACCACACTCGATGACCTAGTAAAAAAAATTTTTTTTCACTTCCGATTTTACCCCTCAAAACGAAACCTTTAAGTCAAAATTTATGTTACGGTGGTATAAAATAAACAGTGACTTCACAAAACACACCCCAAATGAGTTTTCAACAAAGTTTGTTTCCAATCTTTACTGAAATCTGATGACCTTGAAATTTTTTTATATACCATATAAATTATTAAAGGTAATGCACTTGTGATAATTTTCGTTCAATCTACATCCCGTGGAGAATATTCTAGAATTTTTTCGAAATTTTTTGATAAGTACTTTTCGAGATAAGGCCCGGGACAGCGATTTTTTTCGCGAATTTTTAAAAATAATACAAAGAAAAGTGCGCGCAAGTATAATATTATATATATATTTTTTACTCGTGTTTTCACAAATTTTTCATTTGACACCACACTCGATGACCTAGTAAAAAAATTTTTTTTTCACTTCCGACTTCACCCCCCAAAACTAACCCCTTAAGTCAAAATTTAATTCTCAAAACTACATGGCTCTGATGAGGCCATCAATTCCTATATTATTACCAAATTTCATCTTTCTATGTCAAATAGTTTCGGAGAAAAATCGGGTGTGACAGACAGACAGACAGACAGACACCGAAGTGATCTTATAAATGTTCCGTACGGAACACTAAAAATTTTAAAATGGCGGAGATATGAACCATCTTGTAGGACCCTCTTTTGAAAATTCTTGCCAACGGTGGAATTTTTTTCTCAGTCAAGAATCGTCCAAAAACTAAACAAATCATTTTTATTGTTAACAAAGGTCATTGTTAAGTCGCAACATAAGAAAAAATTAAAAAATTTTTTTTGTAGAAGTGACAGCCGTTCGAAAATAAACTCGTATTATTCACAAAAATTTTGAGCCTTAAAAATTAATAAAAATCGAAAAAACTGTATGTCATCTTCAAGATAATATTAAAAAAAAATACGTGGTATAAACTTTATCAAAATCGGTTCAGTAGATCTCGAGATATTTTGTCCACCAGTTTGAAAAAAGTAGTTTCGAGAAAAACGCAAAAGAAAAAATTACCGCGTCTTAAAAGTTTATAATTTTTTTTTAAATTTCCGTCAATCCAAGATTCCATTTTTTAAAGCTTGAAATATTCTTAAAAGCAATAGGTGTTTCGGTTAATAATATTCCGATTTTTTCGGAACATTTAAGCGTTTATTTCCATCACAAAATGAATTAACTGAATAATCAAAGTATTGGCCATCGTTAGCTATGACCTTTTTGCCATAAGAACTTTTCATCTTTTCAGGCCAACCATCCATCAAGCCAAATTTTCACTTCTTCGTAAGAATGTAGGCGTTGTTTTGAAAGTCCGTGATGCATCGATCGAAATAGGTGGTAGTCTGAAGGGGCTAAGACCGGTGAATACGGCGGGTAGGGTAAAACGTCCCATTTGATGTTTTCCAAATATGCTTTAACACATTTTGCAACATGGAGCCGAGCATTGTCATGTTGAAAAATGACTTTATCGTGTCTTTGGGCTTATTCTGGTCATTTTTCGCTTAATGCTCGGTTCAACTTAATCAATTGTTGTCGGTATCGATTGCTAGAAATCGTTTCGCCAGGTTTCAGCAGTTTGTAATACACAGCTCCTCTACTATCCCACCAAATACACACCAAAGCTTTCTTTCTCTGTATATTGCGCACTAGTTGTAATGTTGAAGGCTGGCCTGGGTCTACCCAAGATTTTACGGTTGGAGCATGTTCACCATAAACTTCAAACAACAATCGATAACTTTCAGCAGCCGTTTTTCTTCAATGAAAGAAGGTTATTAAACTTCCCCGCAAAACGTCTTTTTCTAGTACGAAACACGACATATTCAAAGCTATGAAGAACTATGTTTTTCGCACAATGACAATTAATAATGAAATGGCATATGTTTACCTCCCAAAAGGTCATAGATGTCACTAGTCTATACCAACAAACGTATTAGTAACGCCATCTCTTAGCAAAATCGACACTATTAACCGAAACACCTATTATAAATAATAAGTCTAACAAAAAAAATCGACTTTTTGAAAATTTCCAGGTGGCGTAACCCCTTAAGTTAGCTGTACGTAATATTATCGAGGGACGCTATTTACTAGTAGTTTTCTACAATTTTGCTACTGAGATGTGCCAGTTTCACTATATTAAGCGATTTTCATAACACCGTGTATATACATATACATATACATATATATATATATATATATATATATATATATATATATATATATATATATATATATATATATATGATTTTGTAATAACAGTTTAATAAAGTGACACTTCGTGTGGCTGATATGGGAATAGAAATCACTGTTTCTATTTTTCTTATATTTTATAGATTTTAATTAAACTTTAGAACCTTTTATTGTTTATGTCTAATGAAAACAAATGCACTAAAAAAGGTCAAAACTACAAGTATTTATTTTGTCTCTCCAATAAGTTAGTTCAGATGCTTAAAAAAACCTTTTAATTAAATGATGAATGCGTTCTCGACATATTCACGCGTGCCCCCCTCATCCTCGGAAAGAGTCCTAGATCCGCCCTAATTTGATCGGTCGAATTCTCGTCTTTAGCTATCGTATTTTTTTACCCTTCATAACTACGCCCTTGACGCATCGTGTTTCTCATTTGTATAGCGGAAAAAAATTCGAATCATATCCATATTCGGGTGGTAATACTCCATTTCTAGTCTAGTCATTTGCCCACGATATATACATACAGCAAATGCAAATTTGCGGAAATTAAATGCCATTCGTTTTACGCAAAGTCATGCTGTCATTGGCCAAATACTTAAATATATTAGCATGGCCAAAGGGGAAATAGAACGGCGCAATGACATGTTGGATATTATAAAATATAATATATGGCGTTATTAGTGGAGTGGACAACCAATCAGGGGACTTCGTAGAGCAATCATTAAGGGGTTACGCCACTATGAAATTTTCAAAAAATCGATTTTTTTTTGGTTCGATTTATTATTTATACTTTCAAAAATATTTCAAGATTTACAAAATGGAATCGCAGATTAAAGGTAATATAAAAAAACTTTTAAGACGCACTTTTATCGTTTGCGTTTTTCTCAAAACTACTTTTTTCAAACTGGTGGACAAAATATCTCCAGATCTACTGAACCGATTTTGATAAAATTTATACCACATATTCTTGAACTTGACATACGGTTTTTTGGATTGGATGCACCGTTCATGTTTTATTAATTTTTAAAGCACAAAATTTCTGTGAGAAATTTGAGTTTGTTTTCGAATTTCGATTATATATGGAAAAAAAATTTAAAATTTTTTTCCACATGTGGCGACTTAGCTATGACCTTTCTTAACAATAAAAAATGATTTGCTTTGGTTTTTGGACGATTCTTGACCGAGAAAAAAAATTGCACCGGTGGGTCCTACAAGACGGTTCATATCTCCGCCATTTTTTAATTTTTTTTAAATATATATATATATATATATATATATATATATATATATATATATATATATATATATATATATATATATATATTTAATTTGTTGTTAAAACTATAACGTATTTGTAAAAAATAAAAATTATATGATATATATAATATCGACGTACGGTGATTGATTTGAATATAAAATAAAATCCTGAGTCTATAATGTATAATAGTTATAGCATCTTAGCTATTTAATTGCAAAAAAATCAATCTAGCTCAAGCTAGAATCTAGAAATAAAAGGCAAAACAAATATTCACTACCTAAATATTTGTTTAATTATAAACAAATAAAATATAATTATTTTGTCTCGGTACCTATCCGTTGGTCATTAGTGCGTGTACTGAAAAGTATATTTAAAAAACCTCCACCATCTTGTCAAGTCAAATAGTTTTTTCATACCAGATTTTAATCAAATGTCGTGCACTCGTGATAATTTTCGCTCAATCTGCATTTTATGAAGAATATTTCAGAATTTTTTCAAACTTTTTTGATCAGTATTTTCCGAGATAGGGGGGGGGGCAGTGATTTTCGGACATTTTTTTACGTCAATTTTTTTTTAATTTTATGCCTATTTTTCCGAGCGCCAGGGCGGCGTAAACCCTTAATAAATATAATTTATCTCTATATTTTTATTTACACATTATTGTCAGTATTTTGAAAATATGGACTTTTTTCTTCTTTTTACAATACACACTTTTGGATACAACTATTGATCAGGAAATTCGATTTTCCTTATAGATTGTGCTTATGTTTCAATATCTCACTTAGTTAATAAAATAGAAACCGTGTGTTTTATCGTAGTCATTTTATAATGCATTTCTACAATAATTCGGATCTAAGCTGAATTACGTGACCATAATATCCTCAATCTGACCGATTCAAAATCTTTTAAAAGCGATGGAAGAAAATAACTACAGCATTCGACTAAGAAAATATGCAGTATTTAAAAAAAAATGTAAAATATACAATCTTTCATAAAGACAAATTAAAAATACAATGGTACGTGGCAACCTTCAAACACACATTGTAAGCATCCATAATCAAACTGTTAGATTGGAAAACTCTACAGCTGATATATTCAAGTAACTTGATTATTGGTAGTATTGTTTACTTCAATTTGTATTTTAGGCTTATCGCATTTTAAGTCATTTCTTAGTACGTCTTTTGTGGGTAAAAATACCCACTGGGTCCCAGTCAAACACCCACGAATCCCGTTATAGGAAAAATGACATTTTTATGTGATTTAGTGTCTCGATACAATAGTATATTGTAGATCTCAGGACCATAAACTATCAAATGTGTAAATCAATGGCCTCGTTAACAAATATACACCATAAGTTATTTCAGCAATTTTTAATGTTAACCAAAACTTGTATATTCATTTTTTAATAATGTATATTATAAGAGGTTCACCTCAAGTACCTCTTTTCATTTTAAAAACCCTAAAATAATAGCACAGAAATATTCACACCTAGTATCTAAACTCCCATTTCCTCTCATTGTACCAATTTAAATGATGGTTTAACGTCCCCAATAACATATGGAGCATGTCTCAAGAAAGTCAATCTCTCTTTAAGCACGCTTCATGCGAAAAACTTAACTAACCGAAAATTTGTCGAGCTATGATGTGCAATTGGGCTCTTAAGAGTGTTTAGGCGAAAGTAAGCTCCAAGATGGTGACGAGATTTTGACGGCGCGTGCGTTGACGGGTCCCTCTTTTAAAATGGCCACTCAATTTACATCTGATCTCGGAATGTGCCTTTTCAAATGTATTGTCGATCTTTTCTTGATGTGACTGGAGTTTAGATGAACTTAAAGACAGAATGCAGAGAGAATTTGTGTAAAAAGATAATTAAAAACGTTTATAAGTGAATCGAGAATCGAAAAGGTTGACAAACAATTATATAATCATAGGGAAAGGACGTTATTGTGGTGCCGTTGACAATAAAAATAATTCAAAAAGTACGCCACGAGTGAGTTTCTTTTTCTTCCCCAAAAATGTTGGAAGATTTAATCAAAGAATATCAGTTGCGTAAAAAAACGAACGCGGATAAAATGAATAATTCTGAGAAGCTGTTTCCGTTATGACATTTTTTTGGTTATAGACCAAAGATTTGGCTTGCAACAACCAAATGGGTCATCAATTGTCCAATTGAAAATTTCTGCAGAAATTATAAAATATGCGCGTCACATTTTTCTGAAAGTGCCATCCTGTCAAGTTTTTTCACTTATATTCATCTCTTTTCTAACAAAGCGCTCCGTTCTTTTTATACTACTCATGCTGCATTAACTTGACATTTTATTAAATCAAAAAATCTCGAACATTTGTATTGTATATCTATGATTTTGAGTGATAAAACTTTGCACAGTAACATTTTGTCGATTTAAAATCTCCCGCTGGTCCCCTTTTTAACATGGCGGACTACCGCGTTCGCTTGAAAACTGAAACATGATTTTCCTATACAGTTACCCCCAAGTGTCGCTACTGTTTTGGATTTACTTTGGTTTTAGTTCAGTCACATTACGGGTTTCACCTCGGAATGAGAGATAATAAGCTGTAAACTTGTATAAGACATACATAAAGTATTCTACTTAACAATTTTTTAATTACACGAAGTAGGTAAGTATTATTAAACGAATATATTTTATAAATGAAAAATATTATGATTAAATATAATGTATTAATTAATAAACAATGCAAATGATTCATAATTATCTTTTGTTTAGTGATTAATAACTTTATACGACGTATTATTTACCGGGACTCACGGTTGACCTTGCATTATGCTATATAAGGCTGAGCGCTGCGCGCTCTCCGCGTTCTATCTCAAAAACGGTTAAGCGTATAAAAAAAATGTTTAGAACAAAATTTGTAGAGAATTTTATGCTCTACAATTTTCGTAATAGATGCAAATATCATTGAAACCATAGGAAGGACCTTGAATATCTTAAGACGCGGACAGGAGATTTTATGAGACTTTTGAGATAACTTTTAGGATGCCAAAATAAAGGTTTATACAAGTTTACAGCTTATTATCTCTCATGCCGAGGTTGACCCTCTTTTTTGGCTTAAGCAATTAAGATTTTCTACAATAGACGGTGTCACATAAAAAATGTACAATTTTTAAGCAATTGAGGAATGAAGATATATTTAAATCTATGCTATTATTACTAGTCTCAGATTGTCTTATGGATCATCCCATGAGATATTTGACTACAAAGGTATACCAGTAAGGACATGTCTTATCCATATTAAAAAAAAAACGGGTCCCCATGTGTGATGATTCTCTTGGAGAGTTAAATGTTAGTACCAGTATTTGAAATTTCTGGAATTTTGTTTCTTAAAAGTATGTAATTTCCTGGTGAGAATATCGAGAAATACGGTTCAATATGTTTAATAATTATAGTTTCTTTAAAAAATGCTCAATAACAGATAAAGTACTCTTCATTAAAGTGCTTTATGATGACCTCTCGATGTGAAATTCCTCAGTATGATGACCCTTTGTGAGGAAAGGGGTACGCGTTGCTCCTGTTTGCCATTCCTTAATAATGTTAAGAGTCATGTGCTGTGATTTTGAACTTTAGGTAAACAAGAGATCTCAGACCTCACATGTAGCTCTACTGATCCAACAATATTTATTTTACTTAAACAATTTGAAATATTATAATACCTCGAGAGATGGTCATGATGATGTTGATTTTACTAATAAAACTTTCCAATTGTAAAGTCAGTTTAGTTATTCAGCAATTTCACGAATACCAAAAAATAAGCCATCAAACTGTCACACGGTGTCGTCTTATTGTGAAGTATTCGACTTACACCCGATACGGAATACTGGGAATTCCCCGGTACGATGACCCTTGTGGGCAAAGGTGTACGCTGGGCACCTGTCTACCATCTACCATGGCTGCAGTTATAAGGAAACAACGCCATCACTTGCCGGTGGAAATTGGTCGTGCTCGATGGCGTCCAATTAAAAAAAAAATCGCCGTTAACGGCCATAGAGCTGATGCCTTGGAACTGATAGGTATAAAGATGTATTATTTTCGCTTACCTGGCGTTAATAACTTGCTTACAATAACGATAGTTTTAACTTTGTGTTATTCAAATTAAGAAGGTTTATTTTTCTTGTTTACCTCTGGTTTACACACCATTAATCCAAACGAGAGATCTGCAACTTAGTAGGATTTTTACTTTACATGAGAAAATAAATTTGGAGTCTACAACTTAAATTTAACACAGATTTGGAGGAAATCAGCTTAATATGCATTACCTAATTCGTTAATACGAGTATTGAATCGGCGAATATTGTAACCAGAATCAAAAAAATTTTAAAATACCTGAAGCACACATATATATATATATATATATATATATATATATATATATATATATATATATATATATATATATACATATATATATATATATATATATATATATACATATATATATATATATATATATATATATATATATATATATACATATATATATATATATATATCATATATATATATATATATATATATATATATATATATATATATATATATATATATATATATATATATATAATATATATATATATATATATATATATATATATATATATATATATATATATATATATATATATATATATATATATATGTATATATATATGTATATATATATATATATATTATATATATATATATATATATATATATATATATATATATATATATGTATATATATATGTATATATATATGTATATATATATATATATATATATATATATATATATATATATATATATATATACACTCCTGGACAAAATTAACGCAACAATATATTAAATCATACAAATCTCTATAATGAATTAATTTTAATAATTTTTTATGAACATTGGTTACACTAAAATTTAGAAAAAACTTATTCGGATACTTTAAAAGTGAATTAGCTACCAAATTTCTCTATAAGATTCGAATTAAAATTATTCTTAAGACCTAATAACAAAATCGTTTAAATTATGTAATAATGAAAAAAAATAAACTGGGACACTAGTAGCAAAATTAATGGTGTAACTGGGGCACTAGTAGCGTGTGTTGCCTCCTCTACTTCGGATGACAGCGTTTATGCGCCTAGGCATGCTTCTAATTAAATTTTGGATAAAATCTTGAGGAATTTGCTCCCATTCTGTGATAACTGCATTTTCAAGTTTCCTCAGGTTTCTAGGTGCAGGTATATGACGTTTCACATTTTTCTTAAGGTGACCCCATACATCTTCTATCGGATTCAGATCCGGGCTTTTTGGTGGCCATTGCATAATCGGTATATCAACTTGATTAAGATAATCGAGTACCTCTCTAGCCACGTGAGGTCAAGCGTTGTCTTGCATAAACAGGAAATTGGGCCCCACAAAATGACCGAAAGGCATCACGTGTTCTATTACAATATTCTCAAGATAGTAGTCAGCATTCATGAATCTCGTACGGACAGGAACTAACTCTGTGCGAGCATCAAAGCAGATGCCCCCCCGAAACATAACAGAGCCACCGCCATGAAATCCTTGCAGAGATATTGCAAGGAGCAAACCTCTCTCCTGGTCTTCGCCATACTCGCTCACGACCATCTGGATGTTTTAGACTAACCCTAGTTTCATCTGCGAAGAAAACTTGTTTCCAATCATCCACAGACCAGTTTTCGTGATTTCGAGCCAAACGTAACCTGGCAACTCTGTTCTCTCTAGTAAGCAAGGGCGCAGTGGCTGGTCTCCTACTGTTTAATCCAGCTTCATTTAACCGTCTTCTAACCGTTTTAGAAGAAATTGTGACATTGCGAACAGCTTCGAGTTCGTTTCTTATTATATAACTAGTGACAGTCCTGTTTCTTAAAGCATATTGTCTTATAAAACGTTCATCTAGGTCGCTAGTGCATCGTTTTCGCCCTTGCCCTAGCCTTCTAGAATAAGTTCCTACTTCATTCAAGCGTCTTACCATACGACTTATTGTGGAACGATGTTTGTCTAACAAATTGGCAACATAACTCTGTCAATATCCCTCGTCCAATAAAACTGAGGCTCGCACTACCTCGGGTTCAGTTAAATTCCTTGTTCGATTTATTTTTCTAATTCTTCGGGGTCAAAAATAAAACAGTCTACCACAAAAACGTATTACTTTGAAAAAGGGAACAATTTATAAGCTTACTTTTAAAGAAAATCTATATTGCATTATTACAGAAAATTGTTTATCTTCTAAAAAATTCTTTAAAACTGTAAATCTAAACGAATTGTTTTGATTTCGGTCATGAACAACGAAACAAAATATGCATAGCCTACTATTCAAATACTCGATAAACTTTAAAACTGACATAAGAAAAAGATAAATTGATTTCCAGATTGTTGCGTTAATTTTGTCCAGGAGTATATATATATTATATATATATATATATATATATATATATATATATATATATATATATATATATATATATATATATATATATATCGGATGTTATGGAAATCACTGCATATATTGAAACTGGTACCTCCCTGTAGCAAGACTAAGTGTAAAAAATTCACCTTAAATAGCGAATCTTAATAATAAAGTAAAAAATCGACTCTAAAGAAATGATGACATAAATGAAAAGACGATAGATATTGTTTTCGCTCCGCCACTGGTAAACAATACAACTAAACAATATAGCCGATTGTTAACAAGAACGCGCCTGCGCCTGAGATTATATATGGTTCCTTTCAATACATTTGGTTAAAACTGGCTTAGACACAAAGAAGATATCGCAAAAATAATATGAAGAATTTTTTGAAACTCATTAAACTCATTTCACACTAGGACATCTATGAAACTATTTCGAAAGTGATAATAATATCAACTATCGTCATATAATATTTTAATGTGGTTGTAGAAAATTGTTCATGTAATTCTTATTGCCAATACGTATATGGTAAATAGATAGGAGGTTAGTTGCAGATAGGTAGTACGCTTAACAATTTGACCAAGAACTAATCTAAATACCATCTAGAAAAATGACCAATATTCAGGGAATGTTAAAGTAAATCCCAAGATATAAGATCCTGCTTTTTTGCTTTTTCAATGGGGCAATAAACGACCCTATTAAGTTTTGTTCATGGTTGCCAGGTATTACGATAAACGTATTTTTATTTTACCTACTTTGTATACCTGCACCTGCAATCATATTGGATCTATTTTTACCTATATATTTACTACCTGGCAACCCGGTTTGGAGCCCTTTAAGTATTTGATAATATAGGCCTAATGACCACAGGTCCCCATTAAGATTCGAAAGATACTTTTTGTTATTTTTATTTTTAGTTTTACTTACAACTTACAACGTAACGGTTCTATTTTAATTATATGGCGTCCGTGAGAAAATTGCAATAGTGGCTATCGCAAGAGGAAACATTTATCACTTGACGCTAAACAAATAGTGAAAAATGTTTACGACAGTTTGGTAAAAAGAAATTTGAATAAACAAAGTGCTTTGCAAGAAACTAGTGAACTAACAAAAACTTCAATTTCTACGATTAGGGGTATTATAGGAAAACCATCACTCAGGAACAGGAAAAAACGGGATAATTTTCAAATGCGACGATTGTGAAAAAGATGTCATCAGGAGAAAAATATATTCTATGTATGAAGAGCAGTTGGTGCCGACACTAGACAAAATAAAATTAAGACTGGTGCAGGACGGGACCAATATACATTGTGGCCGATGAACTCTTCACAGAATTCTCTTAAGAATGGGATTCACGTTCCGAAAAATCAAAAAAAGGCAAGTAGTGATGGAGTCACAAAGATTACGAATCTTGCGACATACTTATTTACAAGAAATTAAAATGTATCGATCGGAAAATTGGCCAATAATTTACCTTGACAAAACATGGTTTGATACCCATGACACTGTGCAAAAAGGATGGGTTGATAACAGTACAAAATGTCAGACTAACGCACCTTCAAATAAAGGTAAACGAAAAACCAGTTTGCATGCTGGATCTGAAAAAGGCTGGGTTTCAAATTGTCTACTATTATCTGCAAAAAAACATAGATTCTAGTTTGGACTATCACAAAGACACGACCGCAGAACTCTTTGAAAATTGGTTTCAAAATTCCCTTTTGCCAAATGTTCCCGAACAGAGTGTTATAGTTATGGACAATGTAAATTACCATAGTCGCCTACTAAATAAGGTTCCTAATGCAGCCAACACCATCGGAAATACAGGAATATATCTTAGAAAATCACATGTATTATGTAACTATGTTTGTCATAGTATGGCTGAGAAAATGGGACACACTGTTTTACGGCTTCCTCCGTATTATCGTGTGTTTAATCCAATTGAACATATTTGGCATCAAGTTAAATCAAAAATAAGGGCACAAAGTGTTTTCTCCTACTTTAAGCGTGTCAGTAGTTGAATTAGCAAAAAAAGTTATAAATAATATACCTTGTGAAAGCTGGAAGAATTCCATTTAGCACGATGTTAAAGTTGAAGATTCACATATTTATGTAAATAATATAAAACCACTGATAATTACCTCAGCTGATGATAGTGAAACCGAATTAGGCTTAAGTTAAAATATATTTTTATTTATACAATCTGTCCCCTCTTGTAAAACCCCATTCATTCAAACTGTATATTTATACTTCTTATCCATTTGTTTTTACGTGCATCTATAAATAAACATCTCCAAAAACACTTATAATTTTATTTATTTGCATTAATGACAAAAATTCTTAAGTCCATCTCTGCAACCTATCATAATTAAAAGGTCAGAATTTTTTATATTGCCCACTTAAAACTGCAAACATTAGGATCTTATATTTTGGGACAGGCTATACATGAAAGTTGTCTTAACTATTAACTAAAATTCAAAAATTAATTTAATATGTGTGTCTGTACATATATATATATATATATATATATATATATATATATATATATATATATATATATATATATATATATCGGAAGATAAATTAATAAAGGTTTTATCACCTTTTTTAAACGCTCGTCAAATTAAAAACGGGCTTTAGGGTAAAACAACCGCACGCCACTGGAGTTCGTGTTCGAGTTTGTGTATTAGCGTAAAAAGAACGGGAGAGGTTGTTGACTGTTCTATGTTGTTGTGATTCTGTCTGAGGCCCGCATTCCTCCACCGGTTTATACATATACACGCACACTCACACACATTAAAAGCCCGATGAATGCGCAACGTTGCCGATTATCACAAACAACATATTAATGTCGACCATTAAAATTTTACTGCGATGCACCAAACCGTTTAATAAACCTTTCGGCTTTTCCCATGCTTCCTAAAATATTTCACAAGCTGAATAACGAATTCGGTCAGTCTTTAAAACAAAACATGCACTACGGAGAAATTTAACTTCTTACAACTGCACTCGTATAGAATATAAATAAATACGAATATACCTAATGAATTTTTGCATTACTTCAGTCAGTTAGCGAAAAAAAATGCGATGCGGCATCACTGCAAGGGACAAGGACGGGCAGAAAAGGCATGCACTCCGGTGCATGTATCTCAAGCTCCTCTTAATTAGTCCGGAGGCTAATGGTAAAATATGTTATAGTACCCGTATTTGTGTGAAAACAATAATTTATTAGTGGAATATTTAGAGTCAAACAGGAAAGAATTTTGAGATAAATCTACATGATTCTACTTACTAGGAAATATATTCCAATAAACTAATTTTACTAAATCATACTTCGACACGTTATACTTCTTATTAAATACAAAACTTTTACGGCCAGATTTCTTAAAATGATCTAAAACGTAAGGTTGAATCTATAGAATTACTGATTGTGACTGTCATATTTCATATGGTAAATGTCACCCAATAGACTTATTCATAAAAAAATTTAAATGAAAATCAAAATATACGCCATTGAAACAGCTAAGAAAATAATTAGTTTTTGGAATTTTAAAATAAATTTAACAGTTTAAGTACAATATAATAGGTGTTTCGGTTAAATAATGTCGATTTTTTCGCAACATTTAAGCGTTTATTTCCATGACAAAATGAATTACCTTAATAATCAAAATATTGGCCATAGTTAGCTATGACTTTTTCCCATCCTTCTGTCAAAGAATGGATTCCGCACCAGAAAAACTTTTCATCTTTTGAGGCCAACGATTCATCAAGCCAAATTTTCACTTCTTTGTAAGAATGTAAATGTTGTTCTGAAAGTTCGTGCTGCATCGATCGAAATAAGTGTGGTAGTCTGAAGGAGCTAAGTCCGGTAAATACTGCCGGTGGGGTAGAACGTCCCATTTGATGTTTTTCAAATAGTTTTTAACACATTTTGCAACATGGGGCCGAGCATTGTCATGTTGAAAAATGACTTTATCGTGTCTTTGGGCGTATTTTGATCGTCCTTCAATGCTCGGTTCAACTTTAACAATTGTCGGTATCGATCGCCAGAAATTATTTCACCAGGTTTCAGCAGTTCGTAATACCCAGCTCCCTGTATTTTGCGCACTGATTGTGATGTTGAAGGCTGGCCTGGGTCTATCCAAGTTTTTTGAGTTGGAGCATGTTCACCATAAGCTTCAACCAATAATCGAGAACTTTCAGCAGCCGTTTTCTTCAAATGAAAGAAGGTTATTAAACTTTCCCGCAAAACGTCTTTTTCTGGTACGAAACACCACATATTCAAAGCTGTGAAGAACTATGTTTTTCGCACAATGACAATTAATAACGAACTGGCTTGATGTATGTTTACCTTCCAAAACGCCATAGATGTCACTAGTCTATACCAATAAGGGTAACGCCATCTCTTAGCAAAATCGACATTATTAACCGAAACACCTATTATAAAAACCGGTACTGCACAACATCATAGTTCTAGTTATCTTACTGGTACTCTTGCCAATTTCAACAATTGAAACATTTTCAGTAAATAGTAACAGTTCTGTGCATTCATAGCAAAACATGAGCAATGCTCAGTTCAGATTCCTGGATAAACCAACTGTCATCCAGTCAGAAATGCCTACAGACCTCCGACCAATGACAGGACTCGCTACCCAAGACCCTCTCCCCTAGGATTACTGTAAGTTATTCATAAAATATCTTAAGTTTTTTTTCTCATTGCCTAGGATAAGTTAATTTGGTTACTGACATGTAAATATCTTAAGATTCAAAATTATACTCACGTTAGACAAGCTTATAGAGCGTAACCCTACCTAGTTTTTTCAATAAGTGAAATTAGATTTTCGAAGGCGTAGACGTATTTTTCTACAACTATGGGATAAATTTCGACAGTAGCATTAGGTATGCATTTAAAATACTACTGAAAAAAATAACATTTACATAAGAGTCAATCTTTAAAATATTGATATTAGTTTGTAAATTATTTTAATTAATTTTATAATGCGAAAGTAAAAAAATTGCATTTGTATCGTGTATATAAAAAAGCATAATTGTAAATATATCAACAAAAAATTTTTTAAAAATGTGTTTTGATGGTGGTTCTGGTTACTGACAGATTTATAGGACTTAAAAATACTACCGTGATCAAAAACTAGTAAGACTTTTAAATTTAAATCGCCCGGGCATTTCCAAATCGGATTAATTTGAAGACTGATTTTGTCAAATTTCCACTTTATTTAGTTTCACTGAAACTGTATGACGCGTTTCGCTATACTATAGCTTCTTCTGATATAAAATTTTGTATCAGAAGAAGCTATAGAATAGCGAAACACGTCGTACAGTTTCAGCGAACCTAAATAAAGTGGAAATTTGACAAAATCAGTCTTTCATTACATTCGTTATGAATTTCCATCAAGTAGCAGCCACAACAATTCAAACGGATTAATTTGTTTTCGTTAGGTTAGTAGGACCTTAACTGCCATCTGTGTCAAATTTTAAGACCATAGCGTCAGTGGTTAATAAGATTCGCTTGAATTCGTTCAACAACAACGCGCGTTTTTCGATTTTTAACATGAGTGAAAAAATTCAGCAAAGAAGTTGCATTAAATTTTGTTTTAAAAATGGTTTTTTTCGGCTTCCCAAACGTTCGAATTTGTCTCAAGGGGCCGAAATTATAGGCCGATAACTCTTGGTTTTTTCATCACGATAATGCGCCCTCTCACACAACATTGGTTCTTCGCGACTTTTTCATCAAAAATTCAACTCATATCATTCCGCAACCACCCTATTTGCCTGATTTAGCTCCGTCGGACTTCTGATTATTCATTAAACTTAAAAAATCGCTTCGAGGACATCGTTTTGAGTCGATTGAGGAGATTAAAACCGAATCGAAGAAGGCTTTAGAGGCCATTCCAGAAATCGAATCCAACAACTGTTTCGAAGACTGAAAAAAACGTTGGCATAAATGCATTGTATCCAAGGGGGATTAGTTTGAAAGAGACGAAATAAATGGGGAAAAATAAATAACCCGTTTGCGTTTTATTTCAAAAGTCTTACTATTTTTTGATCACAGTAATATATGTTTAAAACATTAAAAATTTAAATCTATAGGCAGCTCTGAAATTTTCACAGTTGATAATGTCTACCCGTTATTTGTGTCTGCTAGTGACGCGGCGCAATTTAAGTTAAATGGGGATTCCACTGATTCTTCCGATTAAAAATCCCGACACGCCAGTCGACACAAATGACTTGTTAGGTGACAAAGTCAGCTAAAAAATAGTTATTAGACGGAAAAATAACCAGCCAAGTGCTTGCGTAATTAGTGTTCCGTACGTTGATTGCTTTTAAAATATTTTTTTTTGTTACGGAGGTATAAAATGAACAGTGATTTCACAAAACACGCCCCAAATGAGTTTACAACAAAGTTTGTTTCCCATCTTTGTTTAAAATTGATGACCTTGAAATTTTTGGGTTTTTATATATCAGATAAATTATTAAAGGTAACGCACTCGTGATAATTTTTCTTCAATCTACACCCTGGGGAGAATATTCCACAATTTTTTCAAAATTTTTTGATAAGTAAGAGATAAGGGGGAACAGTAGTTTTTGACAATTTTTTAAAAATAATACAAAGAAAAGTGTGCGCAAATATTACATTATATATTTTTGAACTCGTGTCTTCACAAGCTTTCATTTGACACCCCACTCGATGACTTGGTAATTTTTTTTCACTTCCGATTTCACCCTCCAAAACTAAACCTTTAAGTCAAAATTTAATTTTCAAAACTACACAGCTCTGATGGGGCCATCAATTCCTATATTAGTGCCCAATTTCAACTTTCTACGTCAAATAGTTTCGGAGAAAATCGGGTGTGACAGACGGACAGACAGACAGACAGACAGACCTACACTGAGGTGATCTTATCTAAAAACACAAAATTTAATTTAAAGAACGATTCGGTATTTCACATAAGTCGTAAAAAAAAATGAAAGACATCAACGCAACAATTTGGTCATATGCTTGCGAACTACCAATGCAGTTTAGTGCCACCACATTATGTTGTTTTGATTCCGAGGCCATTTAGGGTCCACAAAAGAAATGTGCCCGATGAATGTGAGAACCGAGACGTTAAAAGCTGACTCCGCGGGCTGCATTCTTTTCCCCGCGATTGGACGCGGTCTTTCGATACGATTATTCGACGGCTTGATATTGATGATGACGCCGATAGATTTTTGCCTACGTCATTGTTGTTTACTAGAGATTTTCCATTATCATATTTCATCTTGAAACAGGTCTGTTATTAAATTCTATATCCGAACTAAAAATATTTTTTTCCATATTTGTTTTTTGTTTACTTTGTAACTAAACGAAAAAGTTATTTGGGCCAATTTTTCTCATATTATCACTTTCTTTCTTTCTTGCACTATCTTTTATTCATTTTTTTTTATTAATATATATATATATATATATATATATATATATATATATATATATATATATATATATATACATATATTATTACGATATGTTACCGCTGCAAGGTATAATGTACCAATTAGTGAATTGGCTAATCTACTTATCAAAAAGGCGGTACCAAAACGAACCGAAATTCTTTTCGGAGTATTAAATATATTTTGACAATTTAAAGAAATGTGACTGGGCTGAACAAACGAAAATCAGATTCACTAATGATAACTTATATGTAATTATCATTTTTTGTATATATTTCAGAAATAATTTTAAAGACGGTTATAATTTTTAAGCACCTCAATAGATGTAGCAGTAGCAATAACAGTAAATCAAAAAATTAGCTCAGAAACCATCGCGCACGACAGATTTGAAGTAAAAAAAACCGGCAAGTTGAATTTGTGTTATTAGTGTTCCGTACGGTGATTGCTTTTAAAATAAAATAAAATTATATCTCGGTACAAGAGCGACTCGCCACTCGGTTACAGTTACCTCCACCATACGTCAAGAAACATAGTTTTCATAGTTTTTTACACCAGCTAAATTATCAAACGTAATGATAATTGTCGTTCAATCTACTCTTTATGGAGAATATTCCAGACTTTTTTTAAAAATTTTTCAACAGTACTTTTCTACACAAGGGGGGAGGACATTGATTTTTGTCGATTTTTTAAAAATATCACGAAGAAAAGTGCGTGAAAGTATTAAATTATATGTATTTTTGAACTCGTACTTTCATAAGCATCTCACTCGATGACATGATAAAAAAGATTTTTTTTTCCCTTCCGATTTCACCCCCAAAACTAACCCTTTAAGTCCAAATTTAACTTTCGAAACTACACGGCTCTAACGAGGCCATTAATTCCTATATTTGTGCCAAATTTCAATTTTCTATGTCAATTAGTTTCGGAACAAAAACGGGTGTGATAGGCGGACGGACAGATAGACGCCGAAGTGATACCATGAAACACTAAAAATGATAACGGGGCGCCTCAAAGCTATTATAATTGTTGATTAAAAAAGCTGTTACTATAGATTTTAAAGGGAATAATAATAATTCGTAAGTATACATTTTAAAACTCCTTTATTCCTGTAAGTACAATATTAAAGAGATTTAAAAGTTGTTCAAAAGAACGGTATGTTATCTATAAAACTTAAATAAAAGACAAGTTTTAATTTGAATTACATTACTTAATAGCTCTTGTCTCAAAAGGAATCTGTTAATATTTGTATACCAATGAATATCTCGTCAATCGCTCTTCGTCGCTATCTCCACTCCTATTCAACATCTATGTATCTAATATACCAAATGATCGATTACTACCTTTCAACTTTGCGCTGATGACAGGGCCATCTCCACTACCCCTAACAGGATCGACCATATCACAGCCCAACTTCAACGTCACCTAACGCGCCTTTCAGACCGGTTTAACCGCTGGAGAAAACACCCATACCAGAGAGCTCGGACCAAACGGCTCGTATGGAAGGATTAAGCGACAGCGACCGTGCGTAAGGCAAATCAGCTCCTAGGGAAGCTGAACTATCGAGATAAATTATCAACTCATAACAAGTTGCTAATTTACAAACGATTAACAGGGCCGGACAAGTCCAGAAAGTTAAAAACACAGGGAGTTTCAAATGCCCACAATAAAAGAATTCACCCGAAATACCCAGCTTCACTTTCTTGAGAAAGTGACAGCTCACCTGAAATAGCTAACGTCTTCAGACACAACGCAAATGTCGGTAGTCGCTACTCACAACCCTCAGACATACTACAAATAGACTAACAACAGACAAGACTACCACGACGAACTATACTACGTACTTAGTACGTAGGGATAAGGTCGTAGTGTCCTCTCCAAAAATTAAGCTAAACATGTAAACATCACACACCACTACAACTATTGTAACACAATACTCCCGAAATAGCCGGGAACTTACCTTTTAGTTTTTAATTAGACTTAGTTAGGTTAAGGTAGCATAGATCTGCACGTTAGACACTAACCCATAAGTTGTATGAGGGTAAAGGGTCGCAAAACCAGCTCACAAGGAGGTTTAGTGGGTATGCCAGACACTCCGGCTGGAAAACCACCACGACTGGAGTATTCTGGGTCACCCTTAAGGTGACGCAGATTGCTTCATTATCCATAAGGCGGATTCCTCACTGTAATAAAAAAGCTCTTCGTCGCTTGCCCCATAAACTGGGACTACATTATTGAACAAATGTCTTCCGAAAGAATGTAATCTTTTCATGACAAAACCTAAAAGGAACGACATGCAAGGCAACAAATGAAATGGTTAGATGACGTTATCGACATGAATATTTAATTATTTTTTTCTTCTGAAAGCTAAATTCATTTCTTTATTGATATTTTTAAGTAAATAATGATTATTTTACGAATAAATTTCTCGCAACGGGACCACTGTCACTATTTCAATAACGCGGACACATTCTTTTCTAACCGCTTGCCATCTAAACTAGATCATTGAAGAAATATAAACGGTTATCCGAAAGAATGTAATATTCTCATTACAAAACCAAAGAAGAACGGCATTCAAAGTGACAAACAAAACGGTAACCGTTAGTTTAATGTATCTTCATGCATATTATTGTTGTCTTCGTTTCATTACATTCCTTCTGCTTCGGCCAAACGGTCCGTTTTATGACCATTTTTTATGACGCAACTCGTAAGTATTCATATGTGAAATTTCTTAGATCTCAGATCTACCTGCTGCCGGCTACAATTTAAACTATATGAATAGAAATAGGCAAAGTTGTTTGCTGAACATTTTTTTCTGCAATGTCGTTCGTGCAAAACTAGTAAATATTCCTAATATGAACGAGGAATTATTACAATGTGACTTTTTAAAATCGAGACCATTTATAGTTGGTAAAATTCCTAGTTATGCAGGTCAAATCTCCCATTTCTCAAACCTCTCTTCTGCATTATATTAGACGTACTTAAAAATTTATAAATTCTACCTGGGTATAATGATGTGTGCAAGCAAAATTCCCACGTTTTTTTTTTTCGACGAAGTGCAGGAATGGAGAAAGGTGCTTTGTATTTGTATTTAATATTTAATCTGACATTCTTGTGGAAATCTTACCCAAACGCGTATTTAGTAAAAAATAACTTTGTACACACACCTCGAATTTTGAACAATTCGATTTTTTTTTACGGATTTTTATTCTTATCTCTTATTAAACAACACCAAGATGCAAGAGAAAGAAGGCAGTACGAAGCTGGAATAGGAGACTAGTCGTAAGTTAACTTTTTATCTACCCGAACTTTACCGTATTTTTCTCAAAACAATCTTTTTAGACACTGTCTGCAATATTACTCAGTCATTTTTTAATATTTTTTAACTTTTTTAAACTTAATAGTTACTTTTTTACAAAATGTTGAGAGGTTTTTTAAAATTTTTCTAACAGACGATTTTTTATAAATAACACAGTCCAACAAAAAATATTTGTAAAAACTTTTTAAACCACGTTATGTATTTTTGGGTGCTGAAATGGTATCTGGTATCAGTTTTTTGGCATCACCCACAGTTCTCTCACAATATGACATCGATTAAATTTCAAAATAGGGAAAATTTGATAAATAAAAAATGTTGTTCTATATTGTTCTTGTTCTATAATGATAAACAGATATTCCAGATTTCAATAAATGTTTTGCTTTCAGCCTAGAACCAAACAATTCTGCTTTTTTCTTACTCAAACCCAAATCTCTCACTAAATCATTTAACTCAGCTAGGGTCAACAACTGTGATTTTAAATTTTCTAGAGAACATTTAAACTTATCATCATCCGGTCGATTTTCATTAAATTCGGGACTGGACTGTAAAACGTCATCAATAGACTAAGGTGGCTCAGGACTGCAAATCTAAAAGCTTTCTTTTCTTTCTTATACCATTTCCTAAGATCCTAGGCACAAACATAACATATTTTGTGAGGAGCCCAACAATTTTCTTGATTACCGATTTCTACACCAAAATATGCAAAGTACACTTTTTTTACAAAGCCAGTAATGTTTTGATGTTTTTTAACTACAAACTCACCACATATATAACAAAAAGTGTTGGGAGAGTTTTTACAACCACGATTAGCCATACTTTGAGTGTGAATTAAAGCACATGGTTTAAACACTGCAATGCGAGGGTATATTAACTGGAAGAAAACAAACAGCTGTGACATTTATCGGAACTGTCAACCTAATAACATTTGATTTTACTGCCAACCTTATAAAATTCTGATTTTATTGCAAACCTAATCACATTCGAATGATAAAAAATAAACTTTTCACATTTTGAATATTAAAATGTGAAAAATTAGTGGGTGATACGACTTTTTTGTTATTATTTTTGGACTCAGCACACCAAAAAAACATAGGAATCAGGTAAAATTATTAAAAAAGTTTTTTCATCGTTGGCCTGCGTAATTAAACATAACTTTTTTGGTCCAAAATTGCATACTAAAGTTTGAAAAATCGCATATATTTTATTTTTGAAAAAAAACTCTTCGATAATTTTTAACTACTATAGGGTGTTTTTTATAGAGGTATAGAACTTTGAAATGGAATAAAACAATGATTTTTTAAATTGACATGAAATTTACTTTATTCGAATGATAATCTTCTGGCATTATAATTTAAATATGACTTCTGGCATATAACCGCCACGGCTGGCTCGGACGTAGTCTAATCTGGAGGTCCAATTTTCGATGACTTTTTCCAACATTTGTGGCCGTATATCGGCAATAACACGGCGAATGTTGTCCTCCAAGTGGTCAATGGTTTCGGGCTTATCAGCGTAGACTAGCGACTTCACATATCCCCACAGAAAATAGTCTAGCGGCGTTAAATCGCACGATCTTGGAGGCCAATTCACGGGTCCGAAACGTGAAACTATGCGGTTACCAAACGTTTCCTTCAATAAATCAATTGTGGCACGAGCTGTGTGACATGTTGCGCCGTCTTGTTGAAACCACAGCTCCTGCAGATCATGGTTGTTCAATTGATGAACGAAAAAGTCAGTAATCATGGCTCTATAGTGGTCACCATTGACTGTAACGTTCTGACCAGCATCGTTTTTAAAGAAGTACGGACCAATGATTCCACCAGCCCATAAAGCACACCAAACAGTCAGTTTTTCTCGATGTAACGGTGTCTCAACATACACTTGAGGATTATCATCACTCCAAATACGGCAGTTTTGTTTATTGACGTATCCATTCAAACAAAAGTGAGCTTCATCGCTAAACAAAATTCGCTTATGAAAATCGGGATCAACGGCAATCTTGTTTTGGGCCCATTCACCGAATCTACGCCTTGCTAGGTGATCGTGTGGCTTCAATTGTTGCACGAGTTGGATTTTGTAAGCACGCAAATCAAGATCTTTCCGCAAAATCTTCCATAAAGTGGATGGACACGTATCAAATTCCTGTGCACGATGGCGGATAGACTGATTCGGGTCTTCCTCTACGCTACGCTCTACAGCAGCAATCACTTCTTCTGTACGCACTGTACGACGTCTCTGTGGATGCGTATTATCATTTAGAGTAAACGTGGTGCGAAAACGTTCCATAGTTAATCGAATTAATTGCTCTGATGGACGATTATGTTGACCGTAAAATGGACGTAGTGCGCGATACGTATTTCGAACAGAACCATGATTTTCAAAATAAATTTGCACAATTTGGAAGCGTTGTTCAGGCGTCAGTCTATTCATGTTGAAATGCCAAACCAAACTAAACATAAATCACTTGACAGCTGACAAAATTGCCGCCAGTTAAAAAAGTGTTGCCAACTTAAAGTTAACACCCTTTACATTATTTTACAAGATTAATTTTTATTTTTGCAGATTGGATGGACGTTATTCTCAGATAAGGAGGCGCCACAGTTTTCATCAGTGGTTCATTTAACCCAATAAAAAATAATGTTAACATTTAAAACACATTTTTAAAAAAAATTCTTATAATTTAAAGTACAATAAAAATATATAATCGCCATTCTTTTGAATTATTCACTTAATAATCCTTAAAATATATTTTTTTAAATATATATAACGCTAAAGAAGTATCACTGAGAAGGATAAACGCTAACCTACTCGATGAAGAAAGAAATACTTTAATTGGTGACGCCAAAAGCTCAATTTTAGTCTGACTAACATTCATATTTATAAATCTGCTTTATCATTTAAGGCAGGGAAAAATGTAACAACTGCTAAAACGTTTTCTACAGGGAAAAGGCTATAGAGGCGTTTTGGCGCAAGAAAAAACTAAAAGCCGAGAGTAGGAACGTCATGTGTGCTATATCCAATTATTTCTTAAGTTTTCTAGAAACTGTCTTATGTTTATGATCAAAACTGAGCAGGGATCAAATGTCCCAATGTAACTTTGTCCGATTCCTTAACGTCGTACATCTGTGTATCCGGACACACACTTCCTCCCATAGCAGTTAAATTTAAAAACCAAATTTATAGTAAGATACTTACAGCCTGTCAACTAAGAACGTGCCCACGATAATTCATTTTTAGTAGATGCGGTTCTAGCTTTATCTACGACATATTTTAGTATAGTATAGTCAGTCGATTCCGAACTTTCAACGAAATCATGTAAAATCTAAAATGAGTAATTTGTTTGCGCCTCGGTCCGAGGCAGTCCTTTTTGTTCTCATCCAAAGTGGCTAAAATGACAGATTCCGCGACCGCTAAATATATTAAAAAGTCGGTATCGTTTGTGAAGAAGTGAGTAAAATCATTTTAATGAACGAAAAATGTCGACGACGTGCCAACACGTAGCTTGGTAGGCAAAGGCACTCCGAAAGTCGAAAACGAATCGTGTCTTTCTTTTCACGCGACCCGAAATTGACGCTGCATCATTAATTATTAAAATTAAGAAAATCCGGTTCGAATGGATCCCACGAGACCATTCGACAACATCTTCGTGCTCATGATGTCAAATTCCGAAGCACGTTAAAGAAACCTTTGCTGGACGAAAATTTCGTCGCGAAGCGGTTCATTTGGACCCACAATAAGATACTAGAGTAGCCCTCACAATCTCCGGACGCCAACCCTGTTGAAAACGGTTGGTCCCTTGTAAAGAGAAAGCTTAGAGAAAAGACTCTGAGGACTCTGACTCAGTTGCCTCGCGAGTTTCGAAAAATTTGAAGATCATTGTAGAAAGCTCGTCGACAGCATGCCTCGAAGATGCGCGGCGATTATTGATGCAGGAGGCGATTGGATAATTGCGCCGCACACCAAAGAATACATTGATGATAAAAAGTTTTCTCGAAACACATTTTTTCAAGAATACGAGCGGTCACATTCTTACTTGAGAGACTGTATTAAGGGTGAAAATTGTAAATATTATAACGACAATTTTAGTGAAAATTATTCAGGTTGTATTTTTGCGTGGTATTTTTAATCATTAGTAGAATTTCTATTGCTTTTTTCAGCAAAGCACTGGTGGCAGTTAGAACATTTGGAATTTCAACTCCGCATAATTAAAAATATACAGATATATGTTACATTTTGTAAAATTTTAAATTGTTTTTTCCAGAATGATTGAATGTGTTTTTTTTTCAATAAGAACGTAAATATATCGCGTGGCCGAAAAAGAATCAGGCCTTTTTAAATCAAAATTAAAACGATTTTTTTCATATTTAAAATTAAGTTTATTAAATTAAATACGTGTCGCTTGGATCGATGATCTTTCGACATTTCTCTAATAGAACTATTATCCCGTCACTGTAGACTGTCTTGGAAGAACTGACCCAATGATATTCACACGCGTCTTCTGAAGTCGATTTTA
Source organism: Pachyrhynchus sulphureomaculatus (assembly GCA_019049505.1). Lineage (NCBI taxonomy): Eukaryota > Metazoa > Arthropoda > Insecta > Coleoptera > Curculionidae > Pachyrhynchus > Pachyrhynchus sulphureomaculatus. The sequence goes on along the minus strand of CM032453.1, from coordinate 60,706,144 downwards.
CTCCATTAAGGGAGTTCTACAGAGCCTAAAACCAATGGTATTTTGACAGTATAAGGTTTGGGCTGTTTGGTGAATTCATTAAAACTTCCCAGCCAAGCTTTCTTAATTTTTGCCGAATCGTCCAAGGCCAATCGCTGTTTAGTAATGGATGTTTAGTTTCTCAACGATGTCATGGCTGCTTATGTGTCGGCCTTACTCAATTTTTTTCTAACATTTCATAGACTTTTTTGGTGATTGGCCGACCAGAACAAGATGCATTTTTGACATCGAAATTTCCAGAATGAAAGCGAGAGAACCACCTTTTGAATGTTTTGATAAAGTATCTTTACTTTAAATAGCGCAAATTTCTCTACGAGCCTGCGCAGCATTTTCAAGACTTTGTAACTTTGGACCGAATCAATAAATATGTCAACTTTTTATTTCAATTTGTTTTCTGAAATGTCACCCATTAATATTACTAGGGATAGGCTCGATTTTCAAGTGATCTAGCGAAAATAAGGCCCGCTACTTTTTCGATAAACTATTATCTCTTAACATGAAGTTCTGAAAGGGCGCCGTATGTTTCGTCAATCTAGTTTACGGATTATACACCAACCCTTATTATTCCCAGGTAGCGTCAACTACAGCTAGGTATACAACATTCTTGTTTTTTTCTTCTATCCCGTTTAGAGAAACCCCAATTCCACTGACCCGTTTCTCCGGACGGGTTATCGATTAGCCGACCGACGATTTGGTTATTTAAATTTACGAGTCTCGGGTTCGTCGACCTCTTGCCGACTTGAAAGTATTTTTCGGTGCATTATTTAAAACCTACAATATAAGCAGCATGTCGACTTTTGATTAATGTAGTAGAAAATCTATATTTTCACTTCATATAATAGACAAAAATTTTTGTTAAAATTCAGGAAAACTACATACTATGTTTAAGGGGTAATGCCACTCCAGAAATTTGAAAAAAATCAACTTTTTTTTATCTTAAATGATGCTTTAGGGACTTAGAAATAAGGTACAAGGAATTTTATGAAGGTAAGAAGGTTCTAAGTGTGTATTTTATCAAGTGCGCGTAATAGTCTCGCAGCGCTCTCCGAACTCTTTGAGTCTTTATGCTTCGTGCTGCTTAAATGACTGTACCTTTCTGAATATTGAAGAAATCTATTTATCTACAGAATTTAGGTTCATCTAGAATCCATCAACAAAACATCAATTTAGAAGACCAATTATATGGCGCAGGCAACGCAGATGATCTAGAAATTTTATATAACTTTAAAACACGTTTTTCTCAAAAACTACATTTTTCAAACTGGCCGTTTTTCAAATTATTTGAAATTTTAATTGTATTTTCAAAATTACATTATCTAGCGAAGCACATACGGATTTTAAAATTTGTTTTGAACTTCTTTTTTATAAATGATTTTTTACCAAAAAATGAAACACATTCGAACATGTACCATTCGTAAAAAAATCAATATTTTTTAAATTTTTCTAAGTACTTCCCGAGAAAATCTTATGTAGAACGCAAAAAAAACTTTATATTTTAGTCTAAGTAAAAAATTGGAGGAGAAATCCTTTCCAGTCGCAAAGTACTACTTATAAGATGCATCTTCCTTTACTGAGTACCCCATTTGTAAAAAAAAAATTGTTTAAAAATTTTTAAATGTACTTTAAAACATCTATAAAAAAAAAAGCATTTGAGTAAATTTTGGATTGCATTCATCATATTTTAAAAAAAAATGTCAAAATCAGGCTTTTTTAGCTCTAGAGTGACATTATCCCTTAATGTAGTAGAAAATCTATATTTTCACTTCATATAATAGACAAAATTTTCGTTAAAACTAAGAAAAAACAACATACTATGTTTAACGAGATTTTGAAGTAGACAACGCAACACATTTCAGAAATGTATAAATCAGAAAAGGCAGTTCCATCTATCTTTCAAACAAAAAACTTAACGATTTTACAGATTAAATTATTATAATACTTATATAGTATAAAATCAGTAACGAATTACCATATGAAATAGCCGGCCAAGTATAAGTTGGACTTGCGCGGTTAGTGTTCCGTACGTTGATTGCTTTTAAAATAAAAATTTCTGTGTGTGTGTGGGAGATATAAAATGATCAATCACAAAATACACCCCAAATGAGTTTTCAACAAAGTCTTTTCCGATCTTTACTGAAAACTGACTACCTTGAAATTTTTGTTTTTTTTATAAATCGGATAAATTATTAAAGGTAATGCACTCATGATAATTTTCGTTCAATCTACACTCTGTGGAGTATATTCCAGAATTTTTTCAAAATTTTTTGATTAATATTTTTCGAGATAAGGGAGGGACAGCGATTTTTCGCAATTTTTTAAAAATATTACCAAGTAATGTGTGCGCAAGTCTTACATTATACGTATTTTTGAACTCGTGTTTTTACAAGCTTTCATTTGACACCCCACTTGATGACCTGGTAAATTTTTTTTTCACTTCCAATTTCACCCCCTAAAACTAACCCCTTAAGTCAAAATTTAACTTTCAAAACTACACGGCTCTGATGAGGCCATCAATTCCTATACTAGGGCCAAATTTCAACTTTCTATGTTCATAGTTTCGGAGAAAATCAAGTGTGACACACAGACAGACAGACGGACAGACACCGAAGTGATCCGTGCGGAACACTAAAAATACCTATTATAGAAAAATAAATTACCAATTTGTTGCTTTCGTCCTTACCACAAATACTGCCTCATACAGGAAAAAGGTTTATCTGTAAAAACTCTCTTTAATTTGACAGGATAACATTGACAAGATCACCAGTAAGTCATTTGAAGTTATGATGCTGTGAAGTAAAAGACTAGAAAATTCGTCGTTTATGATAAGACAAAATTAAAATAAAAATAAAATAAAAAAACGCTCAAGTGCAAGTTGGACTTGCGCAATTAGTGTTTAATACCGTGATGCTTTTAAAAGAAAGTAAAATCCTTATCTAGGCTAAGTTAATTAGGTCCCCCACTTCTGATTACGCCCCCAAACACTAACCCCTTAAGTCAAAATCTAACTTTTAAAACTACACAGCTTTGCCTGGGGCAACAATTTTTTTTTATTTTTCTTTTATGGGTCTAGCACACGTGCTGCAGGGAGGTCCCTAAAGCGCTACAGGAGCGACACGTGTGCGGAAAAAACGATTCACGTTGTTTTTGAATCGCTGTAAATTGTACTCAGTGGGAAACATAGTCTTGGGCAAATTATTCCAAAGGGATGATGTTCTCCATATAAAAGACTGCTTGAAAAGCGTTGTACCAGGAGTAACAAGCTGAACCTCATACGGATGAAGTATCAGCGCGACGTGTATTTCTAACATGCACCGCTCTGGGAGGAATTACTTGTAGAATAGGCTCAAGTCGCCAACCGTTCTTCGATGTTCCAGCGAATCAAGGCCGCCGGTCAGTTCCGGGTCTCCAATCAGACGAACAGCTCCTCTCTGAATAGAATCGAACAATTCCTATATTTGTGCCAAATCTCAACTTTCAGACAGACAGACGGACATCGAAGTGATCCCATAAGTGTTCCGTACGGAACACTAATTATTTAAAAAATTTAAACAGTATTAATTTTCCTGCCTGTATCGAAGTTTTATTCCTCGATTATAATTTTAAATTTTTGTATAAAATGGTTTGTTTGATGAAATTTGCCATATTAAATTCCATAGCAAGAAAGTTATGACAAAAACTTACTAATATTTTATGAAACCTATGGATTGTCATATGATCTTATTGAAATAATATCGTTGCAAGAATCAAGTCAACATTTTTACGGTTATATTCTTCAGTAGTATACGTCATATACCTACTTAAAATGTATTTTAGTTTAAAACGCCCCACGTTGGGTACCACTTTGTAACAAATCAGTACTTTATCTTCAACACAGACATTGCTATCAATATTGTCTAGCATAATATTTTACATCAAGCCTGCCAAATGGCAAATTTTTATCGACTGCCACAGTGTGACGATTATACTGACAAGCTGTTAGTACTACAAGATGGATCAAAATTGTTTCATCAGACCTATTTGAACAGCTCATAGACTGATGATACATTGATCATACAAACGATAATTGATAGAATCAAATGCTAATAAATATGCGATAAATGAATAATGGGGTCTGTTAACCTCGATACTGATTCGAGATTGAAAACTGACACTCACTGAAAGACTGGGGGTTTTACAATATCATGCAATTACTCTAAAGATGAAATAAAAGTTTAATACGTTTAGTAAGAGTAGTTCAAATTTTATATTAACATTTTCTTAGAATGTTCCATAAAATCTAAGGAAAAAATCAATTTCTATAAGTAACCATGTAATCCTATTGCCCTGACAGGTAAATCCTATAGTTTTTTTTTTATTTAAACAACGTGCTTAACATGTTAATTATTAATAATCTAAACTTAGGCAATAACTGCGGAGATCACATGAGGAAGTCAATTCTTTAACGCTCTTTAACTTATGATATGTAAACTTGTTTATGATTAATGAGAAATTCTTAATATAGTAACCAATTAGGATGATGGGTTTTACAGTTAAAAGGATTATTGACTGATTTTCCAATTATAAGAATATCCCTGAAATAGGCTTAAATTAAGTTATGGTTAATAATTAGCACTACTATTCTTTACATCACCTAAACGTGAGCAATTACAGTCTGCCAAGTAAAGTACATGACCATTCATTCGTATTCATGAAAAAATGTGTTTCGAGAAAATTTCTTGCCATCAATGTATTCTTTGGTATACTAACACCGCAATTACCTTAGTATGTTGCCCAATCGCCACCTACATCAATTATCGCCTGGCATATTCGAGGCATGCTGTTGACGAGATTTCTGCATACTTTTCGACTCGCGAGACAACTGAGTCAAAATCCTCAGAGCCTTTCCTCTGAAACTTTCTCTTTACAGGGGACCAAACTTTTTCAGTATGGTTGGTGTCCGGCGATTATGAAGGCCAGTCTAGTAACTTATTATGACCCCAAACGAGCTGATTCGCAACGTGATTTTCGCCCAGCAAAAGTTTCTTCAACGTGCTTCAGAATTTGACAACATGAGCACGAAGATGTTGTCGAATAGTTTCATCGGACACATTTAAACCCGATTTTCTTAATTTTGTCGCTCCTTAACGGAGGGTCAATTTCGGTCACGTGAAAACAAAGACACGATTAATTTTTCGACTTTCGGAGTGACTTTGCCTACCGTACCACATTTAGGCAAGTCGTCGACATTTTTTCGTCTCGTTAAAATGATTTACCCACTTCTTCACAAACGACACCGACTTTTTAATATATTTAGCGGCAGTGGAATGTGTTATTTTAGACCTACTTGGATGGGAGCCGGCGCGCAAACAAGTGACTTATCATATTTTGGATTTTACGTAATTTCGACGAAAGTTCGAAATCGACTGATACTTTTACTAAAATGCGTCGTAGACAAAGGTTCCCTCTACAAATTTTTTGTTGAATCGCATCCACCAAAAATGAATTATGGCAGACATTCTTACTTGACAGATTGTAGAAGATTTAAACGAAGAAGTTGTATTGACATATCTATGCTGATTTCCGTTTATGTATGTATATTCTAAAATATAATAACATTATTCTTATATTATTATTATTATGTGGTACATGGAACATACAAGGTCTCTCCAGGAAAGTAAATGAAGTTGTAAATGAATTAGAAAATCTTCGAGTCGAAATTGCAGTACTGACGGAAACAAAGAAGAAAGAAAAAGGCTCCGAAAGTTGGGGGCATTACGATCACTTTTATAGTGGAGTGCCCAAAGAAGATAGAGCAAAACAAGGCGTATCCATACTAATACACAGAAAACTGAGGAAATTCATAACCACCTGGGAACCGATTAGTGAAAGAATCATAAAGATGAATCTCAAAATACTAGGTAATAACACAACCTTACTGGGGGTATACGCTGTCAACGACGACGATCGGGCTAATAACAAGGATTCATTTTTTGAACAACTAAATGAGGAAATACGCAAAATTGGAACATCAAGAGAGATATTACTTTTGGGTGATCTAAATGGAAGAATAGGAAGGAAAAAACACGATAAAGTGGTAGGAAAATATGGCGAAGAAGTGACTAACGACAACGGAAGAATTATAAAGATATGTGAACAAAAACAACCTTACAATATTAAACGGACACTACCAGCATAGGGATATACATAAATATACGTGGAGACAAACAACAAGAGATTTAAAAAGTATTATCGACTATATGATAATACGTCAGAGATCTAGATTAAACTTCCTAGATGTAAGAGTCCAAACAGGGGCTTCATGTGGCAGCGACCACTACCTCGTGAAAGGAAAGATAATCTCACGAACAACACGGAAAAGCAAACTGGAAGATACAAGTACACAGCACACAACAAGTGAAACAACAATAAGATATAATACAGACAGCTTACAAAATGAAAGTATCAGAAATCTATACAAGAGTAGACTGGACGGGATTTGTTAATACAGAAGAATATAAGTATATAAAGGAATGCCTACACGCAGCCGCACTGGAAGCATTAGGGTACCAAGAGAAAAGGGAAAAACAGTAAAAACCATATTGGTGGGATGAAGAAATTAAATACGAAATTGAAGAAAGACGGAAAAGCTATCACAAATACTTAAGTTCAAAGAGCACAAACGACAAAGTAAAATACAAAGAATCCCAAGCTAGAGTACGCAAAATGATTAGTGACAAAAAGAACAACCAATGGGAAAAGACATGCTCAAGAGTCAACACTTACATAGGAGGAAGAAAAAGCACAGAAAGCTGGAGACTTCTTAAAAATATGAGAGCAGAACGGAAAAGAGAAATCTTCTCACCAATAACACCAGAAAAATGGAACCAATATTTTACAAATATGCTAACAGAAGATAGACCAGAGTTCAAAAGTACCCAACATGGAAACCCAAATATAGTTATACGAGGATCCCCAATAAGGATAACAACATCAGAAGTTAAAGAAGTATGTAAAACGCTAAAAAATAGTAGAGCTCCAGGACCAGGAAACATCCCAGGAGAGATAGTAAAATACGGAACTGAAAAGCTATTTAGCGCTTTGAGGAACTTATTCCAAAGATGCATTAACACATCAGAAGTACCCGAGGAATGGAAAATATCATACATATCAACAATTCATAAGAAAGGAGACAAAAATAATTGCGATAACTATAGGGGAATAACGGTTACAGGATCTATTAGCAGAATATACGGAAAAATACTTAAAAATAGAATAGAAACGGAATACGCGGACGTAGAAGCTGAAGAACAGGCAGGCTTTAGAGCAGGAAGATCCACAATAGACCATCTCTTCTCACTGACACAAATCCTAGAAAAGAAAACCGCATTTGATCAGGAAGTCCATGTCTTGTTTGTTGATCTAAAAAAGGCCTACGACAGCGTGCCCCTAATGAGATTGTGGGAAACACTACAACAGAGTAATGTAAGCACCGAAATAATTAAAGCCGTAAAATCCTTATACCAAGACGCAAGAAGTAGTGTGAAAACCAAATATGGTATAACAACAGGGTTCCCAACGCTATTTAAAATCTATTTGGAGAGTGCACTGAAGAACTGGAAAAGGAAATGCAGCAGTATGGGATTACCACTGGATGACGATACTACATTATACACGCTATCATTCGCAGATGACCAGGTAGTAGTCGCTCAGGACATCGATGATATGGAATACATGACACGAAAACTTATGGATGAATATGAAAAATGGGGCCTAGAAGTCAATATTAAAAAGACCGAGTACATGTGCGTCGGAGGACAACAGCAGGACTTGAAACTGGCCACAGGACACACCATCAAACACTGTGCCAGTTATAAGTACTTGGGAACGAGAATATCTAGGGACGGAACACTGGAAGAAGCAATATTCGAGAGGAATATCCAAGGAAGAAAAGCGACTGCAGTGCTTGATAGTATACTATGGGACAAAAACATAACCATTGAAAATAAGAAGAAAATTTACAACTCAATAGTGAAAAGTATAATAACTTACAGCTCCCAGGTGTGGCCATTAAAGGAAAGAACAGAAAAAATACTAAAAGCTACAGAAATGGATTTCTGGAGACGAGCAGCCAGAAAATCCAGAAAAGACCGCATACCAAATGACACGATAAGGCGAGCTTTAGAAATAAAGCACGATATAGTGGACGAAATCAGAACCCAACAGTTGGTATGGTACGGACATGTACAGAGAATGTCACAAGACCGACTGTCTAAAAAGATTTTAAATTGGAACCCTCATGGAAAAAGAAAGCGAGGAAGACTACGCCAAAGCTGGAGAGCAGGAATCAACAAGGAAGTACCAGAGAGAGATCTGGAGGAGGAGGGATGGAGAAACCGGGAGGAGTGGAAATTAGGCATCGGAAGACGGAAGACGTTATAAAACCGATTGATATATATATTCTTATTTTAAACTTCTTTTAAGAGTGGTCAACAATTTATGTCATAATGTCATACGTTAGCTTAAGCCTATTTATTGACGTAGCTTACAATGGTAGGTACTAATATGGAATTTAATTTACCAAAATTAAAAACTCCGTTTTACGATTCTTGTATTTCTTATTTTCTACTTAGATAAATAGAAGAAACGTGTATTTTCTCTTGATTAAGCATCTCAAGGCGTCAAGGTCAGGGAATAATTCCTCACAGTTCAGGAAATATTTAAATACTGTAGCCGGTTATATTTCATTTTAAAAAATGTCCTTTAATGATTATATGATAACTCTTAAATTAAAAAGGTACAACTGACTATATTTACGACCATTGTTTTAACCCTTAAAATGGAAAGGGCAGGTTATAATATTAAATAATAACCGGCCAAGTGCAAGTCGGACTTGAGCAATTAGTGTTCCGTACTTTGACTGCTTTTAAAACAAAAATTTTCATTACGGAGGTATAAAATGATTAATGACTTCACAAAACACACCCCAAATGAGTTTTCAACAAAGTTTGTTTCCGATCTTTGTTGAAAACTGATGTCCTTGAAATTTTTGTTTTTTTTTACATATCACATAAATTACACAGGCCGACATGATTTTTATTATCTAGAATGTTGTTAACTTTTTTTACTAATTCCGTGACACTGATTACGAGTTCACCACTCGTTTTATCGTATCACATATCAGGTTTTAAAGAAAATTCATATTATTAAATTTTGGCGCTCTTTCCACAAGTTATGCGACCTCTCGTGAGAAAGCGTGTTAGTTACGACAGCAATAACACTCATTCGCAAGACTTACGAAAATTTGGAATTATTACCAAAATCACGGTTGGCAGCTTTGTGGAGATCTTAAAATTATATCTATGGTATTAGGTCAACAATCAGGATATACAAAATATCCCTGTTTTTTATGTGAGTGGGACAGTAGAGCACGACCACTACACTACGTAAAAAAATAATGGACTCCTTGGGATGAGCTTGAACCTGGAACCAAAAACATATTACGAAAAAATTTAATCGATCCTAAAAAAATGTTATTATCCCCGCTTCATATTAAATTAGGTTTAATCAAACAGTTCGTTAAAGCTCCAAATAAAGAAAGTGATTGTTTTAAGTACCTGTGTAAAATATTTCCTAAAGTATATGATGCAAACAATTTTGGACCACAAACCAGATCCTTGATGAATGATAAGGAATTTGAAGCGATAATGATTATTACCGAATTAGAAGCTTGACTTGCGTTTAAAAATGTTGTACATAATTTTCTGGGTAATCACAAACATCCAGACTATAAAAATATTGTCGCCACGTTATTAGATAAACATTAAAAATTGGGATGCAATATGAGTATAAAACTCCACTTTCTAGATTCACATCTGCATTTTTTCCCTGAAAATCTTGGTGATTTTAGTGAAGAACGGGGAAAACGATTTCATCAAGACATCAAAACTATGGAAACAAGATACCATGGTCGATGTGAATATGATGGCTGATTACTGTTGGTCAATAAAACGTGATATTCCAGACGCAATCCATAAAAAAAATCACTCCCAGGCGTAATTTTATCGGAAAACGCAAAAGATATCCCTCAGAATAATCGTAATATAACAACTGTAATTGATGTTTTTTTTTGTAAATGTCTGAACACATATATTTTTAATTTAATAATTGATTTTATCTTAAAAATTTATAATAAACATTTTTTTAATTTTGAAGAAGAAAGAAAATGCGGATACTTCTGAATTTAAGACACGTGAAATAAAAAAAATAACCGGTCAAGTGCAAATTGAACTTGCACAATTAGTGTTCCGCACATTGACTGCTTTTAAAATAAAAAATGTTGTTACGGTGGTACAAAATGATCAGTGACTTCACAAAACACACCCCAATTTTCAACAAAGTTTGTTTTCAATCTTTACTGAAAATTGATGACCTTGAAATTTTTTTTTTTTTATATGCCAGATAAATTATTAAAGGTAATGCGCTCGTGATAATTTTCGTTCAATCTACACCCCCTGGAGAATATTCCAGAGTTTTTTTTTTTCAAAATTTTTTGATCAGTACTTTTCGAGATAAGGTGGGCGGACAGCGATTTTTCGCGATTTTTTAAAAATAATACAAAGAAAAGTGTGCCCAAATATTACATTATATATATATATATATATTTTTGACTCGTGCTTTCACAAGCTTTTATTTGACACCACATTCGATGACCTAGTAAAAATTTTTCTTTTTCACTTCCGATTTCACTTCCCAAAACTAACCCCTTAAGTCAAAATTTGACTTTCAAAACTACACGGCTTTGATGCGGCCATCAATTCCTATATTATTACCAAATTTCAACTTTCTATGACAAATAGTTTCGGAGAAAATCGGGTGTGACAGACAGACAGACAGACACCGAAGTCATCTTATAAGTGTTCCGTACGGAACACTAAAAAATAGCTATTAGAATGAAAATAATGCTCAAAAATTTTTCATATGTCGGCCTTGTGCGTAATAATTTTCGTTCAATCTACACCCTGTTCCAAAATTTTTTTAACATTTTTTGATTAGTATTTTTCGAGATAATGGGGGAAGACAGCGAGTTTTCGTAATTTTTCTAAATAATACAAAGAAAAATGTGCACAAGTATTGCATTATGTACATATTTTTGAACTCGTGTTTTCACAAGCTTTCATTTGACACCCCACATGATGATCTGATAAAAAAAACATTCTTTTTCGCTTCCGATTTCACCCCCCAAAACTAACCCTTTAAGTCAAAATTTAACTTTCAAAACTACACGACTCTGATGGGGTCACCAATCCTATATTGGTGCCAAATTTCAACTTTCTTTGTCAAATAGTTTCGGAGAAAATCGGGTGTGACAGACAAACTGACAAATGGACAGAAACCGAAGTGATCTTATAAGTTTTCAGTACGGAACACTAAAAAGTAAGGTTGTTATCTTAATAACTGGCTATTTAACTAAACAACATTACGTCAATAGGTCAATGTCCTGTATTAAATTATAAATAGTCCGAAAAAGGAAAACCAAAATTACATCCGAATTATTAATTCTATAATAGTGTCACCTTCTTCCTTACTGATTATTCAATAAATCATATATTCAATAAAAAGCGACGGTAGCTAAATAGCTAATTGTTTTTCCTGTGTTAAAATACGTCACTACCTATAAAGTGCGATAACTTTGTGTACTAATGAATGCAAAATTTCTAGTTTCCTAAAATTACTTCTAATTAAAATGCCTATCGCATGCAGTTCAAACATTTCGTTACTTATGACATCAAATCCATCCAAAAACGGTTACCATTTCCGAAACATATACTTTCCTTTCTGCGCCGCAATATTATCGTATGCGATGATTATGAATGGAGCCATTTTGTGTGAGTGTGTACACCAGCGAAAAGAGGTCACGCTTCCGGCCTTATGACGGGCGGGCGGCCGGTTTTTTTAATCCATGTTACAGTGTGTCCTTGAAAACAAACGCGCAACGGCTTACTACAGGCGAATGCCCTTCGTTAACTACTTACTAGATAGTTTTATAAAGAGTAGTATAAACCGTCATAAATGAAAGCCGCACTATTAGGCAATTTGTCTTGAACGATCATCACCGAGTACGAAAAGGAAAGAGACAAAGTGATGTCGTCTAAAGTGAGAAGAAAAAAGAAAGCGGCTAACTGTTTGATATAACATATTTAGTGTTATTTAAAGCTCACGAGAACTTTGTAAAATAAATACGAGGAGGTATTAAAGGTTCTTTATAGGTTTTATATCCAAAATAATGTGGATAAAATTACAAATTTATTGTCTTATCCCAAAGGTGTCATTAAGACTTAATAAAAGTCGAAATAGAATGCGGTTTCTAATTAGATAATGTTTTTTTTGACTTTGTCTAAACGTTTTTGGCCTGTTTAATGCATTCCTCATGTCTATAAACAAACAAAATCGTCATTTCTTTAATTTCGTGTTTACCTTGACGACATATTTACGGAGGGGTAATAGCACAGAAGAAGAGCATTCACTTCGGGTATTTCTCAAGTAACCATTCCTTTAGGTTTTAGGTTCTCCTCAAACCGTCAATCTTCAATTACAAATTTCTAATGAATTAATAATTATCCGCATCATTGCAAAGCAATATTGATCGATTATCATACACTGATGAATATTTAACGAAGGTTTGATGATTCAATGACTATATCGTCGGTTAAAACTAAAATTGTCAACCAAGGCTAGCAGTCCGAGGAGGTCTTTAAAGTGCACCGGCTTCCGAGAACTGACCTTGTTATTTGAAGCCAAACACATCAAACATGTCGCATGCATAACAAAGAAAGCTTCTCAAAAGCTGGGAATATTATTGCGAACTAAAAAGCTTTACACTTCACAACAATGTTAATTCTGTACAAAGCTCAAATTCATCGGAATACTGCTCTCATGTTTGAGGCTCTGCTTCCAAACGTAACACAGCATTCTATTCAGAACATTGCTGTTCGCCTGATACCTTGGGATAGCGAAGAACGGTTGACTACTCGAGTCTTTGATGGAAAGTGTTCGATGGATGTACGCCGCTTAATTTCTCCGCTCCGCGCTATTAATATACACGTCGCGCTAATACATCACATCCGTAGGAGGTTCAGCCTGTTACTCGTACAACACGTTTCAAGCGGACTTTTATATGGAAAACATCATCCCTTTGAAATGATTTGCACAGGACTGCGTCTCCCACCGAGTACAACTTACAGCAATTCAAGATCAATGTGAATCGCTTTTTTTACACACGCGTCGCTCATGTAGCGGTTTAGGGATTTCCCTGCACCAAGTATACAATATTTATTTGTAACTGCTTAAGGGGTTACACCATCTTGAGATTTTCAAAAAATCGAATTATTTTTTTTTTGGCTAGATAAATTGTTTATACTTTTAAGAATATTTTAAACGTTTAACCATTTTAAAATTCAAGTTATAGCAATTAGAAGTGAGCGCGGCAGAGAGTCGGCCGGAACCTCAGGTAGCGATCGGACCGGCACGAGCGGTCATAGCCTTGACAAAGGGTATTGTTCTTTTAGTCAGTCCTTTACAACAATAATTCCGATAGATTAACTGATACCGATTCGTTAGAACGCTGTTTAGAAGGATACACTCAGAATACCAACGAAAGTTTAAACGCTGTAATTTGGTCTATGGTTCCAAAAGAGCAATACAGTGGCACAAAAATTGTTGAGATTGCATCTTATATTGCAGCTAGTTTATATTTAATGATGGATATACTAGTGCATTACAAATGATGCAACCTTGTAATTGGCCCAAGCGCGCTGCAATTTACAGAGAACTTGGATTCTCAACGAATATCTATAGCCAACATGAGGGCCAACAGGAAACTAAAGAGGCCAGGAAATTAAAAAGAGCTGCTCAAAAGGAGTCGGAGGACATCGCGGCAACAATGGAATACCTCCTGTACGGTCCAGGAATCGCAGATCGAAGGTAATTTAAAAAAATATTTGGTTTTAAGACGCTGACTCCGTACTGTTTTTTCTTTGCGTTTTTTTCGAAACTAATTTTTTCAAACTAGGGTACAAGATATCTTAAGAACTACTTAACTGAATTTGGTAAAATTTACAACACATATTTTTTATACTATTATCTAAGATGTAGCATAGGATTTTTTTGATTGGGTGCCACGTTCATAAGTTATAAATTTTTTAAACTCAAAATTTCGATAAAAATCAGTTTTTTTTCAAACAACGATTTATACAAAAAAAAAATTAAAATTTGTTTTCCTATGCTACATCTTAGCTATTACCTTTCTAAAAAAGAAAAAAACTAATTTATATTTTTCAGACGATACCTGACAGAGAAAATAAGTACACCATCAGCAAGGATTTTCAAAAGAGGGTCCTACTTGATGGCTCATATCTCCGTCATTTTTTAATTTTTTTGATCAGACTGCACGCATTGAAGGCAATACCAGAAATACAGTGTAACAAGTGTTTTGAAGATCGCAAAAAAAATGTTCGCATAAATGCTTTGCAGTAGGAGATTATTTTAAAACCGATCAAATAGATTTGCATGAATAAATTGTGTGTGCTAAGTCCATAAAAATAAATTTACCTGATAGTGGTAAAAATTCCGTGGACTACCAAGAAATGAAGAGAACTACACTATCCTAACATTTCACATAATCAAGAGGATATCTTTTAAGTTTAAAAAATAATTTGACTGTATGTCCCGCTTGACGCGAATTAACGACACTCTAAATCCAAAATTAAAAAAAAAAAACAGGTTTATTCTCACATGGGCACATCCAAGTTAAAAAATAATAGTAAAAGTACCTAAAACTTTTCTACAGTCACAATGACTTCTAAAGCGTTATTACAACCAGCAACCCATATACGTAGGCTTTAAATATACATAAGCAAGGCACATAAAGAGACAAAAAGCACCTTGTGGATCATTAATAAAAGCTCAGATTAATTTTCGCAGTGGCTAATATTTCATATAGCTTCAACTTTCATTAAAACTCATTAATCACTACGGCGGTCGCATTCATGATTTTCGGCTTTTCCCTGGGAGAGAGCGAGAGAGAAAGAGAGGAGTGCTAATGAGCTTTCGTTTTAAATAATTATTATCAGTTTTGCAAATCATTATCGCTTCGGCGCGGCGGACGATTATCAGGCGACCCAGAACATAAAAAACGACGCAAAACCGTGTTCGCGCGCCGGCTCCCGACCTTATCTCTGTTTATGTTTATGGAAAATCATATCGTCGTTTAATTTGGTTTGCAGCAGATTGTACAAGGAGTGAATAAAAAGTAAGATAAAATTATATAAAAACAACGCTATGTTTTCATTTCCAATATATTTAAAATAACTTGATAATTGTTTCACCATACAATGGAAACAACTACTGTCAAGTCATTTTAAATATATTGGAAATTAAAACATAGTGTTGTTTATGAATTTCCAACAAGTATCGGCTAACACAATCAAAGAAAAAAAAGTAAGATAGTTTCAAATTTGTCAACATAATTCTATAACTGACACCGGAGTTTAACGGAAATGTTTTTTTTTTGTATTCTATGAACCGCCAATCTCAAATTAAAGATGATGCCTCTTTATAAATCCCTCTTTCAGCGTATTAGACTGCTGTCACCATTCTCCATATTACCAACTTCACCCCGGAAAATTTACAAATTACCACAGCTGACTATAATAGTAGAATCTAAAATCAAAGCTATAGATTAATACCTAAGCAGTAAACGCCACACTTCCTCTAGAAACATGTTTGGAAAAGCATTTTCATTTGTGTTTTTATGTTGTATTTGTGTTAATTATATCTGAACTGGTTATCATGTGGTACTTTCTTCCTTTACACCACCTGAATATGCGCATACGGTGAGATCAAATGGCTATTAAAGAGTAACACACAGAAATAGAGTACATTAATTTTAGAACATTTTAAGTATAATATTAAGATCGAGAAAAACGAGAGTCACTCCACCCTACAATAATCTCCTTGAAAAAAATCAACTAAATTTTAAATACTGCTCTAATTTTCCTAAAATATGTGTTCAGACCTGCCACTTCATATTCGCACGAAAAAATTCAGTCTGCCGTTTTAGCAAAATATAATTTATTATTCCCGGTCTTATACATTACAAACTTTTACAAAAAAAAATTATAATATAAATGTAGCCGCGAGGTAAATGTCCTCTAAGAAATTTTAATGTGAACCTCGTATTTAGCCATGAGCGTCTAGAAAAAAAGCCGCCGTTAATGAATGGCGTAGTAGGCCGCGGTGTAGCATAAAACAAATGCACCATCATCGTAATCGTTAAAAAGAGAGACGTGCCTATACTTCTGCATTCTTCTCTTTTTATCGCATCAAGACAAATATGCCAGTAATGCGCAATTAAAGGGGGGCAACGATCTGAAAGGCGGGAGGGGGAATGTTTTGGTCGTTTCATAACGGGACACATGCATTCCAACGGACACAAGTCTCTCACGGTCTTTTTAATTGGAGAACTTGACATTTTTATTGAATTTCTGATGACAGAAGAACTGGGATTGTTAATGACAAATAAAAGAAAAATGTTGAAAGTCTTACCTCGCTGTAACCGTCCCGCACACCGACACAAAACCCAACCGGAAGTAATTCGACGACGCATCCTGTTGTGTCCTGCCCGCACACGTGTTCACCATAGTCTGAATGATTGAGGCACATCCTGTTCGTTAACTGACTGCACTTAAAACATTGTTAAAAAGCACCAAAAAGTCACAAGAAAGCACTGTTCCTCGGGGGCAATATTCGCGATGTAGGGCCGTTAACATCAAGAAGAGCATTTTCCGCGGTTTTTGCGCCGCAGCAGCACCGCGCTTGGCGACCTCTCTCAACTTTCCCACGTAGCGGCTGAGACTGAAAGAAAAGCCGGGCGCAGGCGAGGTGGCGCGAAAGCGAACGAGACGGGGCGACGGCCGACGAACCGACCGACGGGGGAAGGGGGGGTGAAGCAACTAATCGCCCTTATCGGAGGCCGAATTTTCGTCGTCGGCCTGTTAGTCCGGAAGTCGTTGCGCCCGATCGGCTCGCTCGGTCGGGGACACTTCCAAAATAAGTTTGAACAGATGTGATAAAGTTTTACCCAAACAAAACGAATGCATTTATTTACAGTGAGAAAATTTATATTGCGATTTCTATATGGATTAAATAAACTCACCGAATAAATCAATAAAAACTTAAAATAAGTGGTAAAAGACCGGATATTGGTGATTTGCTCATGGTACTACGCACTAATTAAATTTTGTTTTCATTAAAAACGATTAAATCGAATTAAATTACACTATATACTTCTCTTGATATTATATGAATAATTTAAATTAACAAATCCCTTGTCAAATTCTGGAACTCACCTATAAATAATACAGCAATAAAACAACTATACAGGGTGAGTCAGCGATAGAGCAAAGTTCATTTGTTTCGGGAATGACGAAAAAATGTTGAATACAATAGTTTTAGGGAATGTTAAGGTGCACAGAGTATACAGGGCACTCCAAAAAAGTGTGGCCGATATAACATCTGTTTTTTTTTAAATGGAACATCCTATTTTCTAATTTATTTGTAAATTCTGCGTAAAATTTTATAACTTTTTTATTAATAATGTTATATACTTAAACCTAGTAGTTTTTCTAATATTTCAATTTTAAAAAAATACTAATTTCCAGTTTTGTAAAAAATTGCCAGTAGCGCCATTGTTTCTGAAAGTGGAATACTCATAACTGGTACGAGCGTTCTATAGAGATGAAAAAAGATATATGTAAAGAAATTTGAGTTAGATGCTACAGGGTGTTCAAAATAAATTTATACATTTCGACTATTTTAAATTGGAAAATTTCAAATTTTTTAAATGGCACACCCTGTATATTATTATATTTCTAATAGATTTTACAAAACCTTCCAACTTTTATTACACTTACGCTATAACATCATAGTTGCCAAGACAAAACAAAAATGTAGGCATTATCAAATTTTGACATGTCTATTAAGCAAGTAAAAATAGTTTAATTTGTTGTAGTAAGTGACGTATAAAGGTAATAGTTACGGATTTTCCTAAAAATGAATTAATTGATATGGTTTATATACTAGGCGAGGCGGGAAAAAATTGTCTTTTGGCAGTAAGGCTTTACGGAGCGAAGTACCCTAATAGACGTATACCATCTAGAAAATTTACGGCTGCGAAGCGTGGCAGTTAACTAAGAGTTTAGAACATAAATTTCTTGCTCTTGAAATTGACTACATCGCATCCCAAAACTAGTTCTGGACACCTCTAGAAAGAAGAAAAAGAGGCACGCCGAAAATAACCTGGATTGGGGGAGTCCAGAAAGCCAAATCAGAGAGAAACTTACGACGAGGAGATTGGTAAGATATAAGAGGTTTGCAACTGGGAACCGGAAGGCGAAGAACGCTATGAAACCGGATATAATGATGACAAATCCCTTGTCAAATACAATAGTGATAAAATTCGGAAAATACCTTTCGAAAAATCAATAAAATACAATTATAAGCAATTCTTATTATCGAGTTTTAATTAAAACGTATTATGTAGTTGGAGTACATCAGAATTTAAAAATAACAAAGCAAGCAGCAAAATGAAAGAGTAAAATTTTAAACCTGGGAATAAACGAGTAGCAAAATATAATAAAAAATCATTAAGGGGTAAGGCTCCACGTTCCAGGAAAAAGGGGCTAATTTCGGAAATTTTTTTCAAGAGTATAATAAAAGCAGTCGAAACTTTATTTGAATTACTACCACAGACTTTTGCGATAAGTTATAAACTTCCTTTTTTCTACAAAATTTTTCATGAAATTTTTGGGTGAGAAATGAACATTTTTTTTCAAATGTGCACCATTTTTCGAAAAAAAACGATATTTTCAAATTTCCGTATATTATCCACTAGTTTTTGACATATATTAATAAAAAAAAAAATATTCTTGTACACTTAAATATTTGTTTAATAAATACTTCAAATAAATTTTCGACTGCTTTTATTATACTCTTGAAAAAAATTCCCTAAATTAGCCTTTTCTCCTAGCAGCTGGTGTGGCCTTACCCCTTAATTTACTTTCAACTATAAAATTTTCAAACGAAATTTACAAAAAGAAATCTACTAAAAATAATTTTAATCAATAACACTGTCCTTTAAATTAAAATTGTATTTCTAATCTAGATATATTTTAAGTAGGTTACTTGGCATGAAAAGTGAAAACTGGCTTCTCAAATACGTGCAACAAATAAATCAATGACAAAAATATTTTACAAATTGTATAGATTGAAAATGTGAATTTTTAAAATTTTTAAACTAAAAATCTAGAAAATTCGCAAATAAATTTAACAAGAATTGGATTAGTGTTCCAAAAAATAATAAACCCAGAATTTACATTAATATTCTTCTATCATCCCACCAGTGGATATCCTCTATACGTACTTTGCATAAAGTACAAAAAGGCAAGGCGCAGAAAAACTAGAAATATTATTTAACTAAAGCGAAATCGATCAAATGCAAGTTGAACTTGTCCAATTAATTTTCCGTACCGTGATTACCTTTAAAACAAAACCTTTGTCGGTTCACTTCACAAAACACACCCCAAATGAGTTTTCAATAAAATAAGAGCCCAGGTTGCAAACATGCCTAGTCAAGTACTCACTCAGCCGGCTAATCAGACCAACCAGAATGAGACAATTCGAGGATCTTAAGAGCCAATATGTATTTTCACGTTTTTTCTTAGTCAGTAATGTATAATAGTTATAGCACTTAAGCTAAGAGCCAAATAAATCAATCTAGAATCAAGTAGTACAAGTTTAAAACAAATATTTGCCACCTAAATATTTGTAAACAAATAAAATAAAATTATTTTGTCTCGGTACTTAAAGAAGTAGCTATTAGTTCCAGTTCAATTCACAATTTTCGACGAAATAATCTTTCACCATTTTGTCGGTCAAATAGTTTTTTTTTAAATCTGATAAATTATCAAACGTAATGCACTCGTGATAATTTCCGCTTAATCTACACTTTATACTATGAATACTATTTCAGAAATTTTTGAAAATTTTTTTACCAGTACTTCTCAAAGTGATTCGACAGGGGTTTTTGGCCATTTTTTAAAATAATACAAAGAAAAGTATGCGCAAGTATTACATCATATATATTTTTGAATTTGTGTTTTCACAAACTTTCATTTGACACCTCACTCGAAGATATGAAAAAAAAAAAATTTTGACTTCCGATTTCACCCCCAAAACTCGCCCCTTAAGTCAAAATTTAACTTTCAAAACTACACGGCTGTGATTGGGCCATCAATTCCTATATTTGTGCCAAATTTCAACTTTCTATGGCAACTAAGTTGGGAATCTGGAATCTTTGGTACAATGACACTACTCAGTATATATCACCACTACACCAAACACTTTATTTTTGTGCTAGACGCGCGTTTCGCTAAACATGATCTTCATCAGGAGCGATGATTGACTAACGCTAAACTACAAATCTTCCCTATTTATACTTAGCCTAACCTTTGAATTACTCAGGCGAAACTAATGGCGTAGGCGAGGCCGACAGTTCTGGTCAAGTAACCAGTAGAGCTGACTAAGAAATAGGCTCTCTGTCTTTATTTAAACTACTTTTACATTTTATAATTTCCATACTTTCGTATGCGTTCAACAATCTCCTATCATATACTCTTATCCTAAAAATATTCAGAATTCCACCTTTTTTACACGTGAAGAAAATAAGACCAAGTATGTCTCCATATCATATAATCTGAAATATAGCAGGGGACTCAATAAGGTATTTAATCACCTTACTCTATCAGACAATCTAAGGAATATGTTCGGAAATCCCAAGGATAAGATTCCTAATTGTGAGAAAAGTGGAATTTATGAAATTAGTTGTAATAATTGCGACAAAAAGTACGTTGGGCAAACTAAAATATGAATTAAAACACGACTTAAAGAACATTTAGCACACTTAAAGTACAGTAGAACAGAAAAGTCTAGCATTGCCGAACATGCCCTTGAAGTTGATCATACTGTAACATTAGATAATTTAAGATGAATTAAAAATGTATCTGATAGGAAATTGTTGAACGCATACGAAAGTATAGAAATTATAAAATATAAAAGTAGTTTAAATAAAGACAGAGGCCCTATTCTTTATAGCCCTTTCTACTGGTTACTTGACCGGAACTGACGGCCTCGCCTATGCCATTAGATCCGCCTGAGTAAATCAAGGGTTAGGCTAAGTATAAATAGAGTATATTTGTAGTTTAGCTTCAGTCAATCATCACTCCTGATGAAGCGAATATGGGTAACGAAACGCGCGTCGAGTGCAAAAATAAAGTGTTTGTAGTTTCTATGTCAAATACTCTTGGAGAAAATCGGGTGTGACAAACAGACACCGAACTGATCCCATAAGTGTTCCGTACGGAACACTAAAAAATAGGGCCAAGTTTTTAAAATTACTGATGGATCCGTCGACTTAATCAAAATTGTAACAAATCATTTACACTGTAGAAAAAGTCTGTGTTCTACGCATCTATCGAGATCGAAGAAGGATGAATGCGATGGGCATCCCCACCGTTTTGTTTTCTCCAGGTCCAGGAGGTTAAGGTCGAAAAGTTCTAAATTTATTTTGTCAATAAGAATTAATTTATTTGAGAATATTTGTTGATGTTTTTTTATACGTTTCTAATCAATAAATCTACGTAATTTAGCAGAGTGTCAAGGAATTCTCTTTATTAAAAGTAATTTATCGACAAGATTTCAGTTCGGGGTCTTTGTGTGCTTCATCGTGAGGTCAAAATTAGTAAAATGAAAAAAGAACATATACGAAACCAAAATTCCAGAGAACATGTGTAATGAATAATTTATCAGAAATAAATGTTGTATTGCATTTTCGACTAAACAGATCTTGTGAGGAGATAGTTTCATTTTCTTAATGTATATTATACAAGGCACTCCAGCAAAAGTAACTAGTTTAAATAACTTGTAAACTGTTTCATTAAAAACGCAAATACACCTCGAAAGATTTGTATTGACGATGCTTTTACTTCCGGCCCTTCAAAGTTAACGTCTCATTTTTTAAATAATAGATTAAGTTTTTTAATTTGAAAGAAAACAATTATAACACCTTCAGACGACAGAAACATCCAGTCGGATGCGATGATTGTCAACCCCTTTCAACCTGTTCATCTGAAAATCTTTTTAGTCGGCATTTCATCGGAAATATCGGCGACGTTATGATAGATTTCGTAGATTATTTTATTGACTACTTTGAAAAGTAGCCCCTAGTTGGCCAGATAAAATAAATAATGCCTTTATCAATAAAAATCTGCCTAAAGGCAGAACAAACAACGGAGGGACGATCGTTTTTACAATCGTAAAAACATCGTCCGTATGATTAATTCGACTTACCGTCCAAACCTGAACTAAATTGATCTAGAAAAACGTAATGAAATGTGTGTTCTTCCAAATGTCTTTTTCAGTTCTAGGAATAGGTAATAGTCTGAGAGAGCTAAATCAGGGAAATACGGGGGACGATCAAGGTTAAAGTTCAAACTACTCAGTATATATCACCACTACACCAAACACTTTATTTTTGCACTCGACGCGCGTTTCGCTAACCATGTTAGCTTCATCAGGAGCGATGATTGAGAGCAAAAATAAAGTGTTTGGTGTAGTGGTGATATATACTGAGTAGTATCATTGTGCCAAAGATTCCACATTCCCAACTTAGTTAAAGTTCAAAGCCTAATTCGTTTATTTTCTGTCAAATTAACAGTGATTTGTGAGCAGACGCATTTTCTTGCCAAAAAGGCACCCTTCTAGACATTTTTCCTTGGCGTGTTTGGCGAAGTTTAGTTAATAATGAAGAATAATATTCCACTGTTTTGCCAAATAATCTGTAAGAAATAGTCCATCCTTGTTCCAAAAACCGGAAGCAAGAACTATTCCTACTGACCTCTGGTCTTGGGGCGAGCTGAGCCAGCATGTTTCCACTCTTTCGACTGTTCCTTTTTGTTTGGATCATAATAACACTGTGCAACATTTTCGAGGTCATCGAATGTAAACTAAATTCTGACTTCAGTTTCTGGAAGTGCCCGCCCAAACTAGCAAAACCCTATATGGGTTTTGATAGTTTAGTTGGAATTTTTTTTTGCCATCATCAATTTTTTTGCTCGAGCTTTGGTTTTGCACGGCTGTATCTCGAAAATTATTGGGAATTTCTCAATGCAATCTTCAGGCGAAATGTTCTTCACACTAAAATACACAATTTTTGTGAACATGTCGAGGCCAGATTTTCACTCTTTCGGGGTGTTTTTTAGTGCAGAAAGCCCGAAAAAAAAAATGCCATTTTTTCACATTTTCGACCATAACTCACAAACCGTGCATATTTTAGCGTAACTATTTTCGACAAAAATGTCCTCTGCATAAACACGAGTAACTTTGCTGAACATTGCAATAACCTACAATCGATCCTTATAGTTCTTTTGGCCGTTGTAAGGCATTTCACACCAAAATTTCAGGTTTTTGTCAGGTTTTACGTTCAAGAAACTGGTTTTTAGCTCACTTTTGAATGCTATTTTTGAAAAAGAAAATGAAAAAAAAAAAATTTGTTTGTAAACTGCTATGATACACACACATACACACGCTGGAATAAATACACATACATTTGAATGGGGAATTGCTTGTGTGTAATAGCATGCACGGTTTGTGATTTATGTGAAAAAATGGCATTTTTCGGGCTTTCTGCACTAAAACCACCCCGAAAAAGTAAAAATCTGGCCTCGACATGTTCACAAAAATTGTGTATTTTGGTGTGAAGAACATTTCGTCTGAAGATTGCATTAAGAAATTCCCAATAATTTACGAGATATAGCCGTGCAAAACCAAAGCTTGAGCAAAAAAATTGATGATGGCAAAAAAAAAATGCGAACTAAACTATCAAAACCCAAATAGGATTTTGCTAGTTTGGGTGGGAACTTCCAGAAACTGAAGTCAGATTTTAGTTTACATTTTATGTGTTGCACTGTGTAATGGACCCACGTTTCTTCTAGAGTTACCATTTACTTCAAAATGTTAGATAAATCCTCTTCAAAACGGCTACAAACCAACTTGGATGTTGTGATTCTCAGTCATTTTTGATCGGCGTTCAGACATTCGGGGATCCATTTCTTATACCCAAATCAGAATGGGCAATGTGAAAAACGCTTTCTTATGGAATATTCAATCTTTGCTATAACTTTCAGTTCAATTCGCCCAGCCTCAACATTCTTTCGGGCAGTAAAAGAAACGTCTTTTCCAATACGGTGTTTGATCAACGATGTCGGTTTTTCCTCTCTTCAAATCCACAGTGAAATTTTTAATACTGGTGTAGTAAGGGCATTGTTCCTTCAATGTATTAAGGATGCCCCCGTCCCATTAAGCAGAGAGTCCTTTCAAAAAAAGTATTTTTATTTTTTTTGTCTCCATTAAATTTTGTGAAGCTGCCCCCCCTAGCTCAGAAGCTGGCTATGCCTATGCTACTCTCCATAGCAACTGCATTTGCTTACAACAATGGAAAACCGCCTAGGCTAAGTAGTTATTAATACTCCTAATTTATGTCTTCTATTTTGCTACCTTAATGTGGTGCGTCCTTACAGAGAAGAAATGACGCAGTGAGGACAAGTTAAATTAACTCGCATAAAAAGAACACTATTAATGTTGGGTCTGAGTTAGTTATGACTTAGACCCTAAGGAATAGCAAAGCATTAGGAAGGGCTCAAATGCTCCGGTGAAGTGAATGGAACATAGGAACAGTATTTTTCTTTATATTTTACCATCGTCTGGATACAATGAACATGTTCTTGACCTTATCTTAAATGTCAAACCACAATCATACTAAAAACATCCTTTCATTCATTTTCGAGTGAGTACAGGATTTTATAAACTGTGACATACATTTTATGAACTAAACGTTTTTCTATACAGAGAATCAGAATCATATTTATATCGTAAACATGATATTATGTCTATATTTTTAACAACTCATTGTAACAGTTATTATTACAATGGGATAATGCACTATATGCTGAGAATATCGCCACTATTGTTAACTTTAGATACCCCTAAAACATTTCTTATTCTCATGAAACATTTTACTTCTAACACCGATAGACACAAATCATAAGCATCATTTTAAAACCATATAGTAAATTATATTTTTAGCCTAGTCGCCAGGGGTTTTGGGTTCTCATTAAATGTTAACAGGTTGCATTTTAGTATACAGGTAGTTTTTTGAACGTAGAATACGATAAAAAAAAGTTTGCTAAAGTTTGACGCTAAGCCCACAAAATCCAAAATAAAATCAAAAATTCGTTTTTTCGGTAATATCTCGAAAAATAAGAAAGATATCGAAAAATTAATAGCACTATGTGAAAGAGCGCGAAATTTTCCAAAAAAAAATAGTTTATAGATTTTTTCTATTTTTTTTGACTAGCGTGAGAATTTATTAAAAATTCGGATAGGCGATTCAAAAAGTGTTGCGCTCCAAACAAGTTAATTTGAAAGCCTACACGCACCGCTCGAAAGTTAATCGATATAGATTTTTAAAAAGGAGACTTTCAGCTTTCCGATGATACTAATAGTTTTTATTTTTGTTGCTTTATAATTTATAAAACTAAAAACGAAATTTTTGTTTGCATGATTTTAACAGGCATACAGTAAATTACAAATATTTAATAAAATATAATATCGAAAAAGAAAAATCCTTGTGCATATATTATTCTTAGACGGTAAGTTTCAATATAAGGATAATTAAAAATACCTATGTCATTTAAAAATTGAGTTTTAAAATATGAAAATTTGCCTGCTGTAGTGCGCCGCCGGCAAATTTACGTTAAAAGCACTACGAAATGGTAAAAAAATGGGACAATTTTTTTTTAGTTACAGCTAAAAGTATACTTGATATTAGAAAATCAGTAAAACTATTTTTTTAGTAATTTTGCTCTTAAAAAAGTGTTCATGATGAACGTATTTTCAGCTTATTATTAATTATACAATTTAAATTTAAAACAAAAAAAATATATTTAAAGGTGCGAAATGAAAGATAAAATCTAAGCTTTAAGTACAAAGTATTTATATTTCATTTAAACATCCAGGTACAAAGAACAGTTACTGAAAACACAAAACTTCTAAATTACTCGAAGAAATTAAATGATATACGCACTCTCTGGCTGTCACATGGGATCCGCCATTTTGAATTTCTCAAATCTATCATTGGATTGTTAATCAGCACCCGAGAAACCCCTTAATAGCCAATTTCAAAATATTTAGCGGAATACAGAAACGTTAATTTAATCATACATGAGGTTGAAAGCATACTCGTAATTCCCACTACAACTGAAGAGGTTAAACCAGTCATTTTATTTTGAATAATTTTTTTAAATTACGGTACAACTAAAAAAATCTATATATTATTTTTTTTGTAAAATTTCCCGTTCTTTCACGTTTTTATTTTTCGAGATATTTGCGAAAAACCGAATTTTTTATTTTGTAGGCTTAGCGTACACTTTAGGGCATCAAACTTTTTTATCGTATTCTACATCCAAAAAACTACCTGTATGCCAAAATGCAGTCTGTTAACATTTAATGAGAGCCGTTTGTCAAAAATTTGTCTCTGATGATTGGGCAATTCCTAATCTCTTTAAAAACCTAACCCATTTGCTGGTTAGAAGTTTACTACCAGTTCGGTTTGTATCAATATCTGAGTGTCCAACTAAAATTTAAAATAAAAAATTCCCTGTCTTTTCCATATTTTCCAAGATCAATAACTTATTTGTCCCTGATTTTTCCGTGATGATTACAGAGTAACGCTCAATATTGTCAAATGTTCCAGAGACAATTTGTCAAATGTTCCAGAGTCAATTTGGAGATTATAATATTGCATTGCGCTCTGGGAGTCGAGGAGATACATTCAATAAGCAAAGTTTCATCGCAGTCGTAAGAAACAGTTGCTACCAACTTTGCACAAGACGACTAAATTTCCTTTCGAGATGGAGAGCTCTTATGAACCCATTGCATGGATTCCTGCTTCATGGGAGGATCCCAAGAGAACAACCATGCCTCGTTGCCTGTACCAATTCGCGAAAAATAACTCTCATGGTTCTTTACAACGGTCAATTGCTCTTGAGAATTTTCTTTTTCGTCAGTTTTGACTCTGGCATAAAGAGTTTGGGAATTTTTGGGGATCCATCGTGTGGAAACTTTTCTCATCCCTAAACCTATGTGCATAACCATGAAAACCGTAATTTTAGAGCTTCTTTATCAATGTGCGATGCTCCAAACTATTTTCACTCAACTTTCAGAAGGAAAAAATCGTAAAAACTGAAAAATGCAAAGAACTACAAAAACTACTACAGAAACTTTGACAACCAAGCAATTTTTATATGATGGCATTTTTATGGCTAGGTAAATAACTTAATAATTCTTTTACGAGCCCTTTAACATAGAAACCGACGCCAGAGAGAGCTGTATTGTCACCCTTAGTTCTTAACATATCCAGGGTGTCCCAGTATTCCGTGTACATAGACTTACTGTGGATTTCTGGGATGAAAATATGACCATGTAACCCCACTTACCTTTGTCCAAATATTCGTAATTTTTGAGATACAGGGTGGTTATACTTTTATTTTACTTTTTTCTTAAGGAGCTATCTTAATAATTGTACTATTTGCACAAGATTCGGTGCTTAGGGGTTTTCTGAGATGAGAAATCGAAATCAGCTTACGGTTTTGTTGTAAATTATAGGGAACGCCACTTATTGCATTGTGTATACTTTTAAATTGTCATACCTTTTTTATACCACTCTGTATGATATTTTTAATTAAATATTCGTATTTTCCGCCTTCTCCTGTATAAAAAAAGCTCTCTTTGTAAATGTTGCTCCGAGCAACAGTTTCTGAGATAATAGGATGTTTGTTTCCATTTTTAAATTCCATTGTCAACCTTGCAAATGCGTTCCTTCACACTTCATTCAGGCTTAGGACAGGTCCAAAAGAATAGTCTTTGAAATTTGGAGCATGCTTAAAGGCAAACAGTCTAACAACTATAATAAATTTAAAGAGCAACGGTAAGAATGTAAAAACCAACTGGCTAAGGGCATAAAAGATTAGCCACAAATTGATACATTCGAAAAAAGTTTAATCGCTCAACTGAGAAGGTATTGGTTTCACAATAAATGTTCAATATGGCCGCCACCTTCGTTAGTGCATAAATTAATACGTCGCAGGAAATTTAAATGTCTTAAAATGTCTTCATCTCGTAAAGCGTTAGCAGCATTTAGAATTCTATTCCACAATTGCTCAATGTTGTCGATTTGAACTCGATACACTTTCGATTTCAATGCACCCCAAAGAAAAAAATCGCATGGATTTAAGTCTGGGGAACGAGGTGACCAGTGAATGGGCAACTTTGGTTTCAAAAAATTCTCACACTACGGGTAAAATGGGGTGGTGCACCATCGTGCATGAAAAACATGTCGCGACGTAAATTAATGGGTAAGTTTTCCAATAATTCAGGAATAGTTTTACGGATGAAATTCAAGTAAATGTCACCATCAAGTCGATCTGGTAATCTAAAGGGCCCGATCAAATAGTTCGCGACAAATTCCATCCAGACATTAATACTGAATTTGCGTTGAAACTGTCTTTGTTGCACAGCATGTGGGTTTTCTTCAACGTAAACATGATTATTATGCATATTTGTTATACCACGTCGAGTGAAGCGTGCTTCGTCTGTAAACAGGATTTTAGTGTGAAAAGCCGGAATGGTCGCTATGCGTGCTCGAATAATTTGTGAAAAATGCAAACGGGATCCAAGATCTGGAAGAAAGAGTTCCTGGACAGACTGTATATGAAAGGGGTGAATAATTTGTTATCTAATGATCCGGTTAGTTGTACTTTTTGATATTCCCGTTTGACGTTCAATTAAACGAGTGCTGATTCCAGGATTATCGTGTACAATTTCAAGGATTTCCTCTTCAACATCGAGTGCTCTAGCTTGTGAAGGCCACCCAGCATTATTCCTGATCGGCTTAAATTGTCCAATTTCTCGAAGTCGACTCTCGATATTGGCAAAAGTCTGATGGTTAGGAGTCCGACGATGCGGAAATCTTTCGTGATATACGCGAGCTCACCAAAAGTGTACTCCATAATAATTTAGATTTAAAACACTGTTGAGCTTGAGAAGGGATTAATTACACAGGTCAACATTTGATCTAAAAAAAATACTCGGAGCGGTATGGTCCTTATGGGGTTTTTGGGGTCGCTGATTACGATGAGCGGGTTGGTTAACCTTCATCACATCAGATTCAAGGTCATTTGAAGGTCAAATAGAGAAAAAACCTTAGGAAAAATCTGAAAAAATTCATGCGTATGTTTTTGAGGTCCCTGAGTCCGAATCCATAGTTTGTTTGACCTTATGCCTTTTCCCAGAAGTCATTTGAAGGCCATTTGAAGGTCGAATAGAGAAAAAACCGTAGGAAAAATCTGAAAAATTTCATGTGTATGTTTTTGAGGTCCCTGAGTCCGAATCCGTAGTTTATTTGACCTTACGCCTTTTCTCAGAGGTCATTTGAAGGTCAAATAGAGAAAAAATCGTGGGAAAAATCTGAAAAACATCATCTATTATTTTTTCAGATCATTCAGTTCAAATCCTGCATGATCTTATGCTCAAAAGATATACGGTGGTCATTTTTGTATATATATTTGGAGTTTTACTTTGACAATAAAATGCTTTTTCATTCCTCGCGAAATTATTTATTCTCTTCTTTTTTATAAATTTAGCTCAGTCTTGCTTTAAACTCCAGTATTAAGGTATAGTTGCACCCAGGGCACCTCCACGTGGTGACGGTGGGCAACGGAGTTGTCTCACTATCCGGCGAAGTCCCTGGGTTACGGCGTTTATGCCGTCATGGCAACTACTCCTAAAAAAATTACGAGACAGGGTCACACCTTGATTGGTTCCCTGAATATCTCGGAGATTTTAGCGAAGAACATGGAGAAAGGATGCATCAAGACTTGAGTGAATTTGAAAAAAGGTATAAAGGTGTTTGGGGGATAAACATGTTGGCAGATTATTGCTGGAGCCTGAAGCGAGAATCAAATAAATCTCATAAAAGAAAAGCAAGTCGAAGATCATTTCACGAGAAACGAAAGCGTTCTCGTTTAGAGTAGTACTTCAAACATGCTTTGATAAATACTAAAAGAAGCAAACTCTTATGCTTAATTCATATTAAATACTGACTGAGCGATTTCGAAAATATACTTGGACACTCAAGACTCTTAACGAAGTATGAGCCGAATCATTTTTAGTAGTTCACTTACACATTGAGGTATTATATAAGACAATATGAGAGTATAAGTAGATATAAGGATTACTGGACAAGTAAGTTATTGGGTTCAAAGGTATTGGGTATTAGAGTTTCTTTGTCGACAAGGATTAAGTATTGAAGTATACAGATTAAGGGTTACTTGATAACAAGGTTGTTCGACATTAGAATTATTAATTTGAAATGTATTGGGAATTGAGTTATAAAACGAAATTTAAACATAACATAGCGCACAATGTTTCATTTATACCTCAAGAAACACAGTCGGGCTGGACTTTAAATTTACTAGATATATGGAACGAACATCGAGAGTATAAAAATTAGGTCAAATTTTTTTTTAGATTTTAAAAGTCTATTTCACAGTCACAAAACTAGTCAAAATATTTGTATAGTCTATTTTTGATATGAACAATATTTTAAGTTTTACTAATAAGTACCTTTAAACAGTATTAAAACATTTGCTTGCATCAGTCTACCTGCCATTATTTAGCTTATATTTCACATATTAATTCCCTTGTAATGACCGAGCAGCATAAAAGACATTTTTGATTGTGATATATTAACGTAAATGTAAAATGATATGTATAAGATATAATCAATAAAAATGTACCGTAAATTAACCTCTGTATGCTTCGCAAGTGTACGATAAAAACAAAATTAAATTTAACACGCAAAATGACCATACATATTTTTCAAATAAACATAAACTGATGATGAAATGACCTATAATGACCTCTGAAAGGCGGCTTGAGTCAAACAAACTATGGGTTCGGACTCGGGGACCTCAAGAACATACGCATGAATTTTTTCAGATTTTTTCCACGATTTTTTCTCTATTTGACCTTCAAATGACCTCTGGGAAAAGGCGTAAGGTCAAACAAACTACGGATTCGGACTCAGGGACCTCAAAAACATACGCATAAATTTTTTCAGATTTTTCCTACGGTTTTTCTATTTGACCTTCAAATGACCTTCAAATGACCTCTGGGAAAAGGCGTAAGGTCAAACAAACTACGGATTCGGACTCAGGAACCTCGAAAACATACGCATGAAATTTTTCAGATTTTTCCTACGGTTTTTTCTCTATTTGACCTTCAAATGACCTTGAATCTGATGTGATGAAGGTTAACCAACCCACTCATCGTAATCAGCGACCCCAAAAACCCCATAAGGACCATACCGCTCCGAGTGTTTTTTTTTAGATCAAATGTTGACCTGTGTTCTCGTTAATAATGGTAAAAACTTCTTTGACTGTCAAAAATTACTTTCTGTCAGTATTACTACACGCCAGTTAAGTCATAGAACATATGATATCTTACATCATTGCCAGAGTGACTTTTGAGCGTTGCCAAGTAACTATATAATGTGAAAGAATTTGACAATGGAATTAACAAATGGACACAAACATCCCACTATCTCAGAAACTGTTGCTCAAAACAACATTTACCAAGAAAGCTTTTTAGACAGGAGAAGGCGAAGAATCCGAATATTTAACTAAAAACATCATACAGAGTGGTATAAAAAAGTTATGACAATTTAAAAGTACATATAACTTTGACACCCTGTATCTCAAAAACTATGAACTAACATAAGTTGGGTTAAATGGTCATATTTTCATCTTAGAAATCCACAGTAACTCTATGTACACGGAATACTGGGACACTCTGTATAGTGAACATATAATGTGGTCTGTTTTTGATGGCTGGAATGGAGGTGTGACAATCGGTGGAAAAAAGCTAAGTAATCTTAGATATATGGATGATACTGTTATAGTGCACCGTTAATACAAGACCTAGAATCAATTATGGGCGCCTTGAAATTAATAGTAAAAATTATGGAATGACAATTAAGAGCAAAAACCAAAGTAATTATTATTAGTCATAATGAAGATCTGTCACACATAAATGATATTGCTGGTTTCACTGTTGTAGACCATTTCAACTATTTGGGATCTTTCATAACTAACAATGGTGGCTGTGAAGCGAAAGTAAAAAGACGTTTGTCTATGGCTAGAAACTGGAAGATCAAACGAACCAAGGTATGGAAAGATTCAGCTGTCACAAAAACACAAAGTTAAGATTGCTATCCAGCCTTAAATTCCCCACAGCAATTTATGCATCGGAAACTTTACCATTAAATAAGCTAACAAAAGACGACGATCATCATATGCCGAACACCGTACTAATGTATCTCTTCTTGAAGAGTTTAGTATAAACGATCGACTCACAGTGATTCGGCAAGAACATGCTAGCGGGACAATATTCATGACGTAATTTCCAGGAACCACTGATAACGACTTGTAAACAACCCCCCCCCCCATTTAACGAATTCCAAGAATTAATTTGTTTATCACCTCATAAAGGTATCTTATCAGGGGGTCAAAGTAACCCTTATAAGAGAGGTCATTTTCATTTGCAAATCAGTTGCATTTTATGCACACTTGTGATAACATATTTTAAAATTGGTAGCAAAGTGAAACGAGTTTTTTGTGATGGAATATTCTGTTGAAGGTATGTACTCTATTATGTCTCATATTTTTTATAAAAAATATGTATACTTTTGGTGTAATATCAATTTGTAAATGTATAGATAAATCCAGCAAATTTTACATTAATTGTAAACTTTAAAAGTAGCAACTTTTTTTATCCACATATATCCACCTAGATTTTTCTATATGTAATACCTACGACATTCAGGCACAGATTCATATATTATTATAGACCCCGAAAAGACCCGAAAGTAAAATTATTTTATTTTTTTCAGAACGAGTCGTGACTATGACGAAAATTGAGTTTTTTGAAGAATGGCTAAAACATGACAAAACTGAACGAAACAGTGGCATTTTTTATTATATAAGTGAAAAATTCAATATGTCTGATGTTTCTGACGATTCTCTAAAACGACTCAAAATGAAAATATCAAGCCTTTCAGCAAAATTCAATCAAAAGTGGACTTCTTTAAAGTGTAACAAAGAAATGTTTCTAATCAAACATAAAGATTGGTTAGAGGGATCCGGAATCGAAATAAAGATGTGTGTTAACCAGCCGTGCACTTCAACATCATCAGCGGCTCTTTCCGTAGGGCGACCCAGAAAATCATTTGAAGACTCATCAACGAAAACGAAGAGACGGAGAGTAGAAGATCTTTTGGAATCGCGAAGTGCAAGTGATCTTATTACAGCAGCTGAGTTAGCTACTCGAAAAGAAGGGCATCGAAGTGTTGCTAAACAGATCCATAACGTCGCGGTCAGTGAAACTAGAGAAAAGAATAAGTGTTCTGAAGAAAGTCGGCAGTTAACACCAGACGAAGCTTTAGCTTATTATGTGGACTCGAAATCGACTTCTCACTCATATAAACAAACAAGAAAATGGTCAATGAAAGCGGGACATCAAGTGTATCCATCGTTTTATAGTTTAGGTAAGTCCAAAGCTTCTTGTTGTCCTTCTGACGAATATATTTCTGTGACTGAATCTCGAGCTGAAATTAAACTTCACGCGATTTTGGATAAAACGGCTGAATGATTAGTTAAAGCTCAGGCGGAAGTCATTAGAAGTGTGTTACCTCGTTTATATTATACGTTCGTTGGTAAGCAAATGGAGCTGTGATGGGAGTTCGGGGCATAGCACGTATAAGCAGAAATTTGAGAACACTAACGCTACAGACGAATTTTTGTTCGTATACTCATTTGTCCCTTTGAGACTGCTTGATGGCGAAACTGTGATCTGACAAAATCCAAGACCTTCCTCTACTTTATATTGCCGTCCTATTAAGTTTATTTTTGCCAAGGAGACAAAAGAGTTAACGAAAGAAGAAACTTCTAAAATTTTGAGATGAAGTAAGTCAGCTTCTTCCAACATTATGTAACGTTTCTGGATCTCAAATCTCTGTTAAACACGATTTGTTGTTGACAATGACTGATGGCAAAGTGTGCAATGCCTTAACAGACACAAGTTCAACCCAATAGTGTTATATTTGCGGTGCCACCCCGTCTACTATGAACGAGGAGTCAAAGAAATATCCCAGCAACGAAGAACGCCTTGCATTTGGTTTATCTACTTCCGCACTATCCGCACGTTTGAATGTTTGCTTCACATCAGCTATCGTTTAGAAATAAAATAGTGGCAAGTCAGGGGAGATAACGACAAAGCTATTGTGAAGCAACGCTCACAAGAGATACAAAAAGTGTTTAAAGATCGTATGGGTCTCATTGTAGATAAACCAAAATCTGGGTATGGTAACACAAACGATGGAAACACAGCACGTAGATTTTTTTCCAAAGCTGAATTGAGCAGCGAAATTACAGGATTAGACGTCAACCTTATTCGTAGATTTCATGTAATTTTAAGAACTTTGTCATCGGGATATGACATAAATTATATAGAATTCGAAAAGTTTTGTGTTGATACTAGAAAATTATACCTTGATCTGTATTCGTGGTATTCCATGCCCGTTACTGTGCATAAAATTCTTGTACACAGCGCGGAAGTTATAAAGTCTTCTCTTCTTCCCATTGGACAACTCTCCGAAGAAGCCCAGGAGGCAAGAAATAAAGACTGTCGTAGATTCCGTGAACGGCACACCAGGAAGCGGTCACGTATTGCCACAAATACAGATCTTTTGAGAATGCTTTTAATTACGTTTGATCCTGTTATCAACTCGTATAGAGAATTACCGCGAAGAAAATTTACTTCTTTGCCATCGGAGGTTCTGCAGTTGATTATCCCACCTTCATTGCCATCCGAAACACCATCAGTAAGTCATCATCACGAATTAAATGAGGAGGATTATTTACTCTCTGAATATTCTACTGAATGGGAGAGCGGTGATGACGACTCATCTGATGGTGATTAGTAGGTTTAAGTATTTTTTTATTGTAATTATTATTCTTATTTTATTGTGTGTTGTAGTTACTTATAATTCATGCCTTAGTATATAAGTTATTTAATATTATATTTCTTTTACTTATACACCTTGTTATTGTAAATAATTGATATATAGATACTGTTATTGTACTAATTTATTTTAAAAGAAATAATATTTTGTAAATTAATAAATGTGGGTACTATTATTATGATTTTTATTTTTTTCCTAGAAATTTCTTTGTAAACAAACATGATTGTGCTTTTCACACATAATGAGTAGGTAGACGTATGTAGCTAATTAAAGAATAATTAGCGACAATAGTGAACAAATGAAACACATTAGTAAACCACTTCCGTCTTGCAGCTACATATTTCGATTAATACACATACAGTACACATTCTTCAACTTTTTTTTTCATAAAATAGCTTAAGATACCTGGAATATACATAAACAATTGTAATAAGTGAAGAAATAATATTGTCCCGCTAGCTTGTACTAGTCGAGACACTGTGCGACTTTCAAATAAAATTAACAGACAGTACCTGAAATATTTTGGTCACATTATGAGGAAAGTAGAAGCCATGGAAAAGCTTGTAGTAACAGGGAAGGTAGAAGCTAGAAGATCAAGGGGACGGTCTCCAACAAGATGATCTGACCAAGTAAGATCTCCTCTTGGAATGGGTAAGGTCAAGTCAAGTCAAGTCGCGCAGGTCGAGATGCCTGGAGAATGACTGTTGAGGCAGCAACTGCATAATGTCGCCTATACTCCTATTGGGGTGAAAGAATTGATAGAGAGAAATAACCTAATGAAAACACCCTATCATTATCCTGCACTTCAAAATCACGGTATATAAAATTTAAGTAAAGAATGTTTGAAAGACGGCATTTCGAAAGAAATATCAACTGAAAAGAAAACAGTTCATAAAAAACAAATTATGCATTGTTAGAAAAAAAAATCCACACCGAGACAAAACAACCGAAGATCAATCGTATAAATATACAATCGTAAAAACGGAGTGTATGCTTATTTCGACTGGTTGTCCGAAAGTTGTTGTGTCTGGGAAGTCGCGACCGACTATCCGACGAGGACACATACAAAAATAACAACAGATGTGTGTATGCGATAACCGGCAAAAATAATTCCAGACAGTATTAATAATACATTGTGAGCAATTCCATCGTCGCGTCGGTCGTCGGTATCAAACCTTCTTTGGGAATCGACACAGAAAAATACTATTTGTCAGCTGTTTTGTCACTTAAAGAAAAAAAATATTAATTATTTTTCTTTCAGCACATTGCCAAAACTTGTTCACTGTACTAACTTTGTGTTCCGTTCAGAACACTTATAAGATCAATTCGGTGTCTATCCGTTTGTCCGACTGTCCGACTGTCTGTCTGTCCGGCTGTCACATCTGATTTTCTCTGAAACTATTTGCCATAGAAAGTTGAAATTTGATACTAATATAGGAATTGATGGCCCCATCAAAAAATCACAAATCCTGTGATCAGAGACATGTATATGTTTATGTTATTCAACTTATATTACTGTCTTTATATGTAGTGTGCCTTCCTAAGACCTCACCCGGAGAGAGAATTTTCAAAAAAATCGATTTTTTTTGGCTAATATGTTACCTTGAAGGCCAATTGTATGGTGCAGGCATCGCCGATTAAAGGTACTGTAGAATGTTACTCAAATTTTCAAACGCGTTTTTCTCAAAAGTGTATTTTTGAAATCGGGCGAAATGACAGCTGCTACAAATCTTTATCGATTTGCTTGAAATTTTGAGAGTAACTTTTCAAATAAAGGAAAGCGTACGGATTTTGCGATAAGTTACAAACTTCCTTTTTTATAAACAATTTTTCGTGAAATTTTTGGGTGAAAAATGAACATTTTGTTTCAAATGTGCACCATTTTTCGATAAAAACCATATTTTCAAATTTCCGTACCTTATCCACTAGTTTTTGACATATATTAATGAAAATTTTTTGGTTTTTTTTTGTTCTGGGTTGAAATCTACGGGAGCAATCATTTCGCCAATTTCAGGCCGCGCGTAAAAGATGCCTTGTCGTGCTGGATTCTGAAGCGGCCATTTTGAATTAAAAAGATAAAAAAAAATCGCACATTTAAATATTTGTTTAATAAAGTACTTCAAATAAATTTTCGACTGCGTTTATTATACTCTTGAAAAAAATTCCCGAAATTAGCCTTTTTTCCTGGGACTTGGCGTGACTTTACCTCTTCTACAGGCAAGGAGTATAAGGTGTTCTGGAGATTTCTCATAGCAAGGTGACTAAATTGTCAACAATGCTTCATCCACTGTTGGATTCCTGATGAGAGATAGGTGTGAGCAGCACACCACTGGCATCGAGGAAGCGAAACAGCCGACATAAAAAATTTCAAATAATATCCTGTAGATTATAACATTTTCCCTAAATACTCAATACGGTTATTACCTCAATCAAAAAAACAAGTCAGTAACTAAACGAGGTACATCATTATAAGCGCCGGAAGCGATCATTTAATGCCCTGCTTATGACGTCATGACGAAGTAGCTTTTTGCGATATATTTACTTATTTGTCAACATTGCCAGGATAATACAAATAATCCATATTTTTATGTATAACAAAAACAAAAAAGGTTGTTTTACCAAGATAAAGCACCAGCTAACTCCATAAAATCGATGGTGAAATTGGGCTATGAATTGCTTCCTCATCCGCCGTATTCACCAGATCTGGCCCCCAGCGATTATTACCTCTTTCCAAATTTAAAAAGGTGACGGCAGGGAAAGAGATTTGGCTCAAATGGAGAAGTCAAATGGGAAACTGAGGCTTATTTTAGAGAGCTCGACAAATCGTACTACATGGAAGGTATCCAAATGTTGGAAGATCGCATGAATAAGTGTATCGCTCTTGAAGGAAATTATGTTAAAAAATAAAATCGATTTTTGGAAAAAAAGCATTGTTTTTTCTTCAAAAGTCACGGGACTTTTCACCCCATGTAGTATAGATCGCTTAAGTGGTAATGCCATTCCAGAGCTAAGAAATAAGCTTGATTTTGACAATTTTTTTTTGAAATATAGTGACGCAATCCAAAATTTACTCAAATGCTTTTATTATACAGACTTTAAAGGGCATTTACAAATTTTTAAACGTTTTTTTTACGTAATGGAGGCACCAGTACTCAGTCAAGGAAGATGCATCTTTTAAATAGTACTTTGAGGCCTGAAAGATTTCTGCTCCAATCCAACCGCTTCATGGCACTACCCACCACACCACTAAACTCGCACAAACCATTTCCAACAGCTTCAATGGGCACCATAAAGTTGGAGCTGTTTTTCTTGATGTATCCAAGGTCTTCGACCGAGTCTGGCACGAAGGTCTCATCCTGAAACCGATTCGACACGGCTACCTCCACTTCAAGACTAAACTCGTACAGTCCTTCGTCTCTGACAGGATCTTTCAGGTCAGAGTCGAAACGGGTCAAGCTCATCAGAGCCGGAGTCCCCCAGGGCTCCGTCCTCTCTCCCCACCTCTTCAATATTTTCACTGCCGACAATCCCAACTCGGATCAGACTGATCTGATGACACCGCTATTATCACACAATCTTGTAGAAGTAGCCGAATCATTACCAGCAGACCCCCAACGCCACTTGGACAAACTTGATTCCTGGTTTAACCACTGGAGGATCAAGCTGAACCCTAACAAGACCCAATCCATCGTTTTCGCCAAGGGCAACGGAACTCCCCATGGCCACCTCCAACTACAGAGCTCCCGCATACAACAGACAAACACCACCAATCCAGTACGACAAACGACTCATCTGGAAAGACCAAGTCTGCACTGCCACCAAGAAAGATAAGCAACTGCGGCGCAAATTATACCCAATTATAAATCGCTCCAGCAAGTTGCCCACCAAAATCAAGCTCATGGTCTACAACACAATTGTGAAGGCAGGCCTCACTTATGCCTGCTCCACATGGTGCCAGCTCTCAAAGACAAGGAGAGCACAAGTCCAGGCAGTGCAGAACAAGGCCTTGAGGATGATCACAGGAGCCCCTTGGTTCATGCAAAATAACCAATTACATAAAGAGCTCGGTGTGCCAACGATAAAGGCGTCCTAGCATCACAATCCAATCATCAGGAACGTCTTCCTAACCTTCCCCCATGCCCGCAACCAATTCCCAAGACTCTCAGACCATCTCTCGGACGAAGACGATGGCCCTCCTAACCCACCATGATAGAAGAATGTAAAACTAGGTTAAGTTAGCATAGGTCCTAGATTAAGTTAGGTCATAATCATGTTAAAAAAACACATTTCCTAGATTAAGTTTAGTTTAGGAACACTATTGTAAATACTTACGTTAAGTTTGAATAAGTATATTTCAGGGGTGCTCAAACTTGAACTGCTGGCGATCTACCTCAATATTGTTAGACTACGATCGATCGACTCTGAGAGGCTGCAAGTAAGTGTAATGCAGGATTGTCGTCTAGGTAGAGTGTATCGTGGCACAGATATTAGTTTTCCGCACAATATGCATTTTTTTAGTCAAGGTAAGTGTAGGTCTGCTCTAAAATGTCAATGAAAAAACTCATAATCATTCAAAATTGCGAGTTTATTGGTTCTTACAAAACAAACGAGTTCTAGTGTCTAAACTTAACTAAAGAGTGACTTTGGATGTTGAAGCGTGGCACTGCATGTCCTCAGCATACTTTTCATAAGATGGTACGTAATTACCGAGTTCGTCAGTTAGTCGATTGCGATATTTTGACTTAATTATCTTCATTTCAGAAAATGCAGAATTGCACAAGTAAGTTGACTCAAACATTGCCGTCAGTTGAAGGGCGATTTGCCTTAGATTCGGATATTTATCTTCAGATATAAAACACCAGAATTTTGTATCAGATGCTGTGGCTTTGAGATGTATATCTGATATAATCTGCACTAACTCATTTTCAACAGAACATGAGTCTATGTTAAACTGACTTGCTATTTCAGTAGCTAATTCCTCAATGTTTTTACACGAAAAAGGATAACTCATAAATGATGCGATATTTGCCAATTTACTGAAATCATAAAAAACGTATTTCGAATTGGCCCAAAATATTTGATAATTCTGCCTCATAAATATCATAATTCAACTGAGGAATCCTTGCTTTCAAAGACGGAAAATTTTTCAGATCCTTTCTTTTCAGTTGATCTATCATAAGTTGCAATTTACTTTTGAATGCGTTTATTGCGCTAATCATCTCAATAATAGTTTTTCCTTTACCTTGAAGCTCCAAATTAATGGTGTTTAAATGCATTGTGATGTCTGTCAAAAATGCCAAATCAGTCAGCCATTTTCCGTTTTTCAGCATCTGAGTGTCATCACCTCTTTCGTCCAGAAAAGCTGTTATTTCGGGCAATAATTCTTGAAATCTTTCTAGGAATTTTCCGCGACTCAACCACCTGACGTCCGTGTGAAGAACTAAATCAGTGTGTTCAGCTGACTCACTATCTTCCAACTGCAATTTAAAGAGCCGTCGTTGCAAGCTACGTGCAGGGATAGAATTCACAATTTTTATTGCAATGCCCATAATCTCCTCCATGTTTAGAACTTTTGAACACAAAACTTGTTGATGTATAATGCAATGGAAGGAGAAAAATGAAGGGAAATCATCATTAGCTCGACACAATGCCACAAAACCGTTTTTGTTTCCAGTCATTGCTGGTGCTCCATCGGTTGTAATGCACACTAGTTTATATATTGGTAGCTTGTAGTTTGTTACAAAATTGAAGAAAACGCATATATATCTTCGCCACGGGTCTTTCCTCTCAGAGGAATCATTGTCAAAAACTCTTCCTTAGCCGACATGTCATTGAATACCATTCGAATAAAAATACACAGCTGGGCAGTGTCTGTCATATCGGTGGATTCGTCGAACTGTAAAAAAAAGTATGTACATTCCATGACATCAGGTTTTAGTTTATCTGCCATGTCCTGACTCATGACTTCAACACGCCTTGTGACAGTCGGACGAGATAACTGAAGTTCTCTAATAGCAGACATAATCTCTGTTTTATTTTTGAAATCTCCAAATAAAGTCTCACCCGCTTCAATAAATGCTTCCTTCACAACCAATCCATCATCAAATGGTTTCTTGTGTTTTGCCAATATATGAGATATTTTAAATGATGCGATCGTTGCAGCTTTTGATTGTTTGGCTGGTCTTGTGAACATGGTTTCTTCTTTTTTCAAACAAGTTATCAAATCACGTACTTTTCGTTTTCTTAATTCACTCTGTGACGGAAAATCCTTTTCATAGTTTTTATGAACCGTTTTATGATGCCTCTCTCTAAGTTCCCACGCTTAGGTATTGCAACTGACGCACAGCAAATGAGACAAATGCACTTATCCTTTACCATACAAAAGAAAAATTCTTCCTCCCAATCGTTATTAAAATGATAAGTTTTACTTTTCTTCGCCGCACTCATTTTGGACTATTTATTAATAAACTTTGTATCGATGTATCGCCTTCAAGTTACAACTCAGACTGACTCCTATTCCTGCAGGCGCAACATCGGCGGGAATCAAAAACGCGGCTATTCTTTGACAAGTACCGCGCGTTCCTTTGATAAAGCCACCTTTTGCCGCTAGCAGGGCGTTATTACGATAAAAGAAAGTGATGAGGGGGTTATTCTGGCCTAATTGTGGATCGAATAAATTTTAGTAGTTTATTCATTACATTTTGTTTTAGTTACCTAAAACAAAATCTGTGAATAGTTCTATATCGGAATTTTTTTCTCGAGATCGACTCAAAAAGCACTCGCGATCGACTTGTCGATCGCGATCGACCGTTTGAGCACCCCTGGTATACTTTCTCAGTTCAAAACAAATTGTAAATTCCGTAAGTATTTCGCTAGATAACGTAACAGTTAAAATTTCAAATCGGTGATAATTTGAAGAAGTTATGTTTCCAGCCAGTTTGAAAAATGAAGTTTTGAGAAAAACGTATTTTAAAGTTATATAATTTTCTTGATACATATCTCTAATCTGCAATGCCTACACCATATAACTGGCCTTCTAAACTGATGTTTTGTTGATAGATTTTAGATGAACTTAAATTCTATAGATAAATAGATTTCTTCAATATTCAGGAAGGTATAGTCATTTAAGCAGCGCAAAGCATGAAGACTCTCGGAAAGTTTGGAGAGCGCTACGAGACAATTACGCGCACTTGATAAAACAGACACTTATAACCTTCTTACCCTCATAAAATCCTTTGTAACTTTTTTCCCTTAAGCCCCGAAAGCATCATTTTCAAATTTCTAGAGTGACATTACCCCTTAAATGGTTGGTTATGCATATTACAAAACTTGCTGTTAAAATATTTTATTCCCTTAAAATCGTTACTTTATTAAAACAGCAGTAACAAATGAACGTACCAAAATATTTGTCTCCGTTTAAGAAAATACTTTCTTCGATATATACAAACCAAACAATGTTCTTAATAAAAGCAAACTGCTTTGATCCAAGAACTGTTTTACTTGTGGGTATTATTATAAATTTAACTGGTCTAAAGAAGCTTTTAATGAGCTGTCTTATTCATCTACAGTTTGAAGTAGTACTTAACATTGTTAATTCAGAATTTATTCTTGTTTTAATAAGTAAGTACAAAAATAGAACTTCATCTCTCGTCATTAAAGCCAATTAAGGACATGCCTAAAAATAGCTATCAAGTTTATTCATTACACAGTTAGTGGTTAAGTCACGATAACTTTTTCTTTTTTCTTTTCTCATTCACAAATATTTTTAATAAGAATAGAGTAAAATATATTCTGTTCAATCCTTTATTCTTTTAGTTGATATTAAAAATTTGACGAGTTCTGTAAGCAACTCCCTCCCTCGTGTTGATATAAAACACTACAAGCAGTGGAGAGCCCACTGAATTTTGCTTTTGATTAAGGAACGGAACAGGATTACTCTCACGTACATAATAATGCGAGAAAAAGTTAAAATTGTATTTTAGTTTATGCATCTCCCAATAAGACAGTATCGTTTTTCAGAATTAAGGCCGCTCCCTGATTTGTCGATGCGGTATCGTTTTTTCTCGGTGTTCCTGATTTGCGCGGGATGTGCGAGCGCGGAGCAAGTCAGGTGGGTTTTATAGAAATATAGGCGTTCGGCATATTTTCGTTACCGAATCGGTATTGAGCACGCCGAGAAAAACAATACCGCACCGACAAATAAGGGAGCGGCCTAAGGAACAAAGAATACAGGGTTTTATTTGTAATGCATAAGCCAGCCAAAAGTCCAGTAGAAAAGAAGGTACAGTCTGTCAATTAAGAACGTGTCCGTGATAATTCATTTCTGGTAGATGCAATTTTAGCGATTCAACAAAAAATCGCTGGAGGAAACCTTTGTCTATCACGCATTTTAGAAAAAGTATCAGTCGATTTCGAACTTTCGTCGAAATCACGTAAAATCCAAAATGAGTCACTTGTTTGCGCGTCGGTTCCAGGCAGTCTCTCTTTGTTCCCA
This sequence comes from Pachyrhynchus sulphureomaculatus, assembly GCA_019049505.1. Taxonomy (NCBI): domain Eukaryota; kingdom Metazoa; phylum Arthropoda; class Insecta; order Coleoptera; family Curculionidae; genus Pachyrhynchus; species Pachyrhynchus sulphureomaculatus. Next base: position 60,662,324 of record CM032453.1, on the reverse strand, counting down.
TCCAGAAGGGCCTAAAATGATACATTCTGCGGCTGCTAAATATATTAAAAAGTCGGTATCGTTTGTGAAGAAGTGTGAATCATTTTAACGAGACGAAAAATGTCGACGACTTGGCAAAACGTGGCTCGGTACGCAAAGTCACTCTGCGTCAAGGAGCGGCAAAATTAAGAAAATCGGGTTTGAATGTGTCCCATAAGACCATTCGACAACATCTCTATGCTCTTGATGTCAAATTCCGAAGCACGTTGAACAAATTTTTGGTGGCCGAAAATCACGTTGCGAAGCGGCTCGCTAGGGGCCACGATAAGATACTAGAGCTCAGGGAAAAGACCCTAAGGACTTTGACTCGGTTATTTAGCGAGGTTCGAAAAATTTGGAGATCTTTGCCGCGCGAGTATGCAGAAAATCTCGACAGCATGCCTAGAAGATGCCAAACGATTATTGATACAGGAGACGATTGGACAACTTACTAAGGAAACTGCGTGGTTGTCAGCACACCAAAGAATAAATTGATAGCAAAAAATGTTCTCAAAACACATTTTTTTAAAAATACGAGCTGTCACGTTCTTACTTGACAGACGGTATATAAGTGGTCGTTATATACAGGGTGTCCCAGTATTCCGTATACATAGAGTTACTGTGAATTTCTGGGATGAAAATATAACCATTTAACCCAACTTACCTTAGTCCAAAAATTTGTAATTTTTGAGATACAGAGTGTCAAAGTTATACTTTTATTTTAGTTTTTCTTAATAATTGTAATACTTGCACAAGACTCGGTTCTTAGGGGTTTTCTGAGATGATAAATCGAAATCAGCTCACAGTTTTGTTATAAATTGTAGGGGGCGCCACTTATTTATTGCACTGTGTATACTTTTAAATTGTCATAATTTTTTTTATACCACTCTGTATGATATTTTTAATTCAATATTCGTATTTTCCGCCCTCTCCTGTCTAGAAAAGCTCTCTTGGTAAATGTTGCTCCGAGCAACAGTTTCTGAGATAGTGGGATGTTTGTTTCCATTTTTTAATTCCATTCTCAAATTCGCAAATGCGTTCCTTCACACTTCGTCCAGGCTAAGGACAGGTCCAAAAGAATAGTCTTTGAAATTTGCAGCATGCTTAAAGGTAAACAGACTAACAACAGTAATAAATTTAAAGACCAACGGGCCAACAACAGTAAGAGTGTAAAAACCAGATTACCCACAAATTGATCAATTTGAAAAAAGTTTAATCACTTAACTGAGAAGGTATTGGTTTCACAATAAATGTTCAATATGGCCGCCACCTTCGTTAATGCATAAATTAATACGTTGCAGGAAATTTAAATGTACTCTTCTTAAAATGTCATCATCTCGTAAAGCGTTAGAAGCATTCTGAATCCTATTCCACAATTGCTCAATGTTGTCGATTTGAACTTGATAAACTTTCGATTCCAATGCACCCCAAAGGAAAGTCTTGGGAACGAGATGGTCAGTGAATAGGAGTACCTTTACCCCTTCCGATCCATTTATCTGGGTAACTTTGGTTCAAAAAAATTCTCACATTACGCGCAAAATGGGGTAGTGCACCATCGTGCATGAAAAACATGTTGCGACGTAAATTAATGGGTAAGTTCCCCAATAATTCAGAAATAGTTTCACGGATGAAATTCAAGTAAATGTCACCATCAAGTCGACTTGGTAATCTAAACGGCCCGATCAAACAGTTCGCCACAAATTCCATCCAGACATTAATACTGAATCTGCGTTGAAACTGTCTTTGTTGCACAGCATGTGGGTTTTCTTCAACGTAAACATGATTATTATGCATATTTGTTATACCACGTCGAGTAAAGTGTGCTTCGCCTGTAAACAGGATTTTAGTGTGAAAAGCCGGAACAGTCGCTATGCGTGTTCGAATAATTTGTGAAAAATGCAAACGGGATTCAAAATCTGGAGGTTAGTTTCTGAACGGACTGTATATGAGAGGGGTGATAAATTTGTTGTCTAATAATCCGGTTAGTTGTACTTTTTAATATTCCCGTTTGACGTTCAGTTAAACAAGGGCTGTTCCAGGATGATCGTCTTCAACATCGGGTGCTCTAGCTTCTGAAGGCCGCCCAGCATTATTCCTGATCGGCTTAAATTGTCCAATTTCTCGAAGTCGCCTCTCAATATTGGTAAAAGTCTGATGGTTAGGAGTCCAACGATGCGGAAATCTTTCGTGATATACGCAAACACTTTTGCGACCGTTGCCGTTACAAAAACCAAATACTAAAATCATATCAGTTGGCTCACCAAAGGTGTACTCCATAATAATTTAGATTTAAAACACTGTTGAGCTTGACGAGGGGTTGATTCTCGTTAATACTCACAAAACTTTTTTGATATCTGTCAAAAATTACTTTCTGTCAGTATTACTAAAATAGCTACTAAGCCAGTTAAGTCATAGAACATATGATATCTTACATCATTGCCAGAGTGATTTTTGATCGTTGCCAAGTAACTATACAATGTGAAAAAACGTCTGAAGGAACGCATTTGCGAATATCTCAGACACTGTTGCTCAGAGCAACATTTACCAAGAGAGCTTTTTTAGACAGGAGAAGGCGGAGAACACGAATATTTAATTAAAAATATCATACAGAGTGGTATAAAAAGTTATGACAATTTAAAAGTACACAGAGTACAATAAGTGGCGCCCCCTACAATTTACAACAAAATCGTGGGCTGATTTCGACTTCTCATCTCAGAAAACCTCTTAGCACCGAATCTTGTACAAATGGTACGATTATTAAGAAAGCTACTTAAGAAAAACTAAAATAAAAGTATAACTTTGGCACCCTGTATCTCAAAAATTACGAATTTACAGACTAAGGTAAGTTGGGTTAAATGGTCATATTTTCATCCCAGAAATCCACATTAACTCTATGTACACGGAATACTGGGACACCCTGTATAATATATACAGTATTACCGATATCTAACTTTTATCTTCGGTATTTTAGAGAGAAGATAATAAAGCAGCCACTACTGACGAGGCCACGATTATAACTTTATGCTCCGTAAATAAATAAGAATTTATTGAGCATAACAGCAGACTTTACTGATCAGTTGCAAGTTCCCAAGAACTCAAGAAGATCTTGCACAGCTTATTGCCAAATCAATAAAACTATTCGCTGATTGTACTGGCCAACGCCTCTTAACATTCACACATTAAAAAAAAACAATTCGAATTTCAAAAAGGTTGAAATAACTGAATTTTTAAAATATTAAAGTTCCAAGAAATTGTAAAAAATTACGAATATTTTAATGGCTTGATAAAAAGAAAATGTTCTACCATTCTATTTGATAAATTGTGCAGTGATGTAGCATAATGCGCTCGATATATAAAGATCACTATATATTTAGAATCTTTTGAAGTTTTTTTTTATTTTTTAGTATGATCGATTGCAATTATACACGAAATACAATATCACTCAAATGACCATTACGACTACGTTTAAAAGCCTCGATTCTAAAATAGTAATATTCAATGATATTTTCATATATTGTAGCGTTTACTTCAGTAATTTCCACTCGGATGCTATTTTTTAATCCATCATGTTGACATAACCTTTAATTTTAAGATAGCTCCAAAGAAAAAACTATAACGAAAAGAAAAAAGTATTGGTGTCAAATCCCATGATCTTGGTGGCCAATCGCAATCACCATTTCCCGAAAATGCACGTCGACCAAAAATCAAACTAAAGGGAACACCCGCAAGATTTGAATTTGGCGCCATTTGTATAGTATAGGGTTGCCAACAAAACAAAAAAACACAGCATGACAGCTGACAATTTAGGGTTATTAAAAATGGAGCACTACACGAAAGAACAACGTGTTTTCATTGTTAAGCAATATTTTAAAAATAATGAAAGTTTGGCAGCTGCAGTTTGGAATTTTCGTACAAAATATGGTCGGAATAGTGATTTAACCTCATCAACTATGAAGAGATTAATTGAAAAATTCAGGCAGACTGGATCAATTAGTGATCTTAAACGCTCTTGTCAAGACTTGAACCTATTGACCACGCTTGACTCAAGAACTGAAACCTATTGACCACGCACAACGAAGAGAGTTCGTTGAATGGATTATGGAACAAGTGAATACTGATTTTTCGAAGAAAATCATCTTCAACGATGAGGCTCATTCAATCTTAATGGCTTCGTTAATTGACAAAATTGTCGCATTTGGGGTTCAGACAATCCACAAGTGACTATTGCGAAACAAATGCATCCACAACGTGTCACTGTTTGGTGCGGATTTTGGGCTGGAGGCATCACCGGACCATTCTTCTTCGAAAATGCGGTTGGCCAGGCAATAACAGTTAATGGTGATCGTTATCGCGATATGATAAACCAGTTTTTTGTGCCTAAATTGCAAGATATGGATGTGGACGACATGTGGTTTCAACAAGCCACATGCCATACAACCCGACAAATAATTCAATTACTGGATGAGTCATTTCCGGGTCGTGTAATATCCCGTTTTGGTGATCAGAATTGGCCGCCCAGATCATGCGATATAACGCCGTTGGACTTTTTTTCTTTGGGGTTTTTTAAAGTCTAAGGTTTATGCCAACAAGCCCACGACTTGAAGGAGGAAATTAAGCGCTGTATCAACGAAATTCAGACACATTTATGTAAAATGGTCATGGAAAATTTCGACAAAAGAGTGCGTATGTGCCAGCAAAGCCGTAGAGGCCATTTACCCGATATGTTATTCCGTACTAACCCTATACTGTATACTTTATGAATCAATAAAAAAATTACAATTTTTAATTAAAAACCTGTGTTTTCTATGAAAATTACTTCTTGCGTGAATTTTGGGGCACTCTTTATACAACGATATTATTGCTCTACTGAGCAATATTATCGAGTATTTATTTATGCTTTATAGATTTCCAAAAAGCCTTTGATATGGTAAATAACGAGAAAATGATGGAAATACTACAATCGTGTAACATTGATGACAAAGACAAATAATATCAAGTTTATACTGGAACCAGACTGCCAAAATAAAAGTTTAGAATCGCATGTCCAAAGAAATGAAAATAAAAAGACTTATGTCAGGGTTGTATTTTGTCACTCCTGTTATTCAATGTCTATTCGGAGGAAATCTTTAAGAAAGCACTTTCTGATAAAAAAGATGGAATTACAAATAATGGTGTGTGTAAATAACCTCCGCTACGCTGATGATACTGTCATTCTAGCGGACAGTGAAGAAGGCCTACAAAGACTCATGAATGGCATTGTTGATGCATGTGAGGAGTATGGAATGAAACTGAATACGAACAAAACAAAAACAATGATGGTCAGTAAGAATCCTAATACAAACATAAATATTAAAGTACATCAACAAACACTTGAAAGGGTAACAAAAATAAAGTACTTAGGAAGCGTAATTAGTGAAGATTGGGACTACTCTATTGAAATACGCTCGAGAATTGTAAAAGCAAGAAGCTCCTATAATAAAATGCGCAGCAAACTCTCTAACTGCCAACTAAACTTAAAAACAAGAACAGGAGTGCTAGGATGCTATGTGTTCTCAACAGTATAGAAGCTGCAACAATCACAGAGAGAACACAACAAAGAATAGAGTCATTCGAGATGTGCTGCTATCGCTGAATGCTGCGTATTCCTTGGACAGCGCATACCACAAACATGGAAATACTTGATCGGGTAGGAAAAGAGCGAGAGTTGATTCCAGCTGTTAAAGAAAGAAAAAGTACTTATTTTGGCCATATTATGAGAAGCCAAAAGTATGAGCTCCTGTAACTTATAATTGAAGGAAAAATAATCGGTAGAAGAGGACCAGGAAGGTGCCGCAACTCCTGGTCGAAAAACTTACGACAGTGGACAAACATGACATCTACTGAACTGTTTAGGGCGGCAACAGATAAAATCAGATGGGCAAATGTGATAGCCAACGTTCTTAGAAGATAAGGCACACTAAGAAGAAGTTGTGGGCACTGTTGCACCATCCCGTTAATAATAAACATTAGAAATATCGATTCCATCAATTTCACGAAAGTAAATTCTTTTAACATCCTTGAGTAACGTGCAGCATCGTTTGTAATAACATTACTAACGTTATCTTCGAAAAAAATAACGACCAATTATTTCTCGCAACCAAAATGCAGACCAGTAATTCATTTTTTTAGGTGTAATGATTTTTCTTCAATTCTTGAATTTTCACAAGCCCGAATCCGACTTGTCTATCCAATGTGAAATTCACTTCGCCGTTAAAGATGATTCTTCGAGAAAACAATGAACCATTTGATTTTTGTTCAAACATCAAATCAGTGAAACTTCTGCCTTGCCAATAGTCTTTTTCTTTCAATACTTATGTCAATTCAATTTTGGATGCATGCAAATGCAAATTTTTATTCAAAGTTCACCATATATTAAGAGTACCATAAGAAATACCTAATTGTTGAGAACGACGTGGAATCGATGTTGATGGTTCATTAGCAACATTTTAACGAACAGCAGCAATGTTTGCATTCGAACTAGTACTTTTTGGTCTGCTTGGCTTTGATACATTTTGAACAGAATCAGTTTTTTCACATTCTTGCACTAAACAAATTTTTGATCAATTTGGTCGATTATGCTGACCGCAAAACTCACATATATTGTGATTTTTTTTGAATGCCTAGTAAGGTTGAATAACTTGAATGCGTTGGTCTTGAGTATATTGTCACATGATTAAATTTGCCAAATATTCCACTAAAGAAATGTCAAAATAGACAGGCAAAAAGAATCGGAAATATGAATTTTTAAGTGCTGCCTTCTAGGCGCCTACATTGGATCATCATCATCCATTAGCCGTCCTCATCCACTGCTGGATATAGGCTTCCCCTAAGAACTTCCACTGATCTCTGTCCTGAATGATGTTAACCCAATTTCCTGCCACTCTTTTGATGTCATTTTGTGGGTGGTCTACCTCTGTTCCTTTTGTCTTGTCTGGGTTTCCATTCGATTAGTCTTTTACACCATCGGTTATCATCCCATTTAGATTGAGTAATTTTTTGGATAATATCAATTACTTTTGTTCGTTCTCTAATAGTGATGTTTGTTATTCTATCCTTCCTTGTGATATCCAGCATAGCTCTGTATTGAATAACCCTATACATATCAGTAACTCAAAGACTGGTGTGATATAAATAAAGCGACGAAAGTATTTGAAAATATTTTATTGGCATATTTTACGGAAAAAGTCAAGAAAGGTGCTTATATTTCATGCTAAAATTCTTCCTTAATGTCAAAAAAAAATTTGAGTAGTAGAAAGCATCTTTTTCCATATTTTAATAAAACGTAAGTTGCACACTGTGATGGAGGGAGCAAATTAATCAGTCTATAGCAGAAACAGACAATGGAATCCATTGAATGATTAAGGGATATTATCAAAATTTTTCAATGTTTTCGATGGTTTTTTTATGGGTATTTCGGATGAATAACTCATTAAAATGACTGTCGATGACATAGAAGACAAGGGCTGGTTTAGTTGTGAAAGTTCATAATTCGACCGTTGCTGAAGTCAGATGTTACCCGATTAAAATAAGGCGTTAAATAGTTTTAGTCTATAGATTATGAATCTGCTTTGTTTTTACATGGATACTGCAATGTGATTCAAAAATAGTGTATTTTTGGTTTGTAGGACATTGTTTTGGGCAAACAGGTTAAAACTAAATGAAGACAGTGCTAACTGAAAAGTAAGTTACTGATATTTCTTGATAATTTCATAAATTAAAATAGATTCTTACACAGTTTTGCCGTTTTTATTGAAATATACCAAAAACGTGTGTTTCAGAACAGAACAGTTATTTTCTTGGTTAATTTGACCGCGTCTTTCCACAAAATTCTTGAATTATCGGTACTGACTATATTATTTATTTTTAATTTGTTTTAAATTGAGCATATTTTATAAATATGCTACTAATTACCGGAAATCATACTTTCCCCAACGATCTTTAATAAAAATGTGCTTAAATTACTCATGGAAATATGGTTAAGTTACAATAAATTGTCGGTTGTATATGTTGGGGATGACCGAGACAAAAAGCACCTTGTGACATATATCGGTAAGTAAATTAGTTTAAAGTTGGTGAATATATTTTTTGAAGGGTTGAAATTCTGAGAATTTAGAAGATAAATCGAGAAGGTTGTGGTATTTTTAATTTGTTAACACTCTACAAGAAAATACATGTATAGAACATATACAGAAGTTGTATCTTTACTTCAAGTTGTATCTTTACTTTTCTTTCCAGGAAAGAACAACCCGGTAGATGGTTGTATTCTAGTAAAAAACAAAATATTATTAACTTTTTTCGTACAATAATGAATAAAATAATTCAAAGTCGGATGAAAGAGATTCCTGCGAACTTCTTAATCATACCTTATTTCGAAATCGCATTTATCAAACTCAAAAAAGAACGTTTAGATTAATGTTTCAGTTGCCCTTTCTGCCAAATAATTTGGCATTCGAAATCGTAGATCGGTTTCCTTCTGCCCTTTTAACTTTCGTTTTTTCCAAAGAAATTTTTAAGGCTAATGTTGGTTTCAGCAATTCTAAGCCTTAATTAGGGATATTCAAAAGGTACTTTCGAAAGTTTACAATTTGTGTTGATCGGAATAAAAGATTGACTATGGTTAATTATAATAAAGCAGAGGAGTCAAACATTAAATCGTCACGGTAATATCGTTCTACTACTACACGAAAAGTTAGAATATTTTATTCTTCATCAACTTAATAAGAACAAAAATTATTGAATAATAAGAAAACTAATTCAGATGGAGTAAAAAAAATATATTGTCTAATGTCATGTCTTATATTGGACGTCGGCATTTATGCATCCACTCAAGCCTTCGTCATTTATCACAATATACACTACTGTCAGAAAGTATTTGCCCACCTAGAAATTTCAATGTAACTACCAAAATTTAATACCTTATTAAACCCTTTTATTACATTAGGTAAATTTAATTGTTCTGAACAAGTGTCCATCATAAAATTGTTTAGATAAGCCTTTTTGATGAAATCACAAATTAAAAACCAATTAGAATAAATTTTCAAGTTTTGCATGATAATCGTTTTGAGGCGATTTCTGAGAATTACAGTTGAAGTAAGAACTTATTTCAAGCTTCTAGGGATTATGGAAATTCCTAGTGACATTTTATGATAAAAACTATGCTATAAAAACCATTGCCCTTTTGCCCAATTGCATAGAGACCTCGGTGTGCCAACAATCAAGGCACACATGAGGTCCACCAACATCAAGTTCTTCGCAAAGGCGCTACAACACCCAAACGCCACCATAAGGAGCGCATTCCACGTGCCCGCCAACGCCCGCCATCACTATCCAAGACCTTCTGACCCCATATCCGACGAAGACGATGGCCCTCCCCCACCCCCATGAAGATTGTAACCTAGATTAAGTTTAGAATTAAGTTCTAGATTAGTTTAGAATTAAGCTCTAGTTAAGTTAGATTAGTCAACCAATGTAATTAAAACCCAATGTCCTAGGTTAAGTTAATTAGGATTACTGTATAGAACCTAGGTTAAGTAGTATAGGAATATAAGCTATCATAAATGTAAGTAAGAGGCATAGCCTAACTTAAATTCAATAAAGACAATGACAGAGGAAATTAACCATTCGCAAACAGTACTTTGTCGACGTTTCCTTTGAAAATCGGGCTCTGATAATTACGAGACATCAAAATGGTCACTCGAGTCGCCAAATCGCGGGTAACATGCGGATGCCAAGGAAAACGGTGGACTACATCGTAAAAAAATTTTCTGCGGGACATGGAATTCCCAACCAAAAACGTTCAAGAAGGCTGCGAAAAACGACTCCCGCTGAAGACAGAGCTATAACAATGTCGCCGTCTAACCGCACCAGAAATCACGGCTCAAGTAAACTTGGAGCGACCCATCCCCATCAGCGTGACAACCGTGAAGAACAGGTTAGCAGAAGGTGGACAACACGGGAGAGTTGCAGTGAGGAAACCACTTCTTAGGCAAGTGAATAAATGTAAACGATTAGAATGGGCCCGAAAACATGAAAATTGGACATCAGAACAATGGAATTCCGTCCTTTGGAGCGACGAATCTAAATTCGAAATTTTCGGTTCAAATCGACGAGTTTATGTGCGGCGGTCAGCTGGAAAGAGGATGTTGGAAGCGTGTCAGTTGCCTACACTAAAACAGGGTGGAGTTACAGTAATGGTTTGGGGTTGCTTTGGCAACGGTAAAGTTGGAAAAATCTTTAGGACAGAAAGAATCATACGAAAATAACAGTAACAAGAAATTTTGCTAACTCAAATGCTTCCTTCTGGAAGAGATATTTTTCAGGGGAAATTTATTTTTCAGCATGACAACGACCCTAAATATTCTGCTAAACAAATTAGAGAACTTCGGGACTAATGGAAATCCGATGACGTCCTGGAAATGATGACTTGGCCTCCACAATCACCCAATTTGAACCCCATCGAATTGCTGTGGGACCATTTGGACAAATGTGTTCGAAAACTCAATCCAACATCAGAAAATCACTTTTATAAGCAGAATGGGTCAAAATAACCGAAGAAACTCTGAAGGAACTACTGGACAGAATGCCGAAACTCTGTAAAGCGGTAATTAAAAACAAAGGCGGTCATATAGATGAGAAAAATCCTGGAAAATCATGAATATTTTTTCTGGACTGTAAATAATGTGAAAATAAATAATAATTCATTAAAATTAAAAAAATATATATTATCTGGGTTTTTGTTGTCTTGGGATTGAAATAACTAGGTGGGCAAATAGTTTCTGACGGTAGTGTAAATATATAGATATATATATATATATATATATATATATATATATATATATATATATATATATATATATATATATATACTACGTCGGGTTGTCCCAAAATTGTACTAAGTAAAGAAGAACCTACAAAAAGTGTCATCAAAGGAAATCCAAAATTGTCCGTAAGATTGATTAAAGATAAATTGAGGACCCGAACATTAATTTTGGACAATATTTTGACAGCTTGTAAAGACAAATTTACAAGGATCGTTAATTTTAATAGAATGAAGTTCATTCAAACATTGTTATAGAGTTTTTGAGCAAAAACTAAGTTTAGATGCTGGCTCATTAGCCGTATTTATCTGAGTTCATTTACCGATAAAGGGAAAGTAAGACGATATCGCTGAAAATGTTCAAGCGACAGGGACCACGATCGCCAATAGAATCACAAAAACGAATACAAAAAACTTATTCAGCGAATTAACTGACCGCGATAAACGTGTATTAAAGTTGAAGAGTAACGAAATAAATAATTAAATTCATGAATATTGATCTGTGTGTTCTTTTCGGTTAAAAGTTCGGTAATAAACTGAACAATGTTGTGATGTTTTTTAATTAACTCTGAGAGTGCACGTTGAAATCGACGTGAGAAACCAAGGGCTTAGTATCTTGTATTGACAGAATAAATTGTTTTTCTATTTCGTTTCCAAATACGCCCCCGATTCCGATGTGAAACAGTGTTAGGTGAAAGAATGGCGGATTAAACGATCTATAAGCACTAAAATAATACTTCAAAAAAAACATTTTTAGTATTCTTCTTCAAATACAACTCAAAAACGTTAAATAATTCAGAAGCATTTAGAAAGAATCGAAACAATTTTGTCTACAGAGAGAAAGATATTTGGCATACATCCATAAATACGTGGGACGAACGAAAACACAATGTGAACTAATTTCAAAAAACAGAAATAAAACGATCCTGACACCTACATCACGAGAATATGTCTGGCTGGTGACGCACAAATACCTACAGTTTACGAAATATACATCATTTTAACCTTTATTATTTCAAAAAACGTATAAAATTTTAAATCGTAACAGGAAAAAAACACAGTGGAAAACAAAAATTACAGTAAAAAATGCTGAAGTTAAACATGTAACTTTAAAATTATTTCCTGACGTATTTGTACATTTCATGAGCGTTAATTAATGGCGATATTAACATAGTACTTATCAGATCAAGTAGACTGACTGAAATCTTTGAATCTTTGAAATTAGGTATGAGTGAAAATAAATAACCAAAGGCTTTTTGCTCATTAGATATTCTTCTACTTACTTATAGCTAAGCACTTTTGGCTGTTTTCTTTGTTCCCTGATCTATAAATCGCCGCTCCATCTTTTACTTGGACGTCCCGTTGATCTTCTTTCATGCGGCGACTTGTCTTTTGCTACCCATACTCTCCTATAGATTCTTCCTATGTGTTGAATCCCATTCCATTTTTCTTCCTCTTATCACCTAGTTGATATTTTCTATCTTGTGCGTCTTATGTCTTCACTCCTTTCTCTATCCCTCAGTGTCTTGTTTGTAAATCTCCTAAGCATTCTCATTTCAGTTGATTCCAGCATCCACTGTGTTATATTTGTATCAGGTCTTGTTTCAGATGTGTAAATCATTACTGGTCGTATTACGTTCTTGTATATTCTTGTATTGGTCTCAACGAAGAGGAATTTATTTCTAAATATGGTATCATTGAGGCATCCCGCTATCCTATCAGCCTTATTGACTTATGTTTTAGGTCTTCCTTGATTTTTCCGATACTAGATATTTTGATGCCCAGGTAATTGACCTCCATCACCTGTTCTATTGGTTTATCGTCCACCATCAACTTGCACCTGATCGGCTCTTTTGTTATTACTATTGTCTTGGTTTTTTCAGTTGAGATTGACATATTATATTGTTTTGCTGCTATATAGAATTCGTAAAGCAGTTTTTTGCAGATCGTTATCGATCTCAGCCATTATAATACTAATAATAAGCATTTATTGTCTAACAGAACTACATCCATTTACAAGACAATTTGACAATAGGTGGAAAAAAGTATCAGACCTAATTAAGTTATAACTACATACTACATACCACCAATACTGCTCAGCCCATTCATCGCACAATAACAAAAGTATGCTAAATAAAAATTTTGGATCATCTCAATAACCTGTTCTTAAGGAGTCCAAGCAATTGAGGAAGTGTTAAATGGAAAATATCAATGTTTTGGAATGTTTCATTATAAAACGCCATTGCTCGGTAAACTGGTGATTTTAATAGAAAATTATTATATAGGGTACACATACTAAAAGTCGAGGGGGATCTCATTGTACAACCAGGCACGTGCAACATGATTTGGGACAATAATTCAGGGCAATCAATAACAGACCTTATAAGTTTTGCCAGAAAACTCGTAAGTAGGTAGTTCCTGCGTCGCAGCATTGATGGTATCTGAAATCTCTCCAGCAAGCCCTCGTGGTCACAGCCTCTCGGAGGGAAAGAACCAACAACTCTAAATGCTAAAAATTTAAGGAATTTCCTCTGTATGCCTTCTAATTTCTGGATATAACAATTGTACGTATATTGGGTTCCAGACCACAAATCCATACTCAAGTTTTGAGCGGACATAACAGAAGTAAAGCAGTATAAGTGAATATTTGTAAGGCTTTTAGCATTGAGCAAAACAAATCCCAACGTCTCAAACGCCTCTGAGCAAATGCTGTTGATATGAGTGTCAAAAGCAAGCTTGGCATCATAAGTAATCCCCAAATCCCTAACAACAAAACACGGCTGCAGTTGTGCACCGTTTAACTCGTAATTGTAATGAATACTTGACTTATTGGAAAAGGTCATGGCGTAACATTTTTTGATATTCAGCGGTAAGTTGTTACGTTCACACCATAAATTGTTTTTTTTTTAGATCCGCCTGCAGGTCATGGCAATCCGAGGTGGAGCTTATTATCCGGAAGAGTTTTAGATCATCCGCTAATCGGAGCACTTTACTGGAAATAACAGAGACTATGTCATTAATAAAGAGAGAGAAAATCAGAGGAGCCAAGTTGCTTCCATGTGGCGCACCACTCATTGCTGACAAACTTGCAGACTTGTGACCGCGAATTTCGACATACTGAGATCTACCAGTCAGATAGGAAGCAATAAAACTGACCAAGTTGTTATTAAATCCCATAGCATCAATTTTTGCCAGGAATAACCCATGATCCACCCTGTCAAAAAAGCCTTCGAAAAGTCAGTATAGAGCGTATCAACCTGCTGGTGCCTATGCAAAGCCTCGCTTACGTATTGGGTGAAACAAGTTAGGTTAGTAATAGTGCTTCGTTTATAAATAAAGCCATGTTGATTGGATGTGATCAGTTGGGCTGCCTGGGTACTAACCCGCTCATACACTGCCGTCTCAAAGACCTTCGCAAAGGCGGACAGGATTGATATTGGCCTGTAATTTGAAATTTCGGTGGAATTGTCCTTTTTAAAGACAGGTGTGGTTCGTGCTTCCTTCCAAATGTTTGGAAAAGTATTAGTGTTAAGAGGAAGATTAAAGATAAAAGCGAGCGGTTCCAAGAAGGCAGAAATACAATCCCTCACTAAAAAGCATGGAATTTTATCACAACCTTGAGTAGTTTTAATTTTTAGACTTTTAGAAGCATTCAAGATCTCTTCACACGAGATATTTTGAGACTTATGAGTGTACTGGTATTTGGTAGGAGAGTGCCAGGTTCTTGAATGGACGGACCAGTATAAATACTACTAAAAAAGTTAGCAAACGAGTTTACAATATCCTGCGGGTCTGAATACTGGGTCGCCCCATTCATGATGATCTCAGGGATGAAAAAACAGGATTTCCGTGATTTCACAAACGCCCAGAAGGTTTTAGGCTCATGAGTTATGAAGTTTGCAGCCCTTGCAATATAATCATCATACCGCGTCATCATTATCGCGTCATATGGATAACATATAATTTTAAGTTCTATGTTACCCATTTTATATCCCTTCTTTCTTTTGACATTCTTTATAATTTCATCCATGAGAATATTAAATAGGAGAGAACTTAAAAGAGTCTCCCTATCTGATTCTAGATTCACAGTTGATTGGTTCTGTCATTCCTTGTGCTAATCTTGAGACTCCTTTATTGTCTTTATATATATTTTCGATAGTTTTGATTACGTCTAATAGGATGTTCCTGTTATATAATAGATAAATAACGTTTTTATTTGTACATTGTCGAAAGCTTTTTTTAAGACTATCAGGCACAAGTACGCTGCAATTTCGTATTCTATGGATTTTTCTTTTACCTGTCTCACAATGAATACCGCATCGGTCCATGAGTGCCCACTTCTGAATCCTTGTGGTTCTTCCAGTTGTATTCTCGCGTTTATTGTTGTTGTAATAATCTTTGTTGTTAATTTCAGTTTACAGTTTAGTAGATTTATGCCTCTCTAGTTATTTGGATTTTCTTTTCCTCCCTTCTTGTACATTAATATAAGTCTCACTGTTCTTCATTCATCTTATAATCCTCTGTATAAGTGTCTGGAGTTGCTTAACCAGAAAGTGTTCCCCCATATATTAGTAGTTCATTCGCTATTTGGTCTTGGCGCAGAGATTTCAGGTTTTTCAATTTTTCTAGTGCTTCTATTAGATCTTCTTCCGTTACAAAGGTTTCTTCGTTTATCGTTATATCTGGTATTTGTGGGAGTGTGATACTCTCTTCCTTTTTATACAATTGTGTAAGATATGTTACCCACGTTCCTTTCTTCATGTATGTATACTCTGTTAGTTTTTTCATCTCAGTTCTCCGCTGTCATATAAATTGCCATATTTATTTTTGTTGATCACAGAAGTCTGATTCTAATTTTTCCCAGTATTCGGTTTTTGTTCTTCTTACTAATTCGTGGGTTTCTGTTCGTATTCTTTTATATCTTTGGTATGCTTCATCTGTCCTGATTAACCTGTACTCTAGCTAGCTTTCTTTCTTTTCACCGCATTTCCCTTTGATTTTTTCACTGAACTATGGTGTCTCTATTTTTCATTTTTTATTTTTATCGATTGTTTTAGTCCCTAATGCGTCATATGCAGCTTCTAATACATTTTTGAAAAATTTTATTAGACATTAAAAAGACATAATTGATAAAAGTGAACTCCATTTCCATTGATACGTGTCCTGTCCTATAAAAGAGACTTGTAAATGAAATAAACTGTTGGGCAAAATTACAGAAGAGTGTAATAGAAAAAGTAATTAATAAATAGCATTCTAGTTTTAAATTAAAGCCATGTTTTGTTTTAAATTTACTTACAGAGATGGTAGATGATAGATACACATACACACAAGAACATGGTGCCCTGGAGGTATTCCAGTGGAAACGAAACGTACCAAAATGCTCATAACTTTTTTTAGTGTCATGTTTGTAAGCTACGATAGGAGGTCCAAAAGTCCGCGGAATGGAGGGGGTCGGGGTAGAGGTAGGAATACTTCGTTGGTACCATACTAATTGGGATATATATATATATATATATATATATATATATATATATATATATATATATATATATATATATATATATATATCTTCGCGATGTAATAAAGTTCGTGACCAACCAAGAAAAATTTGCTCAAACTATAATGAGTGAAATTGGAGGCGTTTATGGAAAAATTAGTATTGAAAGACGCCCATCTGAAAAAAGAAACAGTTATCTGTATTAGGTAGTGTACCAGATATCACCTTTTTGATGATTATTTTGGCATGACAAAAGTCACTGCAAGGTGGGTACTGAGAATGCCCAAGCACCAAATCAAAAATAACAGCGAATCGACTCATCTAGGCGCTTTTCGGAGCTGTATGAAAACTTGCTTTTGGAGCGAGTTCGAACCACTAGTTCATCCACCTTACAGACCAGACTTGGCCCCTAGCGACTTTTATTTATTTTCAAATTTGAAAAAGAGCTAAGGGGAAGAAAATTTAATGATGATAATGAAGTTAAAGAAGCTATTTCGAAACATTTTGAGCGCAAAGACAAAACATATTTTTTCGGTGGCTTAGAGAAGTTAATTTCACGATCTATTGAGCTCGGGGGTGATTATATTGAAAAAGAAAAATACTTTAGTTGTTTTATTTAATTCACAACCGTTCCATTCCGCGGACTTTTGGACCTACCCTGATACGTATTAGCTACAGTAATTTTTTAAAATCGATTTTCTAGTAGATATCTACATTTTAACGACTTAAGAAATCTAAATGAAATGTACTTGAACCGATCCATTATTGTAAGTGTATTACTTTTGAATGTAAAGGATTTTTTATGGTAGTCTTGTTCGTCGTGAACATTTACGATATCAAGTATAACATGTATGATTCACAGTAAAACTAATTCTCAACCTACAAAATGTCATTTAGATTCATCATGTTGTTCGAGGTAAGTTACGTTTCCCGTTAATTAAATTACAATCCATTAAAATGTAGGCACGTGTGTAAAAATTTACAACTGCTTATCTAAGAATCAAAAAGTACTAACAGAAATCAGTGGCGTAGCAAGGTTCAAGGGCTGGGGGCATATGGACACAAAGGGCGTTTCTTTAAGGGAAAAAATGGTGCAGGGGAGGCGGCGAACAACAATCGGGCAGTCAAACTCATTGACGAAAAAAAGATTGTCTTGGACTGGAACTCTAAAAATTTAGACCCTCCCTACAGATTGATACTTCTACGTACAGTGGAACTGTGGTAATTCATAGCCAATTTAAAATCAATGACCGGGAAGGTGTATATTTTTAACAAAAGAAAACCTAGGGGGGCAGGCAGGGGGCATATGCCAAAGATTTAATCAGAACACCTACAGGTCTAGCTGTTTTGATAATAATGGATTGTAAAGGTAATATTAGGAAAAATATTATACAGAGCTCTACACAAACAAAGTCCATCCAAATGAAACTCAAAGTCAACAACGAAAAGAAAAAATACAGAAGCTGGTTTTGAGGTATTCCCGAGATCACCACTGATGAAATTTACAACGCCCTCAGCAAAGTCAAGAGCTGCTAGACCAGATGGTATCATGCCCGAAATATTCAAGCACGGAGGACAGAACATGATTGAAGAAGTGAGATTGTTGACATCTGTCTAGATAGAAGCGGAAGTCATCCTCATCCACAAGAAAAGAGATATAACAAAACTTAGTAACTACAGGCCTATAAGTTTGCTATCTCAAATGAACAAATTGTTTACAGATTGGCGTCAAAAATAGATTATCAATAACCTAGTGAACAAGCCGGCTTTCGCTGGGGTTATAGTACTATGGATCATTTACACACAGACAACCCAATAGAAAAATGTAATGAATATAATCTAAACCTCCATATGGCCTTCATCGACTAAACGCAATGGCGATAGATACACTAAATTAATAAAAACATCTATTCGCAGGCAACAATGTACATCCTCCTCTGGGAAAAAATTCCAATAAAGAGAGGTGTAAAGCGAGGCAATACGCTCTCTCTCAAATTGTTTATATCATCTCTTGAAAGCGTCTTGCGGGAAATTAATTGGTCAGGTAAAGGAATGCTGGACTACAAGAAATGATTACGGAACTAAACTACCACTCCAAATTAGCAGGGTAACACTCAGTATTAACAAAACAAAGATTATGGCGAAAATAGATACATACATGAATATAATGCTCAACGGTCAACTTCTAGAAAAAGTCAAACATTATATATACTTAAGACAGAAAATCACCACAACTAAAGACCGCATGACTGAGGAAATTTCTCGAAGACTTAAAATATCTTTGACAGTATTTGGCGACTTAAATGACAACCTTACATTGAAAATACTCAAACTTAAAACTGTACTCAGCTAAGACATGGAGTCTCACAAGAAGATATGCTCAAAGATTAACCAGAACACAATGAGCGCATGAACGGAGAATGTTGGGTATTAAATTAACGAACTGAAAACGCAACGAATGGATCCGACAACAAATTAAAGTCGTAGACGTATAGGAAAGGATGGCCGAATTAAAATGGAGGTGGGCCGGACACGTGGCCCGTAAAACAAATGACAGATAGACGAGACAAATTTTGGAGTGTAGGCCAAGGCTTGGACGACCAAATGCAAGATGGAGAGACGGGGATCAGGAAAAGGGCAGGAACTCAGTAGATGAGAAAAGCAGAAAACAGATAGCAATGGCATAAAATGGGATAAGCCTATGCAGGAGATTGACATAGGCAGATCGTGAGATCCTGATCAAAAGGTAACATATTAATTCAGGTCAGTGTTGGTCCATCACATTATAAAGCAATAGATGCTAATATTAAAACAAAATTACAGGAAACTTTAGAATATACCACAAAGCAAAATCGTAAACTAAATCCTAAAAAACTCAGGTAATCTTATCTCGGCCGATATAAAATCATTGGATGATGTTTGACGACAAACTTAGTCAACATATATTTTAAATACAACTTTACATGTGGCTTTAAAAATGCTGTGTACAAACACATCCTTAATTATATATATATATATATATATATATATATATATATATATATATATATATATATATATATATATATATATGTACGTATGTATATATATATATATATATATATATATATATATATATATATATATATATATATATACGGTTTTTATTACGGCTATGGTTGCTTCCCGCTTCTCCAATTTCACAGCTTTCGGTTCCACCAGTAGCCATGTTAGACTTTTCGATTTGCCATGGCTTCGTCGACATCTTTCCTCCAACATCTAGGTGGTCTTCCACGTTTTTCTCCTCTCTGATGGGGTCCAGTTCCATATCTTTTTGGGCCATCTGTCATCTCTCATTCGTTGGAGATGACCAAACCAGGCGAGACGTTTCTCTTCTATGGTGTCCAAAATAGTTCGTTCTACATTCATCATTTGAGACATGTTCTAACCTTAATGGTTGATTGCTTCGTCTCCAAAAATCCATTTCAGTGTTCCCCAATTTTAAATAACTATATGAAACACATGTAGTGTCAGTACTTGCTGATTGTATAATAGTCTATCATTTGTTTTTAACTCAAGCGAATATATATAGCGCCTGCATAGAATACAGAATAATTGTTGTCGACTTACTTTTAAATAGAAGAAAGTACGAAAGTACAGTTGAAACATAATGAAATTAAACTGGTTGAAAGTTTAACTTCGTTTTATTTGTTTATTTCTTGTTTTTCTCTATACATTGTTAAAAATATGAAAGCCCATGTATCTTAGAAATAAGTCACTTTTCCAGAATGAAACCACATTCTCATTAGAATAAATACTTTAACTATGCCCCAGTCAGTACTATTTTACATATAATTCTTCAAGTGCAACTTTTTTTTATGTACTTCTCTTGAACTTTTTCTAACTAAAATATTGCTGCTAGATAACCAGATTTATATTATAGTTATTGATTTATTGGAACATATTTCAAATAATGACCTTTCCAACATTTAAGAGGACGAATTCGGTTATTCCCTTTCATTTTCTTAATAACATAACACTTTAGAAATACTAGGTACTATAAATCAAACATTGTATAAATTTATAACATGATTGTTCTAAAAGTTGAAATACTATAATTATTGGTACATCCATAAATTATGAACCATTTTTGGAACATATGTCAAATAATTCCGTTTCCAGCATTAAAAGAAATGAATTCGTACATGTCCCTTTATTTTCTTAATAACATAACACTTTAAAAAAACTGCCAATAAGATAAATCAAAAACAAGAAGCATTGTGGACTTGTATACATTTATGACATCATTGTTCTGAAAGCATCTGTAATTTTCAGCCCATCTCATTAATTACCGTCTTACTATCTTGGGAACATAGTTTAACTTAACTCTTGAATATTTAAGAGGACGGAATAGTTCATTTTCTTTTATTTTCTTAATAACATGACACTTTGGAGAAACTATGTCAATAAAGTAAAAAACAGAGGAAGCATTGTAGTTTTGTATAAATTTATAGTATCATTGTTCTAAGGATAATTACGATAGTGTTGCTGTATAAATAAAGAGGTTATTAGTTTTATTGTTTTGAATTAGTGCTTTTCTTATTGACGTAATATTCATATTTTTGTTTTCTGCAATGACGATGGGAAAAAACTGGTCAAGTGCAAGATGCACTTACGCAATTAGTGGTCCGTACCGTGATTGCCTTTAAAATAAAACAAAATCCTTACCTAGGCTCAGTTAAGTCACTGACATGTATATATTTTAAGATATTTTCAGGTTTTTTTCTTAGTCAATAATTTATAATAGTTATAGCCTCTTAGCTACCTAATAGCCAAGAAATCCATCTAGCTCAATCTAGAATCTAGTAATAAACAAATATTTACTACCTAAATATTTGTTTAAATATAAACAAATAAAATATAATTTTTTTGTCTATATATATATATATATATATATATATATATATATATATATATAACACATGGGCTGAAAAGTCCCGGGCCTAACACATAGATGGCGCTAGTTTTATTGCAGTCACCTTTTTTTCAGTTAATACTAACCTTCAAAAGACAGCTGTTAAAATTTCATGATATTCTATTCATTAGTTTGTGAGTTCAAGCGAAGCAATGGCTTGAAAAGTGTTATGGGGACTCCGCTCCATCAGAAACAACAATAAAACGTTGGTTTGCTGACTTCAAACGTGGTCGTAGAGACACCGATGATGCAGAACGCAGTGGACGTCCAAATGAGGCGGTAACACCAGAAAACATCAAAAAAATCCATAAAATCGTTTTGAATGATCGAAAAGTGAAGTTGCGTGAGTTAGCTGACATCGTAAAGATATCAAAAGAACGTGTTGGCTTTATATTGCATGAGCATTTGACTATGAGAAAGCTCTGTTCAAAGTGGGTGCCGCGTTTGCTCACTGTTGATCAAAAACAAGAACGTGTTGATGATTCTGAGCAGTGTTTGGCCATGTTTAAACGTAACAAACCGGAATTTTTGCGTCGATATGTGACAATGGATGAAACATGGATCCATCACTTCACTCCGGAATCAAAACGATCGTCATCTGAGTGGACAGCAACTGGTGAACCTCGTCCAAAGCGCCCGAAAGCACAACAATCGGCTGGAAAGGTTATGGCCTCGGTATTTTGGGATGTGCGTGGTGTAATATTCATCGACTATCTTGAGAAAGGAAATACCATCAACAGTGAATATTATATAGCGTTATTGGAGCGTTTGAAGGCCGAAATTGCAAAGAAACGACCGCATATGGCAAAGAAAAAAAATTTGTTTCATCAAGACAACGCACCGTGTCACAAGTCAATCAAAACAATGGCAAAACTACATGAATTGAACTTCGAATTGCTCCCACATCCACCGTATTCGCCAGATTTGGCTCCCAGCGACTACTGGCTGTTCGCAGACCTGAAAAAAAATGCTCGCCGGTAAGAAATTTCGCACGAATGAAGAGGTTATCGCTGAAACTGAGGCCTATTTTGAGGCAAAAGATAAATCGTTCTACAAAAGTGGTATTGAAATGTTAGAGCGGCGCTGGAATGATTGCGTTGCTCTTGATGGAGATTACGTTGATGAATAAAGCTAATTTTGAACCAAAAAAAACCGTGTTTTTCTTTGTTAGGCCCGGGACTTTTCAGCCCATGTGTTATATACATATATATATATATATATATATATATATATATATATATATATATATATATATATATATATATATTTTGAACTCCTGTTTTCATAAGCTTTCATTTGACACCCTACTCAATAACCTGATACATTTTTTTCCTCACTTCCGATTACGTTGATGAATAAAGCTAATTTTGAACCAAAAAAACCGTGTTTTCTTTGTTAGGCCCGGGACTTTTCAGCCCATGTGTTATATACATATATATATATATATATATATATATATATATATATATATATTTTTGAACTCCTGTTTTCATAAGCTTTCATTTGACACCCTACTCAATAACCTGATACATTTTTTTCCTCACTTCCGATTTCACCCCTTAAAACTAACCCCTTAAGTCAATACTTTTAAAACTATATGGCTCTGATTGGGCCATCAATTCCTATACTTGTGCCAAATTTTAACTTTCTATGTCACAGTTTCGGAGAAAATCGGGGGTGACAGAGGGACAGACATCGAAGTGATTCCATAAGTCTTCCGTAAGGAACACTAAAAATAATGTTAAAAAAATGTTTAAAGGATTTCTCTTCTTTTTTGAGATGTAAAATATTTTCGTGTGTAAACAATATTTACGGCACTTTCGTTAGATTAAAGAGCGTCATAAGGATGCCTCAAGATGATCTTTTTTTTTGGTAACAATTTTTTTAATGGTGGTTATACCTTATTTGGAAAATAAATATTGAAAGGGAGGGTAATTACGTAAATGCGTAGGGAGATAGACATCGTGTAAAAAGGATCAAAATAGATATGAAAAGACTCTGTTTTTATCAAAACAGTTTCTTTTCCATTCTTTGCGGTGTAGTTATTGCCAGTCTATACATATATGGTAATGTTACCCTATTATCTGTATGAAATCTATGGTATGAATAAAAGTGAGCAAATGCTCATTGTTTATACTCCATTTAAACTAAGCTCACAAAGAACAATTTTTTTAACTGAATCGGCTGATATTTGGTAAAAATGCATAACTAATTTTAGGTAAAAGAGGTAAAATAAAACTGTTTTTATTCGGAATTTATGCTATATTTGATTAAGGGGTCTATGACATGATTCGTTACCCTGTAGTTTCTTCAGATGGTAAATTTGAAAAAAAAAAAAAATATTTACCATCTAAAGAAATTATAGAGTAAAGTAATATGTCATGGAAATTTTAATCAAATACAATGGAAATTTCGATTAAAAATATTTTTATTTCACCAAAAGATTTTTGCCAATATGACTAAATACAGGAAAATCAATTTTCTCAATTTTAAGCGATTTCTGTATTTGAACCCTATTAAACTGAAACAATACATCCATAGGCTAGAATTCTGAGCAACTCTAACCATATGTCCCATATTAAAAATAAAAAAACGGCAAGTCGGATTTGTGCAATTAGTGTCCCGTACGGTAACTGCCTCCTCCTTACCTAGGCTAAGATAGTTATGTCCCTGGCATGTATATACCAGGTGTACTAGTATGAAATGCGGATTTCAGACAACAGTTGGTGCACCAATGTAGTTTGTGCTATAAAGATTTGACACTGCGCCATTTTGTTGTGTCATCAACAAGTGTCAGACGCGCACGAGTGATAAATTGAAAAAGTGTGTGCATAGTGTTGGGTTGTTGTGTTCAATATGTCGAAACTTATACCGAACAAAGAGCATTCGCGGACAGCATTAATTTTTTGTTTTCATTTGAAGAAAACTGCTATTGAATCATACCGATTACTTCGAGAAGCTTATGGTGAACATGCTCCATCGCAAGATACGTGTGAACGATGGTTTCGGCGTTTCAAAAGTGGTGACTTCGATGTTGCAGACAAGGATGTGAAATTCCAAGCATTGTTGGACGAAGATGATTTGCAAACACAAAAACAACTCGCCGAGCAATTGGGCGTTAGTCAACAAGCTGTTTCCAATCGGCTACGAGAGATGGGAAAGATTCAGAAGCCAGTAGATGGGTACCACATAAGTTGAACGACAGGCAAATAGAAAAGCACAAAAACACGTGTGACATTTTGCTCGCTCGGTACAAAAGGAAGTCGTTTTTGCATCGTATAGTTACAGGGGATGAAAAGCGGATTTATTTTGAGAATCCCAAGCGCAAAAAATCATGGGTAGACCCAAGCGCACCATCCACATCGACCGCAAGACCTAATCGCTTTGGCAGAAAGACGATGCTCTGTGTTCGGTGGGACCAGAGGGGCGTAATCTATTATGAATTGTTAAAACCTGGGGAAACGGTTAATACTAAACGTTACCAACAACAATTGACTGATTTGAACCGTTCGCTGCTTGAAAAAAGGCCAGAATACTGAAAGAGGCAACACAAAGTAATTTTTCTTCATGACAATGTTCCATCACATACGGCAAAACCAGTTCGCGACACTCAGCTAGGAAGTTCTACCCCATGCGGCTTACTCACCAGACTTGGCTCCTTCCGATTACCACTTGATTGCATCGATGGGTCACGCACTTGCTAAGCAGCGCTTTGGTTCGTACGAAGATGTGAAAAAATCGGCTCGATGAATGGTTCGCAGCAAAAGGGGAAGATTTTTACTGGCGTGGTATTCACAAATTGCCCGAAAGATGGGAAAAATGTATAACAAGCGATGGAGCATACTATGAATAAAGCACTTTTTATCATTCTTCCGAATTTAACATGTTTTTTTAGAAAAAAAATCCGCATTTCATACTTGTACACCTGGTGTCTTAAGATCCAACAAGTATTTTAACGTTTTTAGCTACCTAATAGCCAATAAATCAATCTAGCTCAATCTAGAATCTAGAAATAAAAGTGAAAAACAAATATTTACTACCTAAACATTTGTTTAATTATAAACGAATAAAATAAAATTATTTTATCTCAGTACAGAAGCGATGCACGACTCGGTAATAGTAACGTACTGAAAATATCTTAAAAAAAACGTCCATCATATTGTCGAGGCACATAGGTTTTTTTTATACCAGATAAATTATCACTAACTCCCCATAATTTTCGCTCAATTTACACTTTAAGAAGAATATTCCAGAATTTCATTCATTCAAAATTTTTTGACCAGTATTTTTCGAGATAGGGTGGGGAGACAGGACCATTTAAAAAAAAAAAAATACAAAGAAAAGTATGCGCAAGTATTACATCATATATATGTTTTCACAAGCTTTCATTTGACACCCCACTCAATGACTTGGTAATTTTTTTCTTCACTTCCGATTTTACCCCCCAAAACTAAACCTTTAAGTCAAAATTTAACTTTCAAAACTACACCTAAAAAAATAAAATTTATCTTTCAAAACGACACGGCTATTCCTATATTTGTGCCAAATTTCAACTTTATAGTTTAGGAAAAAATCGGGTGTGACAGACACCAAATGACAGATGGAATCCTTATTGAACGTCTTGTGGTTTCATGTGGTCGGTATTAAAATTGGTTGATAGGGAATACTCAGTGTGCGAGTTTAATTTACAATTGACTAGTTTTGTTTAATTTATAGCTGAAAATATAGAAAATGTATTTTTATTGACAATAAAATGCTTAACGTTTGTCATTAATGTCGTAAAGAGTATAAAGTCAAAGCACCTGCAAGACATTTTAAAAATTAATTTTAATGACTTTATCAATTCCTACACTTTACGCTACAATAATTACATAGAAACATTAAAATCAATAAAAAGAAATTAGCCAGCAATAGGATGGAGAAAACAAGCGGAACATTGTTAATAGCAAGAACAACATAATTGACATCTATATGAACATTCCAGACCACCCAGAATGTTCACAAACCAGACTTTTACCTCTTCGGGCTTATGAGCAGGCGGAATTCTGTTAGTAAACAAGAGCACTCTCAGAAGATAATCTTATCTGAAATTAAAGGCGCATTGTGATAATTTTAAATGTAAAATAAGAATAGATATTTTAATAAAATGTTTATTTTACAGTAATCGTAGGTAACCCAGTCGCCAGGGGTTTTGAGCTCTCATTAAATGTTAACAAGCTGCATTTTGGTACACAGGTAGTTTTTTGGAAATAGAATACGATAAAAAAAACAGTTTGCTAAAGTTTGATGTATAAGTCCACAAAATGCAAAATGAAATAAAAAATTCGGTTTTTGGTAATATCTCGAAAAATAAAAAAGATATCGAAAAACTAACAGCACCACGTGAAAGGGTGGGAAATTTGACAAAAAAATAGTATATAATTTTTTTCCAGATTTTTTTGTTATCGTGAGAATTTATTAAAAATTCGGATGGGTGATTCAAAAAGTGTAGCCTGCCAAACAGGCTAATTTGAAAGTCTACGCGCACCTCTCAAAGGTTAATCGATATTACTTTTTCAGCATCTAAAAAGAAAACTAGAAAATAGCTTTTTGAAGAGGAGACTTTCAACTTTCCGATGATACTAATAGTTTTTATTTTGGTACTTTATAATTTGTAAAACTTAAAACGAAATTTTTGTTTGCATGATTTTAATGGGCATACAGTAAATTACAAATATTTAATAAAAAATAGCATTGAAAAAAGAATCCTTATGCACATATCATTATTATACCTTAAGTTTCAATACAAGAATAATTAAAAATACCCACACTGCCTGTGTTATCTAAAAAATAAGTTTTAAAATATGAAAATTTGCCTGCTGTAGTGAGCCGCCGGCAATTTTACGTTCAAAGCAGTACGAAATGGTCAAAAAGTCGGACAATTTTTTTTTAGTTACAGTTAAAAGTAAACTTGATATTAAAAAATCATTAAAAACCTAAAATTTTTTTTTTGTAATTTTGCCCTTAAAAAAGTGTTCATGAAAAACGTATTTCTTGTTTATTATTAATCATACAACTTATTAGTTCTAATTTAAGTCATTGTTACGTCCTAGTTTAAGTTAGCGTAAGTTTTAATCTAAGATACTTTTAGTCCTAGCATTAAGAAACTCATGTATATATATATATATATATATATATATATATATATATATATATATATATATATATATATATATATATATATATATATATATATTTATGTATATATATACATATATATATATATATATATATATATACATATATATATATATATATATACATAAATATATATATATATATATACATACATAAATATATATATACATATATATATATATATATATATATATATATATATATATATATATATATATATATATATATATATTAGGGTGACCGCAAAAAATCGATGTCGGAATTTTGTTCGTCTGGACCCCACAAAAACGATTCCCCTATCCAGATATTGAGATAGCCGAAATTTGAGCTCGATTAAACGAAGTTAATCCGTGCCGCTCGTGGCTCAAAGTTTGAAAAAATCCAAATTTTTGGCCAAAAAGCCATATATGGAGCCATAACTCCAGAACGGTAAATAATAGAAACACGCTTAATATCTCAAAAGAAAGCTAATATTGTTCTTCAAAATTTATATTCTATACATAATTGTTGTTATTTTAAGTCAAACCGAGTTACAACAGCCTTTAGCCCCAAAAAACGTGACCTAGTACCAGTGGGAGCCAGTTTGGGAGTATTCTAAGACTTTTACGGGTTTTTACATAATGTGTCTCGGAATTAACATTCTTTTGTTAAAAAGTATTTTGGAACTCAATTTTCAAACATAAAGAGCCTTTTGTTCAAATTTAATCTTTTATTATATGGGGATTACCTGACTAGTTTACCAAAGAAAGACCCGTTTGACAGGTAAAAAGGAGGGTGAATCTAATTTCTATTTTAGGGATGGTGATTTTACTTCAGCGTACAACCGACCTTTTATTTATTCAGTTTAGTTTCTAAAGTGCTGGTTAGATCGAACAATTATCTAGTGAAGATATTTTAACGTTTTTTTTTTTTTTTCCAAGTGTGTGTGTTATTGTTTTTATAACTATTATAGTATTATTTTAAAAGACATTTGAAAACATTTTATTGAAATTAAAGTTTGCAATATATTTTGTTTCATTTTCCAAGTTAACTGTTATTTACCTATTGGCCTCTGAAATGGCATCCACATCAGGTGTGTAAAGCCGGACCAAGGATAAAATATTTCTTGTGGGCTATCCCATTCACCAGATCACCGGTTGTAAACTACCCTCAAATCGTCAAGTTTTGTGTGCTTTATTTTATAATTTACGTACTGTGAAATTAACTGTAAGAGAATCAGCAAAAACTTACAATACGAGAAGTGTTCATTTTTTGGGAGAAAGCTCGAATCCCGACTAAACATGAGCAAGATGCAATTACTAAGCTGGAAAAACTTCACGCCGAGTGGAGAACTCTTCAAAAAGACCGGAAGAAAACATCGAAAACGGCCAAGAACAAATTTAAACAGTTTGTTGAAAAGTTGGATGATCTCTTTGATATTACTCAACAAGATGCCTTGGCTCTGATGAAATCGGAAGAAGATAAGGCGTTTCTCGTGAAACAGAGGCAGAAGGGCCGCCCAGATTCCATGACTGGAGTGGATCTCAGCTGAAGAAATCAAGGTGCAAAAGGAACTTGCAAAAATGAACCGACAAATCCAAGAAGCAACTTTTGATATTGGAGAGTTTTTTTTTTTATTATTAGTATTCTAAAAAATAGATAAACAAATAAGTAAATAGTTTCATTATAATTGAAAGAAAATTGTACATGAAAGCATGATTTGGCATCTTTATGATTGAGTTTATATTTTTTAAATAATACCTTTTGATAATTAGAAGTAGGTAATTTAGTACCTATGTATTATTACTATTCTGCTAAAACAACAAGTTTTTATAGTCTTTTTTTTTTCTCTTTCTTTTGTTGCTTCTTAGAGACGGATGATGAAGACAAGTTCGAAGAAGGAGAAGAAGACACTGAAGAGGACAGCATCTACCAGCAACTTGAGAGCTTGGAGGAAATGGACATCCCTGAAGAAGCTGCAGAAGATCCAGGACCATCTGAGAGCAAGAGGATGAAAGTTTCATTTGCAAGGGGCGTTAAAGAGATTTTAAACATGAAATTGTCCATTTTATTAGATCGATGTAAGGTATCCGACAGAAATGCCACGAGAATTTTAATAGCTACTCTAGAAGTACTAAACCTTGACCCTCTTGAGTACAAAGTCTCGAAAACTTTATTACATGATAGAAGGCAAATGTCCAGAGAACAATATAATAAAAAAATTTTTGATAAAGTAAACATTCCTGAAAAAAAGCCCGTGGTTGTCCATTGGGACGGTAAACTTTTACCGGGTGTTTTAAAAAATGAACAATGTGAGCGAATAGCTATAGCTATTTCATATGGCGAAAAGGAACAGCTGCTGGGAGTTCCTGTAACAGCAAACAGCTCTGGAGAGGAGCAAGCCGTAGCCGTATATGAATGCCTACATGAATGGGGTCTTCTCAACAAAGTCAAGGCGATGTGCTTCGACACTACAGCATCCAACACGGGAAGACTCAAAGGAGCATGCGTCATATTGGAGCAAATGTTAGGAAGAGAATTGTTATACCTAGCTTGCCGTCACCATATCTTGGAAATTCTCTTAAGAGGCGTATTCGACACAAAAATGGGATCAACCACTGGACCTCATCCAGACATTTTCAAGAGATTCCTCACTGCGTGGCCCAAGATAGACAAAGGAAAATACAACACAGGTATCAGTGACAATCTAATACAAAAGCAGCTAACTCCAGAAGTAATTGCAAATGTTACTGCTGAATTCGAGACCAAATTAACTGAGAGCCACCCCAGAGATGACTACAAGGAGCTATTGCAGTTGGTTCTCGTATTTGTTGGATCACTAGACGGCAATGTTGTGGGTTTTAGAACTCCAGGAGCCATTCATCACGCTAGGTGGATGGCAAAGGCTATTTACTGCTTAAAAATGCCATTTTTCGTCGTCTAAAGAAGAAGAAAGTTCTGTGCGTGACATTTCTGTTTTCCTAGTTAAAATTTATTGTAAAGCTTGGTTCAATGCTCCAAAAGTTCATCTTGCACCAAAGCAAGATTTAGGTATTTTGCATAGTCTGTTAGACTATAAAGAATGTGACAACGAAATTGCAGAAATAGCCCTGACCAAATTTTCGAACCATTTGTGGTATCTGAATGCAAAGTTGGTGGGATTATCGTTTTTTGATCCCACCATTACAGACGATGGAAAGTTGTTAATGGCTAATAAATTGCTCAGTAGCACAGATGAACCATCACAGCACGCTAGGGTTGTAAATCCAAAAGTTAGGAAAGAAAACTTAAAAGAGGTAGTTGATGGAGGATTGGTAAATTTACTTACCAAAGAAACGTTTACATTCTTTGACCAATTTAATATAAAAACAGATTTCTTAAGACAACATCCAAACACCTGGCCTCAAAATAATGACTTCCAAGAAGGATTGAAAATTGTCAAAACATTAAAAGTAGTTAATGATATGGCTGAGCGTGGTGTTAAATTAATAACCGACTTTAACGACCTTCTGACAAAAGATGAAGACCAAAATCAATATGTCCTGCAAGTTGTAAGTAAATGCCGAGCATTACATCCTGACGTTTCAAAAACTACTTTAACAAAAGCTCTAGAATAGATTAGATAACTATGTAAAATTATCAACTCATGTAGGTACTACGTCTGTATCTTTTCTGTGTCTGTTTTGTATGTATTATATACCTAATTTTTATATTTTAAAATAAAAAATGTCATTAGACTTATCAGTATTACTTGTTTTTTTATTATATTTCTACTTTAAACTCAAAAATATACCAAAAAAAAGCAAAATTTATCACTTAATAACAAAATATACGAAGTATGCTCCTAGTGGTACCAGGTCACGTTTTTGGGGCTAAAGGCTGTTGTAACTCGGTTTGACTTAAAATAACAACAATTATGTATAGAATATAAATTTTGAAGAACAACATTAGCTTTCTTTTGAGATATTAAGCGTGTTTCTATTATTTACCGTTCTGGAGTTATGGCTCCATATGTCAGCTTTTTTGGCCAAAAATTTGGATTTTTTCAAACTTTGAGCGACGAGCGGCACGGGTTAACGTCGTTTAATCGAGCTCAAATTTCGGCTATCTCAATATCTGGGGGGAATCGTTTTGTGGGGTCCAGACGAACAAGATTCCGACATTTTTTTCCCCTCTATGAGATCCGGTCACTCATATATATATATATATATATATATATATATATATATATATATATATATATATATATATATATATATATATATACATATATATATATATATAAAACACATTTCCTAGGTTAAGTTAGCATAGTATTCCTATTATAAGAGCTTAGGTTAAGATAGGATAAGTATACATTCATTATCTGAAATTTTTTATACTTTCAAAATTGTGAGAAAGAGGCTCGGCCTATCTTGATTTCCAATAAAGATAGCGGAATCATACAACTTAAAATAAAAAAAAATATTTAAAGGTGAGAAATGAAAGATAAAAGTCTAAGCTTTAAGTATAAAGTATTTATATATCATTTAAGCATCAAGGTACAAAGAAAAAAAAATTCCAAATTACTCGAAGAAATTAAATGAATTACGTACTCTCTGGCCGTCATATTTGATCCGCCATTTTGAATTTTTCAAATCTGTAATCGGATTCTCAATCTGCATCCCGCGAAACCTCATAATAGCCAATTTCAAAATATTTAACGGTATACAGAAACGTTAATTTAATCAAAAATGAGGTTGGAAGCATGATTCCCACTACAACTAGGGGGGGTAAGCCAGCCATTTTATTTTAATTTTTTTTTTAACCTACGATAAAACTAAAAAAATAATCTCTATACCATTTTTTGTAAAATTTCCCGTTCTTTCACTTGGTGATATTAGTTGTTCGATATATTTTTTTATTTTTAGAGGTAACCGAATTTTTCATTTCTTTTGTAGGCTTAGAGCAGCAAAGTTTTTTTACCGTATTCTACGTAAAAAAAAAACTACCTGTATGCCAAAATGCAGCCTGTTACCATTTAATGAGAGCTTTTCGTCAAAATTTGCCTCTGACGACTGAGTTAAGGCGATAAAGGGGGAATATGAGATTATAGTTGATAATTATATAAACGATTACTTTCATGTGTTAACTAGAAGCACAAGTGCTACTAATGGCAACCAACTTCAATTCAGTGGCCAACAAAAGAATAAAATGTGGCACCGGAATAAATCTAGGTAAAATTTAGCCATTTTGTTGTCCTAAATTGAAGCTATCACTATCACAAAGGCCTAAGCAAGCGGTGGCATAGCGTCAAAAATTAAGGAGAGTAATTTTCTTTTATAATACGTGTGCTACTGCTATCTATTAAAGTTGGTAATTGTTTTTTAGATTAATAGATATGTTTCAAGATTTGGCAAAAATCTGCTTTATTAGGTTAGAAATAAAAGCGAGTTTTGGAATTGTGAAAATTTCTCGTTGGCAGTTTTTAAAATGAGTAGATTTATTAAGCAAAGAATTTGCGTCAAACTTTGTGTTACGGTGTTGAGTGTTTAGCAAGATTAAAAGTTGTTAAGTGGCACCAAACGCTTTGTTTGGATGACTCCACTTTGAAATGCAACTACTGGCGATGGAGACGTGGATCTATTTATCTGTCTTTTGTTGGATTCTATTCAGAAGAGAGCCTAATTGGAGATCCAGAACTGACCAACAACCTTGATTCCTTGGAAAATCCAAGGACGGTTGGCGACTTGAGACTATTCTACAAGTATTTTCATGGGAAGTATTCGATGGATGTAACCTGTTTAATTCCTCCCAAAGTGGTGGATGCTAGGAATACACGTCGCCCTAATACTTCACATCCTTACGAAATTCAGCTTGTCACTCTGCGTATAACCCTTTTCAAGAAGTCTTTTATTTGAAGAACTTCATCCCAAGACCAGGAAGACTACTTTAAAAAAGATCAAAATAGATTTGATGAATAAATTATATATATATATATATATATATATATATATATATATATATATATATATATATATACATATATATATATATATATATATATATATATATATATATATATATATATATATATATACATATATATATATATATATATATATATATATATATATATATATATATATATATATATATATATACATATATATATATATATATATATATATATATATATATATATACATACATATATATACATATATATATATATATATATATATATATATATATATATATATACATATATATACATATATATATATATATATATATATATATATATATATATATATATATATATATATATATATATATATATATATATATATATATATATAGTGCCACCTCGATAATCCGGATTTCCATTAAACCGGATTCTTTAATAATCTGGACAAACATTTCTATTGCATTGTGTACTTTATAATCCGGATTTGATAGTACTAGGTAATCCTGCGTTTTTAGACATCTACTTAATTTAAACGACATGGGAAAACTGAAATCGATAGTGAGGGGATTCCCCTAACTTCTAGTCTAATACATCTGGGATTCACACAAACTGTAGGTGCCTTTGATTTGCCTACAACGCTTCGCGTCGCGTCTAAAGGTTAAGGACTTTGCAGTTTGTTTATTGTCACAAGTACAACATACCTACGTTCTGTTTTACTTTATGTGGTTCATATAAGTATGTAAACGTTTTTTTTTACGTATATGTACCTACATATTAAAATGCCTTCTAAAAGAAAACATATTACACTAACAATAAAACAAAAGTCCGATATATTAGAAAGACTAGTTCTTGGTGAAAGCGGAAAAGTGTTGGCAAATCAATAAGGAGTAGGAACATCCACAATTTCGGATATAAAAAAGAAGCAAGGGAAAATCAAAAGATATGTATATATGATTTATTTTAAAGAGAATTTTGGACACTCACTATGGACGTGTAACTTCTTTTAGATTTATTTCCAAATGTGATTTCGATCCTGGCGTCAAAAAAACCTTACGAAAAGCCGAATATCCAGAAATGGAAACTCGTTTGTATACATGGTTTTGTACGCAACGATCAAGGCATGTCCTAATTTCCTAGGAAATTTTATCAGGCAAAGCAAAACAGTTTTACACTGAAACCTACGGGAATGATAATTTTAGAGCTAGCAGAGGCTGGATTTCTAACTTCAGAAAAAGACATGGTCTGCGTGCTTTAAAAGTTTGTGGCGAAAAACTATCCAGTGATGAAAGTGCCGTCGATCCTTTCCTAACTTTATTCGCAGATAAGATAAAAGAATTAAACCTTGGACCTACTCAAATATACAATGCTGATGAATCAGCTCTGCATTGGAAAATGTTGCCTGAAAAAACGCTGGTTCGTTCTCAGGAAAAGACCGCACCAGGTCGAAAAATAAACAAAGAACGCGTTACCTTTCTAACATGTTGCAATGCTGATGGATCACAAAAAATAAAGTTGTTAGTGAGGCAGAAAATACGAGGGCTTTTAAAAATGTGAACATACCTGCTGAGTACAAATCATCTGCCAATGCACGGATGACTACAGCAATTTTCTTAGACTGGTTTCATCATTCTTTTATTCGTCAAGTCAAAAGTCATTTAAGAAGTTTCAACTTGCCTGAAAGAGCCCTGCTAATCGTTAATAACGCTTTGAGCCATGGAACTATAGAAGAGCTGACTAGTGAGGATGGACAGTTTACAACATTATTTCTTCCACCAAATTGTACTGCACTTTTGCAGCCTATGGACCAAAATGCAATCAGACTGACAAAATTATTTTATCGGAAAAGTCTTTTAGCCCACATTTTATCAAATAATGAAGAGAACCTTGTTAGGTTATTAAAAAGCATTAACCTAAAAGATGCTGTATGTCAACTATGCAATTCATGGGAAAAACTCTCCCCTGAAGTCTAGAAAAAGTGCTGGCACAAAATTATGGCTTATGTGCCAGATACTAACCCAGACGCTGAATATGATGTTGAAGATCTGATTCCGCTGAGTGAATTGCGGCACAATTTGTTTTCCACGAATGAAGAAATGAAAGGTAAAGCCTGAAATTTTTCTTTTAGTATTTTTTTGATTAATTCGTAAATATTTAACAGATGTTTCACATATGCTGAATGTTCTCACTGAGCAGAATCTCACAACCGTGGAAATATGTAATTGGCTTGAAAATGATGAAGATTTGTTACCACTGGAAGTCATAGATGATACAGATGAACAACCCGAGAGTGATAATGAAGATTCAGAGTTAAATACTAATAAAAACCAGACTGTTACGAACACTGTGAAGAATGATGAGGCAGTTAAAAGTTTCAATGTGTGCAAGAGATGGGCAGAATAAAATGATATCCCTCTAAGTGATGTTCTTGTACTTCAAAGATTAAAAGAAATTGCTTTTATGATGAACCAGAGAAGGGTCAAGCAAACAAAAATTACAAGTTTTTTTACAAAATAAGATAAAACTTGATAAGATATGCTTCTATTTTAAATATTATTCTATGTATGTACTATTTTTTAGTTGTTTCGTATTAAATGATTCGTTTTTTTAATATAAATAATGTCCTGCTTCAGTAATTCGAATTATTTACTAATTCGGATCACCGCGGTTTTAATCAGTCCGGATTATCGAGGTCGCACTATATATATATATATATATATATATATATATATATATATATATATATATATATATATATATATATATATATATATATATATATATATATATATATATATCTGTACCTTCTACTATCCCTTTACTTAAGATTTTATCTAATTTTTGTCTAAACAAATCACAAGCCTGCGATGCTTTTTCCCTTACAAAACTACGATAACTGGTCATTTTGGTAGGTAATAATTTATGAGAAAAATATTTAAAAAACTACTAAGTAAGTTTTCTGAAAAAGATATTTTCTTCAGTTTTCTTAGTACTTCTGTATTAGCAATATGTATTTAATGTTAGCGTTGATATTTAAATATTTATTGATCCTCACCAGTTGTTTTTTATTGCGATTATAAGCATATTTAGAGCTACGTGTGTCAACTAAAAAGATAAACTACTCCAGTCATGGCTGGACTACATGCGGTGATTTAAAGATATTGACTAAGCTTCTATGAGCAAGGAGGATATACAAAATACCCCTGTTTCCTGTGTGAATGGGATAGTAGAAATAGAGCACAACATTGACTCAAAAAAGATTGGCCACAGAGAACATCATTAGCCCTGGAAGTAAAAATGTTGTACGCGAGGCTCCGGTTGATCCCTCCAAGATTCTACTGCTTCCACTTCATATTAAATTAGGTATTATGGAGCAATTTGTGAAGGCCTTACCTAAAGAGGGTCCCTATTTCAAATATTTATGATATAAATTTAAGCATTTATCGGATGTCAAAATAAAAGAACGCATTTTTATTGGCCCTGACATTCGGAAGTGCTGACTTTGAAAAAACTATGAATAAAACCGAAGAGCTCACTTGGAAATTATCTAAGGAGGTTGTCGAACATGTTTTTACGAAACAGAAAAAGCCATGATTATGAAAATATAGTCAACAACATGCTTAAGTCTCATAAAGCTGGATTGCAATATAAATATAAAGCTGCATTTTCTGCATTCCCATATTGACTTTTTTCCCGAAAATCCTGGTGCTGTAAGTGAAGAGTAGGAGGAGCGATGTCACCAAGACATAAAGGTTATGGAGAACAAGGAAGGTGAGACGTTAATATGATGGTCGACTATGGTATTGCTGGATGATGAAGAGAGTGGAACCGAATCGGAAATACAAGAGAAAAAGATTGAACAGGAGTTTTGAAGAAAATAGAAAAAGATATCATAAGTTTTCTTGATTTGTCTAGTCTCGTTAAGTCATGTTTAAAACTAATTCGGCGCATTTTATAACTAAACATTAAGTTTTATATTTATCATATTTTATTTTTCATAAAAATTGTTTAAAAAATCTGTAAATATGCACATATTGCATAAAAATAAATCCAAATGTGCTATAAAAAGAACTAAAGTTATATTTTAATTCAGCATACCTAAATACCTAGAAAAAAAAGCATTCATATTTAAAGGGGAAATTAAAAAAGCGCGTCGAGTGCAAAAATAAAGTTATATATTCGCGCAAGCCTGTGATGATCTGAAGTACAACGTTTTACAAGGAAGATGCCTGAGGCGCATGAGTTGCATGGACAGCGATTTTCATCACTTCAAGAAGCTGTTTTTTAATCTTTCCAAAACTAAGTTTTTGAGTTACCAACTTCAGAGTGAAAAAATGTTTCGAACGCATACAGAAGTGTAAAGATTTGTACTAAATTTTTTTTTCATTGTTTTTATAAAAACTTAAAAGGTAGCCCTCGTATTATGTAATATATTGTGTTGTATTGCTTCGATAAAGTTATTTTTTAGTGTATGAAAGTTAAATTTAGTGTTTATTTTAGAACAGCTTGTTTTCAAGAATGGTACTGTTAATTTTTTCTTTTATATGGAAAAAGGTATAATAAAGCCGTCCAATAATAGTTATTTATGTAAATAGTGGTAGCGAAATTTAATAACTGAGTTTTGATTTTTCCTTAGTAAAAGAACTATCAAGAAAAGAATCACACTCTAAGACTTTACATTCCTTCAGGCAGGGTCCCTAAATCACAGAAAATATAGTTTGCAGTTTCAATCTGTCTGTTTTCTTGTTAATTCTCGAATGAATTTAGATATCGATTTCAAAACTGTCACTACTGGTTTAAGCTATACACCCATATTTTTGATTACTATTTATACTTTTAACAACATAAAATTTTAGATACGAGTATTATATCAATAATGTCAAGCAGTCGAAGCACTTAGGCTTTGTCTATTTTTACAATACATTTCCAATAATAACGTTTCCAATATTTAAGAAGATAGGATAGTTATTTATTTATTTTTTTCTAATAACATAACACTTTAAGGAAACTATGACAATAATTTAAATCAAACACAAAAGCATTGTCGTTTTATACAAGTTTATCGTTCCATTGTTCTGAAAGCATCTGTTATTCTCAGTTCATTCCATAAATTACTGTCTGTTTTTGAAACATACTTTAAATAATAACTTTTTCAATATTTAAGAGGATGGATTTCTTCATTTCCTTTTATTTTTTTTTTTGAATAACAACATACATACACCTCGAATTTTCAAAAATTTTAAGAAAATTCCATTCCATTACAAAGTTATACAATTAAATGTGACCTGGCGTCGGATTGGAACCGCTACTTGTCCTCATACACTGTCTGCAATATTACTCAGTCAATTTTTAATATTTTTTAATTTCTTTTTTTAAATCTTAATAAATACCTTTTCTATAAACTGTCGAGAGGATTTTTTTTAAATTTTTCTAACAGAAAATTTTTTATAAATAATTAAACATCATTTTTTTGGTCGAAAATTGCATACTAAAGTTTGACATAACGTAATTTTTTTATTTTTGAAAAAAAAAAACCCTTTTTTTAATTACTACATTATTTTACAAGATTAATTTTTATTTTTGCAGATTGGATTGTTTTTTGTGAAGTTATCCTGCAGACAAGGAGGTGCCATAGTTTTCATCAGTAGTCCATGTAATCCGATAAAAAATAATGTTAACATGTAAAACATATCTAAAAAAAACTTTTTTCTTATAATTTAAGGTACAATAAAAATATATAATCGCCATTCTTTTGTATTATTCACTTAATAACCTTGAAAATATATTTTTTAGTGTTCCGTACGGAACACTTATAAGATGACTTCGGTGTCTGTCCATCTGTCTGTCTGTCCGCCTGTCTGTCTGTTTGTCACACCCGATTTTCTCCGAAACTATTTGTCATAGAAACTTGAAATTTGGTAATAATATAGGAATTGATGGCCTCATCAGAGCCATGTAGTTTTGAAAGTTAAATTTTGACTTAAGGGGTTAGTTTTGGGGGGTGAAATTGGAAATGAAAAAAAAAAATTTTTTACTAGGTCATCGAGTGTGTTGTCAAATTAAAGGTTGTGAAAACACGAGTAAAAAATATATAGGTAATATTTACGCGCACTTTTCTTTGCATTATTTTTAAAAAATCGCGAAAAATCGCTGTCCACCCTCCTTACCTCGAAAAGTACTGATCAAAAAATTTTGAAAAAATTCTGGAATATTCTCCACGGGGTGTAGATTGAACGAAAATTATCACGAATGTATTACCTTCAGGTAAATAAAAAAAAAAAAAAAATTCTAGGTCGTCAGTTTTCAGATTGGAAACAAACTTTGTTGAAAACTCATTTGGGGTGTGTTTTGTAAAGTCACTGATCATTTTATACCTTCGTAACAAAATTTTTCATTTTAAAAGTAATCAACGTACGGAACACTAATTGCGCAAGTTCAAGTTGCACTTGACCGGTTTTTTTTTAATATACATACTTTTTGCAGCGCCAGGTGTATGTAAGCGAAATTATGTCAATAATGTGAATCATTTTTGTATAAATTTATGGCATCGCCCTTTTGAGAGCCTCTATAATTCTCAGTCCATCCCGGAGATTACTGTATATTTTAGGAATATAATAGCTAATAATGTCGATTTTTTCGCAACATTTAAGCGTTTATTTCCATCACAAAATGAATTACCTTATTAACCAAAGTATTGGCCATCGTTAGTTATGACTTTTTCCCATTTTTCTGTGAAAGAATGGATTCGGCACCAGAAGAACTTTTCATCTTTTGAGGCCAACGATTCATCAAGCCAAATTTTCGTAAGAATGTAAGTGTTGTTCTGAAAGTCCGTGCTGCATCGATCGAAATAAGTGGTAGTCTGAAGGGGCTAAGTCCGGTAAATACGGCGGGTGGGGTAGAACGTCCCATTTGATGTTTTCCAAATAGTTTTTAACACATTTTGCAACATGGGGCCGAACACTGTCATGTTGAAAAATGACTTTATCGTGTCTTTGGGCGTATTCTGGTCGTTTTTCCTTCAATGCTCGGTTCAAATTTATCAATTGTTGACAGTATCGATCGCCAGAAATCGTTTTACCAGGTTTCAGCAGTTCGTAATACACAGCTCCTCTACTATCTCACCAAATACACAGAGAAGCATTCTTTCCCTGTATATTGCGCACTGGTTGTGATGTTGAAGGTTGGCCTGGGTCTACCCAAGTTTTTTGGGTTGGAGCATGTTCACCATAAGCTTCAACCAACAATCGATAACTTTCAGCAGCCGTTTTCTTCAGATGAAAGAAAGTTATTAAACTTCCCCGTAAAACGTCTTTTTCCGGTACGAAACACGACAAATTCAAAGCTATGAAGAACTATATTTTTCACACAATGACAATTAAGGGCTTTTGATGGCGTATGTTTACCTTCCAAAACGCGATAGATGTCACTAGTCTGTACCAACAAGTGTATTAGTAACGCCATCTCTTAGCAAAATCGACGTTATTAACCGAAACACCTATTATTTCAAATAATAACCTTTCCAACACTCAAGAGAATGGATTCGTTTATTATCTTTTATTTTCTTAATAATATAAGACTTTACGAGAAACTATATGTCAATAATGTAAATTAAACAGACGAAGCATTGTGGTTTTGTATAAATTTATAGCATGGTTGTTCCAAAATTTTATGTAATTCTCGGTCCCATAAATTATTGTCTATTTCTGGAACATATTTGAAATAAATAATATTTCCAACAATTAAACATATCTCAAATAATAATATTTCAAATATTTAAAAGGATGTTCCGTTGCATTTAATAACAACTTAATAATATAAAACTTTAGAGAAAGTATGTCAATAAATGAAATTAAACAAATGAAGTGTTGCGGCATTGCATGCATTTAAAGCCTCATTGTTGTGAGAACTTAAGCAATTTTCATTCTCTCTCATAAATTACCGATCATTTCTGGAACATATTTGAAATAATAACGTTTCCAACATTTAAGAAAATAAATTAGCTCAATTATTTGTTATTAAATAAATATTTTCAACCAGACTCTACTACTTCTAGTAATTAGTGTTCCGTGCGGAACTCTTATGCATTTAGAAACTGATTATCAATGTATTTGAAGCAAGTTGAAGATTCAATTCACTTTACCGAAGTCTAATACAGCAAATAAATGTAAATATAATAATGTTTTCGCGTCATCCAGCAAACAGAAACTCATGCAAGTTCTAGTTTTTACTTTTTCTCTGAATTACTTGTTAGGTTAGAACTTTTTAAACAGACTTGTTGGAACTTATAAAACAGACTTAGGAACTAGGATCAGAATAAAATAAAATTCTAAAGATTAATAATAAATAAGTGATTATAAATAATTTGTTTTAGACAAATCTATAAAATCTAATTAAACTTTCAAAAAAATAAAACCGTTCAAGTGCAAATTGGACTTGCGCAATTGGTGTTCCGTACCGTGATTGCTTTTCAAATAAAAATTTTTGTTACGGTGGCATAAAATGATCAGTGACTTTACCAAATACACTTCAAATGAGTGTTCAATAAAACAATTAAGAGCCTAGATTACAAACATGTCTAGTCAGACACTGACTCTACAGGCTAATCAGACCAACCAGAATAAGACAAAAAGTTCCATGTGACATGTATATATCTTAAGATCCAATATGTATTTTCACGTTTTTCTTAGTCAATAATGTACAATACTTGTAGCAACTTAACTACCTAACAGCCAATAAATCAATCTCGCTCACTCTAGAATCTAGTAATGTAAGTGCAAAACAAATATTTACTACCTAAATATTTTTTTAATTATAAACAAATAAAATAAAATTATTTTGTCTCTACCTATCCGTTGGCCACTAATGTGTGTACTGAGAAGTATATTAAAAAACCTTCACCATATTGTCAAACTAAATTAGTTTTTTATAGCAGATAAATTATCATACGTAATGCACTTGTGATAATTTTCGCTCTATGAAGACTATTCCAGAATTATTTCAAAATTTTTTTGATCAGTGTTTTTTGAGATAGGGTGAGTGAACAGCGATTTTTTCTATTTTTTTAAAGATAATATAATTGGGCCTGCAGGAAAGCTCTGGGCAAAACTTGGGGTATGCAACCCAAGGTCGCACTGTGGATATACAGGGCGGTGCTATTGCCTAGATTAACGTACGCGGCAGTGATTTGGTGGCCCAGAGTGGGCATGGTGGAGTCAAAGAACCTATTGCGCAGCCTACAGGGATACTACCTTAGGGCGGCAGTGGGGGCTATGAGAACGACACCAACGGAAGCGCTAGAAATAGCACTCTGTGTCCCACCACTGAATCAGTTCATCATCTACACGGCGAGATTAGCAGCATACAGACTGAAATGCCAAGGCGAATGGAGGAATAGGGACCGAGGACACTCAGGTCTGAAATTCCTTCAGGAACACTCATTTGTCTTAAAACAAGATAGAATTACGAAAATAAAAACAAGTGATTAAGTCTTTTTCTGTCCATATCCCTGAGAGGAAGGACACGCAAAAGCTTCTGAACAGCCCAAAAACAGACATTTCGTATACTGACGGTTCAGGTGCTAATGGCCGCTTTGGGGCGGGAATCTTTTGCCATAAATTAAACCACAGGGAAAGTATACCCATGGGCAATATGGTTACGGTTTTCCAAGCTGAGGTGTTAGCCATCCTCAGGTGTGCGGAAATAGAAATGTCGAAAGGGACAAATAATACGAAAATTTTAATCTGCTGCGAAAGTAAAGCAGCTATACAAGCTCTTGCCAAATACACCACGGACAGCTTGCTAATCAGGGAATGCGTGCAAGAAGTAAACACGTTAGGAGGTAACAACGAGGTTACCCTAATGTGGGTACCAGGCCACCAAGGCATATCTGGAAATGAAATAGCGGAGGAATTCGCCAAAAGAGGCACCTTAGAAGACCCACCTGAATGGGTTGTAGGAGCTCCATTCGCTTTTCGTAAAAACAAAATCAGGGAATGGTTAGACAAAGAACACCAACTCTCCTGGACTGCAGGAGCGGGGTGTCGTCAAGCCAAACTCCTTATGAAACAAACTGCGACAGGCAGAACAAAGGAACTCTTGTCGATGTCAAAACAAAGGCTACGCCTGAGTATAGGACTCCTTATGGGAGATGTGGCACTACAAGCCCATTTATATAACCTCAAACTGGCTGAGCAGAAAACATGTGGGCTGTGCGAGGGAGAAAGCGAGGACAGTATTCATGTGCGAATGTCCTGCACTAATGGTTAAAAGATATAGATACTGGGGTCAACTATTCTGTGAACCCAAAGATCTGCAAGAGGTCAGGGTGAGTAGCCTATGTCTCTTGGCAGAAAATGCCGGACTAGGACTGCGACCCTGATTCGTCAGTGGGGAGTCACAGAAGAACTCTTAGGTCTAGGTGACATTAGGGACTCAAGGTACCACCCACTCTTTTTACTACTACTACTACTAGTACTAAAGATAATATAAAGAAAAGTGTGCGCAAGTACTACATCATATATATTTTTGAACTCGTGTTTGCACAAGCTTTCATTTGACATCCCACTCGATGACCTGGTAATTTTTTTTTTTCACTTCCGATTTCACTCCCCAAAACTAACCCCTTCAGTCAAAATTTAACTTTCAAAACTACACAGCTGTGAGGGGGGCCATCAATTCCTATATTAGTGTCCAATTTCAACTTTCTATGTCGAATAGTTTCGGAGAAAATCGGGTGTGACAGGCAGACAGAAGGACATTGAAGTGATCTTATAAGTGCTCCGTAAGGAACACTGTAATACAATTAACACAATGAAATACCTTTTTCAAATATTTTCTCCTGAAATGGCATTTTTGACGCCTTTACTATCCTGGCGCCTGTGTGCGCTGCGCCGCATAATTTGCACACTGTATCGGCGAGCCCTTGAACCTCGTCTATATAATTCGTGTAACGAGATGCATAGCTAATTGGTAAGATATATTTTAGTATTAGTAAGTTCTTTTTCTCTGCTCTAAGGTGATATCGGTATAATCGTAATATAAGTAAATAGACGATGGCCGTTTATCAACTCATGCTGAAAGCTAAGTACAATAACATGATTGCCTGCGTATGACGTCAAAAGTTTTATGGTCACTTTTTCAATATTTAATAACTTGTTTGCCAACAATGTTTACTTATATGTGGAAATATTAAACGAACAGGTGTTGTGACGTTATTTTACTTTTAAAGTCATCATTTTATTTATTATTTACACCGATTGGTTAACAATTTTAGTTTTAAAATTACCGGTAGGACTCATATTTTGCTAGTAAATCCCTAAAAATGTAAATCTACTTTTTTTCCCCCGTTTTTTTTTTAGGCGTAATGCCAAGATTTATGACAATGGATGGCCACTACGAGGTAATGCTGTATCGTAGATACCGAGTTGCGGTCCGCCTAATGGCCTTTAGAAGGTTGTAAATATTTTGACCTGCCTTTCATCCGAGATGCGGTAATCGA
This sequence comes from Pachyrhynchus sulphureomaculatus, assembly GCA_019049505.1. NCBI lineage: Eukaryota > Metazoa > Arthropoda > Insecta > Coleoptera > Curculionidae > Pachyrhynchus > Pachyrhynchus sulphureomaculatus. Next base: position 60,617,397 of record CM032453.1, on the reverse strand, counting down.
CAAATCGGCAGGTATGTAGGGTTAAATTATCAAATATTATTAATTCTTAAATATTATTACATTAAATTAGGGTTAACCTAAATTAGATAAAAGTATAAGTAAGGGCATTTTTGAAATTTGCTAGTTTACGTTTAAACTAATATGGTCTTATTACAGAGGATGTTGAGCGAGAAAAGCAAAACTTCAATCCTATTGGAAAATTACAAATTTCGACGATATCGCCGTTTAAAATCGACAGAAGAGATGTGCTGGGTCTACACAAACAAGAACTGCACTGCCACAGTTTATACCATTGGACCAGACGACATATTTTCACGACAAACTGGCAATCTAAATATATAATAAAAGACTGTTTTTAGTCAATTTCCAGTGGTCTATTTAAATTGCGATGGCGCGTTTCGCTGTCGATGCAGCTTCTTCAGATCTACATTTTATACTGTCAAGTTAGGTTTAATGTTCACAATTTTATATAATTCCTTAATTATAATATTACACCTAATTAAATTACAATGATAGTATTAAAAAACCCACACAGATTTGGAATTAGGAGAATAAATTCAATAATGGTGAATTGTTTAAATCTACCTGGTCGTTGAGTAACGTACCTGTAGTCCTTAATCGACTTATTTGCATTGTCTCTAAAAGGTTTCGTTTTAAACCTTTTTGTTGGGTGTGTAAAATTTTCAAATTCTTGTTAAATGTGTGATTTTCTGTTAAAAGATGATTAGCATATGTTGAATTAGATTTTCTATGATGAAACTTTTTTCGTGTTCTGTAATTATTTGTATAAATGTACGTCCAGTTTGTCCTATGTATGTTTTAGGACATGACCCACATGTTAATTGATAAACCCCTGATTTATTGTCTTTATTGATTTGTGGTTTGTAGTTTTTGAGATGTTTCCCTATAGTATTGTTAGTCTTGTAAGCTATGTTGATATTTTTTTGATTTAAAAATTTTCCCAGTTTTTTGTTGGTTTGCCGAAATAGGTTAAGCATTTAAATGTGTTTTTTTTCTGTCTTTAAAACGAGGTATATTTCTAAGATTGCCTTGTTTCTAAGTTTTTTCCTAACGATGTTATCGATTAAAGTAACCGTATAACCGTTGTTAACGGCTACTTGTTTTATGTAGTTTAATTCTTTAGTAAAATTGTCCTCTGATAGGGGATATTAGTTAGTCTATGTATAAAGCTATGATAAGCCGCGAGTTTATGATGGTTAGGGTGGTGAGAATTATTGTGAATTGTGGTATCTGTATGAGAAGGTTTGTGATATATTGCAAATTCATGTTTTTTCATGGTTTTACTGATTGTTAAGTCTAGGAAGTTGATTTTCCCTTCGACTTCTTCTTCCATTGTAAAACTGATATTTCTATGTAAAGAATTAAAGTACTGTAAAAAGTGAGTTAATTGTCTGTCCGTACCTGTAAAGCAAACAATTATATCGTCTACGTATTGATACCAGTATAGACAATTATTACTATTGTTATCATGGTTGTTAAATATCATTGTTTCAATACTGTCCATGAAAATTTGGGCACGTAATGGACTTAATGGACTCCCCATAATTAACCCTTCTTTACTATTATTATTATTATATATATTCTACTATTGTAGAATTTATTGTTAAATGAGAAATAATTTTGTCATAGGCAGGTTCTTAATAAATTAATTATGTCCATTTTTATAACTTCATTTACTTTGTTTTTTATTAATAGGTTCTCTATTAAAATTATTGTTTTGCCAGGAGGAACATTTGGAAATCAGTTTTTGACATCGAAAGAAACTAATTTAGAATTATCTGGTATTGTTATATTCTTAACTTTATTCACGAGTTCGTATGAGTTTTTGATACTACGAGGCTGGTTTGAAAAGTCCGTGCAAAAATAAAAACTACTTATGTGTTTGGGGTAAACCTTTTTATTTTTTCGACATAGTCTCCTTTTAGGTTTATACACTTCGTCCAACGATGTTCTAGTTTGTTGATCCCTTCCGAATAATAGGATTTGTCCAAGTCTGCAAAATATCCATTAGTGTCTGCAATCACCTCCTCGTTTGAATAAAATCTTTGTCCCGCCAGCCATTTCTTCAAATTGGGGAACAAATAGTAGTCTGAGGGAGTTGGAATCCTATTTCCATTAATTTTGCGACCACAACTGCTGAAGTGTGTGCTGGTGCGTTGTCGTGATGGAAAAGGACTTTCTTGTGGGCCAATCGCGGGCGTTTTTCTTGCAGCTCGGTTTTCAAACGGTCCAATAACGATGAATAATATTCACCTGTAATAGTTTTACCCTTTTCCAGATAGTCGATGAGGATTATCCCTTGCGAATCCCAAAAGACAGTCGCCATAACCTTTCCGGCCGAAGGAACGGTCTTCGCCTTTTTTGGTGCAGATTCCTCCTTGGTAACCATTGTTTAGATTGTTATTTGGTCTCAGGAGTATAGTAATGTATCCATGTTTCATCCACAGTGACGAAACGACGCTTAAAGTCCTCCGGATTCTTCTGGAACAGCTGCAAACCATCCTTGCAACACTTCACACGATTCCGTTTTTGGTCAAGCGTGAGTAATCGCGGCACCCATCTTGCGGATAGCTTTCTCATGTCCAAATGTTTATGCAAAATATTATGTACCCGTACAGTCGAGCTGCTCATAGCACTAGCAATCTCACGCACCTTAACTCTTCTGTCATCCATCACCATATCATGGATTTGATCAATGATTTCTGGAGTCGTAACCTCCACAGGCCGTCCAGAACGTTCAGCGTCACTTGTGCCCATATGGCCAGTCCGAAAATTTTGAAATCACTTATAAACTGTTCTAATCGAAGGTGCAGAGTCCCCATAATGTTTATTAAGCTTCTCTTTAGTCTCCCGAGGCGTTTTGCCTTTCATAAAGTAATGTTTAATCACCACACGAAATTCTTTTTCGTCCATTTCTTGAAAATCACTCGACTTCCTTGATTCACACGAATGCCAAACACAACATGCCACATGCCAGACCAATAAGGCTGAAACTTGGTGTGCGTTCATTCAAGAGATGCTACTAACTAAACATTACCTCGATACGCGCCGGTGGTGCCATCTCTCGGACTTTGCAAGGACTTTTCAAACCAGCCTCGTATATTTAGGTTCAAATTTGGTATGATATTTGATTAAATCAATTAAAAAGGATGACGTCTTATATACTGGAGCAGACATATAGGAAACAACTGGTGTCTGATTAGGTGGTCAGGTTTATGTAGTTTTATGAGTGAATAAAGTTGTGGGATTTAGGGATTTATATTTATTAATTTAAATTTATCTTTATCGTGAATACTTTTGGGCTGTTCAATTTGTTGTTTTATTTCTTTTTGAAAAATATTTGTTGGATCTTTATTTAAAATTTCGTTCTTTCCTGTTTTGAAAAAATCTAACGTTTTATTAATATAGTCGATTTTGTCTATTGCTATTACTATGTTACCTTTATCCGCTTTGGTAAAGATTACATCATTTGGTTTTGCTTTGCTCTGAATGGTTTTTATTGTCCTTAAGTCTTGGTTGATGTTGTTATTATTAGATATGAATTCTTTTTTAGTAACTTCGGCTGTTTGAAATTTTGATAATATGTTGTTAGGACTATCTTTCAAGACTAAAAGGAAATTGACTATTTATTATATATTTATAATGAATTTCCATCAAGTAGAAGCTACAACTATCCAAAACTGGCAATCATCAACATCAACACGTTAATGAACAAGTACTGAATCGCCAAAAAATTAACAACGCAATAAAGAAGAGAGCCAACGAGGAACATTACAACGAAAGACCAGAAAGATGATTCGGCGGGAGGTGGCTGCAGATCTGAACGTGCTGAACACTTTCACCAACTCCGATATGACAAGAATAGGGAAAGAATTTAAACCGAGCCAGACTGCAGTGCTATCCAAAATTGCCAAAGTCCCGAGAGGAAGTTCGTGAATATCTCAATTCAATCTCGGTCGAAACCGCCAATCATGAAAATTTCCTGATGTTTCATGATGTCCAGGTTGGTGTGATATTGTCCTGTAAAAGTCATTTAGATTTCCTGTGCGCGGTGGAAATTGTGATGGTGGACGGTACATTTGAATTTTGTGCGAAGCTTTTTCTACAAATGTTTATTGTTCTGGCATATATTAATGGCCGCTATATTCCCTTGGTATTCAGCCTATTGCACGACAAGAAGGAAACTTCGTATTCTTTGGTATTCTCTGCCGTGAAGTGCAAATGCCAGCAATTAGGATGTGTCTTCTCGCCTACAAAGGCCGTGTCAGATTTTGAACGCGCTATTCACGGTGCGGTTTCAACTGAATATACATTGACAGCGCTTGTGGGATGCAAATTCCATTTAGGACAATTGGAAAGTGGCTTCACCACATGTTTCGGGCTAACTTTTCTCCCTGCCGATCACGTAGGAGATGTTTTCGTCAAATTATTAGAAAATCAGCCAGTCCACCCACAAGTAACATTGTTTGCTGACTACATAGTTGAAAACTACATCGATGATAGTGCTCCTTCCCCTACAACCCTTTGGGCCGCGCTCGACGCCAGCGTTTGGAGAACTAATAACGGGATTGAGGCTTTTCATTCAAAATTTGCAAAGTATAGTCGTTTTGCCTCATTCGAATTTTCATGAATTTTTAGAGGTCATCAAGTGTTTCCAGACTGAAACATACGCGAAATTCAACGCTGTACAAACTAGCGCACCAAAGGTACAATTCAGCATTTTTAAAAAATAAGATAATTCAATATGTACATAAGGAAATTGATGCTGTAACGTTTGTCAAATGCATGTCTTACAAATATAGCAATTATTGAAATATGTCTTTTGCTTGAATTTTCACACATAACTTGCATACTTATAGCTCTATACCTGCCTGTGAGGGAGCGCAACTCGGTTCGAAAAATATAGTCGGAGTTTCTTATTGCCTTTCACCCCCCTACTGGTAATGACGACAATGTACTTAAAAAATTATATTCTTGACAGTATTATCGCCCAACCATGGGCCAAAATGAAAGTACTGCGTACAGGGTAGCCTGTTTACTTAATTAAATTTAGAGGAAATAGGTGTCTACAAAAGTGTATGGCTTTAAATAACTCCTAACTTTATAGAGTTTTCATGTATATATCATATTTTTGATATCCCTATAAGATTTCAGACATATTTCTTATTAAATATACGAAGTTTATAGTTAAGATATTGGCATCTAATAGGTGCATTTTAGAGCAAATAAGCTTGAATATATGGGTATACTACTTTACTTTTGAAAGTTACACGTTGTTATAGTCTGTAAAGTAAGAACGTCACCGTTCGTATTCTTGAATGTGTTTCGAGAACATTTTTTGCCATCAATGTGTTCTTTGGTGTGTTAACAACGGCGCAATTACCTTAGTAAGTTGCCGAATCGCCTCCTGCATCAATAATCGCCTGGCGTCTTCGAGGCATGCTGCAAACGAGATTTCCTGCATAACCTGCAAATTTTTCGAATCTCGCGAGACAACTGAGTCAAAGTCCTCAGAGTATTTCCTCTGAGCTTTCTCTTTACAAGGGGTAAAACATTTTCAATAGGGTTGGCGTCCGGCGATTGTGAGGGCCACTTTGGTACCTTATCGTGGGCTCAAGCGAGCCGTTTCGCGACGTGATTTTCGCCCAGCAGAGGATTCTTCGATGCGCTTCGGAATTTGACAACGTGAGCACGCAGATGTCGAATGATCTCAAGGAACATATTCAAACCCGATTTTCTTAATTTTGCCGCTCCTTGACGCAGCATCAATTTCGAGTCACGTGAAAACGTCTTTGTTAGCACACCAAAAAATACATTAATGACAAAAAATGTTCTCGAAACACATTTCTTCAAGAACAGGAGCCGTCACGTTCTGACAGACTGTATAGGAAACTTTGTAGAAATTTCACGCATTTTCAAGGCTCTCTTTAAGTCTGAATAATCGAATTCGAACAGTTTTCGCACGTCTACTACTATCAAATTCCAGCTTTCAACTAGCGCTAAGTATGGCCCGATGGGACGGGATGGGGTAATGTGGTTTTCGTAACACAAATCAACAAACTATGTCACACATTTTTAAAACCACAAAACCGCAATAACGGATTGGGAATCTTGATTTTTGCAACATCTAAAGAACATTCGTGAGTTACTTCTTTGTTTCATGAAAAGTGTTAAAATGAAAAAATAATAAGAAATAATGTGAAACGGCAATAGGAAATAGGTAAAACACTTACCTATTTGAATTTCTTGCATGTTTGAATTTCAGCTCTTACCTGGAAAAAAGTAAATATTAAGTATAAAATACAATAAAAAACTATATCTGATAATAATATTGGGTTCTCAAAAAAGTACCGGGCCTTTTCGTGTCAAAATTCCAGTGAACATTCTTATGTAAATAACGTAAAATATATAGGATTTCTGTTGCTGGTTGACTACGTGGGTAATGCACAGGGGGATTCGTTTTTCGACTTTCGGAGTGACTTTGCTTACCGAGTTACGTTTCGGCAAGTAGTCGATATTTTTCGTCTGATTTACCCACTTCTTCACAAACGACACCAACTTTTTAATATATTTAACGGCTGCGGAATGTGTCATTTTAGGCCTCTTTGGGTGGGAACAAAAAAAAAACTGCCTCGAAACGACGCGCAAACAAGTGACTCAGTTTAGATTTTACGTGATTACGGAATCGACTGATACTTTTACTACAATGTGTGGTAGACAGAGGTTCCCTCTACTGATTTTTTTTTGTTAGTTGTCGTTAGAATTGCATCTACCAAAAATCACTTATTGCGAACACGTTCTTACTTGACAGACTGTACTTCCCTAATATCTAAAACTAAATCGCGATAGTTCAGCGCCTAATGTGGACCTACTGCTTGGTTACGTAGTGAGAAGTATAGGAAGAAGAGGAAAATTTAAAAATTTTCGATACAGTTTTTTTCCATTCAAATCAATGACTTTAGAAGAGCAGATTTTTTAAAAAATGTCGTTTAACGATTATGATGTCTAGGTCTAGTCCCTTCTACGTGTAAATGAACCTCAATACCAAAACATTTCCAACATTAACCGTTGATATCACTCTAAATCGACGTTCAAATTTTTTTTACGATATATGCGTCGTCTTCCTATCGACGACGGCGTCGCCTCAGGATCATCGTATGTCCCGTTCTATGTTGGAAGCGGCGGCGTCGTCGTCTTCGGCGGCGGCACGCCCGGTTCAACGACCTCGCACGAGGAGCAATCGACGCGTCTTTCTGCCGTGTGCCGCATCCCGCAAGGAAGCGCTCGCGCAAGGGAGAGATACGAGGAATCGAATAAAGTTTGAGGTTCCTTTTGTTGCATACACGATGCTCCTGAACTGTTCGATATTGATAGTAAAAAGGTGGTGTAATTAAAGGCTAGAATTAAATCGTCAAATGTTAACGTATTTGACAATAATGTGACTTTATTAACTTATAATTCTCTTCTTTAGTGTCATATTGCTGTAAGTTCCCAACAAATTGGGCGTCTCTATTGAAAAGCGTGTAATTGCACTCATATTTTAATAAAGAAAAATTAATAAATTCGAATTAAAAAAAAAAACCGGTCAAGTGCAAGTTGGACTAGCGCAATTAGTGTTCCGTACGTTGATTGCTTTTAAAATATTTTTTTTACTGAGGCATAAAATGATCAATGACTTCACAAAACACACCTCGTGTGTTTTCAATAAAGTTTATTTCTGATCGTTGTTGAAAACTGATGACGTTGAATTTTTTTTTTTTATATACCAGATAAATTATTAAAGATAATGCGCTCATGACAATTTTTGTACACCCTGTGGATAATATTCCACAATTTTTCAAAATTTTTTGATCAGTACTTTTCGAGATAACGGAGGGGGACAGCGATTTTTCGTAATTTTTTTAAAATAATACAAATAAAGGTGTGCCCAAGTATTACATTATATATATATTTTTGAACTCCTGTTTTCACAAGCTTTCATTTGACACCCCACTGGATGACCAGGTAAAAAAAAAAATTTTTTCGTTTTCTATTTCACCCCCCACAACTAACCCTTTAAGTCAAAATTTAACTTTTAAAACTACACCGCTCTGATGGGGCCATCAATTCCTATATTAGTGCCAAATTTCAACTTCCTATGTCAAATAGTTTCGAAGAAAATCGGGTGGGACAGACGGACGGACAGACAGACATTACACTAAAAAGGATCTCTAAATATTTGAAAGTTATTTATTCCTAGATTATATAAGTAATAATCCATATTACTAAAAAATTTACGAGATATCCATAAGAGTTATAGTTCCATTTAATTGTGCAAATCTCACGATCACGATCTACCTATGTCAATCCACAGCTGGATGTAGGTTTTTTCCATTTCATGCCATTGCCATCTGTTATCTGCCCTTCACATCCACCGAGTTCCTGCCCTTTTCTTGATGTCGTCTCGCCATCGTGCATTTGGTCTTCCTGCACTTCTACGTCCAAGCCTTGGGCTCCACTCCAAAATGTTTCTTCATTTCTACCTATTCTACGAGCCACGTGTTCAACCCGTCCCATTTGAATTTAGCCACTCTTTCCAATTAGGGACACATTTCTTTCGATATCGATACTTTTTCATCGATACTTTTACTGATATGATACATTTTAGAGGGTATCGTATCAAATCAACAAGTTGAGAAAAACTGTTAAATATTTTAAGTCAAGCGGCACTGAGACTAATTTATTAAAGCAAAAACAAACTGAAACGCCAATCGAGGTGATCTTGGACATAACAACGTGGTGGAATTCCGTTTATAATATACTAGAGAGGTACATTGAACAGACTCCTTTTGTGCACTAAATTTTGACGATTAATACAAAAGCACCACTCACTCTCTCGCCTTTAGAAATACAGAATATTAAACTACTGGTTAATATTCTTAAACCAACCAAAAATATGTTAGAAAGGAGCTATCAGGTGAGCAGTATGTAACTATAAGCAAAATCCTACCAATGGTTAACTGCTTAAAAGCACACTTAAATGGTTTAAGTAAGTCTGGTAACAGCACTGGCAGTGGTGTAACAGAGGCAGTGAGAAACGAGTAACTATAACGCAGATTTGGACAAATTGAAAATTTACATTTGGTTGCAATATCCTGCTTGCCTGATCCTAGATTTAAAAATATTCACTTTCAAGATCCTGAAGTTTATGCCAAGGCAGCATCTACAATAAGGCGTTTAGCAGCAACAAAAAATTGCGGTATCCCTGGCAGCAGTGGTAAACCAACTAGTGATTCTTCTATGGAAACATCGTATGATTTTTGGGAGTTATCACAAGACGTTAACACACACCAAACAAAAAAAAGGTGAAGCAGATTCCTCTTTTCAGTTTACCTCGGCTACACCATTGTCACCACTGTGACTAATCCTTTAGAGCAATGTGATATGAAAGTTGTATTTCCTCAGTTGTACAAGCTGGTCAACGAGTACCTGATTCCAGTGACATCAGTGCCGTCCGAACGATTATTTTCGAAAGCAACAAATTATCAGCAAAATGATTGGATAAAACTTTTTTTTTGGGTGACTGTCCAGAGGAAGAGTGGGAAATTTAAATTGAAATTGAAATAAAAACATCGATTAATTTAACACTTATTTCATCCATTATTAAACTTGTGAAAAAGTTTTTTTACAGACAAATTGTAGGGGATAAAAAGTATCGACACCTGAAAATATCGACACTTTTGTTTCGATGCTTTTATAAGTACGATACTTTTCTTCCGATACTACTCATGAGTACAGTATCGATACTTTTCATACGATACTGTGTCCCTATTTCCAATAAGTCCACGACCTTAGCTTGTTGTCGGCTCCATTCATTGTGTTTTCGGTCCGTTAATTTAAAACCCAACATTTTCCGTTCGTGCACTCACTATGTTCTGGCTAATCTTTAAGCATGTCTTTTTGTGAGACTCCATGTCGCCTGTCTCAGCTCCGTATGTGAGTACAGGGAGAATACACCGAAAGTACAGTTTTCCTGTTGAAGTGTGAAGCATTTCTAATGTAAGGCTATTATTTAAGTTGCCAAATGCTGTCCAAAAAATTTCCTCAGTCATGCGGTCTTTAGTTGTAATTTTCTGTCCTAACTATATAAAATGTTCGTCTTTTTCTAGAGGTTGGACGTTGAGCGTTATATTCATGTGTATATCTGTATTCGTCTTGATCTTTGTATTGTTGACATTGATTATTGAATGAATATAAAAAAATTGTTTATATTTATTTGATATATTATATAAAAAAATATTTCAATATAAAAATTAGAGCATTTCAGAAGAAAGAATATTGAAAAAACAGAGGGAGTGGATCCAAGAGTTCTGACACCTCTAGCCATTAAACTAATAAGAAGAAAAAAAACGCCCTGTAACGTTATCGTAATTTATCTGTAACTCCTTAGTAAAAATATGTTAAGGTAAAAGCAATTTGGTGTGTTTTAGAGAATCCCTTACCAATAATAACAGTAAAGTAGATGCAATATATACTATTTTTAATGGTCTAATTAATCAAGTGGTAGTCTAGTTCCGTAGTCGTCTCTCGTAGTTCAGCAGGGTCACTACATACTAGAAGAATATCGTCGGATAATCGCAGATGGTTAATACGAGGCATGTTTTTTAAGTAAGTACCGTTTTGGAATTAAAAAAAGACGTGCAAAGATATCGCTATAATTTTATTTTTACATGAAAGCCTGTACCTTAATCTACTTTTCTACATAATTTCCGTGAATATTGAGGCACTTGTCATAACGTGGCACCAGTTTTTGAATACCCTCCTCATAAAATTCTGCCGCCTGACTCGTACAAAACACTACGAGAATATTGAGGAAAGCAGTCGCACAATGATGAAATTGTAAAGCGTCTGTTTTCTCTCACCTTTTCGTCCACTTTCTGCACCAAATCTTCATTAACGACCGAAGGACGCCCACTCCGTTCTTCATCATGCACATTTGTGCGGCCATCTTTAAATGCTCTCACCCATTTCCTTACCATTCCATCACTCATAATGTTTTTGTCCGTAAACTTCACAGATCTCACGATGAATATCGATCGGTTTTACGCCTTTAGCACTAAGAAATCGTATAAAACAGCCCGTACTTCACAATCGGCGGGACTCACGATTGTCGGAGGCATCTTAAACACTCAGTAAACAACGTATACAATGAAGAATCAGACTGTAATGGCGTCAGTGCGTAGACATGAGATGTAGGTTACCAGCGCGCATGCGCGGAACGCCGACCGTATCGCTGCGGCGGCGGAATCGCAAAACGGTACTTACTTAAAAAACATGCCTCGTATATTCGCGGTTCATGTTTACGCCTTTACCTGACCAATATATTTCTCTAAAGATATTTTCAAGAGATGATATAAACAATCTGGGAGAGATCATGTCGCCTTGCCTTACACCTCTCTTTATTGGAATTGGAGATGTGTTTCCCAGAAAATATGCATTATTATCTACTAATAGCTATTTTTTATTACGACATTTTGCCACTGAGTTTAGTACCGCCCATATCTCGATAGTGTCAAAAGCCTTTTCGTAGTCGATGAAGGCTATGTGGAGGTTTTTGTTGTATTCATATTATTGTGCGTATTGTACAAATACGCCTTTTCAAATAGAACTAACTTGGTTATGTTGCATTGATTATAAGTAATTCCTAAAATTAATTAAAGCCAAATAATGTCAATTTTATTTTTAAACTTCTCAGTACCGTGTACCTTGAATTTAGACCTTTTTTCCTCCCAATTATTATTACCCAATCAAAATATCTACAGCCAGATTCACCGAAACGGTATTCTAGTTTTCCTGCTGGCTTTATTTTTGACGCTGTTACATTTTATACAGTAAATGTCAGCAATGAAACGTGTTTATAAAAAATTAAAAACAATATCTTTAAGGGACTATACCAGTGTGATAATTTCAAAAAATCGATTTTTTTACATATTTCGATGCTTCTTTATGTACAGAATAAGAGGTCAAAGTATCAAAGTCGGTCTCTGTTTATTTTTAAAAACACAGCTGTCACCAGGAACAGCTGCTGGGGGGGCCATAAACTCGTTTTTGGAAGCGTAACGCCAACCGGAGCAGGTATTAAAATTCCAACGCCGTGACGTCATCACGTAAGTGAAAGTTAAACATCTAATACTTCAGTGAACTCAAAATAGTCACAAAGGTAGGTACGTGACAAGAGATCATTATTTAGGTGTTACACGTTAGTCATTCTTTAACCGCATTTTTCTCAAAACTGCATTTTTAGTGTTCCGTACGGAACACTTATAAGATCACTTCAGTGTCTGTCTGTCTGACTGTCTGTCTGTCACACCCGATTTTCTCCGAAACTATTTGACATAGAAAGGTGAAATTTGGTAGTAATATAGGAATTGATGGCCTCATCAGAGCCATGTAGTTTTGAGAATTAAATTTTGACTTAAGGGGTTAGTTTTGGGGGATGAAGTCGGAAGTGAAAAAAAAAATTTTTTTACTAGGTCATCGAGTGTGGTGTCAAATGAAAGCTTGTGAAAACACGAGTAAAAAATATATATATAATATTGTACTTGCGCGCACTTTTCTTTGTATTATTTTTAAAAATTCGCGAAAAATCGCTGTCCCGGGCCTTATCTCGAAAAGTACTTATCAAAAAATTTCGAAAAAATTCTGGAATATTCTCCACGGGGTGTAGATTGAATGAAAATTATCACGAGTGCATTACCTTTAATAGTTTATATGGTATATAAAAAAAAAAACAAAAATTTCAAGGTCATCGGATTTCAGTAAAGATTGGAAACAAACTTTGTTGAAAACTCATTTGGGGTGTATTTTGTGAAGTCACTGATCATTTTATACCACCGCAACATAAGTTTTGACTTAAGGGGTTCGTTTTGAGGGGTGAAATCGGAAGTGAAAAAAAATTTTTTTTACTAGGTCATCGAGTGTGGTGTCAAATGAAAGCTTGTGAAAACACGAGTAATATATATATACAGTAATACCCCGCTTAGCGCGACCCCGTTACGCGCGGTTTCACTATAACGCGAATTTCAAATTTCGCGCTCATGTAGTCATTAACTTCTCTATGGTCGCGGGGGGATCCCCGCTTTCTCTGAATATTCTCTTTGAAGAATTGGGAATTCCCTGTCCTTCGACTTTGTTCTATGGGGATTTCCTCGTTCGTTTCGTGTGTTCATTTGTTCCGTAATGTTAGTTCGGTCGGCTGGCAGTTTTGTTTTAATATTTATTGGAGATACATACATACATAATTTAACCCTACGTTAAAAATGCCGCCTGTAAAGAAAAAAGAGCGTAAAAGCGTCACTTTGGAATTGAAGATGAAAGTGTTAAGAAGAATGGAAAATGGAGGCAAAGCAACAATTGTTGGGAGAGATTTTGGACTCTCAGAATCGACTGTGAGAACGATTTATAAAAATCGGGGAAAAAATTAAAATCTCCAGCGAAGGTTCAACACCTATAAGTGCAACAAAACTTTCTCGTTCGAGATCATCTATCTTAGAAAGAATGGAGAAATTACTGTCAGTCTGGATCGAAGATTTGAATAAGAAGAACACACCACTAAGTCAAGATCTCATATGCACAAAAGCAAAATCTTTGTATGAGATGCTGAAAACAAAAGAAGGAGAAGGGAGTGCCACTCCGACTTTTGCTGCCAGCAGAGGCTGGTTCCATCGGTTCAAGCAGCGTTCTAATCTTCACAATATCCACATAACAGGCGAGGCGGCCAGCGCGGACATTCAAGCTGCAGCTGAGTTTCCAGACAAGTTTCAAGACTTCGTTAGACGAGAGAAAATTCCTGCTTGTCTCATCTTCAATGTTGATGAGACCGCACTTTACTGGAAAAAAATGCCATCTCGAACATTCATTTCTAAGGAAGAACGTCAAGCCAGTGGTTTCAAAGCTGCGAAAGATCGACTAACACTTCTGCTGGGTGGTAATGCCACTGGTGATTTCAAACTGAAACCTTTACTAGTGTACCATTCAGAAACACCCCCGTGCAATGCGAGGCACAGACAAGACAAGTCTACCAGTTGTGTGGCGATCAAACAGAAAGGCGTGGGTTACACGGGAAATTTTTCAAGAATGGTATTCTAATAGTTTTTGCCCATCAGTCAAATCATACTGTGACAGAAATGGGCTTGAACCTAAAGTTATATTACTCTTAGACAATGCCCCAGGACATCCAACCTCACTTGATACGCCCAGAGACTTAAAAGTGTACGTAAAGTTCCTTCCACCAAACACTACGTCAATATTACAACCTATGGACCAGGGAGCAATAGCAAACTTCAAAGCTTATTACCATCGCCGCACTTTTAGCCAACTAATTCATGAAACTGACGGGGAAGGAAGACAGTCTATGCGAGAGTGGTGGAAGTCATACAACATTATGAAGTCTATTCACAACATAGAAGAGGCTTGGAAGGAAGTTAAAATGAGTTGTATGAATGGGGTGTGGCGTAATCTTTGGCCAGATGTAGTGGAAGCACCTAGAAGAATTGTCCAGATGCAGAGACAAGTGCTTGAAGACATTGCTGCAATGATTGAGGGGTCTGAACTTGAAGATGTCACGGTAGAAGATCTCGTAGAACTTGTAGCAACGCACGACGATCCTATTAGCAATGAAGATCTGATCGAGTTACAGAATAATCCTATCTACGATGAGGAAGAACAAGTAGAAGAGAAAGTTTTATCTTCAGGGGAAATACAAAATGCACTTTCAAAAATTTATTCAGGTTTGGACATATTGCAGAGTATAGACAATAATGATGACCGTGTCTTGACCGTGTGTCAAACAATTAAAAACAGTGTTGGGTGTTATGAACGTATTTTACAAGAACGTAAACAAAACGTTACCCAAAAGACAATAGATGTATTTTTCCGTAAAAAATAAGAGTATGTATTGCATAAAGTGTTCTTAGAATTAATGTGATTGATTAAAATGATTTGTATTTTTTTGTATTAAATTTTGACTATGTTTAATCATAAACCTCGATATACGCGAATTTCAGTTAACGCGATTTTTTTTTCGGAACGTATCCCTCGCGTAAAGCGGGGTATTACTGTATATATATATATATATATATATATATATATATATATATATATATATATATATATATATATATATATATATATATATATATATATATATATAATGTAATACTTGCGCACACTTTTCTTCGTATTACTTTTAAAAAATGGCTGTCCCCTACCCTATCTCGAAAAGTACTGATCAAAAAATTTTGAAAAAATTCTGGAATATTCTCCACGGGGTATAGATCGAACGAAAATTATCACGAGTGCATTACCTTTAATAATTTATTTGGTATATAAAAAAAAAACAAAATTTCAAGGTCACCAGTTTTCAGTAAAGATTGGAAACAAACTTTGTTGAAAACTCATTTGGGGTGTGTTTTGTGAAGTCACTGATCATTTTATACCACCCTAACAAAAATTTTTATTTTAAAAACAATCAACGTACGGAACACTAATTGTGCAAGTTCAACTTGCACTTGACCGGTTTTTTAAATTTGCTGCAGCTGTAACTCGAAAACAATTTATTGTATCGACATAATTTTTTTTTGCACGTTAAGGACATATTTTGTCGTACCATGAACCATAGATTTTTTGATTGGACCAAAAATATCAATTTGGCATGCAAAAAATGGACACTTTTTTAGCTAAAATGTGAAGGCTTGGCGCCTTCACGGCAGCAGTGAGCTACTTTTTTTTTACTTGTCCCGTTACTGGGGCATAAGTCCTGCAAATTTCAATATTTCGGTCCGAAAAAATTTGTGTGTATTTGTAAACAAATAATAAATATGTATCCAATATTTTAAAATATTTGATGCAGTAGTTTTCTTTAAAAAAATATCCTTATTTTTAAGTAGTTACACTGGTATATAGCCCCTTAAAGTTTAAATTATTTTTCATTTTAAAACACTTAATCAAAAATGAAAACGAATTTTCTGATCTTGCATTGCGCAACTTCAAAACATCAGTTGACTTACTGGGGTGCTTGTAAATTTAAACCCATAAATGTCGAATTGAACTAGTATCAAAGTTAAAACTTTTTTAATGAATCGCGTAGCTAAAGTCTAACCCATAAAACTAACTGTTTTATTAAATACACAAAATCGTCAGGCAAAAACAATAATAAAAATATTTTTTAATAAGAACTAGCGTGATGAAATTATTTATAATCAAATAAAATTGTGAATGAACTAATCGATAATGGAAGGCAGTAGAGTAATTCTGATAATATTTACCAACGAGTTATACTTATTAGACTGAGCATTTAGTTGAAAATATTGTAACAATAAACGAGTCCATTTTACGTATTTGTGAACTAATTGACCTTGAACAATTATAAACTAATTTGTCGCAGAAATGTAAGATGAGATTGTCTTTAACTAATAATGAGTAACAATTAGCATTTGATCAAAATCATGAAAACCGTAATATTAAGGTGTGGAGATTCTGACAACTTTTTAACATGAAAATTTAGCTTAAAATTTTCTTAATGTCAACTGTGATATTAATTATGTTGCAATTTAAGTCAGACAAAATGTTAAATATTCAGGCAGTCAAAAATACATTTTTGTAAGTGATTTAAATTCTTATCACACTGGTAATTTAAGAGAATTTGAGAGAAACGCAAGGCAAGGCGGGTTCTTTTGGCGTTTTTAGTGTTCCGTGCGGAACACTTATGGGATCACTTCGGTGTCTGTTTCTCACACCCGATTGTCTCCGAAACTATTTGACATAGAAAGTTGAAATTTGGCACAAATATAGGAATTGATGGCCCCATCAGAGCGGTGTAGTTTTGAAAGTTAATTTTTGACTTAAAAGGTTAGTTTTGGGGGCAGTGCAGTTTTCAGGTTGGGGGGAGGGGAGAAATCGGAAGTAAAAAAAAAATAATTTATCGGGTCATCGAGTGAGATGTCAAATGAAAGCTTGTGAAAACATGAGTTCAAAAATATGTCATTTATGACGCAATACTTGCGCACACTTTTCTTTGTATTATTTTAAAAAAAATTGCCAAAAATGGCTGTCCCCCCTTATCACGAAAAGTACTAACTAAACTCTAAACTCTGAGACCAGAGTATACTCTCTCAACGGTTTTTGGTGCGCTCAATTCAAATCCAACCTAAGAATTGTTCCATCACATCAGGTTTTCGAGATATCCTAGCCTAAAAATGCAAAAAACACGGTTTTTCGCTATATTCGGGATTATAATATACCGTGAATTAATTTTTCTCCACAAAACTCGTTGTGGCATATTTTTTAAATATCTTATTTCTTCTCGGAGAAAGCATCTTTCTAGTAGCAATATTGTTTATTTGTTATCATACATGGTGTCCCACTTTAATGTACCAGTCAACTTAGTAAAAAAAAAGTGTGTCATTTCAAGGTCAATTTTGATTTTTTAATTGCGAACCCGTATTTTTTTTATGACGGCATTATGTTTTTCTAGCAAAAATACACAATTTTTGCTCGAAAAATTTTTCTCGATAATAATTTAGGCTCTTCGGAATTCCGACCCGTCAGTTCAGATCCGCCATTTTGAATTTCTTAAGGTTAGGGACAAACTATAACTCGATGGAGTTTGCCGACAATGAATTCGGATTCAGCGTCCCAAAAATCATATAATTACGTCAACGGACGATTTTTCCGAGAATAAATAAAGGGGAAAGTATAGGGTGGGCCATCTATCGGTTTAAATTTGAACCACCGGTTATTTCGAATCTGGCAATACTTATGTCATTCTATTCTGTCACAAAATTCAGTATATTATCTCCACTGAACGAAATGAATCGATTTACGCTTGAGCAACGTTGGGATTTATTGGAAATTTATTTCCAAAACAAAGACAATTGGTCGGAAATTGCACGAAAATGTGGTACAAAATTTGATCGCAGAGAAGGACCAACAGTGCCCGGTATACGCAAGTTTATTGCTAAAGTTCGTGAAACTGGTTTCATTGTTGATGCGCCAAGACGTGGAGCGTGCTCGTACAGTGCGTACACCCGAAAATATCGGCGCAACCATTACAGTCAATGGAGACACCTATCACCTACCTTCATGGTATTGATGTGAACGATGTTTGGTTTCAACAGGATGGTGCAACTTGCCACACATCTCATGCCACAATCGATTTATTGCGTCAAACGTTTGATGGCCGTTTAATTAGCCGAAATGGTGATGTCAATTGGCCGCCAAGAATCTGCGATTTGACACCGTTGGACTATTTTCTGTGGGGCGCCGTTAAAGACAAGTGTTATGCCGACAAACCAGAGACAATTGAGCATTTGAAGGCCAACATTCGTGATGCTATTGCCGAGATACGACCCCATACACTCGAAAAAGTGCTCGAAAATTGGTCCGATCGAATGGGGTACTGTGAGGCCAGCCGCGGCAGCCATATGAATGAAATAATATTCCATCTCTAACCGGAACAATTGTACTTCACAACAAAAAAATAAATTTGGCAAAATTTCAAACCGTTTTTGTTTTATTGCATTTTTAAATTTAAACTTTTAAATGGCCCACCCTTTAGTACGAGTTCTGTGGACAATTATTAATTCGCGATGTAATATAATCCTGAATAAAGCGAAAAAAAAACCGTGTTTCTTGCATATCTAGGTTAGGATACCTCGAAAACTTGATGTGATGGAGCAATTCTGAGGTTGGATTTGAATTCAGTGCCCCAAAAACCTTAAACAAAGTATAGTCTTGTCTCAGGGCTTGAAAAATGTTGGCCTGTGTAATTTATCTGGTATAAAAAAAACCGGCCAAGTGCAAGTCGGACTTGCGCAATTAGTGTTCCCTACGTTGATTGCTTTTAAAATAAAAATTTTTGTAACGGAGGTATAAAATGATCAGTGACTTCACAAGTCAGAGTTTTCAACAAATTTTGTTTCCGATCTTTGTTGACAACTGATGACCTTGAAATTTTTGTGTATATATATATATATATATATATATATATATATATATATATATATATATATAGAGAAAGAAAGCAAAAGTTGCCGTATCTAACAAAATCCTAAGATATGAAAATAGTTGGGGAACTCGGCAAAGGGAGGCACAACAGATGTTCACACAATACTCATTTAGCCAATATTTCGGTCCTAGGTTGGGACCTTCATCAGGGCACAAACTAAAAAAAGATAATGAAGCACCAAATCAGGAAAGTGGGGCGTAGAAGATTATTATTGTTAAGTTTAATTTTTAATTTATAATTTTTTAATAATAATAATGTATACTTCTTTATAACAATAAGAACTTATTAAAAAATTATAAATAAAAAATTAAACTTAACAATAATAATCTTCTACGCCCGAGTTTCCTTATTTGGTGCTTCATTATTTTTTTTAGTTTGTGCCCTGATCAAGGCTCCAGCCTAGGACCGAAATATTGGCTAAATGCATATTGAGTGAACATCTGTTGTGCCTCCCTTTACCGAGTTTCCCAACTATTTTCATATCTTAGTATATATATATATATATATATATATATATATATATATATATATATATATATATATATATATATATATATATATATATATATATATATATATATATATCAGATAGCTTATTAAAGGTAATACACTCACGATAATTTTCGTTTAATCTACACACACACCCTGTGGAGAATATTCCAGAATTTTTTCAAAATTGTTTAATCGATACTTTTTGAGATAAAGGGGGCAGCAATTTTTGGCAATTTTTTAAAAAATAATCCAAAAAAAGTGTGCGCAAATATTACATTATATATCTTCTTGAACTCGTGTTTTCTTTCACAGGCTTTTATTTAATACCCCACTCGATGACCTGGTAATTTTTTTTTTATTTCCGATTTCACCCTCCAAAACTAACCTTTTAAGTCAAAAATTAACTTTCAAAACTACACGGCTCTGATGGGGCTATCAATTCCTATATTAGTGCCAAATTTCAACTTTCAATGTCAAATAGTTTCGGAGAAAATCGGGTATGACAGACGGACAGACAGATACCGAAGTGATCTTATAAGTGTCCCGTACGGAACACTAAACATAAGCAAGTTTAACAGTAATTTTCATACTTTATAACGGTTCGCTCTAAGCTCAGACATCGTTGATTTTAATGAATGAACTTTGGGACTCATTAGTGTCAGGGCATTTCCGACGCAAGCAACGCGGGTCACTGGTTTTTAGTGACGCAATTATTGTGGAAAATATTGTAAATACTTAATAATATTTATATGTTTTGTAAATACTTTGGTAATATAAAAGAAAAAGACATTAGGCAAAATACCAATTCCAATTTCGGTGGCAAATGTTATTCGATTGCACTATCCAACAAAATATTTTATACTGAGACCAAATTTTTATCAGTTTAAAACATCATCCTAAGAAAAAACACTTTAAATACAGTGTCAAATGAAAGACCTCAAACTTTGTAAAGATCATTCCAATCGATAACTTTATCCAAGTAAAAAGATAGGAACGATCAAAATGAACCACACTAGAAGGAATTAAGCCACTGTTTACTGAAACTATTCATTTCCACTGATAGTCTCTAATGTAGTAGTATGGAATCCCAATTAATCCTCTGCGGGGTCAGTGCATTTCGAATGGTCGTATACAAAGAGTTTAATACATTTAATTGTAACACGTAGACTGAAAAGTTTTAGGTCTAGCTACTTACACACACACATTTTTTTGCAAAATTCGACTTTATTCATCAACATAGTCTTCTTCAAGAGCGATATAATCAGTCCAACGCTTTTCTAACATTTCTATACCTTTATTATAGAAGAATTTAAACTTTGCCTTCAAAATAGGCGTCAGTTTCGGCGATAACTTCTTCATTCGGGCCAAATCTCTTTCCCGTGGACATGATTTTGAGGTTTGCGAATAGATAATAGTCGCTGGGAGCCAAATCTGGAAAATACGGTGGATGAGGAAGCAATTCGAACTTCAATTCATGCAATTTTGCCATCGTAACCATTAACTTGTGACACGGTGCATTGTCTTGATGAAAGAGCACCCTTTTCTTGTTCATTTGGGGCCGTTTCTTTGCGATTTCTGCCTTCAAACGCACCAATAAATTTATATAATATTCGCTATTGATAGTTTTCTTAGCCGACTGTTGTGTCTTTGGTCGCTTCGGGCGGCTTTCACACGGCTGCTGTCCACTCAGCTGACTGCCGATTTGATTCCGGTGTGTAGTGGTGGATCCATGTCGCATGAAAAAAAATCCTTTTTACTACCCTTAAACAGATCATCATCAACACGTTGTTGTTTTTGGTCCACTGTGAGCAAAAGAGGTACCCATTTCGAACAGAGCTTTCTCATGCCCAAGTGTTCATGCAAAATATGATCAACACGTTCTTTTGATATCTTTAGGGTCTCAGCTATCTGATGTAATTTCACTTTACGGTCATCCAAAACAATTTTGTGGATTTTTTTGATGTTTTCCGGTGTAACCATCTCATTTGGGCGTCCAGAGCGTTCAACATCATTTATATCTGTACGACCGCGTTTAAATTCAGCATACCAGTAAATGATGGGTGATTTTCTGGGGGCAGAGTCCCCGAAACACTTATCAAGCCAATGCTTTCCCTAAACGGTATTTTTTCCCATCAAAAAACACTGCACTAAAACTACTATAACTGGTAAAACTAAAAACTAAACTAACTTCCTAAAAATCATATGGATTTTTTGAAAAGGGCGACATCTATGTGTCAGACCAAAAACTATTCAGCCTACGTGTTATTTATAATTCGCTTACTGGGCTAAGAGCCTGCATAGTAACCGCATGATCGCCGGTGCGACTCCAGCCAGCGGATGAATGTTGTGCATGTTTTCCGGTAGTAGTTAATGTAGAAATATAGTAACACCTGTAGGGGCACTACAGCGTCATCATAAAAGTGCCGTAAAATACAAACGTATGTTTTGGCACCTGAACAACGTTGACGGATGTTATGATATCCCCGTCAATATATTCGTAAAATACACAAGAAAAAGGGTCAATTAATATGGGAGACATATTACATACTTATTAGTGTTCCGTACAGAACACTTCTGGAATCGATTCGGTATCCATCCGTCTGTGTTGTCTGTCTGTCCCACCTGATTTTCTCCGAAACTATTTGACATAAAATGTTGTCAAAAATATAGGTATTGATGGCCTTCTCAGAGCCGTGTAATTTTGAAAGTTAAATTTTGAATTAATGAGTTAGTTCTGGGAGGTTAAATCACAAGTGGAAAAAAAATTCAAGGTCATCAATATATATGATGTAATACTCGTGTGTGTACAATTTACAGCGATTCAAGGACAACGTGAATCGCTTTTTCCGCATACATGCCGCTCCTGAAGCGCTTTAGGAACTTCCCTGTAGCACGTGTGCTAGACCAATAAAAAAATAACTCGTGCAAACTGCTCTTTATATTATTTAAAAAAAAAGCCAAAATGGCGGTCTCTCAAACCTATTTCGAAGAGTCTTAATTAAAAAATTTCGAAAAAATTCTGGAATATTTTCCATGAAGTGTAGATTGAATGAAAATTACTACGAGCGCGGAAGTATTACATCATGTATATTTTTGACCTCGAATTTTCACAAGCTTTCATTTGACACCGGCTTAATTCTTACATTTTTGCCAAACTTCAACTCTCTAACTCGTAGGCTGAAAAGTTTTTGATCTGACACATAGATGTCATCCTTTTCAAAAGATCCATACGATTTTTTAGGAAGTACCAACCTTCAAACGTACGTGTCAAAATGTCATGACATTTTGACAATTAGTTTACAAGTTACAGAGGTTTTAATGACGCTACTTTTAATATTTCAAAAACAATGGACAAAATCGAAAGCAATGGCTTGATAAGTGTTACAGCGTCTCTGCCCCCCTGAAAAATCACTCATCATTTACTGGTATGCTGAATTGTGTGTCGTGTCGTATAAACACAAATGATGCTGAACGCTATGGACGCCCAAATGAGGTGGTTACACCGGAAAACGTCAAAAAAATGTACAAAATTGTTTTGGATGACCGTCAAGTGAAATTGCGCGAGATAGCCGACACCCTAAAGATATCAAAAGACAGTGTTGGTCATATTTTGCATGAACATTTGGGCATGAGAAAGCTCTGTTCGAAATGGGTACCGCGTTTGCTCACAGTGGACCAAAAACAACAACGTGTTGATAATTCTGAGCGCTGCCGCTGTTTGGACCTGTTTAAACGCAATAAAGAGGATTTTTTTCATGCGATGTGTGACAATGAATGAAACATGAATTCACCACTACACACCGGAATCAAATCGACAGTCAGCTGAGTGGACAGCAGCCGGTGAAAGCCGCCCGAAGTGACCAAAGACACAACAGTCGGCTGGGAAGGTTTTGGCCTATGTATTTTGGGAAGCGCATGAAAGAATTTTCATCGACTATGCTGAGAAGGGAAAAACCATCATATAAAGTTATTGGTGCGTTTAAAGACAGAAATCGCAAAAAAATGGCCCCAAATGAACAAGAAAAAAGTGCTCTTTCATCAAGACAATGCACCATGTCACAAGTAAATGGTTACGATGGCAGAATTGCATAAATTGAAGTTCGGATTGCTTTCTTATTCACCGTATTCTCCAGATTTGATCCCCAGCGACTATTATTATTATCACGACCTCAAAAAAATGCTCAGGAAAGAGATTTTTCTCCAATGAAGAAGTTATCGCCGAAACTCAAACCTATTTTGAAGGCACAAACAAATCCTTCTACAAGAAAGATATAGGTTAGAAAAGCGTTGAACTGATTATATCGCTCTTGAAGGAGACTATATTGATGAATAAAGTAGAATTTTGTAAAAAAATGTATTTTAAACTTTTCAGCCTATGTGCTACGTCAAATAGTTTCAGAAAAAATATCGGCTGTGACAGACGGACGGACAGACACCGAAGTGATCTCATACGTTCGGAACACTACTAACTTGATATTCGCAATGATGACCCACTTATTGGTATGGTTTATGTAAATAAAATTGCTATGTTATTTGAGAGAAACTGTTATTTTTAAATTTCAGAAACCTTATAGGTTATAAAATAAGGCCATCCCTGAAATTCCAAGCAAAAAATACAAATTGCATGTACTCTATTACAATGTATAAATAACCGGTCAAGTGCAAGTTGAACTTGCACAATTAGTGTTCCGTACGTTGATTGCTTTTAAAAAACATTGTTACTGTGGTATAAAATGATCAGTGACTTTACAAAAGCACACCCCAAATGAGTTTTCAACAAAGTTTGTTTCCAATCTTTACTGAAAACTGATGACCTTGAAATTTTTGTTTCTTTTATATACCAGATAAATTATTAATAATAATTATTAATTATATATAATATATAATTTTTCATTCAATCTACACCCGTGGAGAATATTCCAGAATTTTTTCAAAATCAATTTGATCAGTACTTTTCGAAATAAGGTGGGGGGACAGCGATTTTTCGCGATTTTTTAAAAATAATACAAAGAAAAGTGTGCGCAAGTATTACATTATATATATATATATATATATATATACATATATATATATATATATATATATATATATATATATATATATATATATATATAATATATATATTTTACTCGTGTTTTCACAAGCTTTCATTTGACACCACACTCGATGACCTAGTAAAAAATTTTTTTTTTCACTTCCGATTTCACCCCCCAAAACTAACCCCTTAAGTGAAAATTTAACTTTCAAAACTACACCGGCTCTGATGAGGCCATCAATTCCTATATTATTGCCAAATTTCAACTTTCTATGACATATAGTTTCGGAGAAAATCGGGTGTGACAGACAGACGAACAGATAGTCAGACAGACACCGAAGTCATCTTATAAGTGTTTCGTACGGAACACTAAAAACGGCCTTTTAAACCAAAGATAATCATATACATATAGCAAATTACGGTCTTGGAAAATTATCCCATTTCTTGCTGGATATTGTCTTTTAATTATTCCAGGAAGCGAGGGTTATTAATGCGAACTTTAGTTTTGGGACATCTTAACAAGAAAAAATTTAGCGTAATGACATCAGCGTAATGTCGCAGCCAATTCATGTCACCTCACCAAATTTCTCGAATTAGTGGCAAAGAGGGATTTTTAATGTGTAATGTCACCTCATCTAGTTGAAGTCTGAAGTCCTCTTTAATTCCAGATGTAAGAGCCGATTATTCCAGTTGCCAACCCTGCGACCCAAGCCGTCAGTTAAACACTCACGGCTTCATTTACGTTGTGCAATGGTCATTAAACGGGAAATTTCCGCTTCGCCATAATCCCAAAACAGTTGTTTTTGGAAAACACGCTCGGCTTCGGTGAAACGCTTTATAGCAACTAAATTTGCAAGGATAGAGGGCTCTGTACCCTGACTAGTGCAACAAGTTAATATAATTTGGCTTTATTAATGGGACGCTCGACGCGTATTTTGTATTTTGAGCCGCTAATTCCTCAAATGTTCACTATATTTTAAGGTTATTTTGCGAGTGAGCTATTTGCGACGTATTGAAGCAACTCTGATGTCCAAACGCAAAATACAGCCTCGGCCAAAAGTATTAGGCACCCTATAATTTACTTTATTTCTTGTGTTTCAGGGTAAAAAATTAAATTCGTACGTTTTGTAAAATCATATATTGAGGTAAAATTATGAAATAAATTAATATTTGGTGTGTCCGTCCTTAGCTTTAATTACAGCAGTAATTCTTTGGGGCATGCTGCGTACAACTCTAGTACATTCAGTTGTACTTATGGCATCCCACTCATCCATCAAAGCGCTTTTTAGCGCTGCTTTTGATGTTATGCTATGCCCCGTATCTTGCGCTTCAGAATACCCCAAAGATGCTCGACAGGGTTTAGATCTGGAGACTGCGCCGGCCAATCCAACAAGACAATGTTATTGTCTCTAAACCAGCGCATCGTAGCCGCTGATTTATGACAAGGTGTATTATCTTGCTGGAATTTGATGTCGTCTAAATTAGTGTCGCCAAAAATGCGCGTTAGCGAAGGCATCAGTATAGTTTCTAGAACATTTATGTACTTTTGGCTGTTCATGCGGCCTTCACAAACAAACATTTCGCCGACACCTTTAGCAGCCATGCAGCACCCAGATCATAATGCTGCCTCCTCCGTGTTTTTACAGTAGGTACCACGCAATCTGGATGGCATTCCTCACCGACACGCCGCCTAACGAATGTAACACCTGACGTTCCGAATAGCTGTTAGAATAGAAAAAATACTCAATTAAAAAATCAGTTATTATTTTGGTTAAAACGGATTAAATCAAGAGTAATTGTATGTAGTTATTCGTTAAAATAAATCATATAAAAAGTTACCTCAAAGTTGGATTCGTCAGATCATACAACATTAGACCAATCCTCTTCGCTAAAATGTTGGTGCTTTAGAGCTCACTCTAAGCGTTTCTTCCTATTGGTTTCTGAAAGCCAAGGCTTCTTTCTAGCTTTGCACCCTTTTAATCCAGCTTCTGTCAGTCTTCTCCTTGCCGTTCGAGAACTAATCGGCATCCCAATCTCTTCCGACAGAGTTGCAGCGAGCTCAGATGATGTTTTTTTTCGATTTTTTAATAGACTTGCGGATGAGTTTTCTGTCCTGTCGCTCATTTGTCTTACGTTTTCTGCCCGTTCTCATTTTGTTGGCATGGGAGCCAGTCTCCACAAGCCTTTTAATAGCACATTGCACTGCGCACCGCTATTTCTACTTGGGACTTGCCTTGTTCATGTAGGGTTTGAATTTTAAATTCGTTTTTCGATACCAAGCTCACTTTTCTTAGGAATTTCTCGAATATAAAAGTGTCCAGTTCACAAATAAAACACGCACGGAAGCTTCTTGATACTACAAGTAGTAAAAAGAGACTGATAATACATTAAAAATATTTTTCAAAAATCTCTTATCGCAATTTTGTGGCCAGGTGTTTTATGGACCTGTAAAAGAGATTGTCTATTGTTTAAGTTAGCTTTTGACAGCGGCGCCTATAGTATTGGTAAAACAATTAGTCTTTTTTTAAAATATTTTATGAGTTTCACGTTTTTATTAGGGGTGCCTAATACTTTTGGCCAAGGCTGTATATAGAGACATCATAATATGATCTGCTGCGAAAAATATTTGTGTAATATTTCATTTTACGCTCGTTGATGTAGGTTAAGGCGATTTGACATAAACACATATGCTAAATTGCGTATATTGAAATTAAAATATCACGAAAAACAACTTACAGTTCTTGCGTCTACGTAAACAATATGGATTAATGCATCCGAAACTAAAACGAAAACATGTTGATGTTTACAAGCATTAAAAACATCATTACTGGTATTTTTGTTTTTTTACTTACTGTTCCGATATCCGATTTGCAAGTCAAACAAGCTTCATATTTTATTAATTTTCTTTTTAGTTTTATCCGTGCATATCAACTGAAGTTACAAACTTAATATGTTTCATACGACTTGTTTGATGTTTTTAAAATTTCCATTTAGGCCGTCTCCTCGTAAATACCAACTTACATACGATAAAATTGAATTTATTTAATTAATCTTCGCGTGGATAAATTCAGAAACAAACATGCAAGATTAAATACTAAAAATATTAAAAAGCAATTCTTGGAATTTTTAATTCATAAACTCTCACTAATAACGATGCTTGTTAATAAATATGTCGTTAATTATAGTAAACCATCGACTTAGAACACAATACCAGGTGTACAAGTATGAAATGCAGATTTTTTTTCTAAAAAAACATGTTAAATTCGAAAGAATGATAAAAAGTCCTTTATTCAAAGTATGCTCCATCGCTTGTTATACATTTTTCCCATCTTTCGGGCAATTTATGAGTACCACGCCAGTAAAAATCTTTCCCTTTTGCTGCGAACCATTCATCGGGCCATTTTTTTTCACATCTTCGTACGAACCAAAGCGCTGCTCAGCAAGTGCGTGACCCATCCATGCAAACAAGTGGTAATCGGAAGGAGCCAAGTCTGGTGAGTAAGCCGCATGGGGTAGAACTTCCCAGCTGGGTGCTGCCAACGTGTCGCGAACTGGTTTTGCCGTATGTGATGGAACATGGTCATGAAGAAAAATGACTGTGTTGCCTCTTTCGGTATTTTGGCCTTTTTTCAAGCAGCGAACGGTTTAAATCGGTCAATTGTTGTTGGTAACGTTTTCGTATTAACCGTTTCCCCAGGTTTTAACAGCTCATAATAGACCACGCCCCTCTGGTCCCACCAAACACAGAGTATCGTCTTTCTGTCAAACCGATTCGGTCTTATGGTCGATGTGCATGGTGCGCCTGGGTCTACCCATGATTTTTTGCACTTGGGATTCTCAAAATAAATCCACTTTTCATCCCCTGTAACTATACGATGCAAAAAACGATTTCCTTTTGTACCGAGCGAGCAAAATGTCACACGTGTTTTTTTTTAAATACGCTTTTCCATTTGCCTGTCGTTCAACTCATGTGGTACCTATCTACCGGTTTCTGAATCTTTCCCATCTCTCGTAGCCGATTGGAAACAGCTTGTTGACTGACGCCCAATTGCTCGGCGAGTTCTTTTTGTGTTTGCGAATCATCTTCGTCCAACAATCCTTGCAATTCCACATCTTCGTATTTTTTTGGCCGTTTTCCACGTTCCTTGTCTGCAACATCGAAGTCACCACTTTTGAAACGCCGAAACCATCATTCACACGTATCTTGCGATGGAGCATGTTCACCATAAGCTTCTCAAAGTAATCGGAATGATTCAACAGCAGTTTTCTTCAAATGAAAACAAAAAATTAATGCTGTCCGCGAATGCTCTTTGTTCGGTATAAATTTCGACATATTGAACACAACAACACAACACTATGCACACACTTTTCCAATTTATCACCCGTGCGCGTCTGACACTTGTTGATGACACAACAA
The DNA here is from genome assembly GCA_019049505.1 of Pachyrhynchus sulphureomaculatus. Classification (NCBI taxonomy): domain Eukaryota; kingdom Metazoa; phylum Arthropoda; class Insecta; order Coleoptera; family Curculionidae; genus Pachyrhynchus; species Pachyrhynchus sulphureomaculatus. The sequence goes on along the minus strand of CM032453.1, from coordinate 60,588,387 downwards.
AATGGCGCAGTGTCAAATCTTTATAGCACAAACTGCAGCCATCTAGTATCGGACATTCTTTTCAGGTGTCCGTACCAAAGCAGCAAGTGTCTGGTTTCTATTCTTTCTGATGTATTCTTCCTGTCCGTCTTCAGATTTCTACATTTTGGACTTGCTCCTGTCTAGATATGCTACTTGATCTCCTTAAACAATCCATTTCGATGGCGTCTATCCTTTGCTTACCTTTTTTTCATTTGCCAGCATTCTGATTCATACATCAATATCTCTACAATTGCCCTGTAGATTGTTAGTTTTGTTTTCATTTTTATCCTGTTTAACCAAAGTAAAGAGTTTAGAATCTCTACGCATTTTTAACCCTGTTGAGTCCTGTACTCTCTCTCATGATCCCTTGTTGGAAATTACACTTCATAAGTACTGAAACTCGTCGCATCTAGTTATTTCCCTCCACCTTTTCCCTATCCTCTCCAACCATAGGATACTCTATCTTCTTCATGTTTATGTTCAAGCCCCAGGTTTCATATTCTTCTTTCAACTTTCTCATAATACAGTCCAAGTCTTCTTCGCAATTTGCTACGAGCACAGGGCATCTGCAGAGAATAGAGTTGTTACGAATTGATTACAAATCTCTATCCCCGTTCTTATACACTTCCTCCTCTATACTTGTAGTGCTTCCTGTAAATATATTTTAATAAGGGTGGGTGACAGACGGCATCCCTGTTTCAAGCCTTTAGTTAAACAGTGAAGGTATTTCGTTTCGAGGCTTTATCGCGTTTTGTGGATTCCTCTAAATGTTGTATATTGCCCGAACATATGTACTACTAAGGTCAACTTTCGTTAATAGATTAAATAGTTTTTGCAAGGGTATGGAATCAAAGATTTTTCCAGATCTATGAACGCCAGGTGAGTCGGTAGATGTCGAGCTTTCCGTTTTTCTAATATTTGCTGAAGAGTAAAGGTACTGTCCATGCATGATCTTCTCGCTCCACACTCCAAGCCATTTTGTTCTTTTATGTCTTCATACAGCAATTCAATTATTTTCTTAATTATTCTGCCATATAACCTTCCAAGGCGCTAGTGAAACTGATTCCTCTGTACTTTCCACATGCCTTTCTATGACCGCTCTTGTAAATTGAACTAATATATGCTAGGTTCAGTCAGATGGAATATTCTTTCCCGAAATCAGGCAGTCGTTAAAAAGATCTGCTACCAGTTCCAATAGAATAGATGGTCCGCATTCCACTAGCGCAATGAGAATGTCTGCCTGCATCTTTTCCATTTTTCATGTCTTTCAGTGCCCTTTTTGACTTCTTCTAAACCTATTCCTTCTACTTCTGGATCCTCCTCTGTAAGGATTTCATTAAGTTCTCCCTTAAACTCAACCCTAGTTTTTATAAAAATAAAAATAACCTCGGCTCTCGAACAGAGCACTCATATATAATAATTATTAGCTTATATGCTATTTATTACTTGATAAAGGAAATGCAAAAATAACAGCTGTTTACTTTGGAGGGTTATCAAAGTAATTATCGTAAGCATTCCGTGCAGAATGCTTCCCATCTTATGTGTATCATACTCCTTTTAATTGTATCATTATTATCCATCTCCCTTCCTAAGGCAAGGATTGTATTTGTGAAAAAATCACCATCCGAGATTCTTCACATTTCACACTTCCTAGATCACAAGAATATGTTTCTTCCAATTTCTGTGTCTGTCCGTCTGTTGGCACGATACCTGGCAAACGAAGTGAGATATGGATTTTAAATTTGTTACATATAATACTTGAGGAGGGGAAATTTTCCTTGTTTCTACTCGTAGTTAAAGTAATGGACCAAATTTAAATAAAATTATTTATAGTCTATAATATATATAAAATGCAACGTCTCTCTGTCTGTCTGTCTGTCTGTCCGTTAGTGCGCTTATCACTGGAGAACCACTTATCCGATTTACGTACTTTTTTTTTAAAACATACATATGTTTTCTGGCAGGTTATAGGCTATATTTTATTACGATAGGTAGAATAAGGAATGAGTAGTGACCGAAAATAGTGAATGATGTCGGAAAAAAGTTTGCCGCTAGCGCGTTGCCTTGCAATACACCGCCTAAACCGTTAAATATGGAACAATATTATGTAGCAGAGAATATCTATAATCTATAATATATATAAAATGCAATGTCTCTCTGTCTGTCTGTCCATTAGTGCGTTTATCACGCGAAAACCACTTATCCGATTTATGTGACTTTTTTTAAATTCATACATATATTCTTTGGCCAGGTTACATAACAATAATAATAATCTATATCTATAATATATATAAAATGCAACGTCTCTCTGTCTGTCTGTCTGTGCATTAGTGCGCTTATCCCTCGAGATCCTCTTATCTGATTTACGTGCTTTTTTTTTTAACATGCTAAACCATTAAATATGGAACAATATCATGTAGCAAAGAATATCTATAATATATATAAAATGCAACGTCTCTCTGTCTGTCTGTCTGTCCGTTAGTGCGCTTATCACTGGAGAACCACTTATCCGATTTACGTGCTTTTTTGTTAAACATACATATGTTCTCTGGCCAGGTTATAGGATATATTTTATTACGTTAGGTGACATAAGGAATAAGCAGTGACGATAATAGTGAATCAAGTCGGAGAAAAGTTTGCCGCTAGCGCGTTCTCTTGCAATACACTGCCTAAAGCATTAAATATGGAACAATATCATGTAGCAAAGAAAATAATATATATAAAAATGCAAGGTCTCTCTGTCTGTGTGTCTGTCCGTTAGTGCGCTTTTCACTCGAGAACCCCTGATCCGATTTACGTGTTTTTTTTTTAATTCATACATTTGTTCTTTGGCCAGGTTATTTATAATCTTCTATCTAGAATATATATAAAATGCAACGTCTTTCTGTCTGTCTGTCTGTCCGTTAGTGCGCTTATCACTTGAGAACCACTTATCCGATTTACGTGTTTTTATAAATTTAAACATATGTTCTATATAATTCGATATAAGCCTAGATAATGGGAGATAAGGAGAAATAATGGGGGATAAGTCGAGATAAGGCTCGATAATGGGAGATAAGGTGAGATAATGGGAGATAAATATAAATAATGGGAGATAAGGAGAAATAATGAGAGATAAGCAAAGATAAGTCTAGATAATGGGAGTTATGGTGAGATAATGGGAGATAAGGAGAAATAATTGGAGATAAGGAGAAATATTGACAGATAAGTCGAGATAAGCCTAGATAATGGGAGATAAGGTGAGATAATGGGAGATAAGGAGAAATAATGGGAGATAAAGAGAAATAATGGGAGATGAGCAGAGTTAAGCCTAGATAATCGAAATTATGTAGAGATAATGGGAGATAAGGAGAAATATTGAGAGATAAGGGGAAATAATGGGAGATATTTTATTACGCTGGGTAAATTAAGGAATAAGCAGTGACGATAGTGGTGAATCAAGTCCACGCGAGCGGAGTCGGGGGCCCGGCTAGTTAAATATATAATTAAATATATAAGGTTTTAAAGAGGCAGAGAAGAGGTTGGTGATTTTGGAGAGTAGTATATATTATCTTACACGTCCTTTTCAGGATTCTTGGAGTCGAAGAATTTCAAAATTATGTTATATTTTGGCTATTTTCCAATTTTGGCAGAAATGGTATGCAGGAAAATAAGTAAATAGGGTTGCGCAAAACAAAAATAATGAAGAGATTCTCGTAATACAATGACGACTTCACCATACTGAATGGAACGAGGATAGAAAGAATAGAACAATACATATAACTGGGACGGAATATAAGAGTAGACGGAAAAATGCAAACAGCTGATTTAAATAGAAAAATAAGACTCGCATGGCCGGCTCGTGGGAGATTAAAGAATACATTATGAAACAAAAATAAATCATTCAAAATATACAAGAAAACGATATATATTAAATCAATGTGTTGTCCAGCTCTGCTGTATGAAGTTGAAACATTCGCACTTGAAAGGAAACAATGAGTAGGATGTAAATTAAAATTATAAAAAGGATTGGAGACCATACTAAAATAAAATATATCAGAAACACAATACTGAAGGCCAAAGGGAGATGGACAGGACATGTAGCAAGATTAAAAAGGACAAGATAAATAAGCAAAACGACGGTATGAAAGCCATGGAGCGAAATAATGGTATGATGACATTAGGAAAGTGGCTGGGAAGGGAGGGCGAATGTAGCACAGCGCTCGTGAACGATGAACTCTGGATAGAGGGAGAGGTTATGTAATTAATGTTAAGTTTCCATTGTAAATATTTCTAAAGCCCTTCCTCAGTTCAGCTTTTGTTTGTATTTAATATCTCACCATAAAGTACCACCATTTAAAATATCAAGGTACTGAATTAAGTCTACTCATTCTTATGTTTTATTCTTATTTATTTATATTCCTAAATATTTTTTTCAGTACTTTAAAATTATCAAATATTGCTAAATTGTGTGTCTCATTGTCTATTTGTTACGTAAGTATTTTGAGTTTTACACTCAAGTTATATTTAGCTTGTCATTTATTAACATTACACAATTACGGTTTGTCAAGTAAAAACGTGTCCGCGATAATTCATTTTTGGTTTGTTGTTGATTTTTACGATTCAACAAAAAATCGATAAAGGGAACCTGTCTCTACGACGCATTTTAGTAAAAGTATCAGTCGATTCCGAACTTTCGTTGAAATCACGTACAATCCAAAATGAACCACTCGTTTACGCATCGGGTCGAGGCAGTCGTTCTTTGTTCCCATTCAAAGGGGCCTTAAATGACATTGCTTATGAAAACGTGGGTAAATCATTTTAATAAGATGAAAAATGTCGACGACTTGCCAAAAACGTAGCTCGGTAGGCAAAGTCACTCCGAAAGTCGAAAAACGAGTCGTGTCTTTGTTTTCACGGGACCCGAGATTGACGCTGCGTCAAGAAGCGGCCAAATTAAGAAAATCAGGTTTGAATGTGTCCCATTAGACCATTCAACAAAATCTTCATGCTCATGATATCAAATTCCGAAGCACATTGAAGAAACCTTGGCTGGACGAAAATCACGTCGCGAAGCAGCTCACCTGGGCTCACGATACGATACTAGAGTGGCCCTCACAATCGCCAGACGCAAACCCTATTGAAAACGTTTGGTCCCTTGTAAAGAGAAAGTTCAGAGGAAAAGCTCTGAGAACTTTTACTCAGTGGTCTCGCGAGATTCGAAAAATTTAGAGATCATTGCCGTAGTATGCAGAAAATCTCGTCGACAGCATGACTCGAAGAGGTCGGGCGATTATGAATGCAGGAGGCGATTGGACAACTTACTAAGGTAATTGCGCAGTTGTTAGCACACCAAAGAATACATTGATGGCAAAAAATTTTCTCGAAACCCATTTGTTCAAGAATACGAGCGGTCAAATTCTTACTTGACAGACTATATATTCATATTTATCTTTAGCAAACTTGTTTATTTATCTTTAATATATAAACACATTTATAGTTATTCTTACAAATCAGAAAATAAAAAAACGAAACGTCAAGATAGGGCTATGTTTAAAAACTTAAAGGCCAAGTCATAATGCTCGTAAATCCTGCTTAAATAATATTTATTTTTTACAATTTAATTGGGAAAAAATGGCGGATTTCCAAGTGTTTTTTTTTGGGACGAGACTCAATTTTTAAAAGTAAATCATGATTAATGTGAAGAGAATCAATTAAATAAATTGATTGCAAATAGAAACTTTTCATCTCGATTTGAGTTGTCAAAAGAATCAGTTCAAAAAAGTTGTAGCCAAAACTATAGTTAATGTTTAATGTTTTTGTCCATCACAGATGGACTAATGAGTCGTGATACGTGTCCCGAGATGGATTAACAGATGACAAAATAGTGAATAATCGCTGAAATGTGGGGACGTTGTTCAATTTTAGTAGTTGACATTGATTTTAATGAATGTTGAAGAATATAAAATTTTAAAAAATCAATATTATGCAGTGCAGTGCAATTATAGCAGTTATAATATTTATAGAATAACTTAGAACCAAGTGTAAACTGAGAAACAAAAATGCAAATAAATTTTATGAAGACGGTAAATTATTAAAATAAAAAACAACATACAGAAACAAATGTATTTAGTCTTGGATGGATGAGTTTATATAAGATTATTTAATATCAGTTTGATACATGGACATTTCTTCTGGACGTTGCTCGTTGTCCTTATGATTTGAGAACAGCCATTCGTTTGTCATATTATATAGAATTTAACTATATTGTATAACACTTAACACATGGGCTGAAAAGTCCCGGGCCTAACACATAGATGGCGCTAGTTTTATTGCAGTCACCTTTTTTTCAGTTAATACTAACCTTCAAAAGACAGCTGTTAAAATTTCATGATATTCTATTCATTAGTTTGTGAGTTATTGTGCTAAGAGTGACGCTACTTTTGTTATTTTCAAAACAATGGATCAAAAACAATTTCGTGTTTTAATTTTACACTGCTTCTTGATGGGAAAAAATACCGTTCAAGCGAAGCAATGGCTTGAAAAGTGTTATGGGGACTCCGCTCCATCAGAAACAACAATAAAAACGTTGGTTTGCTGACTTCAAACGTGGTCGTAGAGACACCGATGATGCAGAACGCAGTGGACGTCCAAATGAGGCAGTAACACCAGAAAAAAACATCAAAAAAATCCATAAAATCGTTTTGAATGATCGAAAAGTGAAGTTGCGTGAGTTAGCTGACACCGTAAAGATATCAAAAGAACGTGTTGGCTTTATATTGCATGAGCATTTGATTATGAGAAAGCTCTGTTCAAAGTGGGTGCCGCGTTTGCTCACTGTTTATCAAAAACAAGAACGTGTTGATGATTCTGAGCAGTGTTTGGCCATTGTTAGAGCGGCGCTGGAATGATTGCGTTGCTCTTGATGGAGATTACGTTGATGAATAAAGCTAATTTTGAACCAAAAAAACCGTGTTTTCTTTGTTAGGCCCGGGACTTTTCAGCCCATGTGTTAATTATCAAAAAGGGATAAACCTATAAGTATTGAAACTTTTCAACGGGTCTTGAAAAGTGATATGCCTCAAATAACTGATGAAGTTGAAACACCTTGGTTTGACGTTTGAAACTGAGTAGCAGATGCAGTAAAACAATGCAAGATCGAAGATATAAGCAGTCGAAATCACTAGATGTCGTAAAATACGGTGAGACTTATAGAAACAAGAAGGGAAATGGTGGTAAAAAACAATCAAAGGATAACATCTGTAGGATAAAGACAATCAATCATCAAATTCAGCAGACTTACAAGAATATATTGCTAATATCTGAGAACAATGAGAAAAACACCCCACTAATCGTAGTCCACAAGAGCTATTTAAAACGGTGAAATAACTGATACGAGAATTTAAACCAAGGGCACAAACGATCAAAAAGAAAGAAGGAAAAACTGTCACCGACGTCCAAGATAGCGCGGAGACTTGGAGATAATACTGTGAAGAGCTTTTTCAATCCACCACCGGCACCAAGAAAGGAGAACCAGATATTGGTATATATGGTAAAGCGACTGGCGCAGATGCAATTTCAGCTGAAATTAAAAAAATCAACTGAGGATATTGGAGTAGACGTCCTGCAAAGATTATATAAAACTCTCTGAAATGCCGGCAAATGGCCAAAAGAGTGGTGCGAAAGCTTGTACATACCTTCACATAAATAACCGGTCAAGTGCAAGTTGAACTTGCGCAAGTAGTGTTCCGTACGTTGATTGCTTCTGAAATAAAAATTGTTGTTACGGAGGTATAAAATGATAGCTGACTTCACAAAATACACCCCAAATAAGTTTTTAACAAAGTTTGTTTCCGATCTTTACTAAAAACTGATGTCCTTGAAATTTTTGTTTTTTTTATATACCAGATAAATTATTAAAGGTAATGCACCCGTGATAATTTTCGTTCAATCTATACCCTGTGGAGAATATTCCAGAATTTTTTTCAAAACTTTTGGATCAGTACATTTCGAGATAGAGGGGCGACAGCGATTTTTTGCGATTTTTTCAAAATGATACAAAGAAAAGTGTGCGCATGTAAGACATATATATTTTTGAACTGTTTTTACAAGCTTTCACATGACACCACACTCGATGACCTAGTAAAAAAGTTTTTTTCTCACCCGATTTCACTCCCCAAAACTAACCGCTTAAGTCAAAATTTAACTTTCAAAATTACACGACTCTGATGAGTCCATCAATTTCTATATTAGTACCAAATTTCAACTTTCTACGTCAAATAGTTTCGGGGAAAATCGGGTGTGACAGACACTGAAGTGATCTTATAAGTGTTCCGTACGGAATATTAAAAAGGCTCTCCAGTTGACTGCAGCAACTACCGTACTACTGCACTCATGTCACATGTAAGCAAAATTCTACTCTCAATAATCAACGAAAAACTAAAACACTTCCTTGTGCCTCAGACATCAGAAGAGCAAACATGGTTCATGCCTGGGAAAGGCACTAGAGTACAAATTCTTAACATCAGACAAATAATTGAGAAGTCAAGAGAATTTAATATCACCGCCTACCTGTGTTTTGTTGACTACATCAAGGCGTTCGACGGCATTCAGTGGAATAAGCTGTGGATCATCTTGGAAGACATGAGAATACCTAGACATCCCATAGGTCTCATTAAATGTCTATATAAAACCAGTACCAGTAGAGTTAAAGTCGAGATTGCATGCTCCAATACATTCAAAATTGAAGCGGGGGTAAGACAGGGGTGTATACTCGCCCTCCTCTTTTATTCAGTGTGTATAGTGAACACCTTACATCAGTAATAGATGATCGGGAAGAGAAGATTTTCACTGGTGGAAAGAAAATAACAAATCTGCGATACGCCGACGACACGGTAATTAAGACAATCTCTCACGAGGAATTAATCAACATCATGGCTAGATTAGACCAGGTAAGCAGGTAATATGGACTAATGTTTTAATAAAAATAAAACAAAGGTAATGGTAATAAGTCGAACACAAGATCATATGAACACAAGAGGAATGGAACATGTAAAATCGACATCAGGCGTAGACTGGGCATGGCCAGAAAATCTGTAGTAAAAATGAACAAAATACGGAAAAGTCTCAAAAAACACAAAGTTGAGACTGATATCTAGTTTGATATTTCCTATTGCCAGCTATGTCGCCGCTAAGCTAAAAGATAAATGATGTATAGAAGCTTTCGAATTTTGGATTTACGGGCGAATGTTACGCATACCATGGTCAGCTAAATGAACAAACATCAAGAACAGTTAGCTCGAATAAACAAAATGTACCTAAAATACTTGTGCATATAGCCAGGCCGATTATCTCGGGAAAAGTAGATGGAAAAAAGACCACGAGGCTGCTCCCCACTAAGATGGATCGATCAAACAAGAGCAAGTATAGGAACTGTTTTCCATGAAGCTGTGGAAGCCGCCCAAGACCGAGAAGGCTGGAGAACAACAGAAGCAGCCACTACTCAGTGCCACCAAATTCTTTCGAGAACCCAACGTCTCTCAGTCTGTCCGTTAGTGCGCTTATCACTCGGGAATCACTTATCCGATCTACGTGTCTTTTTTCAATTCATACGTATGTTCTCTGGCTAGGTTTTAGTGTATATTTTGTTACATTAGGTAACATAAGGAATAAGCAGTGATAATAATAGCGAATTAAGTCGGAAAAAAGTTTGTCGCTAGGCTTGCAAAAAAACCTAAACAATAATTCTGTAGTCCACGCGAGCGGAGTCACGGGCACAGCTAGTTAAATAGATTTCGTAACTGAAAATCATGTATCTTTAGTGTTTAGGACCTCATCGGATACAAATTCCTATATAATAAAGTCTTCTTGTTAAAAGATAAATAAGTCTTAGAAGTACTCATTCCTCCCCCTGTAGAATTCTAGATCCACTACTATATTTGGATATATTTCCTGCGAGTATAAGTTAATTTTTAGTGTTGTGTATGGAACACTTATGGCATCACTTCGGTATGTCTGTACGTCTGTCTGCCTGTCACTCGATTTTCTCCGAAACTATTTGACACAGAAAGATGAAATTTGGCTCAAATACAGGAATTGATAGCCTAATCAGAGTCAGTCAATCATCGCTCCTGATGAAGCTAACATGGTTAGCGAAACGCGCTTCGAGTGCAAAAATAAAGCGTTTGGTGTAGTGGTGATATATACTGAGTAGTATCATTGTGCCAAAGATTCCACATTCCCAACTTAGATGTCATGGCCTAATTAACTAATTGCGCAAGTCTAACTTGCACTTGACAGGTTGTTTAAATTATGCATTTCTTATTTGCTGAAAAATAAAATATTCAATATTTCAGGTAATTTCCTCGTAGAATATTTTAGAATTATTTGTTTGCTTTGTCAGTACATGTTCAAGAACTTTTAAAAAAAGTTTTGGCTAATTTTAATGTAGAATATTACAGAACTTTACAAACGATGTCCACTCAGGCTGTTTTCCTACGCATAATTTATCAACGACATAGAGATGCACAATAGTGGAGAAACACCCATACGTGCTACGCCACTCATAACATTACTGGTATAACCAATTTTTAGTGTTATACATACCTGTAATACTAGGAATTCTGACCAAAAACTTCATTAAATTCCAAAAAGGAGTCAGGTAGAAACTTTGGATTTATTGACCTCGGCTCTATTGAAATCCGTTTTAGACCAAACAAAAACACTTAAATAATGAATGAGAGGAACGATCTCGATTCTTAGAAAAGACTTGATCTTTGGAATTCACATTTATATGTATAGTTTGATTTGAAAATTCATTTAGATAATAAGTAAAAATTTGATTGTAATTTTTTTTAATAGGGACACCGAAACTTCCAAGCCAAATTTTATATATATATATATATATATATATATATATATATATATATAATATATATATATATATATATATATATATATATATATATATATATATATATCTTCTTCTTCCTACGTTAGGACCATGTCCTGTGTTCACTTCAAAGGTTTCCCAGAAACAATTGCGATGATGAAGACCAACTCTCATACTATCTTATTGGTGGTCTTCCAAGCGGTCGAGGTGTGTTTGGTCGCTTCTCTTTTGTAACCTTAGCCAACTGGTCATTTGGCATTCTGTCCACATAGTCTCTCCATTCTCTTCTCCTATTGCTTGCCCATCTCAGCACATCCTGTATTTCACACATTTCCCTTATTTCTTCACATCTCTTCCGGTTAAATAAGGTATGTCCTGTTATCGATCTAAGTGTTCGCATTTCTGTTGTTCTTAGAAGTCGTTTTGTTATTGTGTTCTCCGCTCTGGTTTCTATCGCGTACGTCATGATCGGCCTTACGCATGTTTTGTATATTCTTACTTTGCTCCTGGTGCTCATATATTTGTTTCCCCCAAATTATATCGCTTAAGTATCCTAATATTAATGATGCCTTTGTTGTTGGAGTTTTTAATTCCTCCTTAAAGTTCCTGGTACTTGTTATGTTTGCCCCTAGATATCTGAAGGACATCACTTCTTCTACATTCTGATCATAAATCGCGAGTTCGCATCTTTTCGGTTTTTTAGATATTATAAGGGATTTTGTTTTCTTTACAGATTTTTGCATATTAAACACTTTTGCTGTTTGTTGGAACTTATGTAGGAGTCTCTGTAAGTTATCTTCGTCTTCTGATATGATTACTGCATCATCGGCGTAGCATATTATTTTTATTTCTTTGTCTCCCAGTTTTCTTTACTTCGTTTATTATTTCATCCATTATGATGTTAAATAAGATTGGGCTTAGGCTATCTCCTTGTCTGATTCCGGTTGTCATAGATATTTTATTGCTTAATTTATTTGCCACTCTTACATATGTGTGGTTGTTGATGTTCAGCTCTTCGATAGTTTTTATTATATTCGGGTGAATTCCCCTTTTTTGTAGTAAGGTTATGACATCAGTTAACCGTATCCTATCGAATGCCTGGGTAAGCTCAATGAACCACATAAAGGCTATTTTATTAAACTCTATGGCTTTTTCGGTAATTTGGCGGATTATAAATATGGCGTCTATAGTAGATCTGTTCTTTCTGAACCCTTGCTGTTCTTCACAGATTCCGATTAACATTATTTCTTCTGCTAAAATTTTATTGAACAATTTTAGTACCGCACTCATTAAGCTGATACCTCGATAGTTTTTTGGATCGGTCCTTTCTTCTTTTTTGAAAATTGGTATCAAGATGCTTTCTTTCCATTCGGTTGATATAATCTTGGCTATGAGTATTTTGTTAAAGAAAATCTGTAATTCTTCTAGTAATTTATCACCTCTATATTTGATAATTTCGTTCTTAATTTCGTCCATGCCCGGGGCTTTTCTATTTTTTAGTTTCACTGCCATGTGCTGTATTTGATTCAAGGAAATGGTCCTATTTGGTTGGGCAACATTTTCATCTTCATGCTGTATTTCCTGTGTTAATGAATTGGTTTCTGATGGACTATAGAGTTTTTCGAAATATCTTTCCCATTCTTCCACCGTAATTTTTGTATTTTATATATACTCATTTATTGGTTTTTTTTTCTATTTCTCAGTAGATTCCATATTTTTTTTGTCCTCCGTATAGATCATGTTCCATATCGTTCGAAAATTTCTCCCAATGCTCTCTCTTTTGATTCTCTGGATATTCTCGTTGACCCTGTTTCTTACATTTTTATAATCATTGTATGTTATAGCATTGGATCTGTATTGTAGGTACGATTTTCTTTTTTCTTCAGCTAATGTCTTAACTTCTTGTTTGAAACAAGGCTTTGTGTTTGGTTTTCCCCTTTCTTTATAGTCCTTCTTCCAAATGCTTCTTCTGCTGCTTCTAGCATATTAATTTTTAGTTTTGTCCATGCCGTTTCTACGTCATCAGACTCTCGAATATCATTTGTAGGTATTTTTTCTGTTAACCTTTGTTGATATAGATATTTGGTTGAGTCGTCGGATAGAGATTCTATATTGATTTTGCTTATTTGTTCGACGGGTTCGCTACGAAGTCGCTGCATGGTTGTTCGTATTTTTGCTATTACAAGATGGTGATTCGTTCCAGCATTGGCGGAAGCTAAGGTTCTCACGTCCTGTATTCTTGTTGGATGAATATTTCTATTTGTGATTACGTAATCAATTGTTGATCTTTGTCCACGTGTATTTTCGAAGGTGTATTTGTGTTGTGGTTTATGTGGATTGTTAATTCTAAGTTCATTTTGTATGCGTAGTTGTATCATTTGTTCACCACTATACATATATATATATATATATATATATATATATATATATATATATATATATATATATATATATATATATATATATATATATACATATATATACATATATATATACATATATATATACATATATATATACATATATATATATATATATATATATATATATATATATAGATATATATATATATATATATATATATAGGGAAATCATCATTAGCTCGACACAATGCGACAAAACCGTTTTTGTTTCCAATCATTGCTGGTGCTCCATCGGTTGTAATGCACACTAGTTTATATATTGGTAGCTTGTAGTTTGTCACAAAATTGAAGAAAACGTAATATATATCTTCGCCACGGGTCTTTCCTTTCAGAGGAATCATTGACAAAAACTCTTCCTTAGCCGACATGTCATTGAATACCATTCGAATAAAAATACACAGCTGGGCAGTGTCTGTCATATCGGTGGATTCGTCGAACTGTAAAGAAAAGTATGTACATTCCATGATATCATGTTTTAGTTTATCTGCCATGTCCTGACTCATGACTTCAACACGCCTTGTGACAGTCGGACGAGATAACTGAAGTTCTCTAATAGCAGACATAATCTCTGTTTCATTTTTAAAATCTCCAAATAAAATCTCACCCGCTTCAATAAATGCTTCCTTCACAACCAATCCATCATCAAATTTCTTGTGTTTCGTCAATATATGAGGTATTTTAAATGACGCGATCGTTGCAGCTTTTGATTGTTTGGCTGGTCTTGTGAACATGGTTTGTTCTTTTTTCAAACAAGTTATCAAATCACGTACTTTTCGTTTTCTTAATTCATTCTGTGACGGAAAATCCTTTTCATAGTTTTTATGAACCGTTTTATGATGCCTGTCTAAGTTCCCACGCTTAGGTATTGCAACTGACGCACGGCAAATGAGACAAATGCACTTATCCTTTACCATGCAAAAGAAAAATTCTTCCTCCCAATCGTTATTAAAATGATAAGTTTTACTTCGCCGCACTCATTTTGGACTATTTATTAATAAACTTTGTATCGATGTATCGCCTTCAAGTTACAACTCAGACTGACTCCTATTCCTGCAGGCGCAACATTTATATCGGCGCGAACGAAGTCTCGAATGTTCCCGTCAAACACGCCGCCCAAAGTTTCTAGAAAAATCGGCGGGAATCAAAAACGCGCTTTTCTTTGACAAGTACCGCGCGTTCCTTTGATAAAGCCGCCTTTTGCCGCTAGCAGGGGGTTATTACGATAAAAGAAAGTGATGAGGGGGTTATTCTGGCCTAATTGTGGATCGAATAAATTTAGTAGTTTATTCATTACATTTTGTTTTAGTTACCTAAAACAAAATCTGTGAATAGTTCTATATCGGAATTTTTTTCTCGAGATCGACTCAAAAAGCACTCGCGATCGACCGTTTGAGCACCCCTGATGTACATACATACTCGTAAGTATACGTTTTAAATGTCCCAAATTCTTTAATTAGAGTTTTCATTAAAAAAAAAACGATTTTTTTTTTGTATTTTTTTTAAGCGGACACCCCTCTTAAACGGACACTTTCGGTCGGTTTCGTTGGTGTCCGCCCAACAAAGAAGAGCTATCAGTTTGCGTGCTGCTGAATAGGATTCACTTTTTTCTTTGGCACCAAATTAGTGGGACTTAATTAAAACGTTACTGGAGATTTTTACAATCTTTCAAACAAACTCCCCAACGTTTCAGTAGTTCACTGTGTATAATATCAGAAGTAATTCCAACAATTTTGTCCTTAAATAAATATTTAATAGAATTCTAGGTTCCTAGTTTGGAATCTATGCGGGATAAGTTATTTGAAGGTTTGAGACAGAGATTCGCAAATATTAAAACCAATAACAATTATACAATTCCCGGAGCCAAGATTTAATGATATATTTCTCTAACAAAGAGCAGGTTAAAAAAGACATTACAAAATATATCACCACACAAGCAATACCATTAAAAGTAAATATTTAACCCGATGAAGATGTAGTATCAGTATCGGCACTACACTTTTAGAACGATGTCCCACTTAGTATTTTAAAAAACTTAACAGTGCCGAAAAAATATAAGAAACAGAAGCAGACATTGTGGAATGTATTCTTGGTCATTATTATGGTCCAACGAGATATAAAAATAAAAGGGTTTCCTATGGAATAGAAGAGGTAGAAACAGAGTTCAATTCGTATTAAGCTGAACTAATATAAAAGTTTATGTTTATTGTTCTTATGTTTCAAATGTTTCTCTTATTATCATCATCATCAGCTTATATTGTCCGCAGCTGGATGAAAGCCTTCCTTACGTCTTCCCACTGTTCTGGGCTGCTTGTACCCGATTTCCAGACACTGTTTTCAAATCATCAGCCCACCGACTTGGTAGTCTACCTCTAGTCCGATAGGCTTTGGATCTTGGTCGCCACTCTATGTCCATCGTCCATCTTTAAACTTAGCAACATGCCTAGCCCAGTTCGATTCAAGATGTAGAATGAATTTGATTGCGTCTTGTACTCCCGTTCTCTTCCCGATAATGTGATTTGAGATCTGATCTCTAAGAGTAACGCCTAAAATTGACCCTCTATCTTTCGTTGTATGACACATATTTTATTTATGTTTTTCTTCGTCATTGTGAGAATATCGGCTCCGTACGTAACAACGGGGAGTATGCATCTGCCAAAAACTTTTCTTTTTAAACACATAGGAAGGATAGATTTGAATACATAAGCCAGACCTATTCTCCGCTGGATTTCATGTATTTGGTTATCTCATCTTATGCTGACTTCATTCCCAGGTATTTATGTTGGTGCACTTGCTCGATCTCTACGTTATTTAGTTTTATAGTGTCGCTTAATACAAGATTTGTGGGCCTTGGATAGATTGATTGTTAAACCAACCTTCCCTGAAGCTTCCTGAAACATGTGCAGCACAGTTTGTGCTTCTTGCATTTTGTCTGTTATTAAGATAATGTCGTCGGCGAAACAGAGGTAATTTAACTTTTCACCGTCAATGTTAAGTCCCATTCTTTCCCAGTTTGAGTGTAGAATACTTTCTAGAAATGTTACGAAAAGCTTGGGAGAGAGCGTATTACCCTGCCGCACTCCTCTTTCGATTCGAAATTTGCTGGTGGATTGGTTAGTTTGTGTTTTATTACGAGCGGTGGCATTTTCATATATGTATTTAATTACATTGGAACTTCGATGATCAATACGACACTCAACAAGCGCTTCCAAAAGTCTCTGCTGATTTACAGAATCAAAAGCTTTTTCGAAGCCCACAAATATGAGCACAAAAGGCTTAGTATATTCTATACATTTTTCAATGGGGATTTTAACTGTAAGCAGATGGTCGTTTGTTCCATACCCTGAGCGAAAATCTGCCTGTTCTTTTGAAAGGAAAAACTTAAATTTATTTGCTAGATTTGGTAAGTATTTTCGTGAATAATTTGTATATATGATGATGTTTTGGGTCATGGGCGCGTCGACAGCTAGGTCATTTAGCGCCCCGCAGTGGTGTTTAGACTTAGATTATGAAGTTGATGTCCATAAGGAATTCTCTTATATTGTTTTTGTGGGTAATGAAATTTGTGATTATAGACTGAATACTTGATGGGAGGTTGTGGAAATCACGAAGTTGTTGGTGGCAGTTGGAAAATATGCCGGATCGTGAGTGGGGAATCGCACTCAGTAAGTGCCGGATTATTTTTAAATAGGTGTATATGTGTAGTGTATGAATATCCTATGGCTAGTCTGCGCGATGTTACGTTTTCACGCCTAGTAAGTTAAGTGGAGCGAATGGGAGGATAGAATGTGGGTTTGACCTGCCAGAGTTTATTTTCAGTGTCTATTAGGTCCCAGTTCAGCTGTGATAATTGATTAAAAAGATCTTTAAGGTGGTGATTAAAGTCTCTAGGGTGATTTTCGCTGTAGACGGGGAGATCATTTCCAGGGTTATTGACATGACTCTGTAACCAACAGAAGTGGATGGTTTTATTCTTGATTTTTGCAACATATAATAGATCGTAAATCTGACGAAAGTAATTTTGGGAAAGGTTTGAGAAAGGCTAATGGGTCGATAGATTGTAAGGTCTGAAGTATCTATTTATTATGCATGATGACGATAATTGCATTATTCCATTGCGATGGAGTTATTACTTCCAGGAGGCATTTCTTGAATAACATTTTAAGAGATTTGATAATTTGTTGTCCTCCTTGGTTAATTGCCTCTACTAGAATATTGTCTTCACCCGGAGCTTTGTTATTTTTTATATCCTTCAAGGCCCACGTGATTTCTTCTTCTGTAATGTCTGGGATATGTCTCTCCCTCTATCTCTCTCTCTCTTATGCATACTTTGAAATAATTGTTACTTTTAATTTGGTTTTATTTTGTTCAAAAAATTTGGCAGGGTACCTGCCCGGATAAAAAAGTCCGGTCAAACCGGATAGCCGACCATTTTAGCCGGGTACCGTTACATCTCTAAATATAATACGTTAGACTCCTTTACAATAATTACATTTTTTTGTAAAAAATCTCTGGGTAGTATTTAGGAATACTCTATAAATAAAAAACTTAGTATACTGGAAATATATGGGGTATCTAAGTATTTTTCGTTTACTTACTCGCGACCTCACCAAAAAAATAACTATAATATTTTTATTATAGTGCCCTCAATAAGTTCATACTTTCTTTGGTTGTCACAGTGTAAAATTTTGTCGCTGTAGAATTTGTGGTTTTTAGGTTAGAACGAGTTTAGTTCGACTAAGTGAGTGTTTTTGGAAAAATGGAAAAAATTGAACAACGTGCAGTCATCAAGAACCTGTTTAAAAAAGATTAACACCAAAGAATATACATGATGATATGAAAACAACACTAGGAGAATCTGCTCCGTCATATACCACTTTGAAAAAAATGGGTTGCAGAATTTGAACGTGGACGAGAGAGCATCGAAGATAACCCTTGCTCCGGCCGGCCCACGACGTCTACGATTGAAGAAAACATCGGCAAAGTGTGTGATCTCATACTGAAATACCGTAGCTTAACTACCAGGGAGATTGCAGACACTATAGGCATCTCGTATGAACGAACACAAAACCTCATTGCCAACCCACCGCTAGGTGGGTCCCCAGATTGCTTTCAGTTGACCAAAAACGAATTTGACTCACGATTTCTCGCGTCTGTTTGGAGATGTTTGAGGCTAATCCGCAAGATTTTCTTAACAGGTTTGTGACAATGGATGAAACCTGGGTTCACCACTATACTCCAGAGTCAAAACAACAATCGAAACAGTGGAAAAAATTTGGTGAACCGACCCCAAAGAAAGCGAAGGCAATTCTGTCGGATGGAAAAGTGATGGTGTCAGTTTTTTTTTGGGATGCTTATAGGTATTATTATGGTGGACTACCTTCCGAAAGACGAAACAATCAACTCGACTTACTATTGCACCCTTTTGCGTCGTTTACGTCAAAAAATTACAGAGAAACGCCCAGGATTACCGAGAAAGAAAGTTTTGTTCCATCAGGAGAAGGCTCGCGTTCACACGTCTATAGCTCAAATTCGTGATTCGAATTGCTGCCCCACTCGGCTTATTCTCCTGATTTGGCACCTTCGGACTTTCATCTATTTCCAAACCTAAAAAAACACACTCGGTGGCCAGAAATTTTCATCAAGTGAAGAAGTCGAAACTGCAGTTAAGCAGTATTTTGAAGACCTTGAGGAAGTGTGGAGTGTGGAAGCTTTGGAAAGCAGTTGGAAGAAGTGCATAGAGCTAGGTGGAGATTACGTCGAAAAATAAAAATATTTTTGTACGTATTTTATTTTGTTTTCTCTAACTAGGCTGTGAACTTTTCAATCCATCCTCGTAGAAATCATCCCTAAACTTATTGAATTTAAAAGGGAATACGACAAAATATATTTTAGAGCCCTTGGATTTTTTGTATCAAATTTCTGACAATACTCCGTTTATTTTACGTTATATTTAATGGGGAAAACAGAAAAACAAGTCTTTGTTCTTTAGTACCAAAAGACCACCAAACTATAACTACAAGCTAAAGGTTACAAATATCAATTCAAAACTTTCTTTTCTACAAACCGAATCAACCATAAACGCCAATAACGCCATCATCATAATCATTGATGCTGCCGACGTCAAACGAGCATCTTTTCTTCTTCGTTTTCTCGCCCAAAGTACACAAACAATAATTTCGCGGCGATTATCTGCACCGAAAAAAAAATCCATCGTCGTCGTTCGAAAACCAGCGAAAGAGAAAGAGGCTCCTTCCTGCCGCTCTATTATTAAACGCGGACGCGAAAAAGACCCTCGAAACCGATCGGCGGCTCGTCGATTACCGTTTATCACGTTTCGGAGCGACATTTTGGCATATTGAAATGGCTCATGCAATCGAATTGAGATTTTAACTCAAGAGTAGCCTTTCGCCGAGAAATTAAGTTGATGGGAGACGTACTTTTAATTTTTGAGTTTCGCGACAATGATTATGTTGCCAAATTAAGTCTACATTTTAACGAAGAAGTACTAACAAATTCAGTACACTTGAAGAGAACTTAGGTTACCAATACGTATACAGTTTATTCCAAATTTATGTAGAATGTACTAATTACTTTCCAATATTAATAAAAATTAACTCACAAAAAATAAAAACTAAATCCTTCAATTTCGTTTTTTTTTAACGAATAAGAATTTCAGTTAGATTAGTTTTGGCAACTGGTTTTCGTCGATTTGATGATAAATTTGAAATGATTTGAAACAGAATACACGAAGAAACATTTTTAATTTAATTGATACTCCCAATTCTCGAAAAGTTTACTCCTTTCGTCGTTTTTTTTTTGTATTTGTTTATAGTTTCCGATGTCGCAATATATCCCATCACACGATGTTATAAAATAAGAAATGTGAAACTAGGATCGTAATAAAACAGTTACTTTGTCTTACAATCATCACATATAACCAATATGTAATAAAAAATTAATGATTTAAAAAAAATTTACAAACCACAGGTCTTTACTGTTTAATCGACTCGACAAAACATCTTTAAAAAAAAATAACCGGTCAAGCGCAAGTTGAACTTGCACAATTACAGTCCCTGGCCAAATTATTAGACGCACTGCAAGATTTCATGTAAAATATTAATTACCGAGTGATATTGTACCGTTTTATTATTTTAAATTGATTTGTTTTTTATTTTTATATTATCCAATCAATTACCTATTTATTTGACATAAATAAAACAGCATTAATTTAGAAAAGCATAAGTTTATTAAGTTTTAAAGAGAAAAGTGAAATTAATGTTAGTAAAAGTCAATATTTAGTTGAGCCACCTTTAGCCGCTATCAAAGCTTTAATTCTGCGCGGCATGCTATCAATGCAAGATTGTACTGTCTCCTGCATTTGAGGATGATGATTCCACACATGAATAATCTTTTCTAGGAGCTGGGTTTTGTTGGTAATCACATCTTTAGCCACTTCTCTTTTCATCAGCTCCCACACATTTTCAATGGGGCCAATCCAACAGAGGGATATATTTTTTTCTGCCAAAAAAGCTTTAACAGACCGAGCAGTGTGGCAGGGAGCTCCATCTTGCATGAAAGTGAATGGTTCCCCATTTGGAAACCATTCTCTGAGCTGCGGAATCAACCGATTTTGTAATACTTCTTTGTACTGATCTTGCCTCATTATTCCTTTGACGACGTACAGACGTCCAGTGCCCTTGCCGCTGATGACTGACCAAATAATCACTTTGGTGGGATGTTTAAACCGTCGGGACGACACAATCAGGATGAAACTTTTCTCCATGACGACGACGCACATACTGAGCTTTATTCTGCAAAATTTCGAATGTGCTTTCGTCACTGAAACAGACCTGTCAAAAATAGGAAAAATATATAAACTTCCATGTTTATTTGCTTTATTTAACTGAAAATGATAATAATGTATCAATTATTGATTAAATTGCTGTATCTTACCGATCTCCAGAAGTCCACATCTTTGTCTTGCCATTGTTTGGCCCACTTCAGGCGCTTTGCTTTCATTGCAGCTGTTAACTTGGGCTTCCTGGCGGGGCGACAGGCCTTAAAATCTAATTCTTTCAATTTTCTTCGAACAGTGCGCTCAGAAGCATTTACGCTAGCATCCTGGAGTTGTGATTTTATTACCTTTGTGGTAGCAAATCTGTTTTCTACACAAATTTTCTTCAAACATCTCTCTGACCGTGGAATGAAAACTGGTTTTCTACCGCATCTTTTCTTTCTTTTCGGGCCTAATTCCTTCCCTGACTCAATTTTCTTTTTTTATGCGTCGTACACTAGCTTCAGAAACCTCCAATCTTCGTGATATTTCTCGGTTTGTAAATGTTTTCGCAATCACAAGGGCCTTCACTTCAGCTTTTTTACGTGGTGAAAGATCGCCTTTTCTACCCATAATGAAAAATAGTCCAATTACTTTTTTAAAACACTGCATACAAAAATAAACTAATAACTGAGTAGTATAAAACTGTTAAACAAACAATCACAGTCCATAAAGCCACAGACACACGTCCGTACCTGACTTGATTCCGATCGCGACTGATACAGGTTTGTACTTCTTTACGTTCATGTATCACTTTGTCAACACAGTGTTGCCATATGTTAAAAAATAAATACAAATATGTAGTCTACAAACAATTCTTTTAAATAAAAATCAATAATATTGTAGTTTAAATATACCATTATTGCATAAAAACTCTTAAGAAACATAAAATTACTAAAAAAAATACAGTGCGTCTAATAATTTGGCCAGGGACTGTAGTGTTCCGTACGTTGATTGCTTTTAAAATAAAAAAATGTTGTTACGGTGGTATAGGTAATGCATTCGTGATAATTTTCGTTCAATCTACACCCCCTAGAGAATATTCCAGAATTTTTTCAAAACTTTTGGATCAGTACTTTTCGAGATAAGGTGGGGGGACAGCGATTTTTTAAAAATAATACAAAGAAAATGTGCGCAAGTATTACATTATATATATATATATATATCTATATATATATATATATATATATATTTTACTCGTGTTTTCACAAGCTTTCATTTGACACCACACTCGATGATCTATTAAAAAAAATTTTTTTCACTTCCAATTTCACCCCCCCAAAACTAACCCCTTAAGTCAAAATTTGACTTTCAAAAATACACGCTTTGATCAGGCCATCAGTTCCTATATTATTACCACATTTTAACTTTCTATGACAAATAGTTTCGGAGAAAATCTCGTGTGACAGACAGACAGACAGACAGACACCGAAGTCATCTTATAAGTGTTCCGTACGGAACACTAAAAACTGGTCAAATGCAAGTTGAACTTGCGCAAATAGTGTTCCGTGCCGTCATTACCTTTAAAATAAAAATAAGACAAAAAGTTCCCGACGTGTAAGAGGTATTTTCACGTTTTTTCTTAGTCAAAAATCTATAATAGTTATAGTATCTTAGCTACCTAATAGCCAATAAGTCAATCTAGCTCCATCTAAAATCGGGTAATAAAAGTGTAAAACAAATATTTACTACCTAAATATTTGTTTAATTATAAAGAAATAAAATAAACAGATAAATGTCGCCCTTTTCAAAAAATCCATATGATTTTTAGGAAGTACCCAACCTTCAAACGATACATATTAAAATTTCATGACATTTCGACGATTAGCTTACAAATTACAATGGTTTTAGTGACGCTACTTTTGATATTTTCAAAACAATGTAAAAAATCTAATTTCGTGTGTTCATTAAACACTGTGTGATGAGAAAAAAATACCGTTCAAGCAAAGCAATGGCTTGATAAGTGTTATGGGGATTCTGTCCCTGGAAAATCACTCAACATTTACTGGTATGCTGAATTTAAAAAAAAACGCGGTCGTACAGATACAAATGATGCTGAACGCTCTGGATGCCCAAATGAGGTGGTTACACCGGAAAACATAAAAAAATCCACAAAATTGTTTTGGATGACCGTAAAGTGAAATTGCGTAAGATAGCTGACACCCCAAAGATATCAAAAGAACGTGTTGGTCATATTTTGCATGAACATACTGGTTACTCGGAAGATACTCTCAACTTGACCTAAGATCAAAGACATTGATTTATCAGTCCATAGTAAAGCCAATATGGACTTATGGGGTGCAAATATAGGGGTTGCACTAAGACATCAAATCGACTTATAATCCAACGCTGCCAAAACAAATTTCTTCGATTGATTACCAATGCTTATCGCTACGTAACCAACGAAGAACTGCACGATAATCAAGTTATTCCAGATTTCGGCATAAAACACGAAAGAAGATTACTGAATAACACCAACGTGGAAGCAATACAACTCCTGGACAACGCAGAAGAAATCAAAAGATTGAAGCGAACCAAACCACACGAACTTGTATAAAGTATTAGAGCTAGGTTTAGATTAAGTTAGATTAATTTAATCTTGGGAAATGCATACTGATGTGTTCAACCCGCACTCGCCTTGCTTGGTAATTGATCCAAGTACAAATCAACCATAGTAATAAATTAATTTGTGATTAAGATTGTACTAAGCATATTCAATAAAGGATGTTATTAAAAAAAAAACTTGGGCATGAGAAAGCTCTGTTCGAAATGGCTACCGCGTTTATTCACAATGGACCAAAAACAAGAACGTGTTGATAATTCTGAGCTCTATTTGGACCTGTTTAACCGCAATAAAAAGGATTTTTTTATACGATATATGACAACAGATGAAACATGGATCCACCACTACACACCGGAATCAAATCGGCAGTCAGCTGAGTGGACAGTAGCCGGTGAAAGTCGCCCGAAGCGACCAAAGACACAGTCGGCTGGGAAAGATTTTGCCTCTGTATTTTGGGATGCACTTGGAATAATTTTCATTGACTATGCTGAGAAGGGAAAAACCATCAATGTGAATATTATATACCAGGTGTGTACAAGTATGAAATGCGGATTTCAGACAACAGATGGTGCACCAATGCAGTTTGTGCTATAAAGATTTGACACTGCGCCCATTTTGTTGTGTCATCAACAAGTGTCAGACGCGCACGAGTGATAAATTGGAAAAGTGTGTGCATAGTGTGTGTTGTGTTCAATATGTCGAAATTTATACCGAACAAAGAGCATTCGCGGACAGCATTAATTTTTTGTTTTCATTTGAAAAAAAACTGCTATTGAATCATACCGATTACTTCGAGAAGCTTATGGTAAACACACTCCATCAAGATACGTATGAACGATGGTTTCGGCGTTTCAAAAGTGGTGACTTCGATGTTGCAGACAAGGAACGTGGAAAACCGCCAAAAAAAAATACGAAAATGTGGAATTGTTGGACGAAGATGATTCGCAAACACAAAAACAACTCGCCGAGCAATTGGGCGTTAGTCAACAAGCTGTTTCCAATCGGCTACGAGAGATGGGAAAGATTCAGAAGACCGGTAGATGGGTACCACATGAGTTGAACGACAGGCCAATGGAAACGCGCAAAAACACGTGTAACATTTTGCTCGCTCGGTACAAAAGGAAGTCATTTTTGCATCTTATAGTTACAGGGGATGAAAAGTGGATTTATTTTGAGAATCCCATCGATGGGTCACGCACTTACTGAGCAGCGCTTTAGTTCGTACGAAGATGTGAAAAAATTGGCTCGATGAATGGTTCGCAGCAAAAGGGGAAGATTTTTACTGGTGTGGTATTCACAAATTGCCCGAAAGATGGGAAAAATGTATAACACGCGATGGAACATACTTTGAATAAAGCATTTTTTTATCATTCTTCCGAATTTAACATGTCTTTTTAGAAAAAAAAATCCGCATTTCATACTTGTACACCTGGTAAAGTTATTCATGCGTTTGAAAGCAGAAATCACAAAAAAAAAACGGCCCCCAAATAAACAAGAAAAAAAACATATTCTTTTCATCAAGACCGTGTCACAAGTCAATGGTTACGACGGCAAAATTGCATAAATTGAAGTTCGAATTGCTTCTTCATCCACCGTATTCTCCAGATTTGGCCTCCAGCGACTATCATCTATTCGCAAACTTCAAAAAAATGCTCGCGGGAAAGAGATTTGGCTCTAATCAAAAAGTTATCGCCCGAAACTAATGCCTATTTTGAAGGTAAAGACAAATCCTTCTACAAGAAAGGTATAGAAATGTTAGAAAAGCGTTGAACTGATTGTATCGCTCTTGAGGGAGACTATATTGATGAATAAAGTCGAATTTTATGAAAAAAAATGTGTTTTAAGTAGCTAGACCAAAAACTTGCCAACCTACGTGTTATATTACAAAAACCTCTCTCATACGTAAAGGAAAATATTTTTTCATAGTTTTTTTTTTATACCAAAACTCTCAAACGTAATGCACTCGTGATAATTTTCGCTCAATCTACACTTTAAGAAAACTTTTTCAAAATTTTTTGATAGGTACTTTACAAGATTTTACAAAGAAAAGCGTGCGCAAGTATTACATCATATATATTTTTGAACTCGTGCTTTCACAAGCTTTCATTTGACACCCCACTCAATGACCTGGGTATTTTTTTTCCCTTCCGATTTCATCCCATATACCAGATAAATTATCAAACGTAATGCACTCTTGATAATCTTCGCTCAATCTACACTTTAAGAAGAATATTCCAGAATTTTTTCATAATTTTTTGATAAGTACTTGAGGTAGGGTTGAGGGGCTAGAGATTTTTGGCCATTTTTTTTTAATAATGCAAAGAAAAGTGTGCGCAAGTGTTACATTATATATATTTTTGAACTCGCTTTTTCATTTGATACTGACACTCGATGAACTGGTAAATTTTTTTACTTCTGATTTCATTCCCCAAAACTAACATAAGTTCAAATTTAACTTTCAAAACTACACGGCTCTGATTGGGCCATCAATTCTTATAATTGTGCCAAATTTTAACCTTATATATCAAATAGCTTCGGAGAAAATCGGGTGTCACAGACGGACAGACAGACACCGAAGTAATCCCATAAGTGTTCCGTCCGGAACACTAAAAATGACATCTCATCTGATTATACATTAATAACAACGAAATAGCAGGCAAACAAAAAAGATACTTGTCAAATTTGTTTAGAGGAGTTATCGTAAGTATGATCTTTTCGAATGTATTTTTACAAAAGGTTAATTATATACGTAAAAAAAAAACAAAAAATGCATACCTTGGCTTTATGAGAACTTTTCATACTTTACTGACCAACTTGGTGAATAACTAAGTAAAGTTTGCATTTCCTTTAAATTTTTTGACTCAATTAAAGCTTCATTGGAAGATTTTCGACAAAATATTTTCTGTATATGATGACTGATACATTAGAATAATCAGAAACTAATATATATTTGAATAAGTCATATGAATAAATATATATATACAGGCTGAAGAGATGTAATATAAAAAGTAGAATATAACTTATTGATAATTGCTTTCGGGCAGGCTGGCTTGTTTACGTTACGTAGATTAAATTATATTTAAGTCACCGTTCATTAACGGTATCAAATGACAAAACCATTGAGATTATTTTATGTACTGATACATGGCCATATATTACTTAAATAACATTTGTGTAACCGATATTTTGGTACGCACTAGTTTTATTTAGAGAGCCAATTTTATAAAAAAAGATATATGTGTATATATATATATATATATATATATATATATATATATATATATATATATATATATATATATACTACCGTCAGAAAGTATTTGCCCACCTAGAAATTGTAACTGCCAAAATTTAATACCTAATTAAACCCTTTTATTATATTAGGTAAATTTAATTGTTCTCAACAAGTATCCATCATAAAAATTGTTTAGATAAGCCCTTTTGGTGAAATCAATTAGAACAAATTTCCAAGTTTGGCATGATAATCGTTTTGAGCGATTTCTGAGAACTCCAGTTGAAGTAAGAACTCATTTCAAGTTTTTAGGAATTATGGAAATTCCTAGTGACATTTTTACGATAAAAAACTATGCTATAAATACCATTCGCAAACAGAAGTTTCCGTTGAAAATCGGCTCTGATAATTACGAGACATCAAAATGGTCACTCGAGTCGACAAATCGCGAGTGATATGCGGATGCCAAGGAGAATGGTGGCCTACATCGTAAAAAATTTTCTGCAAGACGTAGAATCTCAACCAAACACGTTCAGGAAGGCCTCGAAAAACGACTCCCGCTGAAGACAGAGCTATAACAATGCCCAGCAGACGCAATCGCCGCCTAACCGCACCAGAAATCACGGCTCAAGTAAACCTGGAGCGGCTCATCCCCATCAGCGTAACAACCGTGAAGAACAGGTTAGCAGAACGTGGACTACAAGGGAGAGTTGCAGTGAGGAAACCACTTCTTAGGGAAGTGAACAAACGTAAACGATTAGAATGGGCTCGAGAACATGAAAATTGGACATCAGAACAATGGAATTCCGTCCTTTGGAGCGACGAATCTAAATTCGAAATTTTATATGGTACATAACAATTTGTTTGCCAGAAGTCAACGATCAAATCAGGAAAAACAACCGAAAACGTCACATCATTCTTTGTCATGACAATCCAAGCTCTCACGCACCACGTCAAACAATTGATTATTTGACGGAAAAAAACATCGGATTAATGTCTCATTGTCCGTTTTCACCTGATTTGTCGCTTAACGACTTCTTCTTATTCCTGAATGTCAGCGTTGACAGCGATTTTTATCACCTCAAGAAGCTGTTGAATCCTTCCAAAAACATGTTTTTGAGGTACCAACTTCAGAGTGGAAAAAATGTTTCGAGAATTGGTTCGAACGCATGCAAAAGTGTATAAATCTTAAAGGCGAATATTTTGAGAAACAATAAAACGATTTGTACCAAAATATTTTTTCTTTTATTATTTTTGTAAAAACTTACAATATAGCCCTCGTACTTATTTTAAGAGCAACCCTTATTTCAAATGTGATTTGATAAATCATTATGTATGTCATTGTGATAAAAAAAATGGTCATTGTGACAGCATTTTCTGTAGAAGAGGCGACAGGTTACGCATATGTTGTTTTCTATAGAAACGAGATACATATACTTGTACCGATTGTTGGAATATGGTCTCGTATCTATCGATCATCTCATTACCTTTATATCTCTCGTCCCTGGTCATCAGAGACTTCTCCAGATCCTTTTGTCAAAAAAATAATATTCTGCACTAGCACCAAGCCGCAGCCGCATTCCTCCTGGGTGGAATGCGGCCGCGCGCCGTCCGCGTTTCCGAGAATTGACCACCGACCTTTCGTCGGGGTTCTCGACGTCGTCGTCTTCGTTCGATGGCCGAGAAAATGACGGGTTTATTCTCGACCAGATTTTCACTTTTTCATTAGCTTTATAGGTCTGACACAATGATTTGCGTTAAGTTCAGCCTGTATAGGTTTTGGCATATCTCGAGAACCCTCGCACAAATTGTATAGCACTTAGCACTATTGCATAAAACATGCCCAAGAAACATATAAATTGGGGATATCAGCGCAACAATGAAGTAAGCCAGATTGCTTTCTACGTAAAATTTTTACTTATGCAGCAATAATTGATTTAAAAACTGTTATTATTGAAATTCAATAAGAGCTTGGTTATTTCGGAATGCGCATTATAATGCAACATTTACTGAATAGGTGCAACTTTGACCAATATTACAGAGTGTAGAAAAATAATAAGAATTGACTCATATCGTACATTACACAAGTAGCATCAATAACCCAACTATACCTGACAAACAAACTGTTAACCTGAGCTCTCTATGCTTGAACTAACCTGTGATTTCGCCGAGTTAACCTCCATCTGGAAAAGAGGCCACGCCACGCCGACCGCGGCAAGAACGACCGTGCAGTAAACAACGTTGAGCAGGAGCTTTGGCCTGCCGTTTTACTGACGATGGTAGTTAGCTCTTGGCTTCATCAACAAATATAAAACAAATGTCTTTTACTCCCGATTGTCGATCATGATTAAGATTTCAGAACGAAATGGCGGCTTTCCTTCCCGGATTTCGTTCATTGAAAATATGTTACTTATCATAACTCAATTTTTTTAGCAGATTCTGCGGACTAAATAAAAAAAAAGAAAAAAACGGTCAAGTGCAAGTTGAACTTGCGCAGTTAGTGTTCCGTCCGTTGATTGATTTTAAAATAAAAAATTTTGTTACGGAGGTATAAAATGATCAGTGACGTCACAAAACACACCCCAAATGAGTTTTTCAACAAAGTTTTGTTTCCTTTACTGAAAACTGATGACCTTGAAATTTTTGTTTTTTCTTATATACCAAATAAATTATTAAAGTTAATGCATTTATGATAATTTTCGTTCAATTTACACCCCGTGGAGAATATTCCAAAATTTTTTCAAAATTTTTTGATCAGTACTTCTTGAGATTAGGAGACAGCGATTTTTTAAAAGTAATACAAAGAAAAGTGTGCGCAAGTATTATTTTATATATGTATGTACGTATGTATATATATATATATATATATATATATATATATATATATATATATATATATATAATATATATATTACTCTTGTTTTCACAAGCTTTCATTTAACACCCACACTCGATGATCTAGTAAAATTTTTTTTTTCACTTTCGATTTCACTCCCTTAAGTCAAAATTTAACTTTCTAAACTACGTGGCTCTGATGAGGCCATCAATTCCTATATTATTACCAAATTTCAACTTTCTATAACAAATAGTTTCGGAGAAAATCGGTGGGACAGACAGACACCGAAGTCATCTTATACATGTTCCGTACGGACCACTAAAAAATGAAATTAAGACTACGCTGCCATCACCACGGTTGGTTGAATTAAAATTACATCAAGAATGGACAACTTTAATTATGATGAACGTATTTTCCAAAATATTTTGACACTGCCATTTCCGTTGTAACTGCATGTTGCCACTTTTACATAAAAAAAATTAACAGATAGAGGCGGGGCAGCTCATTTATACTGTTCAGGTTAGTTCACTATAAACACCCAACGTGTAAAGATGTCACTTTCTAGACGTCAGTCCCTAACAACAATTGAATACGAGGGCCGCCTTTTAAGTTTTTACAAACGACCACTAGATGGCGCTAATGAGATGTGACATTACCATTATTGTAAAATTTGGCACTTGTTATTCAATACAATTCGCTAAGTAGTTTGTTTACAGTGAGCGTTTAAAAAAAAACAGTTTTGTGAATAAATGGAAATTTCACGTGAAGGTTTTCGTTGGAAGATTTTTTACAATTTTAGTAAAGACCTAACTCAATAACAATGCTTCGAATCGCTTTGTTCAACTTTTGGTAATAAACCACCATCAGAAAAGACTGTTTACATTTGGTTTGCGGACTTTCATCAGGGTCGTAGTTCCGTCAGCGATGAATTTTGTGAAAGTCGACCAAAATCGATTATTGTTTCAAAAAACATCGATGCTCTGCGTAACGTGATTAGAAAAGATCGGCGACTTACCGTGAGATAGAGGCATCTGTAGGCATATCGAAGACAGCAGTACATTTGATTTTGCATGAGCATTTAGCTGAGAAAAGGATCTGTTCCCGATGGATGCCGCATCATTTGACCGAAACTGAAAAACAGGCTCGTGTCAAAATCCGTATACAACATCGTAACACTAGACGAAACTTGGATATATTCGTACGAGCCGAAAACTAAGCAACAATCAACTGGTTGGGTGTTCCAAGATGCACTGAATCCAAGAAAAGTGGTTCGCTTGTATAGCACTTCCAAGAAAATGATCGCTTGTTTCTTTGGTTATACTGGACATGTTACAACCATTCCTTTAGACGAACGAAGAACAGTTAATGCTGAATGGTATACAACAATTCGTTTGCAAGAAGCTAGCGATGAAATCAGGGAAAACAACCGAAAACGTTGCATCATTCTTCATTATGACAATACCAGCTCTCACACAGGATATCAAACAATTGATTATTTGTTGTTAATGTCTCATTGCCCCGATTCACCTGATTTATCGCCTAGCGATTTCTTTTTGTTCCCGAATGCCAAAAAAAATGCAGCGATTTTCATCACCTAAAGAAGCTGTTGAATCCTTCCAAAACCATGTTTTTGAGGTACCAACTTCAGAGTGGAAAAAATTGGTTCGAACGAATGCAAAAGTGTATACATCTTAAAGGCGAATATTTTGAGAAATAATAAAACGATTTGTACCAAAATTTTTTCCCTTTCATTATTTTTGTAAAAACTTAAAAGGTAGCCCTCGTATATAGTACTTATCTTGTAAGGTTTTTTAGAATTATGGTTTAAAAAGTCGTATTTTAACCTAAAAAGGTTTATAAGGGCAAATGATTTTTAGGGACACCTTGTATAGATTAAAATATTCCAATAAAAAATTACTTAATACATATATTAGGTTATCGAACCAGTATTGAGACTTTTACAGTCAAAATTTAGACAATTGTTAGTTTATATTTTGAAAACACTTTATTAAACCAAGTATGTGCCATTTTGTTGGATGACCTTCTGCCATCTTTCTGGCAACACCATAATCCCGTCCCTGCAGAACTTCTGTGGTTACTGAGCAAAGAATTGTGATAAGTAGTTTTCACAGAACTCTTTTGAAACTAACTTAACACCATGTCCGGGCTATACATGGAAGCATTGAGAAACTTTCTGGTCAAACTCTCTCAATTTTTGCCGAGTTGTCAAACCAATCTGTGTGGTCTGGCGTTGTCATGGCCGATTTCTTTCGATCGTCATTTTTATCGCACGTTATTTTCATACGTGATTCATTTTTCATTACTCGTGATCAACCGCTTCAGAAATAGTTCGATCTCGTAACGTTTCTGTAGAGACTCCCAGATGGAAATTCGATCATCGTCAAATCATGTGGCACCCAAACCTCGAGTTTCTTTTTATGGCCAGCTTTCTCCAGGCGATTTAAAACTGTTTAATGGATGTTTAGTTTCTAGTTCTGCCAAAATTCTTTCAACTTTTTCTTTCATTATTCGAACAATGGGAAGAGCATCTCTGACATCGAAATATCCAGAACGATAGCGACTAAACTATCTTTTGGCTGTTGCATTTGATAACATATCTTGACCATAAACAGCACAAATTCCTTCGTAGGCATCCGCAGCATTGATGCCTTTATAGAAATTGTGAAATACACTCTGTTAAGTAAGAACGTGTCCACGATAATTCATTTTTGTTAAATGCGATTCTAGCGATTCAACAAAAAATCAGTAGAGGGAACCTTTGTCTACGACGCATTTTAGTAAAAGCATCAGTCGATTCCGAACTTTCGTCGAAATCACGTAAAATTTAAAACGAGTCACTTGCTTGCGCGTCGGTTCAAGACAGTCTTTCTTTGTTTCCATCCAAAGGGGCCTAAAAAGACCTATTCCGCGCCGGCTATTAAAAAGTCGGTATCATTTGTGAAGAAGTGGGTAAATCATTTTAATGACGAAAAATGTCGAACGACTTGCCAAAACGTGGCTCGGAAGGCAAATTTACTCCAAAAGTCGAAAAACGAATCGTGTCTTTGTTTTCACGGGACCCGAAATTGACGCTGCGTCAAGGAGTGGCAAAATTAAGAAAATCGGGTTTGAATGTATCCGATGAGACCATTCGACAACATTTTCGCGTTCATGATGTCAATCAAATTCCGAAGCACGTTAATGAAACCTTTGCTGGGCGAAAATCACGTCGCGAAGCGGCTCACTTGGGCCCACAATAAGATAATAAAGTGGACCTCACAATCGCCGGACGCCAACCCTCTTGAAAATGTTTGGTCCCTTGTAAAAAAAAGCTCAGAGGAAAGACTCTGAGAACTTTGACCAGGTTGTCCTTTGAGATTTGCAAAATTTGTAGAGTATGCAGAAAACCTCGTCGACAGCATGCCTCGAAGATGCCAGGCGGTTATTGATGCGGGTGGCGATTGGACAACTTACTAAGGTAATTGCGCCGTTGTTAACACATCAAAGAATACAGTGATGGCAAAAAGTGTTCTCGAAACATATTTTTTCAACAATACGAACCGTCACATTCTTACTTGACAAACTGTATTGCGAACTTTGTAGAAATTTCACGCATCTTCAAGACTCTCTTTAAGCCTGAATAATCGAATTTTTCGCAAGTCTACTACTATCAAATGCCAGCTTTTAACTAGCGCTAAGTATGGCCCGATGGGACCTACATTACCTGAGATATGTGACACTATAGCTATCTAAAAAAAAAACACCTCAATATGGTTTTTGTAAGCACAGATCTCAACAAACTATGTCACACATCTTTAAAACCACACAACTGCAGTAACGGAATGGGAATCTTGGAACATTTTAAGAAACATCGGTGAGTTACTTCTTTGTTTCATGAAAAGTGTTAGAATGAAAAAATAATGAGAAATAATGTGAAACGGCAATAGGAAATAGGTAAAACACTTACCTATTTGAATTTTTTGCATGATTGAATTTCAACTCTTACCTGGAAAAAAAGTAAGTATTAAGTATAAAATATATTAAAAAATTATATCTGATAATATTGGGTTCTCGAAAAAGTACCGGACCTTTTCGTGTCAAAATTCCAGTAGACATTATTATGTAAATAACGCAAAATTTATAGGCTTTCCGTTGCTTGTTGACTACGTGGGTAACGCACAGGGTCGAATCTGCATTAAAGTAAATTAAAATTATAAATTATTTTCAGATCTTAACCAGAATAGAAATAGAAAATTTGTTTTTGCTGTCATTCTCCTTCGGTTAGTTCGCTTGTTTTTTTTAATGAATTAGTTTTGCCAAAGCCCTTTTTTATAAGTTTTGAGAGGTGTACAGCTCGCAGGCTCCAGGATAATCCCTACAAGTTCACTGCTTACGAGAAAGTTTTGTAGCGTTAAATTCTTCTTGGTTACTATCATCCTAAGACAGATTTTTTCTAGGTCTTTGTTAAGATGCACAACTTTCTGCTATCTGCGAATCCTTACAACAGTAGGTGAAGTTCTAGAGTTCAACGTAAATGGAGAAATATTGCTTGGATTTTTGGTCTCTTCCAATAGATCTTGAATGTAAAAAAGAAGGAGAACGGGTAACGGTATAGAGCTCCGGAGGACATCAGAGTTGATAGTAAAGGTGTCGGAAGGTTGTCAGATATGATCTTTACAAATTTTATTTCTTAAAGTATACCCCTTAAACTCAGAACAATCATCACTACTAGAACTTCTCCATGGACACCAAATAACGCTAAAAACATTGAGAAGAAAAATATGTAATGACCAAAAATAACGAGACTAACAGATTTATTTAAAAAATGTTTGAGTATTTATATCCTGAACAGGTTTTATTATGCTTTAAGTTAAAGATTTTAATATGTCACTTCTGAAAAATTAAATTGAAACCTGTTGTGAGGGTCTAAGAAATATAAATTTTAACAATGGATCTTACAGAGTTTTCTAGCATATATAACATAATATGACATATTCCATACGTATTATGGAAAATTAAGAATACAGAAAAAAGCAACTACTGCAAAGAAAAGTCAACTTTATTTCCCAATTTTGTGAGAACCCGCGTTTAGGACATTAGTAAAGGGAGATGTAGATAGGACGTACATATCTAGATCATTACAAGTATGTTCGTACACTGATGTAGCGGGGTTTTAATTAAGAAATTAGTCGAAGGGATAAGTCCGTGGAATATAGCAAATCTGATAGATTGTGAAGGGACGTGAAAGTTTATTTGTAATAATACCTCAGCGCTGCCGATAGGAGATCAACATATCGTAAATAAGAATTATACTAACGTATTAAGTAACGATGGCGCACAGTAGGACAAAACACTCGAAAAATGGAAAAAAAAAAACATCCTAAAGTACTTCGGTAATATCAGTTACTTACTTGTGCCAATTCCAATGTATTTTTTTCGTGCTGAATCGAATAGACCAATTTTCAAGTCCATAGGACCAGCTGGTGCATGCCAATTTATTCAATGTTATTATTACCCATAAAACGTGGTTTTTCTTAATATTTTCAAAATTAGTGCCAATTTTAATGTATTTTCATGCTTAATCAAACTATTTTAGAGTCACTAGGATGAACTTATGTGAAAATAGAGTAAGAATACTATTTCAAAACTAGAGTTTTATTTAAGGAGGAACCAGAGATCACTGCTTGCATACGATTGTTGTATGGAAATATTCTTTAGAGCTAGTGAACTCTAAATTGCTTATAACATTTTTCGATGTTTTTATTTTTCAAGGAACTACTCAAAATTAAGCAATGATAAACTACATTTTTGTATAAATTATATTCTATAGATTTTTATGTCAGGCAAATAGCTTAGTTGCTAGAGTGCTTTGAAATTTAATGAAATCTCGGACATAACGCTAAGCAACTCCCTCATTTCCCACAAGGAGATCTATTTTCTGGTCACAAATGTAGGTTAATAATTTCAGTAAATATAAACTAATTAAATTGTTTTAAATAAGGATATTGTGAAAATAGAACTCCGAGCGAGAAATGAGGAAGAGTTCTTGGCTTAGTACTATGTCCGAAATTCACTGAATTTCAAAGCGCTCTCGCGGCTAAACCAACTAAAAAAACCTATAGAACATAATCTGTTGGAAATTTATGTATATATGTTATTTGTAGTTTATTTTTGTACGGGAATGCTTTTATCGGAAAGTTATAAGCGAGAAATTGAAAAAATAGCATTTTTTCGCAGATTCTTGCATTTTACTCAAAACTCACAACATTTACGAGGTAGCAAAGTTGAAATTCAGATTCAGCACCCCAAAAAACATAAAGCACAGTTGAGAAAAACCATATATGTTTTTTTCCTGAAATGACCACTTTTGAGCCCTGTTTACTCTACTATCACCTGAAATCGCATTCGGCATTGTGGGAAATCGAACCTATACCTACTATCTAAGCAAACAAGAGGTTTTTTTTGCAGGCGAGTGGAGCTAGTCTTCAAAACTCAAGGAAAACGAAAACTATCAACATACTGCCATTTCCATGGAAGTAAAAAAGCGGTCATGTAATAAATATATACAGCAATCTACTCATGTTCGCTGCATGATTGCTTAATTTTGACGAGCTCCTTGAAGAATAAAAACCGTTGAAAAACGTTATAAGCAGTTTAGAGTTCACTATCTCTAAAGAACATTTCATACAAAAATCGTGTGTAACCACTGATCCCTGGTTCGGGCTACTGGAAGAGCCTTTTTTATTCTTATGTGAACGCTACTGAAAAAAAGATTCTCGAGGTAGGAAAATTTGGGATTTAAACTACAATAAAAATTAACAATAATCATTTTTAAGAATGTTTTGAAATTTAGGGTTTTTTCTACTGTGCGGCGTCTGAGATTTATCTAGAAGAATGTTTAGCTTCACACTTCTACGAGGAAATAAGCCCATCCTTTTTGAATTCAAAAAATTTTGATTCTTTAGACATTTTCTAATTGAATTATATATTTATTATAGATGATATTCCATACAATTGCACCATATTCTACCTCAAAGAGTACAAATCTATATCTATATATACTATAAAAAACAACGCTTATCACGCTACCAATTTACGTGTTTCTTTTTTAATTCATACATATATTCTCATGTCAGGTTTTAGTATATATGTTGTTATGTTAGGTAACATAAGGAATAAGCAGTGACGATAATAGTGAATTAAGTCGGAAGAAAGTATTCCGCCAGCGCGTTCTCTTGCAAAAAAAACCTAAACGATAATTCTGTAGTCCACGCGAGCGGAGCCACGGGCACAGTCAGTAGTTTTATAAAAAGAAAAATATCAAATATTTTTAGATAATTAAACGTACTATATTTTATTTGGCAAGAAAATCACTTTGACTTTTGCATTTTGTATAATGTGATATAAATAATCAGTATACCAAACAGCAATATATTGCAAACATTATTTGCAAACAAATAGGTAAATACACATTTAAATAGAAAAAAATAATAATTTAGTGAATTGAAGTTTTCTAGCCTTCATTAATGAAAATTCTTGAGTAATACCGTGAATATCAAGTTTATCCAAAATATCTGACTCTATTTGGGTTTACGGGCGAATGTTACGCGTACCATGGACAGTTAAATATACCAACGAATCGATATCGAACCAACTAAATATGAAGAACAGACTGTTAGCTCAAATAAACCGAATGTACCTAAAATACTGCGGGCATATAGCTAGGAAAACTGATGCGATAGAAAGGCTCATCATCTCGGGAAAAGTAGACCACTAGGCCGCCCCCCACTAAGATGGACCGATCAAACAAAAGCAATCATAGAATTGATTTCCATGAATCTATGGAAGCCGCCCAAGACCGGGAAGGCTGGAGAACAATAGTAACAGCTACTACTTAGTGCCACCAAATTCTTTCGAGAATAATAGGACCCAAGAAAAACAGTTACTTTGGTTCTTCATCTACATATATTATAAAACCCAGCATCTCTCTGTCTGTCTGTCTGTCCGTTAGTGCGCTTATCATTCGAGAACCACTCATCCGATTTACATGCTTTTTTTTTAATTTATACGTTTTCTGGCCAGGTTTTAGTATATATTTTTTACGTTAGGTAACATAAAGAATAAGCAGCGACGATAATAGTGAATCAAGTCGGAAAAAAGTTTACTGTCAGTGCGTTCTCTTGCCAAAAAACTTAACCAGTAATTCTGTAGTCCATGCGAGTGCAGTCGCGGGCACAGCTAGTATAAAATAAAACATTGTTAGTATTTGAATATTTGTAAAAACCCCAGCGTCCTAATAGCATTACTACAGGTGCTATTAAGACAATTTTTAGGAAAAATAGGCATAAAATAGAAAAAAAATTTGACGCAACTATTGTATATATAATAAAATTTTTATTTTTCACAAATACATTATAGTTTTAATAAATTAAAAAAAGTATACTAAAAAAATTTTTTTTCTCAGTCAAGAATCGTCCAACAAATAAACAAATTATTTTTTATTGTTAAGAAAGGTCATAGCTAAGTCGCCACATATGGAAAAATTTTAAAGTTTTTTTGTAGAAGTGACAGCCGTTTTGTGCTTTAAAAATTTATAAAAAATGAACGATGCACCAAGTCGAAAAAACAGTATGTCAAGTTCAATATAATATTATAAAGATTATGTGGTATAAATTTTATCAAAATCGGTTCAGTAGATCTCGAGATATTTTGTCCCCACTCCAGAAGTAGCCGCTTCATCACCAGCAGACTTCAGCGCCACCTCGACTCCCTGGACTCCTGGTTTGACCGCTGGAGGATCAAACTCAACCCCGCCAAGACTCAAGCCATCGTCTTCTCTAAGGGCAGCGGCACTTCTCATGGACATCTCCAGCTCCAAGGCTCCCGCATCCAATGGGCCAAGTCCATCAAGTACCTGGGCGTCCAGTTTGACCGACAACTCGTCTGGAAGGACCAAGTTTGCACTGCAACCAAGAAGGCGAAGCAACTACTGGGCAAACTCTATCCCATCCTGAATCGCTCCAGTAAGTTGCTGCCACGGACCAAGCTTCTGATATACAACACCATGGTAAAGGCAGGCCTCACCTACGCCTGCCCCACTTGGTGCCAGCTCTCCAAAACAAGGAGAGCTCAACTTCAAGCAGTGCAGAACAAGGCCCTGAGGACGATCACGGGAGCCCCATGGTTCATGAGGAACCGACAACTCCATAGGGACCTCGGTGTGCCTACCGTAAAGGCACACATGAGGAAAATCCAACAGAAGTTCCTGGAGAAGGCGTCCCAGCACCCCAACCCACGCATCAAGGACGCCTTCCGACTCCCACCTCACGCCAGCCGCCAGTTCCCGAGACCGTCCGACCCGCTGCTCTCGGACAAAGACGATGACCCCCCTCGCCCGCTGTGACTAGAAGACTGTCATTCTAGGTTAAGTTATAAATAGTCCTAGTTTAAGTTAATGTTACATACTAATTTTAAGTTAGCGTAAGTCTTAGACTAAGGTAGTTTTAGTCTTAGTTTTAAGGCTTAGCATTAAGAAATTCATGTATATATAAACACATTTCCTAGGTTAAGTTAGTATAGGATCACTAGTATAAGAGCTTAGGTTAAGTTAGTATAAGCATACATTCATGATTAGAAAATTTTCATACTTTCAAAATTGTAAGAAAGAGGCTTTGGCTATCTTAGTATTCAATAAAGACAGTGATGAGATATTTTGTCCACCAGTTTGAAAAAAGCAGTCTCGAGAAATATCACAAAATAAAAATAGTGCCGCGTCCATGCTTCAATCTGCGATGCCATTTTGTAAAGCTTAAAAGATATTAAAAAATATAAATAATAAATCTAACAAAAAAAATTGATTTTTTGAAAATTTCAAGGTGACGTAACCCCTTAAAAGCGTCACATTTTTTAATAACTATGTTATCAGGATGATAATTAAAAGTAGTGAAAAATTAAAAAAAATAATATAAGGTCTTCTTCAGTAAGCCCTAGCCCAGATAATTTATGCAATAAAACAAGGTGATCGACTTAGTCGACGACCTTAAAAAGTCTGAGAATACTACATCAATTTGTTTATCATATATTGGGTAACATAGACCAGATTACTTTCTTTACTAGAATTATTTAAAAAAAACGTGCTAATTACTAAAGAAAAGTGCTTTATAGGAGAAATTAGCTGTTAAATGTGAATAAAGATGCAATCATACACCAACAAATTACAGACCTTTACACACGCTATATTTTGAGGTGTACTATATCAACCATCATTGTGAAGCCCACTGTAAGTATGCGGCATGCGGTGTTACTATCGCTCGACCTTGATAAACTTTAGATAGTAATTCCCATTCATAGAAACGACGAGACCATTGTAAATTTCATAAGCTTAAAGGAAGTGTACATTTGTTCTTGACAAGGAAAAAATATTTTACACGGGCTGCCCACACTGTGTTGGCGGATAAGGCACGGTTTCTTCGGAAAAAAGCTGGATGATGTAGTAATATCTTATGTATTAAAAATTAATTATTAATTAATTATTGCAAAGTACTACAAGAAAATAATAGTATTATAACTCATTTAATTATATATGAAGGACATTGCAAGCAGGTTTTTACACTAAATTTTGGTTGTTACGATTCTGAATGGAACACTAAAAAATAAAATTGTCTATATTTTCAATTTTAAAATTAATCAATTTTTACTTTTCAAACTCTCTGATTAATCTTGAAAAAACCGGTCAAGTGCAAGTTGAACTTGCACAATTAGTGTTCCGTACGTTGATTGCTTTTAAAATAAAAAATGTTGTTACGGTAGTATAAAATAATCACTGACGTCACAAAACACAACCCAAATGAGTTTTCAACAAAGTTTGTTTCCAATCTTTACTGAAAACTGATGACCTTGAAATTTTTGTTTTTTTATATGCCGGATAAATTATTAAAGGTAACGCACTCGTGATAATTTTCATTCAATCTACACCCCGTGGAGAATATTCCAGGATTTTTTCAAAATTTTTTGATCAGTACTTTCGAGGAGGACAGCAATTTTTCGCGATTTTTTAAAAATAATACGAAGAAAAGTGTGCGCAATTATTACATTACATATATATTTTTTACTCGTGTTTCCACAAGCTTTCATTTGATACCACACTCGATGACCTACTAAAAATTTTTTTTTTCACTTTCGATTTCACCCCCAAAATTAACCCCTTAAGTCAAAATTTGACTTTCAAAACTACATGGCTCTAATGAGGCCATCAATTCCTATATTATTACCAAATTTGAACTTTCTATGTCAAATAGTTTCGGAGAAAATCGGGTGTGACAGACAGACGGACGGACAGACAGACAGGCACCGAAATCATCTTATAAGTGTTCCGTACGGAACACTAAAAATGAACATGCGTAAGGGCTTACATACGCCTCGAATTTTCAAAATTCGATTTATTTTTTTTTACGAATTTTTATTCTGTTTACTTCTAAGAATTACTCAATTTTTTCTTTAAGAAAACACCATTCCATTACAATGTTATAGCATTAAACGTGACCTGGCATCGGATTGGGACCGCTACTTTTTGCAGCGCCCATTGTATGTAACCCCTAAATCACTTTTTACTTGAGTACTTCTTTATATTAAGTGTACAAATTAATTTCTAAGCCCTTAGATTAACTTCGACATTTATTTGTAAAAAAAGCTAATGCATATTTGACATCTTTCAGGCATTTGTGAAACCCCAGAGCGGAAAAATGATCGCGGATTCCAAAGTAGAATCAAACTGGCCAAGTGCAAGTCGGATTTGCACAATTAGTTTTTCGTATCGGGATTGATGAAGTATCCTATGAAATTCAGTCACACGGGGCACTCCATTCCTCTAACATCGTCACTAAATTTGTTGGGCATTAATTTGGGAGCAAATATGTCCTGGCATGAACATGTTGCAGGCATAGCAAGGAGAGCTTCTCAAAAGTTGGGAATATTATTTCGAACCAGAAAGCTTTACACTCCACAACAACTGTTAATTCTCTACAAGGCTCAAATTCGACCAACTGTGGAATACTGCTCTCATGTTTGGGGCTCCGCTCCCAAACATATACTGCATTTGTTGGATTCTATTCAAAGAAGAGCTGTTCGTCTGATTGGAGACCCGGAGAACGGTTGGCGACTTGAGCCTATTCTACAAGTATTTTAATGGAAAGTGTTCGAAGGATGTAGCCCGCTTAATTCCTCTCAGAGCGGTGTATGTTAGAAATACACGTCGCGCTAGTACTTCACATCCGTATGAGGTTCAGCATGCTACTCCTCGTACAACGCTTTTTAAGCAGTCTTTTATGTGGAGAACATCATCCCTTTGGAGTAATTTGCCCAGGACTGTGTTTCTCACCGAGTACAATTTACAGCGATTCCAGAACAACGTGAATCGCTTTTTCCGCACACATGTCGCTCCTGTGGCGTTTTACGGACTTCCCTGCAGCATGTGTGCCAGACCCATAAAAAAACACACGCTCATTTTCAATATGAGAATTGCCAAGAATATATAAAAAGCGAAATACCTTTGTAGTAGAAGTCTAAAACAAATATTTATTAAAATTATTTTGTCTCAGTACCTATCGGTTGATCACCAGTCATCATGGAAATGTAATGTATGTGTGACTGGCCAAATGCTCAAAGCAGAAATGTACTGAACAATATATGCTTTATTACTGATTGCACCGAATACATATTCATATTTCGTAGCTCTTAGTCCCGGTTAAATTCACAACTTTTCACGAAAAAATCTTCACCATAATGTCAAGTCAAATAGTTTAATTTTATACCAGATAAATTATCAAACGGAATGCACTCGTAATAATTTTCGCTCAATCTATACTTTATGGAGAATATTTCAGAATTTTTCTGAAATTTAAAAAAATAATATAAAGAAAAGTTTTCGCCAATATCACATCATATATATTTTCGAACTCGTGTTTTCACAACTTTTCCTTTGACATCCCACTTGATGATCTTAAATTTTTCCACTTCCGATTTCACCCCCCAAAACTAACCTCTTTCACTTTCAAAACTACACGGCTCTGATTGGGCCCTCATTTCTTATATTTCTGCGTGGAAGTATAGTCTGTTTAAAATTGCCTTTTTTTCTTCGGGCCTTTGTGGATATTAGCCAGTAAAAATACCAATATTGCCACGAATTCATATAAAAATAAATGTTTAGAATGGGCATCGGAATAATAGAAAACAGCCTTGTGAACAGATAAATCTAAATTTAAAATTCTTGGTTTCGAAAGACGAGCGTTCGTCGTAGACGGGATGAAGATTGCCTCGTTCCACAGGAAAATAGGTTAATACCGAGTTGCGGTAAGGGTCGGTGAAAG
Organism: Pachyrhynchus sulphureomaculatus; assembly: GCA_019049505.1. Lineage (NCBI taxonomy): Eukaryota > Metazoa > Arthropoda > Insecta > Coleoptera > Curculionidae > Pachyrhynchus > Pachyrhynchus sulphureomaculatus. Next base: position 60,545,244 of record CM032453.1, on the reverse strand, counting down.
GCAATAAAAAGTTCCGAGTTGCAGTACAGACCTTTTCTGAACCCAAAATTAACGGCCGAGTTGCGGCCCGTCACGGACAGGTATACAGCTATAAGTATGCAAGTTATGTGTGAAAATTAAAGCAAACGACATATTTCAGTAATTACTATTTTTGTAAGACATTCATTTGACAAACGTTACAGCATCAATTTCTTTATGTACATATTGAATTATCTCATTTTCTACTACTACCTATTAGTCGAACACTTTGGTGCACTGGTTTGTACAGCGTTGATTTAGCGTATGTTTCAGTCTGGAAACCCTAACCTGAACTAACCTGAACTATCACTAATTTAATGTAATAATATTTAAGAATTAATATTTGATAATTCAACCATACCTACTTACCGATTTGTCGATTACCGCAACTCGGATGAAAGGCAGGTCAAAATATTTACAACTTTCTAAAGGCCATTAGGCGGACCGCAACTCGGTTTCTACGGTAAAATATGAAGGTAGTAATGTGATGATTTGCGACGGTCTCGCCAATACAACTGCCGGAGTTCCAGTTAAAATAGACAGGCTCACAATCATGAGAGAACCATTTGTGTTAAAAGAAAATAATGACCCCAAACACTCAGCTATACCATAAAAAGCTTTTCTTGAAGACAACGATAATAATTCTCTCTGTGCCCAATTTCTAGAAGAGCTATAAAACTAGAAAACGGCAGTTAAACTGAAATGACAATTTATTAAGAAGATCAAGCCTTCCGACAAACAAAATTGTCTAAAGTGCGTGGGAAAAAATTAAATTGTTTTCAGGAATTGCGATAAAAAAAAATATGTCCGAGGATAACAGAAGATGACCATGAACAGGGTTCTACTATATATTACATTTGCAAAGAAAGCGTTTTTTACCATTGTTGGATATACTGAATGTGATAACAGTGGCGTATTAGAAAGAACAAGATAAAATATTGGACATATTCAAAGAAAAAAACGATTTTAAGGGGGTTACATATTCCTTGAATTTTCAAAAATTCGATTTTCTTTTACGGATTTGTAATCTCTATACTTTTAAGAATTATTAAAAAAAAAATAAGAAATTCCATTCCATTACAAAGTAATAACATTAAATATGATCTGGACTCGGACTGTGACCGCTATCTGTCTTCAATATCACTTAGTCAATTTTTAATATTTTTTAATTTTTTTTTTTTAAAATCTTAATAATTACTTTTTCTACAAAATGTCCAGAGGTTTTTTAATTTTTTATACATAATTAAACATAGAATTTTTTGTCGAAGATTGCATACTAAAGTTTAAAACACCGTAAATTTCTTATTTTTGAAAAAAAAACCTTCGATAATTTTTAATTACTACATTATTTTACAAGATTAATTTTTATTTTTGCATATTGGATTATTTTTTGTGCAGTTAACCCGCAGACAAAGAGGCGTCATAGTTTTCATCAACCCGATAAGAAATAATGTTAACATCTTGAAAACAAATTTTAAAAAAAATCTTATAATTTAAAGTACAATATAATCGCCATTCCACTCCATTTTGGAAGCAGGTGATAGACCGATCGATGGACGAGAGAAATTAGTTCTAATGCTAGACAGTACCAGAATCGTGGACAAATTTGCTCACTTCTCTGTATATTAATAAAATTTGCCTTTCTAAGAAGAAAGTCGTTCGTTATTTTTCTCTTGGTGGACTATACACCTAGCCGACGACCGGAATGTAGAATAAGGATCAAAGTATACATTTTTTTATGTTTTTCCCTTATATCTTGTGTTTTTGTGACTACTTCTAGGTTCTCGAGATTTTCTAATTTTGGTTAACTAAATTAGTTGTTATTCTATTATTTTCTTTTCAACATATTTAGCGTCCACTATCAAGCCTATTTGAACGGGCGTTTTCACCGCAAATTTTTTTAAAAAATATATCATTTTTTGCCGGTAACGTTACAGATAGAATCCAGTTAAAATTGAAGTCAAAATTACCGGTAAATTACCTAGAGCCTAAAATTTTCAAAAATCACTTATCTCGTATATGTTTTAAATGTGATTCTTGTTTAAAAAGTTTAAACTTGAATCCTACAGATAACTTTAAGAGGCACTCAACCTCTTCAGTACTCCTTTTTTGATAGAACGTTCTTGCACTTTATCGAATTGTCATATAGTAGACCCCTCTGCTTTATATAAAAAGTTTCTTAATCCTTTTTTAATTGTTTTTTTTTTCTTAATTTTAAATGACATTGTCTTATAAATGACGTAAATATTTAATATTTTCCTTCCCTTGTCACGCCACTGTTAGATAAGACTACATCAGATTATCATAAAGACGGTGTCAACGGCTTTAAAAACGTATAAGTAACATGTAAACAAAGAGGCACGTGCGAGCTTCATCTTTCTTCAGGTTCAACGATTTTTCGGAATGTCCTTTTGACGTTTGTATTTTTCTTGGTGTAGACGTTGTTGGGAAAACCGGTTTTCAATTACAGTTTAAACTATTTTAGAACCCTTTTTGTTTGGAGTTTTTAGAGTTCTTCAAGGGTTTAAGATATCGTAATAGATTACGATTTGGTTGTATCGTTACATTACCATTACATGATCACTTTTATAAAAAAAAAAACGGTCAAGTGCGAGTCCGACTTTCACAATTAGTATTCCATACCGTGATTGCTGAAGTATTCTACGAAATTCACATATTCATCTTCAATATAAGAATTACCAAGAATAAGAAGCGAGACTTTTTTGTAGTAAAAGTTTAAAATAAACATTTACTAGCTAAATATTTGTTGAATTACAAACAAATAAAATATATTTTTTTCTCAGTACCTATCCGTTGCTCACCAGTCATTATGGAAATTTATTTTTTCAGTAATGTACTGAAAAGTATCTGAGTATATTACTGATTGCATCGAATACGTATTAATATTTCGTAGCTCTTCCTCTTCCTATGTGTCTCCTCTGTTGATGTTGGTGTCCACTGTGGCAAATTCCTCTCTATTCTATGCTACATGTATCAGGATGTTCTCGTCGGTATTCGTCCAGTCTTTTATGCCTCTTAGCCATGATTTCTTCTTTCTATTCAAGCCTTGTGTTTCGTCTATTTTTCCTTCCAGTATGAGTTGGAGTTTTTCGTATTTTGTGTGACGCATTATGTGTCCGTGGTAGGCTGTTTTTCTGACTTTAATTGTCTGGACTAGCCATTGTTGAGCATTCATCTTGCTTAGCACGTCTGCATTGGTCGTTCTGCTAGTCCAGCTGATTCTTAGCATTGGTCTGTATAGCCATATCTGTGTAAAGGTCCACGCTTCGCACCCGTCGAGTAGTAGTGGCCAGATGTAGCACTTTAATGTGCGTAATCTTGTAGAGATTGATAACTTCGGGTGACACTAGAACTTTCGCATGTTGATGAAGTTGGCTCTGGCTATCTCAAAGCGTCTTCTAATCTCTTTTCAATGGTCTAACTGGGTGTTGACTTCTCTATCTAAGTACACTACCGTCAGAAAGTATTTGCCAGCCTAGAAATTTCAATGTAACTGCCAAAATTTAATACCTAATTAAACTCTTTTATTATATTAGGTAAATTTAATTGTTCTTAAAAAGTGTCCATCATGGAATTGTTTAGATAAGCTTTTTGGTGAAATCACAAATTAAAAACCAATTAGAACAAATTTCCAAGTTTTGCATGATAATTGTTTTGAGGCGATTTCTGAGAATTCCAGTTGAAGTAAAAACTGATTTCAAGTTTCTAGGGATTATGGAAATTCCTAGACATTTTAGAATAAAAACTATGCTATAAATACCATTGCCCTTTTATTAACCATTCGCAAACAGTACTTTGTCACTGATACAGGCTCAATTGTTTTGTGAAAATGCCAAAAATGAAAGAAGTTTCCGTTGAAAATCGAGCTCTGATAATTGCAAGACATTAAAATGGTCACTCGAGTCGACAAATCGCGAGTGATATGGAGATGCCAAGGAGAACGATGGACTACATCGTAAAAAAAATTTCTGCGGGACATAGAATTCTCAACCAAAAACGTTCAGGAAGGCCTCGAAAAACGACTCCCGCTGAAGACAGAGCTATAACAATGTCCAACAGACGTAATCGCCGCCTAACCGCACCAGAAATCACGGCTCAAGTAAACCTGGAGCGGCTCATCCTCATCAGCGTGACAGCCGTGAAGAACAGGTTAGCAGAAGGTGGACTACACGGGAGAGTTGCAGTGAGGAAACCGCTTCTTAGGCAAGTGAATAAACGTAAACGATTAGAATGAGCCCGAGAACATGAAAGTTGGACATGAGAACAGTGGAGCCTTTGGAGCGTCGAATCTAAATTCGAAATTTTCGGTTCAAATCAACATCAGAAAATCACTTGTGGAAATGTTTACAAGCAGAATGGGTTTAAAATAACCGAAGAAACTCTGAAGAAATTACTGGACAGAATTCCGAAACTCTGTAAAGCGATAATTAAAAACAAAGGAGGTCACATAGATGAGAAAAATCCTGGAAAATCATGAATATTTTTTCTGATTTTCTAGACTGTAAATACATACTGTAAAAATAAATAATAATTCATTCAAATTAATAAAAATATATTATCTGGGTTTTTGTTGTGTTGAGACTGAAATAACTAGGTGGGCAAATACTTTCTGACGGTAGTGTATATGTAACTATGGACGTTTTGGGTGATATTATCGTCGATGGCTATTTGAGCACTGTTCCGCGCATTTCGCCTCGGCCAAAAAGTTTTTGGTTTTCGTGGGGTTTATTTCAAAACCCAATCAAGCTTTTGATTCTGACAGGGCACTTATTAGCTTTGGTAAATCTTCCTCAGACTCTGTCAGAACCAGGGTGTCATCTGCGTATCTCAGACTGTTGACTACACTTCCATTGATTTTAACTCATTTTGAGCATTCTTCTAACGTTGATAATTATATTCCGCATGCATGATAAATAGGAGTGGAGATAAAAGGCATCTTTGACGGACTCCCCTTGTTACGTTGGTATAATTTGTATTGCCATTTTTCGTGCGAACGCATCCATTATAGTTCCAAAATATATTAAGAATAATTATTATGTCTTGTCCACCTAGCCCTACCGTAGCTCTTAATCCCGGTTAAATTCATAATTTTCAACGAAAAAAAATCTCCACTATATTGTCAAGTGAAACTTTTTTTATGCCAGATAAATTATCAAACGTAATGCACTCGTGATAATTTTCGCTCACTTTATGGAGAATATTTCCGAATTTTTTTGAAATTTTTTGACCCGTACTTTTAGAAACAGAGTAGGAGGACAGCGATTTTTGACCATCTTTTTTTAAATAATACAAAAAAAGTTTGCGTATTACATAATATATATTTTGAAACTCGTATTTTCACAAACTTTCATTTGACATCCCACTCGATGACCTTGAAAAATATATATTTTTTTTTCTTACTTCCGATTTCACTCCCTAACCCCTTAAGTCAAAATTTAATTTTTAAAATTACGCGGCTCTGATTGCCATCAAATCCTATATTTATGCCAAATTTACACTTTCTATGTCAAATAGGTTCGGAGAAAATCGGGTTACAGACAGACACCGAAGTGATCCCGTAAGTGTTCAGTACGGAACACTTTTTTACATAAGAGTAACTTTCTCTTGCACAATCCCACAATTATTACATTTTAAATGTTTTCAACCAAATAGATTGCTGGTCTGAACACTTCTGTTTCTAATTCTTACCATTTTCTAAAAAAACACTGAAAAACCATTATAAAGTTAAAATATATGACATTTACGTCAAAATATTGGAATATATTTTTAATGAGTCTATATTCCTACGTTTTTTACACCTACATGCGGTACATTTCCCACGGTTATTAAAATTTTCTTGGAAATACGCGTGTTGAACACAACTAAATTTTTTATTTCAGATAGTTCATGATGGAAACTAATTTAATGTAGCTATTTTATTTACAATTACATATCTCCTTGGATTATCAAATCAGCCAAAATCTTTAACGAGGCTATGAGCCTAAAAACTGATTTTTGAATTTGTTTCAACTGCAACTCCGAAGCCTTGTAAACATAATATAATGAAATCCCCCCCCCCCCCCCTAACGAATACAATGCTTTCATAGGGAAGTACTGTATTGTTGTAAAATCACCCTCCGAGATTGTCGGTGTGTCCAGCAAGATAACTATCGAACGAAACGCGATCGATTTTAAAGTCAATACTTAAGGTAACCGATAATATTTGAGGGAAATGGGGGGAAGGGGTGAAATGTGTGGGGAGCTATTAAATATTGTATAATTTTAGTAGTATTATCGGAATTTTTGCTGGTTTTTAGTTGTGATAATGAATTTAAACATATTTGATATTAGTTAAACATAAAAAGGTTAAAGGGGTGAAAAAGAGGACAGAGGCATCCTTAGGCATATCGAAGATAGTACAGGGTCAGTCAATGAGAGAGTAAAGTTCATTATCTCATTTGTTTCGGGAATGACGAAATACAATAGTTTTAGGGAATGTTAAGCTGCACAGTGAATCGCTTTTTTCCGCACTCGTGCCGCTCCTGGAGCGTTTTAGGGACTTCCCTGCAGCACGTGTGCTAGACCAATAAAAAAAAAAAACAGTTTAAAATTATTTTTAAGTATACAGGGTACTTCAAAAAAGTGTGGCCGATATAACATATGTTTTTTTAAATGGAACATCCTATTTTATAATTTATTTTTAAATTCTGCCTAAAATTTTATAACTCTTTTATTAATACCTAAACCTAGTAGTTTTTCTAATATTTCAATTTTTTTAAAAAAATACTAGTTTTCAGTTTTGTAAAAAATTGCCAGTAGCGCCATTGTTTCTGAAGGTGGAATACTCATAATTGGTACAAGCGTCCTATAGAGATGAAAAAAAAAAAGGTATATGTGAAGAAATTTGAGTTAGATGCTACAGGGTGTTCAAAATAAATTTATGCATTTCGGCTATTTTAAATTGAAAAATCTCCAATTTCTGAAATAGTACACCCTGTATATTATTATTTTTTCTGATAGATTTTACAAAACCCTCCAACTTTTATTAAGTATGTCATATACCTATTTCTAATAGTTTTCGATTTATTTTGAATTTTTCAATTTTTATCCTTATTTTTAATACACTTACGCTATTGTGAAAACATAAACAAATAGTTAATAATAATTTTAATATAGTTTAACGTATCTAATGATTAATTATTATGACGTAATAAATGTTCAAAAATATGCCCGTCTACTTGAATACATATGTTTAGTCGTTTTACTATATTTTTCCTTCACTTTCCTTAGCATAAAGGGCGTTATTGTTCTGTACGCATCCCGTATCCTATTTTCAATATCTACTGGTGTTGTAGGGGGATTCACATAAACACGATCTTTAATGTAACCCCACAAAAAGAAGTCTAAAAGTGTTAAGTCACATGATCGAGGGGGCCACTGAATGAATCCATCCCTACCGATCTATTTTTGTGCGTAACGATCGTTTAAAAATTTCCGAACTTCCCGATGGTAATAAGCAGGAGCTCCGTCTTGTTGAATCCACATTTCTTCCCTTTCAAAGTTATCAACTGCTCCAAGAAGCTGGGGTAATTCGTTTTGCAAAAAACTTAGATATCTAGGCCCGTTAAGCGGTTCGCGTAAAAAATATGGACCAATAACTCGAAAATTTAATATTCCACACCATACATAAAGCGACCATTGATTTTGGTTTTGAACTTCCCGGACCGAAAATGGATTAACTGTTGAATAATAATGCATGTTATGGCTGTTACCTGCTCCATTATTAAGAAAAGTAGCTTCATCAGTAAAACATTATTTTGAATAAAAAATTTGGATCGGCCTCTATTGCTCCATTTATGGGGGTACAAAAGTTTACTCGTCGTTCAAAATCATGGTCGTGAAGTTCTTGGTGTAGTTCCATATGAAAGGGATGATACTTGTATATTCTCATGGTGCGATTAGCCGTAGATTGGGATGTGTCAGATAAGTCAGCTGGTTGACGGATGCTGACCTGGGATTATCTTCAACATGAAGTAAAACCTGCATTTCTTTTTCCTCATTCTGGTGTACTACTTTCCGTTTCGTATACTTAACGTTACCACTACCATCAAACAGTTCCATTAAGTACTGGAAAGATTTTCTAGATGGTATACGTCTATTAGGATACTTCGCTCCGTAAAGCCTTACTGCCAAAAGACAATTTTTTCCTCGCCCAGTATATAAACCATATCAATTAATTTTTAGGAAAATCCATAACTATTACCTTTATACGTCACTTACTACAACAAATTAAACTATTTTTACTTGCTTAATAGACATGTCAAAATTTGACAATGCCTACATTTCTGTTTTGTCTTGGCAACTATGAAGTTATAGCGTAAGTCATCGATCAAATCAGGAAAAACAGCCGAAAACGTCACATCATTCTTGACGGAAAAAACATCGAATCAATGTCTCATTGCCCGTATTCATCTGATTTAACGCCTAACGACTTCTTTTTGTTCCCGAATATCAAAAAAAATGAGTGGACAGCGATTTTCACCACCTCAAGAAGCCGTTGAATCCTTCCAAAACCATGTTTTTGAGGTACCAACTGCAGAGTGGAAAAAATCTTTCGAGAATTGGTCTGAACGCATGCAAAAGTGTATAAATCTTAAAGAAGTCTATTTTGAGAAACAGTAAAACGATTTTATACAAAAAATTTTTCTTCTTTCATTGTTTTTGTAAAAACTTAAAAAGTAGCCCTCGTATGCTTGGATTAAGTTATTCGTTAAAGTGAGAAAGTAAATTCAAACTACGTGTTTGCAAATTACTGGTTAAATCACGTTACCGATGTTTTAATCTGTCTAACTATAATCTACTTACTTACCACTCAGTAATATTTTTCAGCAATGATATAATTTGGTTCTGTTGTTATTGTGTCCTAATTTTGTTTATTAAAATACTAACCTAAGCACTTATACACCATACACCAAAAGGGGAAAGTCCCATGTTAGTGCATTTTACAATGTTGCCAGATTAAATAACCAAATTAATTGGTAAATTTTGGTTAGCGGTGCAGGCCGGAGTATAAAGACTATTACTTGATTTTTAGTGTTCCGTACGGAACACTTATAAGATGACTTCGGTGTCTGTCTGTCTGTCTGTGTGTCACACCCGATTTTCTCCGAAACTATTTGACATAGAAAGTTGAAATTTGGTAATAATATAGAAATTGATGGCCTCATTAGAGCCATGTAGTTTTGAAAGTTAAATTTTGACTGAAATCGGAAGTGAAAAAAAATTTTTTTTACTTGGTCATCGAGTGTGGTGTCAAATGAAAGCTTGTGAAAGCACGAGTACAAAATATATATATAATGTAATACTTGCGCGCACTTTTCTTTGTATTATTTTTAAAAGATCACCAAAAATCGCTGCCCCCGCCTTATCTCGAAAAGCACTTATCAAAAAATTTTGAAAAAATTCTTGAATATTCTCCACGGGGTCTAAATTGAACGAAAATTATCACGAGTGCATTACCTTTAATAATTTATCTGGTACATAAAAAAACAAAAATTTCAAGGTCATCAGATTTCAGTAAAGATTGGAAACAAACTTTGTTGAAAACTCATTTGGGGTGTGTTTTGTGAAGTCACTGATCATTTTATACCTCTGTAACAAAATTTTTTATTTTAAAAGCAATCAACGTACGGAACACTAATTGCGCAAGTTCAACTTGCACTTGACCGGTTTTTGTCAATATTCTTGATAATATTCACAATAAAGTATCACAGTTGAGTAAAACATAACGTTTTTGTGATATTTTAGAAACCAAAAGAGATAACGAAATAGATTAAACCGGAAAATATTTCTTACAACTGTGGTTTTTTATCAACCCAACGTGGTAGTTGGGTTGATAAAATGATGATTGGGTGTAGTTTTATAGTAATTCCCGCGTTCTAAAAAAATTCAAAGATTTCCTTTTAAAACGCGTATTGAACCCATTTAAAACAGGGTATAAATTAATCTGAAAAATACTCCTGTGATATATTTTCTCCTTTATTTCTCCAACTACGGTCTGTCGACGAGATGTTCTGCATATACTACACATTTTTTCGGGAAAGAACTGAGTCAAAGTTCTCAGAGTCTTTCCTCTGAGTTTTCTCTTTACAAGGGACCAAACGTTTTTAATAGGGTTGACGTCCGGCGATTGTGAGGGCCACTCTAGTATCTTATCGTGGGCCCAAGCGAGCCGCTTCGCGACGTGATTTTCGCCCGGCAAAGGTTTCTTCAATGTGCTTCGGAATTTGACATCATGAGAACGAGGATGTTGTCGAATGGTCTTATGCGACACGATTTTCCTCAATTTTGCCGCTCCTTGAAGCAGCGTCAATTTTGTGTTCCAAGAAAACAAAGACACGACTTTCGGAGTGACTGCGTCTAACCGACGCGCAAACAAGTGACTCATTTTAGATTTTACATAATTTCGACGAAAGTTCGGAATCGACTGATACTTTTACTAAAATGCGTCACAGACAAAGGTTCCCTCTATCGAGTTTTTATTGAATCGCTAGAATCGCATCTACCAAAAATGAATTATCGTGGACACGTTCTTACTTGACAGACTATATTAAAACGGATAGAGCAGTTTGAGCATCAAATTTCTTACGCAACAATCTTATATTAACAATATTTATTGAATATTATATTAGGTGTAATAGGAAAAAAGTATTATTGAAATCGATTATTTACCCAAGAAAACTAACTTTTTAAACGACGACATTTTCATTTATTACAACTACTAAAGATGCAAAGCAGTTTTATTCATGATTTAAATCTTCAGAAAATAGCAAGTACATATCACATTCATTTTCGTAATATTTTTAAGCTCTAAAATCAACACAGATTGAAAAAACACCAGGTATACTCAGTGTATTATCAGTTCCAACATTGTCCGTAACCGATTTATTTGAAAATATCACAGCGAATGGCACTGCAAATTGATTGATAATTTTAAAAGTGTTTCGCTTACTCACCGGCTATCACCGGTGGAGAAATCGGTTAATTTTGGAAACAGCCCCAACAAAGTTATTGTCTCCAATTGACAAAAGTAGCCTAGTAGCCTAGGCATTTTAATATATTTTTTTAAATCTGAATATGAGCCAATAGACTTCCCTTTTAAATTTTTTAAATGTATAACAATTTTTAAGGGGTAACCCTACTTAGGAACTTTGATTTTGTTTTGTTTTGTTTTGTCGTAAACAATACTGTGAATCCTATAGAATAGTGTAAAAACAGTTTTATGGGTGGCAAAAATCTATAAACATACTTATGAAACCATTTTGTAAAGAGTGTACCTTTAAAACGGCTCTAATGAGAGCGTGGCCATGCAAGGCTGGCTCTGTTTCACCGCAGTTTGACACCAGCAGCTAAAGAAACACGAATGAACGCCAGAAGCAGCAGAAAGATGAACATAATCTGAATTTAAAAGGATATATTTATGGTGCTGGAAGAGCTGATTAAAGGTAAACGGCAAGTTTTTAAAGGTGAAACATAAAAAATCGTAACTTAAAATTTTAAATGCGTTTTTCTTGAAACCCTGTTTCTGAAGTTCGCTTGCAGCATAACTGTAAAAATTTTCACCGAATCGCCTCCCACATGTTCTCACCACTTTTCTCTAGAGGAGTACACAAGATGATTATAATTGATCACATATTTTTATTTTTAAACAACGTACGAACTCCAATTTTTTTTACGAAAAACTATCTATTTTTGCATGTTTACCGTCCTTATAAATATCAATATTTTTTAATGATTGTGTGTACTCCTGCAAATTTAATTTAGATTAATATGAAAACAAATTTTTTGCTCCAAATTCATTTGGGGAGCACCTGTGCTGCAAGCCGCGGAGGCCTAGATCTTTTACATTGCCATATAGTCACAGCTCCAGCGCCGCCATTTCGTTTCTTTTTTTTAAATAACAATTGTAGTAATGATGTCAGATATTAATATAATAAATACCTTCGTAACAATTTTCATTCTGATGTACAGTTTTTTTCAAAAAAAAATTTATCAAAAATTATTTTGATTTTTGGGCGTTCTAAGTACCTCTTAAAGTTTCACCATTCACATTCATGTAAAACATGGCAACCGTGTAGTATGCAGGCCGATCACCGTGGGAAAGGTCTCAACAAAATACTGTACACAAGGTCTGAAGATTTGTGTAAAGCAGACGGGCTTTTTAGTTGTAAATTTTATCGAATCTTATTGGGTTATCTTTAGGCTTTTATCGAAAATTATAAAATCTAGGGTTACAGATCTACAGAAATGGAAAAATAACACGTTTTTGAATGAAAGAATTTAAAAGACGGTTGACTTCAAGATAATTTATGTTGTATCCGGAAATGTTTCTCGAAATTTTTAGTTTTGAGAACTAGTCACGTCATTTATGTTAATATTGTTGTATAAGTATAATTGTCTGACTCACACCTACAAACTTCTACAAATTACAAACTTACTATACGAATTCCGAAAACCATAACGAATACAAAGTTAGTTTTAAAAAGTAACACAATTTACACGTAGGCTGAAAAATTTTTGGTCTAGCTACTTAAAACACTTTTTTTTGTGCAAAATTCGACTTTATTCATCAACATAATCGCCTTCAAGAGCGATACAATCAGTCCAACGCTTTTCTAACATTTCTATACCTTTCTTGTAGAAGGATTTGTCTTTGCCTTCAAAATAGGTCTCAATTTCGGCGATAACTTCTTCATTGGAGCTAAATCTCTTTCCCTCGAGCATTTTTTCAGGTCTGCGAATAGATAATAGACGCTGGGGGCCAAATCTGGAGAATACGGTGGATAAGAAAGCAATTAGAACTTCAATTCATGCTATTTTCCCATCGTAACCATTGACTTGTGACACGGTGCACTGTCTTGATGAAAGAGCACTTTTTTCTTGTTCATTTGGGACCGTTCTTTTGCGATTTCTGCCTTCAAGCGCATCAATAACTTTATATAATATTCCCTATTGATGGTTTCTCCCTTCTCAGCAGTCGTTAAAAATTATTCTATGCGCATCCCAAAATACGGAGGCCAAAACCTTCCCAGCCGACTGTTGTGTCTTTGATCGCTTCGGGCGGCTTTCACCGGCTGCTGTCCACTCAGCTGACTGCCGATTTGATTCCGGTGTATAGTGATGGATCCATGTTTCATCTATTGTCACATATCGCATGAAAAAATACTTTTTATTGCCCCTGAACAGGTCCAAACAGCGCTCAAAATCATCAACACGTTGTTATTTTTGGTCCACTGTGAACAAACGCGCATTTCGAAAAGAGCTTTCTCATGCCAAAATGTTCATGCAAAATATGAGCAACACGTTCTTTTGATATCTTTAAGGTGTCAGCTATCACACGGTCACCCAAAACCATTTTGTGGATTTTTTTTGATGTTTTTCGGTATAACCACCTCATTTGGGCGTCCAGAGCGTTCAGCATCATTTATGTCTGTACGACCGCGTTAAAATTCAGCATATCAGTAAATGATGAGCGATTTTCCAGGGGCAGAGTCTCCGTAACACTTATCAAGCCGCCAACGGTATTTTTTCCCACCAAAAAACAGTGCTTAATCAACACACGACATTCGATTTTTTCCATTGCTTTAAAAATATCAAAATAGTGTCCCTAAAACCACTGTAATTTGTAAACTAATCGTCGAAATGTCATGAAATTTTGATACGTATCGTTTAAAGGTTGATACTTCCTAAAAATCATATAGATTTTTTTGAAAGGGGCGACATCTATGTGTTAGACCAAAAACATTTCAGCCTACGTGCTATGAGCAGCATGCCCAAGTGTCAAGCCAGTTAGGGACAAGTCAGTTAGTGTGTTAACAAAATGTCTTCTCCAGCGAAACGCCGAAAGCTCGGTCAATTAACCCATAGTGAAATGTGTATAGTTAAAAATGTATTTGACTACGTTAAAACGATCAAAATTGTGATTTAAATGTGGACGATTGTGTAACAAAATGTTCCTTAATGACCGGAGTTGATAAAGCCACAGTTTCCAGAATTTTAAGAGGAGATAAAGGGGGATATAGACTCTCCAAAAAAAAGACCAGGCAGAAAAGAACTTCAGCTGACAGAGAACACAAAACAAGCAGCAAGGCGTATGTTCATGATTTTTTTTTATGGGAAAACGAACTTACAGGTTAAAGGTGAAGTCGCCAGGAACAATACGACCTATAAATTAGCAGACGAACAAAACCTTTTTCAGAATGCCATATCTAATGTTTCCGCAGAAGATTGGCGAAAATGCGTCAAGTATGTATTGGGGGTGGATGATAAAATGTGGACTGTGAACATGGCAGTGGATGCCATTGTTGAACCTTTAATTATACATGTAAATTAAAATGAATCGAACAGTGATAGTTTTTCAAGCATGTTGGAGATAGAAGATTGGTAATATTTTTTTCATTGTTGTTTGACTTCATCATTTGTATATTTTTTTAATTAACAATGTTTCATTATAAAATGTTATATTTTTCTAAAAAATGTTTAAACATTATAAAATTGTTTTATGCATACTATTCGCAAATAATACGTGTACGCCCAGACGAACCACCACTGGCTAGAACTATTTCAGACTATTTAGCCCCAAACAACAAAGAAGAGTCGTTTTCCTATTGAATTCAAACATAAGAGATTACAAATATTAGACCGATGCCAGATGGTATTCCAGTAAACGTAGGTAAAACTCTGGGGCACCTACTACTGCTTGATGCTAATTTGCATAATACTAGATGATCTATTACTATCACTTTCAAATAAATAGAGTATCATATCAAAATACTAATTGACTAATGTTGTAATAGTACTTAACTCATTCTTAGTGTTAACTTCGTATTGGTAAATTTGACCCGTCATATTTAACTGACAGATAAAGTGCAATTAATATAGCGTCTTAAATGCACGCGTCATGTACGTAGCTTTTTATATTAAAGATTTATTATTTAGAGAAAACTTATTACTTTTAGGCTTTTAAACAAAATTAACTTTGTAAGATCCTAAAACTCATAAAAAAACTCTCATTTATATTTCAATAATACACAATGAGAAGAAAAAAACCATTTATAAAGTTACTACAAACATTGGCTAAGTCAATAATCACTTTTCACCTTTTTTCCATTGTAAAACAGCGAAAAACGCTTTTAAAAGGAAATTACAATACTTTTTTGGATAAATAATAATTGTAGTGTAAATGTGTGCTGCAGTCAGCGCCACAAAGCTAGGAACAGTTAATGAATTAATGTATTTCGGTAGCAATATCAACGGCCACGGGGACCCGACTGTAGAAGTCAAAATTCGAATAGAAAAAGACCGAGCCGCATTTATGAAGCAGAAAAAAAACCTAACCAGTCACGACCTATGGTTAAAATTACGGATGAAAATGATACGCTGCTATATCTTTCCGTTTCTCCTGTACGGCATTGAAGCGTGGACGCTCACTGAAGCAATGCTTAAACTTCTGGGAGCCTTGGAGATGTGGATGTATCAAGGGCTGCTTAAAATCACTCGGATGGAGAGAATAAGTAACAATAGCGTTCGTACTCGCATGGACAAGGGCTTGGAAATAGTCACGACCATCAAACGACGCAAATTAGAATATTTTGGCCACATTATGCGACATTCAAAAAAATACGAAATCTCGCATCTGATTATAGAGGGAAAGATTCCAGGCAGACGTGGTGCAGAGAGAAGGAGCATTGTGGTTGAAAAATTTGAGGCGTACGGGAAATCTACGCTTCAACGTTTCAGAGCGGCCGTCATTAAAACGATCAGCATCAACTTGGTTTCCAACATGATAACTAACGATCGTTGAACGAACATGATACCCAAAGAAGAGGAAGTAATAAAAATTTTTTAAAAATGTTTAAGCTTTAGCGAGAAGAATCAGCCTTTTATTAATAGATACGACAGCTTAGTTACCGATTTTTATAAATACGTCACGTTTGCAAAAATGACAATTTTCGTCGATCCACATATTAATTATGCACGCGCACGTTGTAACATCGAAGAACGGTTGGCGACTTAAGCCTATTCTATAAGTACTTTCATGGAAAGTGTTCGAAGGATGTGGCCCGCTTAATTCCTCCCAGAGCGGTCGCGCTAATTCTTCACATCCATATGAGGTTCAGCTTGTTACTCCTCGTACAACGCTTTTCAAGCAGTCTTTTATATGGAGAACATCATCCCTTTGGAATAATTTGCCCAGGACTGTGTTTCCCACCGAGTACAAATCTACAGCGATTCAAGAACAACGTGAATCACTTTCTCTGCACACGTGTCGCTCTTGTAGCGCTTTAGGGACTTCCCTATAGCACGTGTGCTAGACCCATAAAATATATATATATATATATATATATAATATATATATATATATATATATATATATATATATATGCATATATACGAGGCCCAATTAGAGCCGTGTAGTTTTAAGGGGTGAAAACGGAAGTGAAAAAAAATTTTACGAGGTCATCGAGTGGGGTGCCAAATGTAAGCGTGTAAAAACACGAGTTCAAAAATATATATGATGTAATACGAGGCTGGTTTGAAAAGTCTGTGCAAAGTCCGAGAGATGGCACCACCGGCACATATCGAGGTCATGTTTAGTTAATAACATCTCTTGAATGAACGCACACCAAGTTTCAGCCATATGGTCTATTTCTTTGTGTTTGGCATTCGTGTGAATCAAGAAAGTCTAGTGATTTTCAAGAAATGGACGAAAAAGAATTTTCGTGTGGTGATTAAACATTACTTTATGAAAGGCAAAACGCCTCAGGAGACTAAAGAGAAGCTTGATAAACATTATGGTGACTCTGCACCTTCGATTAGAATAGTTTATAAGTGGTTTCAAAATTTTCGGACTGGCCATATGGGCACAAGTGACGCTGAACGTTCTGGACGGCCTGTGGAGGTTACGACTCCAGAAATCATTGATCAAATCCATGATATGGTGATGGATGACAGAAGAGTTAAGGTACGTGAGATTGCTAGTGCTGTGGGCATCTCGACTGCACGGGTACATAATATTTTGCATAAACATTTGGACATGAGAAAGCTCTCCGCAAGATGGGTGCCGCGATTGCTCACGCTTGACCAAAAACGGAATCGTGTGAAGTGTTGCAAGGATGGTTTGGAGCTGTTCCAGAAGAATCCGGAGGACTGTGGATGAAACATGGATACATTACTATACTCCTGAGACCAAACAACAATCTAAACAATGGGTTACCAAGGGGGAGTCTGCACCAAAAAAGGCGAAGACCGTTCCTTCGGCCGGAAAGGTTATGGCGACTGTCTTTTGGGATTCGCAAGTCCTTTTCCATCACGACAACGCACCAGCACACACCTCAGCAGTTGTGGTCGCAAAATTAATGGAAATAGGATTCCAACTCGTTTCACATCCCCTATTCTCCAGACTTGACTCCCTCGGACTACTATTTGTTCCCCAATTTGAAGAAATGGCTGGCGGGACAAAGATTTTTACTCAAACGAGGAGGTGATTGCAGACACTAATGGATATTTTGCAGACTTGGACAAATCCTATTATTCGGAAGGGATCAACAAACTAGAACATCGTTGGACGAAGTGTATAAGCCTAAAAGGAGACTATGTCGAAAAATAAAAAAGGTTTACCCCAAACACATAAGTAGTTTTTATTTTTGCACGGACTTTTCAAACCAGCCTCGTATATATATATATATATATATATATATATATATATATATATATATATATATATATATATATATATATATATATATATATATATATATATATATATATATATATATATATATATATATATATATACTTTTTACCGAATCAGGATAAAAACTCTTTCGAACAAAATTTACCCATTACTAACATATCCAAAGCTTAAAAGCAACAGGAACAAAATAAGGCTCGACAACTGGGCTACAAACTTTTAAAAAGTCAATAATTATTTTCAGTCCTTTTCCCACTGTAAATAGTTTCCATTCATAACTAGGATACAAAATAAAACAGAAAAAAAAAAAAAACGTTTTTAAAGGGTTACGTACACCTGGGCGCTACAAAAAAGTATGTATATTTAAAAAAATATATATTTTGGAATTTCAAAGAATAGGGAATATTTTTAAACGTTAACATTATTTTTTATCAGGTTAAATGGACAACTGATGAAAACCATGGCGCCTCTTTGTCTGCAAGACAAAATAATGTAAAATAATGTAGTAGTTAAAAATTGTTGAAGGTTTTTTTTTTTTTCAAAAATCAAAAATTTACGGTACGGTGTTTCAAACTGTAGTATGCAAATTTTCAACCAAAAAATTTATGTTTAATTATTTATAAAAAATTGTTTATTAGAACAATTTAAAAAAAAAACCTCTCGACATTTTGTAGAAAAAGTAATTATGAAAATTAAAAAAAAGAGTTAAAAAATATTAAAAATTGACTGAGTAATATCTCAGACAGGGCCTGAAAACAGGTAGCGGTCCCAATCCGACGCCAGGTCATATTTAATGCTATAACTTTGTAATGGAATGGAATTTTCTTAATTTTTTTTTTTGTTGAATAATTCTTAGAAGTACAGAGAATAAAAATTCGTAAAAGAAGAGATCCAATTTTTGAAAATTCGAGGTGTATGTAACCCCTTAAATGGAAATGACAACACTTCTTTTGTATGAGTAATGAAAACGTCCTTTAACGTATTTATCGCGGAACCTTTAAACAATAATAAAAAAATAATTGCGTCCTTTACAGACGTATAATTAAGATACTTAATTGGTACAAACACTTAGTGAGTTACCTTGTTAGAAAATATGCAGTTATAAATCCTCTAAAAGGTGATCTTTAAATGTACTTTAAATAACCGATTTGTCGTGTTAAAACCAATTTTTATAAAGTAAAACGAATTAAAAAAAAAAACAGCCAAATGCAAGTCGGGCTTGCGCAATTAGTGTTCCGCACCGTGATTGTTTTTAAAATAAAATAAAATCCTTACCAAAGCCTCCTGATATCTTAAGATACAATATGTATTTTCACGTTGTTTCTTAATCAATAATATATACTAGTTATAGCATCTTAGTTACCTAATAGCCAATAAGCCAATCTAGCTAAATCTAGAATCTAGTAATAAAATTGTAAGACAAATTATTACTACCTAAATATTTAATCATAAATAAATAAAATAAAATTATTTTGTCTCGGTATAGGAGCAACGCGCGACTCAGTAGCAGTGATGTACTGAGAACTGTATTAAAAAACCTCCACCATGTTGTCAAGGCACGCAGTTTTTTATACCAGATAAATTATTAAATGTAATGCACTCGTGATTAGTTTTGCTCAAACTACACTTGAAGAATCTCTTCAAAATTTTTTTATCAGTACTTTTCGAGAGAAGGTGGGTGGACATGGGTTTTAGGCTATTTTTCTAAAATAATACAAAGAAAAGTGTGCGCAAGTGTTACATCATCTATACTTTTAAACTCACAAGCTTTCATTTGACACCCTCATGGAAGACATGGTAAAAATAATTTTTTTCACTTCCGATTTCACATGTAACTTTCAAAACTGCATGGTTCTGATTGGGCCATTAATTCTTATATTTGTGCCAAATTCCAACTTTCTACGGTAAATAGTTTCAGGGAAAATCAGGTGTGACAGACAGACCGACGGGCACCGAAATGATCCCATCAATGTTCCGTACGAAACACTAATAAGCTGATCTATCTATCTATTAGCAGTAAAAAATGACAGGTAAGTAAAAGTTTCAAGCAATTATCAACATTGTGGCATCGTGATAACTTCTATTGTCTTGAAGATAAAATTTCTCTTATCTTGAAATTAAAGTTTAAATTTTGTAGGAAAATAAGGAAAACCAACTTTTTGGTACTAATATTTTATAATTAGTAACGCAGTCTTCTGCTTTAGTTTCTTGGTTCCGTCTATATAATAACATTTGACAAATTTTTTAAAAGAAGCATTTGTTTCAGCAATCCGCAAGCTATTTCTCCATGTTTCAAAACATGGAGAAATGGCTTGGAGGGAACCCAATCTGAAAAGGCTGTAGAAATACTTCGTATCATAATTCCAACAACTTTGTGTCAACAATAATTATAGAAGAGTGAGCTGATGGGTTGTCATTATTCCAATGCAGCAAGCACCTATAATATATTTTGATAATTGTTTTGTCCTTCAAGAAATCTATTAAGATAATGCAACGAGTATTTCAGAAGTCGGTGGCCATAAACTTTCCGACAGAAAGTAAGTTATAGTTTTTTTTTGGTGCCGGTTCACTGCTTGAAACTCTGATGCTTGGTCTCAGATTTAGCAATGAATTCATGTTTGGTCCAATATTACAAAACGACGACAAAATTCTTCTTGATTTCGCTGAAGCAGCTTAAAATTGTTCCTGCAATTGTTCACACCTTCATAATTATGGTCCAGTGTGAGAAAACGTGGCATCCATATTGCGAATAATATGTAAAAGTTGATGCAAAATGTTATGTACGCGCATTTAAAATGCCTATAGTTTTAGCCGTTTCACGTCCCTTACAAAATAGTAACCCCAAGAAGACGTCCACAACTTGTCTTGAAGATAAAATTTCCCTTATCTTGAAATTAAAGTTTAAATTTTTAGGAACATGAAGTTGTGTTATTATTAAAATTAGAGGCTCCTAATAAGATCTAATGTAATGTTTCTCGTCTATTCTGAGCTTTAGTGAGTTTTCGTGATATATTTAGTTTACGAAAAGAATTGACCGATTTGTTGTCAAATGAAAATCACGAAAACCTTCTCGTTAGGATCAGAAATAATTAGGGTTGATATCGCACAGGCCTCATTAAATTTAGTGGTATAATAAAAGAAAGCAGAATATTGAGATAATAAATATTTATTGATTTTTAATCAAATCAGACTTCGTATGATGAGATAACCAACTGATGATCGGTTCCGGACTAATAACCTCTTTGCGCAATATTATAAGAATAACCTGCTGCTTACAATTTATTTTTCCACAATAACAGGAAATGGATGTTGACATTCCGTATCAAATACACCGTCTCGTTATCATTAACGGCATGTCATTGGTCCATTGACAATATTTTTCTTATTTACAATCGTAGTATTCTTATTTGTTAAGTTCAGTTATTAAACATTCGATCTATACAGGATATATCAGAAAGTCTTGTTAAAAATAAATGATAATGATAAACCATATTTTCGTCAAAAGTGGGCTTTTAGTATTCCGTGTCTTAATTGAAAAAAACACCGGCCAAGTGCAAGTCGGACATGTGCAATTAGTGTTCCGTACGTTGATTGCTTTTAAAATACAAATTTTTGTTAAGAAAGTATAAAATGATCAATGACTTCACAAAACACACCCCAAGATGAGTTTTTAACAAAGTTTGTTTCCGATCTTTGTTGAAACTGATCTGTGATCAGATAAATTATTGAAGGTAATGGACCCATGCTAATTTTCCTTCAATCTATACCCTGTAGAAAATATTCTAGAATTTTTTCAAATTTTTTTCATCAGTGCTTTTCGAGATAAGGGGGATAGCGATTTTTGGTAATTGTTAAAAATAATACAAAGTAAAGTGTGCGCAAGTATTACAATATATATATTTTTGAACTCATGTCTTCACAAGCTTTCCTTTGACACCCCACTCGATCACCTTGTATTTTTTTTTTTTCCTTTTCGATTTGACCCCCGAAAACTAACCCCTTAAGTCAAAAGTTAATTTTCAAAACTATACAATTCTGATGGGGCAATCAATTCCTATATTAGTGCCAAATTTCAATATTCTATGTCAAATAGTTTCAGAGAAAATCGGGTGAGACAGAAGGACAGACAGACATCGAAGTGATGTTATAAATGTTCCGTACGGTGTCTGTCACAGTCGATTGTGTTTGAAACTATTTGACTCAGAAACTTGAAATTTGTCACAAATATAGGAAATGATCGCTCAATCACAGTCGCGTAGTTTTAAAGGTTAGATTTTGATTTAAAGGGCTGGTTTTGGGGGTGTCAAGATGATCGAGTGGGATGTCAAAGGAAAGCTTGTGAAAACAAGAGTTTAAAAAACTTGCCCGGTTTTTTCTTTCCATGGGTATAGCACACGTGCTTTAGGGAAATATCTAAACGCTACAGGCACCACGTGTGTGTGGAAAAACCGATTCACGTTAGTTTTAAGCCGCTCTAAATTGTACTGATTTAAAAGTCTTAAGTTAGGAAACGTTCATCTGATCATTTTTCCTCTTTGCATAGGGTTATTAAAGGTTGGGTGTAAATAGCTAAAACTATATTTATTGAAAAATTAGTTCAAATTATGGTCAATAATCAAAAATCCTCTCGGACAGATCAATAGAGAAATCAAAAAAGAAGATTATAAAAAAGAATTATTGAGATTCCTTAAAAATTGCGTGACTGAGACTCATATTTTTGTTTAAAAAGGTGTGTTTTTGGGAATAAAGCAATATAACATGTAGGCTGAAAATTGGTCTAGCTACTTAAAACCCTTTTTTTTGCAAAATTCGGGTTTATTCATCAACCTAGTCTCCTTGAAGAGCGATACAATCAGTCCAATGCTTTTCTAATATTTCTATTCTTTTGTTGTAGAAAGATTTGTCTTTGCCTTCAAAATAGGCCTCAGTTTCGGCGATAACTTCTTCATTGGAGCCAAATCTCTTTCCTGCGAGCATTTTTTTGAGGACTGCGAATACGTAATAGTCGCTGGGGTGCCAAATCTGGAGAATTCGAACTTCAATTCATGCAATTTTGCGATCGTAACCATTGACTTGTGACACGGTGCATTGTCTTGATGAAAGAGCACTTTTTTCTTGTTCATTTGGGGCCGTTTCTTTGCGATATCTGCCTTCAAACGCACCAATAACTTTTATATAACATTCGCTATTGATGGTTTTTCCCTTCTCAGCATAGTCGATGAAAATTATTCCATGCGCATTCCAAAATACAGAGGCCAAAACCCTCCCAGCCGACTGTTATGTCTTCGGTCGCTTCGGTTCACCGGCTGCTGTCAACCCAGCTGACTGCCGATTTGATTCTGGTATATCGTGGTGGATCCATGTTTCATCCATTGTCACATATTGCAAGAAAAAATCCTTTTTATTGCGCTTAAACAGGTCCAAACAGCGCTCAGAATCAACACGTTGTTGTTATTGATCCACTGTGAGCAAACGCGGTACCCATTACGAAAAGAGCTTTCTCATGCCCAAATGTTCATGCAAAATATGACCAACACGTTCTTTTGATATCTTTAAGGTGTCAGCTATCTCACGTAATTTCACTTTACGGTCATCCAAAACAATTTTGTGGCGTCCAGAGCGTTCAGCATCATTTCTATCTGTACCACCGCGTTTAAATTCAGCATACCAGTAAATGATGAGTGATTTTCCAGAGGCAGAGTCCCCGAAATACTTATCCAGCCATTGCTATGCTTGAACGGTATATTTTTCCATTAAAAATCGTGTTTAATCAACACACGAAATTCGATTTTTTCCCTTGTTTTGAAAATATCAAAAATAGTATCACTAAAACTACTGTAACTTGTAAACTAATCGTCGAAATGTCATGAAATTTTGACACGTATCGTTTGAAGGTTGGTACTTCCTAAAAATCATATGGATTTTTTGAAAAGGGCGACATCTATGTGCCAGACCAAAAACTCTTCAGCGTACGTGTTATATTGATAAATTAGTAAAAATTATGGCAAATAATCAAAAATCCGCTCAGATTGATCGATAGAGAAATCAAGAACGAAGATTTAAAAAAGTATATATTGAGATTCCTTAAAAATTGCGACTAGAGAATGAATTTGAGTAAAATTACGTATTGCCCCCCCCATTGTGTGCCGGTAAGATAGTTTTTCATGAAAGTAACTGTATCTATACTAAGACCTATTCAGACTTATATATCTTATAACTACCTGTGCTCGCGACTCCGATCGTGTGGACTACAGAATTAGTGTTTAGGTTTTTTTGCAAAAGAGCGCACTGGGGGCAAACTCTTTTCCGACCTGATTCACTATTATCGTCACTGCTTATTGCTTATGTTACCTAATGCAACAAAATATATATTAAAACCTGGCCAGAGAAAATATGTATGTTTTAAAAAAAGCACGTAAATAGGATAAGTGGTTCTCGAGTGACAGACAGACGTTGCGTTTTATAATATATAGGGATAACATTGTTGCTATTACCAACTTCGTGGAGTCTTCCTCTAATAACGTAAAAATACACACAATTTTTGCCAAATTAATATTTTACGATTCCCAAAGTCAAATTATATTTTCTTATCTATATGTAACTTCTACAAATTATAATTAGAAAATATGTTTTACATTTAAAAATTTAAAGCTTAAAGAATCTTCTTAAATTTTTTCTCTAGTGGCTCATCGCACTCATACAATAAGCCCTTAAACTCAACCTCAAAGGCCCATATCGACCGTCCATTTAAGATCATAGGCTTCTCTCATTGTACCCCATCTATTTCTATCTTGTGCTTCTAGTTCAGCCCGGCAGTCAGTTTCAGGTCATTTATCCAACGTGTTGGTGGGCGACTCTTTTTTCTTTTTCCAGTATGGAATCCCCACTGAAGGATATCATTCCATCTAGAATCACTACATCTTGCTCTATGTCCTCCATTTTTCCAATTTAGAGTGGTGATTGTTTCAACTGCCTTTTTCAACCCAGTTGTTCGTCTAATCCATCTTTGGTCTTCCCGTCCTTTAGAGATATGCCAATCATTTGCCTTTCCATAGCCCTTTATATGACAGCTATTTTTTTTATTGTTTGTTTTGTCCAAGTCTAAATTTGGCATCCGTACGTAAGTACTGGAAGGATACATTGGTCGGGCACTCTCGACTTAAGTTTTAAGGTAATGTTCTTATTTTTAGGTATATATAATAGTTTTCTAAATGCATGGAAGCATTCCTCTATATATTTCACTCAATTGGTTTTCTCTTCCTAGTTGTGTTTGGTGGCCCAGGCAAATGTAGTTTTCTCGTTCTCGATGTGGCAATTGTTAATTGTTATGTGTGGGTCTTGGTTACACATGACTTTGGTCTTTTTCAGATTCATTTTCAAGCCCACCCTTAATTTAATAGTTAGAAAAAGCCAGACAATGCTTTCGAGATGATTAATATAATTTTTACTTCAATATATCGTTATTTAGCACGCTTTATATTTTATATCATATTCTGCCATTCTCCAAACGGCACGATAAGGATATGAAAGATGAATGAAAAAGAACAAAAACGTTAAAAAGACAAAATAAAAAGTTATCTATTAGCCTGAAGTCAGTGTCGTGGTGAAAAAAAGTATAAGTGCATAAAAAGATTAACAGATAAAGTGTATATCGTAAACAATGTGCGGGTTCCCCCCGGAGTCCTTGGTTCACTGAAGTTCTTAGTATAATTTAAAAAAAAAAAAACGGTCAAGTGCAAGATGGACTTGCGCAATTAGTGTTCCGTACCGTTTACTTTTACAATAAATCAAATTATATATCGGTACAAAAACGTTCATCATATGTCAAGGAACCTAGTTTTCATGTATATTTGTTTATATCAGATAAATTATCAAATGTAATGCACTCGTGATAATTTCCGCTCAATCTACATTTTATGGAGAATATTCCAGAATTTTTTAAAAATTTTTTGATGAGTATTTTTCGAGATAAGGGGGATAGATATTTTTGGCAATATTTTAAAAATAATACAAAGCGCAAGTATTACATCATATATATTTTTGAACTCGTGTTTTTACAAGCTTACATTTGACACCCCACTTGATGACCTCGTAAAATTTTTTTTTCACTTCCGTTTTCACCCCTTAAAACTACACGGCTCTAATTGGGCCATCAATTCCTATATTTATGCTAAATTTCAACTTTCTATGTCATGTAGTTTCGGAGAAAATCGAGTGTGACAAACGGACAGGCAGACGGGTAGACAGACGTACACCGATACCATAAGTGTTCCGTACGGAACACTAATAAACGGTATATATGTTTCTTATGTACTCAAATAAATAATACCTTATGTATCTGAAATTTTTCAATAAATTAGTTTTAAAGGTACAAGCATTTTTTTCTTTATTTTCGAGTGGTATCTTTTTGTAAGGATCAATAGCTCAATAGAACACATCTGTCAATATACCATTCCTACACATATTGTTGATATGACAACTTGTACTCAATCTTTTTAATTTGTAATCTTTCCTAAAATCAAGGAGGGTAAGTTTTTCACAAACAAAAAACTTTCCATTAGCAAGGGGAATAAAAAAATATGGGATATAAAGCAATAAATAATAAGCAACCTTTTCAACCCTCTCCATTATCGCTTTAACCAGTGGGATGTTTGATTATTTATTAACCAAAAAAATAAGAAAAATTCTCATAAAACTATTTAAACTACAAAATAGTTAACGACCCCCCATCCTTTTCACCCAGAACCAATATCACCAAAAAATAGGCTTTATTTATACTTCCATTACTATACGTGTACCAAATTTGAAATCCTGCCCACAGACAGACAAACCAATACAAATGGGAAATTAGGTAAAGAATTCCTCAATATATATTTTTTTTACTCTGTTTAAAAATCAAATAACATATCGTGTCAAACAATCAAATCTGAATTTATTGCCACTCATGGTGCCTCTAACTCGGATTACAAGGACACCGACCTTCCGACCGTAATACTAAGTTGCCAGACACAAGAGTAATACTGTCGACTAGTTAACTGAATGTGCTCGGGATGTACGATTTATTTGGCCACGACTGTCCTTGCTACTTTTGGGTGTACAATTTAGTACTAAAATTTTAGATAACTTTCTGAAATACCCTGTATATTTATTATCACTGCAGTAGATCGACCAGTATAACAGATTTTTTTGAATTATTTCCTAACGGAAGATTTAGATTCTCTCCGATATGTTCCACATTCTTGTTATCATCTAAAAAGGCGCTAAGAACTTTGTAAACAAATAAGTATGTTGGCCTCATAACGATATGAAAACGTATTTAAATAAAACTAAATAAACAGGAAGCAGGATCGTACTAAGGTAAAGACGCATGAAATCTAAATTGACTATGAAACAGATTTTATATCGTTTTTTTATATCTATGTACTTATAAGTCTAAAAAACTGTACGACGATCTGTTGTCTAAAATTATTAATAATAATATACAAACATAAGATTATGATATTGTTAAAAACGTGGTAAAAAAGGTAAGATCAGTACAACAGAATAATTCTAGGTCACATATTTGTGCGAAATAAATTTAAAAATCTTCAGCCACCTCAAGACCTTAAAATGTCAAAAATTCTCTTAAGAATAAATGTTTTTTTTAATTTTATACAGTAACACTATTTTTGGAACATTTGTATCTCAATTGATTAAATAAATAGCTACTTGCTAATTTTGTATCTGGGGAGGGGGGGGACACAGAGAATTACAAACAATTTTTGCAAACATGACAAAATGTTTCTAAAAAAACATCACAGATTTGAAATATCTTTCCTCTAAAATATATTTAAATTAAAAAAATTGTCTCAAATTTATTGAAATTGCGATTTTCACGATTAGTTCAATCGACACCTCTATTTGAACTACCTCGTTTTCGGCCACCTTCTCGTCGAGACCTCCATTGCGTCCATTCCATCCCAGGGCCGGAGACCCCGGCGAAGGATAATGCATAAGATACGGGCCTTTCATAAAAAGAGGGCACCTCGAATGCCGTGCTTTTTAAATCGTGAGCGAGATTCTTCTTAAAAAGGACATATTATGCGAGATGCATACTTTTGGTGAGTAAAATTTCGACAATAGATGTACTTTTATATTTGTAAAATAGAAGTAACAAAAAATTTTTTTTAATTACGAAATTTCGACTACAATAAATTTGAAAAACATGACGAATTTTCCAAGTTCAACTTGCGCAGAAAGAATTATGCCATGTAGTTAAAACTTTCTATATTTCAGAACTTTTTAAGAAATACTAAAGATAGAGTACTAAAACTTTTTTTATTTATCGCTAGAAACAGAAAAATTTTGGTGATATTCTGAAGTGTAAAAAAGAACGATGGGTGCTTAATATAGTCAAACAAATGACATGGGCATTTATAGAATGTTGAGATTATACCGAAATTATATTAAAACAAAAAATTGAGAATACTTTTATGATGAATGTTTCTACATAAAGCAGACCGTCATAATAAAAGCTATAGATATCTCTTTAGTAAAAAATAAAACTCAAATGAGGAATACGTAAAATGTTGTAAATTAAGTAAAAATTCTTTATTTAGTTTATTTTGTGTTTTAAAATTATCCTGCGAAGATTTCGAAATTAGAATTTTAATTCTTGGACTATATCAAATGACCATCTTTCCATACTTTGGACAAAAATTATTATTTTTTAGCTAGTTAAAAAAGTTATTTTTATCTGATATAAAAATACGTTTTAGTTTTATTAGCTTTTCTGTCAATTCTTAAAAACTATCTATTTTTAGTAAACATGAAACAAGATTCTAAATTCCTATCAAAGACATATATCCTAACGTTCTCGTTGAAATTTCCTGAGGAACTAAATGACCTGTTTACTTCGTGTCCAAAGTCTCTCAGGCTCGACATTCGACCGGATCCAGCTCCTGTTGTTTTGGTTTTGTCTTATTGAGATCAACAACGTCATAGAGTGACCTTATTTAGGGAGGTGCTGCTCTTGAGGAATGCGATAAGTATTTTAGCGAAGAGAATTATTCTTTTAATTGAAATGAGATGAAAAAAAATAGAATGTATAGATGGAGAGAGATAAAAGTAGGTAAATATACGAAGAAATATAATTACATAAATTAATCAGCAATAATTGGCAATATGTTTTTGATAATTATCGCAACTATATCCAGTATGGGGGATAGACTGCACAGGAGTACGTTAGAACACATTTTTCGTAATGATTTGTATCAGCAGCCTTACAAAATACAGCTGATATAAGAATAAAGCGGATTGATATAGTTCAACTTTGTTAATCAAACAGCTGAACGCTTTTCAACATATAGCAACATCTTATTTTCGGATTAGGCACATTGCTATCTTAACGTTGTTGTTAATAAACAGAATTGTCGTTATCGGAGCGTGATAAATCCAAAACTAAAACATCAAAAGCCTCTACATTGCCTTAAAATGTAGGCATAATTTTAGCTAACAGAAGAAAGTAATTAATAATATATTTATAAGAATCGGCTGAATATTTTTTAAATTTATACGTTAATACGACTCAATACATATCATGTATCATATCATCATATATGTGACTATCAGTCAATCATCGCTCCTCATGAAGCTAACATGGTTAGTGGACGCGCGTCGAGTGCAAAAATAAAGTGCTTGGTATAGTGGTGATATATATATATATATATATATATATATATATATATATATATATATATATATATATATATATATATATATATATATATATATATATATATATACATATATATACATATATATACATATATATACATATATATACATATATATACATATATATATATATATATATATATATATATATATATATATATATATATATATGTCATTGTGCTAAAGATTCCAAATTTCCAACATATACGTTAATAAGTTATGTATAACCATGTGCGTCAATTTTTTCTGAGGATATAGATTTCGAAAAGACGTGACATAAGTTGGTCTCCACGTATTCACGATTGAATTCTTTTGATGGAGATATACCGAAATTAAAGTTTGATATACAAAATAAACATTTAACAATTAATGGAGCAACAAGGTGCCTGGCGCATGGGGAGCGCATATGAATACGAAAAGCGTCTCTTTAAGAAACTAAAGAGAACACTAAAGCTATTTATAGAGGGAGGGGGTATTGATAGACAATCAAGGGAGCGTCGGACAACAATCGGTGAGGATGGAAGACCTTCTGGCATTGGACAGCTGAGGTACATGTGTATGACAAAAAACAACACATTAATCAAGTGAATAGCATTCTCCGGATGACCTCTGATACAATAAAACAGAAAATTGATGGCTCTACCGAAGATTGAGGAAAAAAAATGTTTTTGGTCTGATACATAGATGTCGTCCTTTTCAAAAAATCCATATGATTTTTAGGAAGTACCAACCTTCAAACGATAGGTGTCAAAATTTCATGATACTTCAACGATTAGTTTACAAGTTATAGTGGTTTTAGTGAGGCTACTTTTGATATTTTCAAAACAATGGAAAAAATCGAATATCGGGTGTCGATTAAACACTGTTTTTGATGGAAAAAATACCGTTCAAGCAAAGCAATAGCTTGATAAGTGTTATGGGGACTCTACCCCTGCAAAATCAATCAACATTTACCGATATGCTGAATTTAAACGAGGTCGTACAGACACAAATGATTCTGAACGCTATGGACGCCCAAATGGGGAGGTTATACCGGAAAACATCAAAAAATCCACAAAATTGTTTTGGATGACCGTAAAGTGAAATTGCGTGAGATAGCTGACACCCTAAAGACATCAAAAGAACGTGTTGGTCACATTTTGCATGAACATTTGGGCATGAGAAAGCTCTGTTCGAAATGGGTACCGCGTTTTGCTCACAGTGGACCAGAAACAACAACGTGTTGATGATTCTGAGCGCTGTTTGGACCTGTTTAAGCGCAATAAAAAGGAATTTTTCATGCGATATGTGACAGTGGATGAAACGTGGATTTACCACTACACACCGTGCTTATTGAAGATTGTTCCACAGTAAAAATTTTTTCGTCGGTAAATAAAATTTTTCTGTGTTTGTCATTAACGTATTCCGTCAAGAAACTTAGATTTTTGCTTTAAATCTTCCCTTATCAAAGGACCAGTGAGTCTCTTATAAACGCCCAGTCTTAGGTCTTCTTTAATAATACGAGACATAGAATTTTTCAAAATTTTCATTTCACGAGATAAAATTTTTTGTTTGCGGGGAGGATTTCGGTCAATTCGCGCTTTTACAGCTTTAACAGCTTGTGGCATTCGAACTGTCTTGGGTCTTTATGAACGTTGCCGGTCCTTTATATCTCCCGTCTCAGTAAATAATTTTAACGCCCGGTAAACAAAACACACGACTTATTTTAAACGGTTTTAAGGTCTTAAAAATGTCGCAATCACCCCACTGCATTGTTTAAAGAATTCAAATTCTAAATATTTATTCACACATATAACTGTATAACTGAGTAACATAACCTATAAATAATTTTAGCAAAAAAGTGTCAATGTTTATAGAGGCCGTACGTGATAGTTTGTAACAGTATTTATGGCATTTTTCTTTAAGTAATATGCTTTTTGAGGTAAGAAGTGAAAACATATTGAAAATAGTTTTAGTTTCTTTACAAATCTATGTAAAAAAATATCTTGTTTAATTAGGCATCCCTAATTCAAAATAACCTTGTACATAACTTCTTAAAATACAGGGTGACATTTTTTAAACACTGTGAATTTTATTATTATAAAAATTTAAAAAATTATAATTTTATTATTATAAAAGTCATAAGGTTATTCTATATGATTCTCATATACAATTAAACCACCTAAAAACACTAAATAAAATTCCAAATGCAATAAACCAATTTTCTGCGTCGGGAATAATAAAAAAAACAGCCAAAACTACACACGCAAAAGCCTCTTCATTTTTTTCAAAAGTCGACGAGTATGATTGGATAACAAATTGCAACTTGTTACGAACTTGTTACTTGTTATTTTTATATTTCAATTTAAAGAAAAAAATGATTGCGTGCCAAGATTTCTCCGTTCGTATTGAAACGTGATAATCATCAGATATCGATAATCTATGTTTGGCTCTTTCAAGTGCAGCATTAAAAACATCGAAGAATTTTTGCCTTGAACCTGCAATGGTGCCCTTGCTAGTGCAATGCAATCAGAGCAAGGTTGCCACATCATGTATAAGAATAACAAAAAAACATAACTCAAAGCCTTAAGGAAAATGTTGAATACGCTTGGTTAGTTCAGATCTCAAAATAATTACGCATTTTCCGTTATTACACGTTAGTAAAAGGATATAACGTTTGTCACCATTTCAAAAATATAAAATCCAAGTGCTTAAAGCTCTAGTTAGCTCGGAACAGCTCTAAACAACGCAATGAAAATAATTAGTATTGCGTTAAAAGAGAAAAACCACTGTGGGACTACCTACATTACTTGAAAAAAGCGCGAGTCTCTTGCCCCCGTAGTACCGAGTCATACCGATTATAAATCAATGGCAATAATCAGCTGTTTACATACTGCCAGGAAAAAACTAAATTTTTTACTTTGCTAAACAATTTCTGCAATAAACGACGATAACGTCTGGATTTCATTCTTATTCTATCATTCAAGGTATTAGGTAGCTGATATTCTTGAACCGCCTTACAAAGCTTACGTCTTAACTATAGATCGAAGGTGCCGGTGTCCAATTCCTCTTTTTGTCCCTACTCTTTCAATAATCTAAACTAATGAATTACCTACGACCCCTACTTCAGTCTTATCAACAAAAAATCTTTCATATTAGTAATGGGGTATCAGGGAATACGCAACTGTTTTGATCAGCTGTTAACATACAAAACAAGGTCATTTCGATCTGAATAAATAAAACTGCTTGAGACCGAAACATGATTCCAGTGCATTATAAGGCTGCAAAATATCTGCCAATGGGAAACATATATATTTTCCTATATTTTTTAGATGTTTTTATTGTTCTGAAATGTCAGCAGTTTGAAAATAATTAATACATCCTTTCTACAAGAAAAAAAAAAACATTTGAGACACAAACAAAATATTTCTCAAAGGAAAAGAACGTTTCTAAATGCGAACAAGGTTTGATAAACAACTCATTTTAAAATATCATTCTTTAAGCCTCTAAGCATGTATAACAAGAACAAGCACTAAAAACAAGGCACCAATATTGAAATCAAATAAATTACGTCACCGTGATTTGAGCTGACTGAATGCCCCTGAAAAAGTAGATTTAATAAAAGAAAAGAAGAGAAAAATTAACCTAAAAAGGATATGTAGTTATTAGTTTTTGTACAAAAAGAAAAATTTAATCACAACAGTGTACCACTCACCTAAAGTAGACCTAAACACTTCACAAATGACGGACCTGATCGGATAATGATAACACGTAGGCTGAAAAGTTTTTGGTCTGACACATTTCGACGATTAGTTTCAGTGGTTTTAGTGACGCTACTTTTAATATTTTCAAAACAATGGAAAAAATCGAATTTCGTGTGTTGATTAACCACTTTTTTTTGATAGGAAAAAATATCATTTAAGCAAAGCAATGGCTTGATAAGTGTTACGGGAACTTTGCTCCTGGAAAATGACTAATCGTTACTGGTATGCTGAATTTAAACGCGGTCGTACAGACACAAATGCTGTTGAACGCTCTGGACTCCCAAATGAGGTGGTTACACCGGAAAATATCAAAAAATCCACGAAATTGTTTTGGATGGCCCTAAAGTGAAATTGCGTGAGATAGTTTACACCCTAAAGATATCAAAAGAACGTGTTGACCATATTTTGCCTGAACATTTGAGTATGAGAAAGCTCTGTTCGAAATGAGTACGCGTTTGCTCACAGTGGACTCAAAAACAACAACGTGTTGATGATTCTGAGCGCTGTTTGGACCTGGTTAAGCGCAATAAAAAGGATTTTCTCATGTAATATGTGACAATGGATGAAACATGGATCCACCACTACACACCGGAATTAAATCGGCAGTCAGTTAAATGGACAGCAGCCGATGAAAGCCGCCCGAAGCGACCAAAGACACAACAGTCGAATAAGAAGGTTTTGACCTCTGTACTTTGAGATGCACATGGAATAATTTTCATCGACTAAACTGAGGAGGGAAAAACCATCAATAGCGAATATTATATAAAGTTATTGGTGCGTTTGAAGGCAGAAATCGCAAAGAAACGGCCCCAAATGAATAAGAAAAAGTGCTCTTTCATCAAGACAACGCACCGTGTCACAAGGAAATAGTTACGATGGCAAAATTGCATAAATTGAAGTTCGAATTGCTTCCTCATCCACCGTATTCTCCAGATTTGGCCTGCAGCGACTATTATCTAGTCGCAGATATCAAAAAAATGCTTGGCTCCAGTGAAGAAGTTATCGTCGAAACTGAGGCCCATTTTGAAGGCAAAGACAAATTCTTCTACAAGAAACGTATAGAAATGTTAGAAAAGCGTTGGACTGATTGTATCGCTATTGAAGGAGACTATGTTGATGAATAAAGTCAAATTTTGCAAAACAAATGTGTTTTAAGCAGCTAGACCAAAAACTTTTTAGCCTATATGTTAGATAGTGTAAAAAGGAAATCGCTACAATCTCGAAGGAAGTGTGTAGTTGTTGAATAGATGATACCGTTTTGTTTTTAATAATTAAAGGAGAAAATACCTGTCGGGATACTTCTGAAGAAATTGAGCATGAATTCTAAAAATCCAATCAATTAATAGCAACTTTCTCGATCCTAAGAAAAAGAAAGTAGTACACAAAAAAATAAAACTTCTATGCATAAGAATATCCAAGGTAAACAATTGTACAAGTAATTAAGTAAGTAGCAGCTATACATTAAGATCCTGTATTTTTTATTTACCAGTTTCAAACCAGACTAATTCAGGAATTGCTACATTGGATATTTTATATTTTATTCTTACAAAAGTAGTGATTTTTAGATTTTTGTAGGAAATGAAGTTTTTACAAATACTTCAGAGACTCGTGAAGTATTAAAATTTGAAAATGTTTGAAACAAAAGGGAAAATTGCGAACGTACTTTAAAGTAAGTAATTTACTTTAAAATTTTAGTACGATAATTATGAATTTTAAAGGAAAATTAATAAAAACAAAAATTTAATACAGTATGAAAATGTGTTTAAGGCACATATAAATAGGACCTAGCTGTTCTGATTCTATCAATAATTTCTACAATTCTCAGTTTTAACCCAGAATTCCTGAAAAAAATAATCGTCTATTACGAAAAATCATCCGAATACTACATATAAAAAACCACCAAATTTGGCAACCGGGCGAACGTGGGGTCGCCGGACATTCCACGACCATTCAGGAATGCCCCCGAGGCCCTCGATGGACACAAACAATCCGCCCGCACGTCCCACCGCTACCGCGCTATAGAGAGGAATGCGGTCACCATCGAGATCCGATGTGGAAGAGATGTTGAGATGCTGCAGAAAGTGCACCATCATGCAATGCGGAACAATCTGTACATATTTTTACACATAATTTGCCTTCCTAAATGAAAATTCACTTTCCTACAATTCTTTCTGGTAAAGTACGTTTTTGATGTAAGATGTTACGACATTTAATCATAGATCATTCACACAGGGTCAATAATAACATTTTTACCTTTTTTCTAATATTTTGCAAAAAAAGAATTATTTCGCAGTGGGATAAATATGACACTATTCCTATATAAACCTGGTATCTTATAATTCCTGTAACAACATATGGTACCTAATAACCCAAAAAAAAAACGATGCGTCACCAAGCGCGAGAGAATTCGAAAATGATCCTACGAAGAAGTTACAATAATGTGTGAAGATCTTTACTGTATTCAATAATAAATATGATGAATAGCAATTAGAATTCAGGTCAAGAAGCAGCACAATAGAAGTAATTTTTGTAATAAGACTATGGAAAAACAATAGGAAAAACAAAAAAAAATAACCAGTGAAGTGCAAGTTGAACTTGTGCAATGTACATTGATAGCTTTTAAAACAAAAAATTTTGTTACGGAGGTATAAAATGATCAGTGACTTCACAAAACACACCCCAAGTTTGTTTCCAATCTTTATTGAAGACTAATGACTTTGAAATTTTTGTTTTTTTTATGTACCAGATAAATTATTAAAGGTAATGCACTCATGATAATTTTCGTTCAATCTACACCCTGTGGAGAATATCCCAGAATTTTTTCAAAATTTTTTGATCAGTACTTTTCAATATAAGAGAGGGGGGCAGCGATTTTTCGTGACTTTTTAAAAATAATACAAAGAAAAGTATGCGCAAGTATTACATTATATGTATTTTCGAACTCGTGTTTTTACAAGCTTTCATTTGACATCCCATTTGATGACCTAGTTAAATTTTTTTTTTTACTTCCGATTTCACCCCCCAAAACTAGTGTCTTAAGTCAAAATTTGACTTTTAAACCTACACGACTCTAATGAGGCCATTAATTCCTATATTAGTACCAAATTTCAACTTTCTATCTCAAATAGTTTCGGAGAAAATCGGATGTGACAGACGAACGGACGGACGAACACCGAAGGGATCTTATAAGTATTCCGTACGGAACACTAAAAAGGACGAATATTATAATTTTTGTGTGACCTAAATGAGACCTGGATCGAGCATGGACATGTTTCAAGGAAAAAGAAATGCTATATGATTACATATTATATACACGAGCTACGTGGGCCGTCTGGAAAGTTGTCGACTTAAAAATGAAAGAAATTTTTTTTGACATGAAATATGTTTTATTTTTCAATATAAGTTCAATAAACTTCAATACATGTATTCCAACGTTTTTCCAATAATTCAATACCATGATTAAAGTGTTATTCCGGAAGGTCTGCAAAATATCCATCCACGGCTGCAATAGCTTCGTCATTTGATGCAAAACGCTTTCCAGCCAGGAATTTTTTCAGGTTTGGAAACAGCTAATAGTCAGAGAGAGCTAAATCTGGTAAATACGCTGGATGTTCAAGCAAATCGTATTCTAATTCGTTGAATTTTGCCATCGTCAAAACACTTGAGTAAACACGTACATTGTCTTAATGAAAAATAATTCTTTTCTTCTTTCAAGCAGGTCTTTTCTAATGAATTTTTGCATCCAACTGATCCAAAAGGTTACAATAATATTCAGAGTTAATTGTTTTACCTTTCTGAAGATAATCGATCAACAAAACACCTTTGTAATCCCAAAAACCTGATGCCATAACCTTCCCTGCTGATGGAACCGTCTTTGCCTTCTTTGATGCACTTCCATCGGCTCAATCCATTGTTTCGACTGTTCTTCTGGTATAGTGGTGGATCCAAGTTCCATTAATAGTTATGAAACGAGGCTTGAAAT
The DNA here is from genome assembly GCA_019049505.1 of Pachyrhynchus sulphureomaculatus. NCBI lineage: Eukaryota > Metazoa > Arthropoda > Insecta > Coleoptera > Curculionidae > Pachyrhynchus > Pachyrhynchus sulphureomaculatus. The sequence goes on along the minus strand of CM032453.1, from coordinate 60,508,034 downwards.
CCATTTTATTTTGCTTAAAACGATCCAAATACCCTTGAGAAATACGTATTCGAATAAGTTTTTGGCCAAATTTCACCAAATGCGGCAACCATCTTCCACAAAGTTTTTTCATACAGCCTTTGCCAAAAGTATTAGGCACCCCTAATAAACACGTGAAACTCATAAAATACTTTAAAAAAAGACTAATTTTTTAACAATACTATAGGCGGCGCTGTCAAAAGCTAACTTAAACAATAGACAATCTCTTTTACAGGTCCATAAAACACCTGGCCAACAAAATTGCTATAATAAGATTTTTGAAAAATATTTTTAATATTTTCTCTCAGTCTCTTTTTACTACTTGTAGTGTCAAGAAGCTTCCGTGCATGTTTTATTTGTGAACTGGACATTCTTATATTTGAGAAATGCCTAAGAAAAGTGAGCTCGGTATCGAAAAAAAACGAATTAAAATTCAAACCCTACATGAACAAGGCAAGTCCCAAGTAGAAATAGCCAAGTTAGTGAAATGTTCTCGGTGCGCAGTGCAATGTGCTATTAAAAGGTTTGTGGCTCCCATGCTAACAAAATGAGAACGGGCAGAAAACGTAAGAGTAATGAGCGACAGGACAGAAAACTCATCCGCGAGTCTATTAAAAATCGAAAAAAAAACATCATCTGAGCTCGCTGCAACTCTGTCGGAAGAGACTGGGATGCCGATTAGTTCTCGAACGGCAAGGAGAAGACTGACAGAAGCTGGATTAAGAGGGTGCAAAGCTAGAAAAAAAGCCTTGGCTTTCAGAGACCAATAGGAAGAAACGCTTAGAGTGGGCTCTGAAGCACCAACATTTTAGCGAAGAGGATTGGTCTAATGTTGGTCCGACGAATCCAACTTTGAGGTAAATTGTTTTATGATTTATTTTAACAAATAACTACATACAATTACTCTTGATTTAATTCGTTTTAGTCAAAATAATAACTAATTTTTTAATTGAGTACTTTTTCTATTCTTACAGATATTCGGAACGTCAGGTGTGACATTCGTGAGGCGGCGTGTCGGCGAGGAATACCATCCAGATTGCGTGGCACCTACTATAAAACACGGAGGCGGCAGCGTTATGATCTGGGGCTGCATGACTACTAAAGGTGTCGGCGAAATGTTCGTTTGTGAAGGCCGTATGAACAGCCAAAAGTACATAAATGTACTAGAAACTGTACTGACACTAATTTAAACGACATCAAATTCCAACAAGATAAAGGACCTTGTCATAAATCAGCGGCTACGATGCGCTGGTTTAGAGACAATAACATTGTCTTGTTGGATTGACCCGCACATCTTTGGGATATTCTGAAGTGCAAGATACGGGAGTATAGCATAACATCGAAAGCAGCGCTAAAAAGCGCTTTGATGGATGAGTGGGATGCCATAAGTACAACTGAATGTACTAGGCTTGTACGCAGCATGCCCTAAAGAATTGCTGCTGTAATTAAAGCTAAGGACGGACACACCAAATATTAATTTATTTCGTAATTTTATCTCAATATACGATTTTACAAAACATATGAATTTAATTTTTTACCCTGAAACACAAGAAATGAAGTAAATTGTAGGGTGCCTAATACTTTTGGCCAAGGCCGTATGTATTGCATTGCATCTTTATGCAAAATATTTCCAATTCGTTTTTTTGGAGATTCCTATGGGGTCAACTATTTCACGCACTTTCACTCATTGATCATCTAACACCACATCATGGACCTGTTGAATGATTTGTGGTATTGTAGCAGTTTTTGGACGACCTTCGCGTGGATCATCTACGAGGCTTGTACGACCAGATTTAAAAAGAGCGGCCCATTTTTTCACAGTGGAAAGTGAAGGCTCTCTTAACAATTTAGATGAATCTGTTGGTGCTAAACCATCCAAAACAAAGAATATAATCACTGCACGATATTCATTTTTTTTCCATTTTAAAAAATCAGTGACACGTCAATATTAAACAGCTGTTACTATTCAAACGAATTGACAGATCAAAATAAAATTTTACATGTGTTTATATAAAGGATGGAACTTTCCAATACAATTATGGTTTCACAGTTTCTAACGCCCTCTATGTGTCAGGCCGAGAACTTTTCAGACAGTCTAGGTAAAAGCCAAGTAAGTTATGATGGGATAGCATCAAGGATCAGCTTTATGCTGATACCTTTTTAGCAATAATAGTAGGGAAGAAGTTGAAAAAATGAAACTGTAAGAAACTGGAGAAGAAGTATGGAAGAAATTAGAAAATTTAAAGAAAGACAATGAAATGTTTTAAGTTTTACAGAGAAGTAAACGGGAAAGCAAAGTTGTAAGAAAGAAGGAAAATTAAATCAAGAAAAGTCTGAGGCTGTTACAGAAGAAGATGGAGGATGGCCAATAAATGAAAAAAAAAAGAAAAAAAAATACTGAATTTAAGCGAAATTAGAGCGGTGCCTCGTATGTATAAAGTTAGGACAAGTCAAATATTACAGAGAGTTGACAGAAACATTGATGATTGATAAGAGAGGTATACGAAGGCCAAGAAGAATATGATGAGTAATATTTCATTAGAAAGCATGTAAAATAGTTATTTATGCAACTTTAAAAAAGAAACTTTTAAAAAAAAAAACACAACTGGTCGTTGTTAGTTAAAATCATGCATCGATATAAAATTTCTGACATTAAAATGGCAATCTATCCTTTTGTTTACAAGCCAAATATACAAACTAATACTTTAATATAGAGGTGTTGTTTTCATACCCGACAAATTTTAAGGTCAACGTATTCATTAAGAAATAGTTTCAGACATTTTTATGTACAATTAATTTGTGTATGCGTATTCGTATTTATATTATTTAAACTACGCATTATACACTTTTTTTTATTCCCGGAAGTATAAAATGGTACAAACCTTGAGAAATACTGTTGGCATAATTGTCTACAAAGTACATAAAAGGAACAATTAGTTTATCTATTGAACAACTATCAATAATATAGAGGTTGTCCGGTTCCGCGTCTCGAAGTTTTTAGGCTGTAATAGAGCATAAAAATATAAAAACCGGCCAAGTGCAAGTTTGACTTGCGCAATTAGTACGGTGATGGTTTTAAAAAAAATTGTTACCTCAAATGAATCTTCAACAAAGTTTGTTTCCGATCTTTGTTGCAAACTTATGACCTTGAAATTTTTGTTTTTTGTTTTTTTTTATATACCAGATAAATAATCAAAGGTAATGCCCTCATGATAATTTTCGTTCAATCTACACCTTGTGAAGAATATTCCAGAATTTTTTCAAAATTTCTTTATCAGTACTTTTCGAGATAAGGGGGGGACAGCGATTTTCGGCCCCGCTCCCACGTTTGAGGTTCTACCTCGAAATATACTCTATACTAGGATTCTATCAAATAGATTGGTTAACCTTAGTCTGTTTTACAAATATTTTCATGGAAAGGGGTCCACTTATGTAGCTCGTTTGATTTCTCCCAAAGTGGCTTCGCTAGGACTACATGTTGCGCTAATATAGCAAAGCGTATGAGGTCCAGCTCGTCATTCGTGTTACTATCTTCAAGAACTCTTCTATTTGGACAATTTCATTTCTTTTTTCCCATCAGGTACAGCGTTTCAAGAATAACATGATTCGCTACTTCGGCACACGTTCCATATAGCGCGTGTGTCGTACACATAAACAAAAAATCGGTAAAAGTAATTTACCAGTGCAAATGCGTAGTTCTAAAATAAATAATGAATTTCATTTTCACGCACTAAAGAATAATTAAATCCAAGCACGAGTAAATATTTTAAATAATAAGTTCTTTATGTTAAGATATTAATTACACAAAAAGTAGAGCAGGGGAAAATTTTCAGAGATATTTACAAATGAAATTCGATATTTCCCCTCTACGTATATTTCTGATAAAATTGGAAATAATGAATAAATTCCACAATTCCATGAAATTTTTCGACTCAAAGAATCCTGAAAATAACGTGTAAGACGGCATAAACGAAGTGACACCTCTAACTCCTCCGCATCTTTAACCCCTAATATATTTATCCATAAATAGCATAGATCCACAAAAAAAGGTGTTCTTCTTGGGCAAAGACCATAAAGATATCCCGGAGTATTTTGATATTCTGAAACCTACTTTACCACCAGAATGCTCAAATGTTCCGAATTTTTTTTTCGTTTTCTTGAGGGTGTAGTAAAATACCGATATCGTAGGTCAAAGTAAACTTCAAATTCGGTTTCAGAGCATCAAAATACATAGGGGTATGTTAATTTGATCAGTAAATATTAGTCAATTATTTTCACGCATTTATTTTCTTAACGTATTTTGTCTCACGGAATCAAAATTTGAGGACATTTGAGCATTGTGGTGGTAAAGTAGGTTTCAGAACATCAGAATACACGTCTTCGGTCGGTCCTTGTCCAAGAAACTTTTTTTGTGGGCCTGAGTAATTGAAAAATAACACAGTCAAATTTTCAAATTCCTTGATTCCAAGAACCATGAAATGGACATATAATGATATATATGACGCATTTACTCCGTAATTATTATTTTTGACGCTTGCTAAATATATCCACCAAAAACCAAGAAATATTGTCATAATGACATACAAAATAAAGAAAATTTGAACTAAATATCTTATTTCTTTCGAGTTATCGCGCAAACGGATAGACAGACTGACAGATTGATAAACAGACTGACTGAAGTGGGAGATTATGTATTTTATGATCTAGGGATCCTAAAAGGTGACGAACTGAGAAAATTTTGGAGTTCTACGAGGGTTATTCAATAAGTAGACAATGGGTCTCAGCTTAAACCCATTTAACGAAACCACTCCATACTTCTAGGAGTGCAAGTTGGCAACCTTGTGACGAGTTTAAATCAGCGGTTCGATCATGTAATATAAACATAACCTCAAAATATCCAGTTTACCATGGCGAGTCCATGAGAAGACTGCACTTTAGAAGAGCAGCGTTCTGTCATCAGATTTTTAATAGCAGAAGGTATTAAACCAAGTGAAATCCATGTTAGAATTTTATTACAGCATGGACAAAGTTGCATGAACCGTGCGAACGTTTACAAGTGAATAGATCGATTTAAAAGTGGCCGAACAAGAATGTGTGACGAGCAGCGAAGTGGACGTCCAGTCGAAGTTTCCGATCCCTCGTTAGAATCAAGGACTGATAGACTTATTCGTGATAACAGAAGAATTAATGTTGAAATAATAGCTCAGGAGGTTGGGATAAGCGTTGGAACTGTTCACAATATTATTCAGAACCATTTACAATACCTGCCCTCATACCCAAGAAAAGCTTCAAGAATTGGGTTGGGAGATCTTGCATCTTCCCGCATACAGACCAGATCTATCTCCGTGTGATTTTTACCTGTTCGGACCTCTCAAAGATGCCCTACGTGGAAAGAGGTTCACCGACAATGAAAAAGTGAAGGAAAAAGTACAAGAGTGGCTTCGACGTCAACCGAAAGAATTCTTTGCCACAAGAAGCTAGCAGGAAGGTGTATTTACGTTCTTGAGCTAGAGCTGTTTGTCTCTTTACTTATTAAACTGACTCTCGTATTTTTTACGTTCACAATTTTTTCCTTTAACAAGGAAATTAAGAAAATGGCACCTTCCCGTTATCACGGAAGCCTTAATTTTGTCAAGGTTTTTTTGCGTTTTGGGGCAAACAGCCAATATGTCGAAAATTCTTTAAATTATATTATTTAATAACACGGGAAAACGCAATTACCAAATAAAATTGACGTGAACTGAATGAAAACCACAAAGGAATTTCATTTCATTACGCAATTTCTCACATTTACACGCTTATCAATCTTGTTTACATGCATAACAGAACAAACTGTTTATTTAAAACCTTATGTAGATAATGTTTTGATCTTCTACCTGATAAATTTCCAGGTCAACGAATTCATTGAAGGAATGCCTCTTCACAGAAAACGCCATTTAAAAATGGGACTTGTAAATATTATTTGTTTGTTTTTTCCATTACATACGCCTATTACAAACTACGCATTAACCTTTTGTTGCCGGAAGAGCAGAATGGTTAAAAACCTTGAGAAATAGTTTAAGCATATCAGGAAATAGGAAAATATTAACGAAATGATTCATAGAATTTTAATATAACAATAAAAAATATAATTAAAAACTTTAAAACTTGAATAACGAGAAAAAACAAAGAAACGGTTAAAGTGTGACGCTTCAGGAAATTCCTTTGTTTTAACACGAAATATTTTTAATTTATTTGGCTCTATTTACAGCCTAAATAAGGAAATAATGTAATTATCTAGCTCTATAGCCCAGTCGACAGGAGTTTTGAGCTCTCATTAAATGTTAACAGGCTGCATTTTGGCATAAAGGTTGATGTACGCTAAGCCTACAAAATTCAAAATAAAATCAAAAATTCGGTTTTTCGGTAATACCTCGAAAAATAAAAAAAAATATTGAAAAACTAATAGCACCACGTGAAAGAGTGGGAAATTTGACAAAAAAATAGTATAGATTTTTATTCAAAATTCTTTTTATTAGCGTGAGAGTTATTAAAAATTCGGATAGGTGATTCAAAAAAATGTAGTGCGCCAAATAGGTTAATTTGTAAGTCTACGCGCACCGAGAGAAGACTTTCAACTTTCCGATGATACTAATGGTTTTGATTTTTGTTGCTTTATAATTTGTAAAACTTAAAAAACGAAATTTTTGTTTGCATTATTTTAATAACGAGCATACAGTAAATAACAAATATTTAATAAAATATAGTAATGAAAAAAATCTTTGTGCATATATCATTATTATACGTAAGTTTCAAGAGAAGAATAATAAAAATACACACATTGTCTGTGTTATATAAAAATTGAGTTTTAAAATATGAAAATTTGCCTGCTGTAGTGCGCCGTCGGCAATTTTACATTCAAAGCGGTACGAAATGGTCAAAAAAAGTCGGACAATTTTTTTATTATTCTTTTTTTGTTACAGTTAAAAGTAACTTGATATTAGAAAATCATTAAAAACTGTCTCTTTTTTTGTAATTTTGCTCTTAAAAAAATGCTCATGATAAACGTATTTTTTTCTTATATTAATCATACAACTTAAACTTAAAATAAAAAAAAATATTTAAAGGTGGGAAATGAAAGATAAAAGTCTAAGCTTTAAGTATAAAGTATTTATATTTCATTTAAACATCCAGTTATTGAAGACACAAAAATTTTGAATCACTCGAAGGAACTTTGTTAATGGCGATCGGAGAAGCAACGCGCGCGCAGCACCGCCAGCCCCATCTGTTGTTTGTTATCTATATATTGTTAAATAAAAAATAATTAACTTTAGGTGTAAATTAAGTGTTGGTTGCCGTTTTGTATCTTTACAATTATTATTAAATATATTCATTTTTCATATAAATAAATTTATATTCAATTATTTTTTTATATATATATCGACTGCCATTTTGGATTTTTTAAATCTGTTCTCAGATTCTTAATCAGCACTCCAAAAAATCCATTAGTAGACATTTTGAAAAAGAAAATTCTAAAATTAAATGAATTACGTACTCTCTGGTCGCCATATTGGATTCGCCATTTTGAATTTCGCAAATTGACATCGGATTTTTAATCAGCAGCCCGAGAAACCCCCTTAATAGCCAATTTAATCATAAATGAGGTTAGAAGCATAATTCCCATTACAACTGAAGGGGTTAAAGCAGCCATCTTATTTTAAATATTTTTTTAAAATTAAGGTAAAACTAAAAAAAAAATCTGTATACTATTTTTTTTTTGTAAAATTTACCGTTCTTTCACGTGGTGCTTAGTTTTTCGATATCTTTTTTATTTTTCGAGATATTTGCGAAAAACCTAATTTTTCATTTTATTTTCGATTTTGTAGAATTAGCGTACACTTTAGGGCAGCATTTTTTTTTACCGTATTCTACGTCCAAATAACTACCTGTATGCCAAAATGCAGCCTGTTAACATTTAATGAGAACTTTTCGTGAAAATTTGCCTCTGACGACTGGGCTACTACCAAAATCACGAAAAAAAATTGCACTCGACAATCGTCCAAAATTAATTTTGATAGAAAACTTCCACAGGTTACATAACTTATACAATTCTTCTGGATTTCTGCCGTATCGACTGAACAAGTGATGCTGACGCTTCGCCGATCAACCTATCGGTTTCTTCAGAGCTTGCTCAGAAGGAGTCAGTTCTCCGAACAAGCGGAAGCCGCCAGGATGATCGGCCAAACGTCAGCATCACTGTTTCAATCGACACAGGAGAATCCCAGAAGAATCGTAGAAAATTATTTGCGTACAGCTCGAGCGTGGTATCTACAGTTTTACAATTTTCCACTGGAGCCAATAGACCGTTTTGAGGGTGATGATATTACTAGTGTTATTAAAGAAAATAATTTTATTCTTAAGTACGAGGCTGGTTTGAAAAGTCCGTGCAAAAATAAAAACTACTTATGTGTTTGGGGTAAACCTTTTTTATTTTTCGACATAGTCTCCTTTTAGGCTTATACACTTCGTCCAACGATGTTCTAGTTTGTTGATCCTTTCCGAATAATAGGATTTGTCTAAGTCTGCAAAATATCCATTAGTGTCTGCAATCACCTCCTCGTTTGAATAAAATCTTTGTCCCGCCAGCCATTTCTTCAAATTGGGGAACAAATAGTAGTCCGAGGGAGCCAAGTCTGGAGAATAGGGGGGATGTGAAACGAGTTGGAATCCTATTTCCATTAATTTTGCGACCACAACTGCTGAGATGTGTGCTGGTGCGTTGTCGTGATGGAAAAGGACTTTCTTTTGGGCCAATCGCGGGCGTTTTTCTTGCAGCTCGGTTTTCAAAACGGTCCAATAACGATGAATAATATTCACCTGTAATAGTTTTACCCTTTTCCAGATAGTCAATGAAGATTATCCCTTGCGAATCCCAAAAGACAGTCGCCATAACCTTTCCGGCCGAAGGAACGGTCTTCGCCTTTTTTGGTGCAGATTCCCCCTTGGTAACCCATTGTTTAGATTGTTGTTTGGTCTCAGGAGTATAGTAATGTATCCATGTTTCATCCACAGTCCTCCGGATTCTTCTGGAACAGCTGCAAACCATCCTTGCAACACTTCACACGATTCCGTTTTTTTGGTCAAGCGTGAGCAATCGCGGGACCCATCTTGCGGATAGCTTTCTCATGTCCAAATGTTTATGCAAAATATTATGTACCCGTGCAGTCGAGATGCCCACAGCACTAGCAATCTCACGTACCTTAACTCTTCTGTCATCCATCACCATATCATGGATTTGATCAATGATTTCTGGAGTCGTAACCTCCACAGGCCGTCCAGAACGTTCAGCGTCACTTGTGCCCATATGGCCAGTCCGAAAATTTTGAAACCACTTATAAATTGTTCTAATCGAAGGTGCAGAGTCACCATAATGTTTATCAAGCTTCTCTTTAGTCTCCTGAGGCGTTTTGCCTTTCATAAAGTAATGTTTAATCACCACACGAAATTCTTTTTCGTCCATTTCTTGAAAATCACTCGACTTCCTTGATTCACACACGAATGCCAAACACAAAGAAATAGACCAATATGGCTGAAACTTTGTGTGCGTTCATTCAAGAGATGCTAGTAACTAAACATGACCTCGACACGCGCCGGTGGTGCCATCTCTCGGACTTTGCACGGACTTTTCAAACCAGCCTCGTATGTGTTTTTGTTATACAAGATTTTGAATTATGGGAAAAAAATCCAAAGAAAATTATTTGGCTTTCATCTTGCATATAGATCACTGAAGAAAGCTAGTGAAAACGTTTTATTATTTAGGAATATTCGGATGAAATTTAATAATAAATAACATCCTCTTTTTAGTCTAACATCCTGTCCGATGTGTAGTGGTTATGAGAGTTTTTTGTTCATGTTGTGGATGACTCTGTGTACCATACGACGCCAACCTTGTCGATTATTGGTTTCTCGAGCGACCTCATGTCAGTCAGCTTACAGATTGCATCGGTCCATCGAGATGGTGAACGTCTGCGTCTATGCTTTCCAGATGATCTTCCTTGAACGATCAATTTTTCTAAATTATCGCTACGATTAATATGACTAAAACATTTTAATATCCTGCTGTGTGTCAGAAGGGAGAAACGTTGCTGTGGTTTGATTTCATTTAAGATGGCGTTTGTTCTTTTCGCAGTCCAAGATATTCTAACCATACGGCGCCAACACCACATCTCAAAGGCATCTATATGGAGTCGGTCGTCAGCACGAATTATCCAAGTTTCTGAACCATAGGAGAAGACAGGAAAAATCAATGTTCTAGCAAGTTGAATTTTTGTGGTTCTTGTTAGGTTTGTACCTCTCCACAATTTGACCAATTGTCCCAACCGAATATGTCTGCAAATTTCCACCTCACGTCGTGTCGAGCCAAGATATGTATACTCGTATTGTTCTACCACCTCCTATTTACCGATTGTAGCAGGTTTCTCTCGTTTTTCGTTCCCTCGGTCAATCATCATAATTCTAGTTTTCTGACAATTGATTTTAAGTCTAAAATCTAGAATAGTATTTTCTAGTGAGTGTAGAAGAATTCTTTCTCACTGCTGGCAATAAGTACGGTGCCATCAGCGAAACGAATATTAGAGAACATCCTTACGCTGATTCCAATTCCACCTAAGACTTCTAAGACTAACTTCATCACATATTCACTGTATATGTTGTATAGCAGGGGTGAGAAGACACAACTTTGCCGGACCCTTTTATAGATGTTACATTTACTAGAGATGGCATCCTCAATCTTAATAATACATGTACTGTCCTCATATAGCCGTCTGATGAGAGTGATACGATGGATTGGTGCAACCATCTCTCGAAGTACATTCCATAATTTTGTCCATTTGATGTTAATAATTAACATACCTACTTAAAATTTAAGAAAAGTTAGTTCGGCAAGAGAGATTATTATTGCTGACGCTGTATTGTTATATGAGGTCATAATATTTAGACTCCCTGAAATTACCATTTCTGAGAATATGACAAAAGTTTTTGCTACCAAAGTGTTATCGTTTTTAAGCACAATCTCGTAAAGTTTTACACCTTCTTTGCACACGTGAATTCGTGAGTAAAATAAAAGCAGATTCATTATGAAAATAATAATGCACTTCTCTTACTACCCTGTAAATTTGTGGCTCGATATCAAGTCTTGGTGTTGAACCAATTACTGTATTCATCTGATTTAACAACTAGTGACTCTTCATTATTCTCAAAAATTGAAATGAAGACAAAAGGGTGCTTTTTGCAAACATTTAGACCTTTTCGGCGTGGTTTACAGGCAATCTCGACGATTAAACTAGAAAATTCATTTGAATCACTATTAAATCGTTGTAAATTTTGAATAAAAATACTACGAGGCGTATTCAAAAAGTAAGGGCCGTTTGCTTATATTTAAATACTGGCTGATCTGAACAAAGTTTGCACATGCAGCGCCATCTATTGTTTCCAAAGCTACTGAAGTTATTGTTTGGATTCAGTAGTTGTTTCCCTGTCGGTGACTGCAGATAACAATGTCCGCGAAAATCGTTGCTAACGCCAGTTGCGAAGTGCGTTCTGTGATTCGGATCATCAGCTGCTCAAATTTATCGGGAGTTTTGCCTAGTTTATGGTCCTACAGTAATAAGTGAAGGAAAGGTTAGACAATGGTGTCGAGACTTCAAAAATGGCCGCACAAATGTGCATGATGAAGAGGAGTCTGGCAGGCCCAGTATCCAGACGGATGAAATCGTTCAACAAGTGGACCAAAAACTGCTATCTGATCGACGATGTCACTTGAAACAGTGTCTGGGTGGACAACGGTTTAAATACGAAGAGGAACTCAAGACCACCGTTGTCAACTGGTTCGATTCCCAGGTGAACTTCTATGCAGAGAGATTAAAAAAGCTAGTGCAGCGTTACGAAAAGTGTTTAGAAGTAAACGGCGATTATGTAGAAAAGTGAAGTAGGTTTGTAGGAAACTCAAACCGTCAATATAAACTTTTTCTAACGAATATTTTTTTTAATGACCAAACGGTCCTTACTTTTCGAATATGCCTCGTATATTGAAAAAACTGAAAAAAAAAAAATTCATTTCATTTTTACAACAGTGTGGAAATTAATTCTCCCACTTTGTATATCGTTCAAATTCGACAGATTAACACGCCGTATAGTAGAATGGGGGCCTAAGGAATACAAAAGATGCAGAGGTAGATCACAGACAAGATGGACCAACGACATAAAAAGATTAGAGGCACACGATTGGATGCAAAACAACAAACAACAAAACTCACTGGAGACAACTTGGGGAGGGTTACATCCGATTATGGATGGAATAAGCTAATGATGATAATGATGATGATGACGATAATGATACATTATATACCTTCATTGAAATTTTCATGGCTCTTCTGTACTTTCGGATAATTGCAATTATATTCTGAACTAACTGATTTACTACTCCTTGTTTAGCAAAACAATTTGAAAGCGGCTAAAACCTCCTGGTTCAGTGAAACAGAGAAACTTCTTATTTTTAACTGCCACTGTTAAAAAAATATTTCTTCTCACTGAACATAATAGTCGTTAAATTTAAAATTCCCAATTCATTTCTTTAATAAATCATAAAGATACATCTTATCAAAAATGGTTTCGGTTTATGAATGTAAATCGTGAATCCTGTACCATAAAATCGTAAATTCGTCACGGTTTTCGCCGTGGCGCCATCTATATAAAACGGTTGTTACCTAACGAGTTTTTATGGGCTTCATTCCGGAAATATTTCATAAAAGATCCGTCAAATAATGTTAAATTATGATTTTGTTCGACACGTCAAGCCGAATTTTAATTTGACTGATGGGATGGATAATTTGTGACAAAAATCTGAATTTTCATTTTTATTTTCTTTAAGAGTGTAATCAAAAATACTAGGCCCTGGTCAACCTTTCTAAAAGCGTCTTTTTACAATTAGGAAAAGTTTGGTCACAAGTAATTTGGCGTAAAAAAGTGTGTTGAAATAAAATACTCCTTATGCCTGTATTTTTAATAGTTCCTCTTAAGCAGTACGATTAGGTTATGTTTTTGCTTGCATAAAACTACTGATCTTAAAATTATCGTATAACAGGTATTTTTAGTGCTCCCTACGTTAACACTTATAAGATCACTTCGGTGTCTGTCTGTCCTTCTGTCACACCCGATTTTCTCCGAAACTATTAGACATAGAAAGTTGAAATTTAGCATTAGAATTGATAGCCCGTGTAGTTTTGAAAGTTTTGACTTAAGGGGTTAATTTTGGGAGGGGTAAAATCGAAGATGAAAAAAAAAATTACCAAGTCATCGAATGAGGTGTTAAATGAAAGCCTGTAAAAACACGAGTTCAAAAATATATATAATGTAATACTTGCGCACACTTTTCTTTGAATTATTTTTAAAAAATTGCGAAGAATCGCTGTCTCGCTTATCTCGAAAAGTATTGATCAAAAAATTTTCTGGAATATCCTCCACAGGGTGTAGAATGAACAAAAATTACCACGAGTGCATTACCTTTAATAATTTATCTGGTACGTAAAAAAAACCAAAAATTTCAAGGTCATCAGCTTTCAATAAAGATCGGAAAAAACCTTTGTTGAAAACTCATGGGGAGTATGTTAGTGAAGTCATTGATTACACAGGTCTGCAACAAAAATGCTGTATGGATGTTTTCAACTGATTTCTATGTATTTAGGTGTTCTGAAAACTAAAAAAATACTCACAAAATTCCAGAACGTCAGGTTATTTTGCAAAACGCAAAATTTTATTATAAAAAAGGGTTTTTTTTTTTTGTTTGGGCTAACTTGAAGTCATAAATAAATAGGTACATTACTTTCTAAATAAAGAACGCCCTGTGTGAGCTAAATTAACAAACATAAAACGTTGTAACCAGAACGTGCGCGCTCCGATAGTGTAGAAAATGGCGCGGTACAATTACGTGTTAACTCGTCATTGTTTTATAGATCTTGGTTCAATATAGTGCAATGTCATCTGTGCGGAAGTGTGTGAATTCGTCTGACAGTTTCTGTTATATTTGTGGCGAATATATGGTATTAAAGCAACAATTTAATATTACAGACTTTGTAAAAAAAGTATACTTCACGTATTTTGGCTTCAAACTTGGAGATCAGGATAAAGTTTGGGCACCTCATAAAGTCTGCAAACGATGTGTTGAAGACCTTCGAAATTGGTTTAAGGGCAAGAAAAAAGCTTTCCGATATGCGATTCCTATGGTATGGCGCGAGCAAAAGAACCACAGTGATGATTGTTACTTTTGTTCGTGTAATGTGAAAGGGTATAATTCAAAATGGAAGCAGTCCATTTCATACCCCAATCTGCAATCAGCTATTCGTCCCATCCCTCATGGGACCGAAATACCAGTGCCCAACGCCCCTGCTACCTTGGAAGAGATTCCAAGTTCTGACGAAGATGGTGCTGTACCTAAACCCGATGACAAGTCAAGTTTTCAATTTGAAGATGACAGCAGTCCGAAATTGTTTTCCCAGGGCGAGCTAAATGATTTGGTAAGAGACTTGAATCTTCCCAAAAACGCTGCTGAGTTGCTTGGATCAAGGCTCAAAAGCAGGAACTTACTTTTGCCGGGAGTGTCTTCCTCCTGGTTTAGATATCGTGAGAAGCAGTTCACTTCCTACTTTGCCCAAGAGGTCGAGTTGGTTTATTGTACCAATATTGAAGGTTTGATGGATACATTTAAGATCTCATACGACCCAGCACAGTGGCGTATTTTCATAGATTCGTCCCAAAGAACCCTTAAAACAGTTCTGCTTCACAATGGCGGTTTCTATGCTTCCATTCCTGTCGGTCATTCCGTACACCTCAAGGAAACCTACAAGAACTTGGAATTGGTTCTTTGCAAATTAAAATATAAAGACCACGGTTGGCAAGTGTGCGGTGATTTAAAAATCTTGGGCATGTTGCTCGGACAACAATCTGGGTTTACCAAATTCTCTTGATTTTGTGCCTATGGGATAGTAGAGACCGAGCAAATCATTGGACCAAAAAGTGTTGGCCTCCGAGGGAGCTTAAAGTTGACTAAAAGAACGTCCTGCATGAAACTTTGGTGCCTCCTCATAAAGTTCTTCTACCACCGCGTCAGATAAAGTTGGGATTGATGAAGTAATTTGTAAAGTCACTTCCAAGAGATGGAAATTGCTTCAAATACTTAATATCAAAGTTTCCAGGCCTCTCGGAGGCAAAGTTGAAGGAAGGTGTTTTCGTTGGACCAGATATTAGACGGCTTATGGGTGATCCACAATTCATCACAACCATGACGGATCCTCAAAGAGAAGGGTGGATTGCCTTTAAAGAGGTCATAGAGAAATTTTTAGGCAATAACAAAGACCCTAACTACAAACAAATCGTCAAAAGAATGTTAAAAGCATTTCAAGCTGTAGGTTGCCTAATGAGTTTAAAAGTATATTTTCTTCATTCCCACCTCGACTACTTTCCAGAAAATTGAGGAGATCTGAGTGAAGAGCAAGGTGAACGATTTCACCAAGATATTAAGGAGATGGAAAAAAAGATACCAGGGAAGATGGAGCGTCTCAATGATGGCAGACTACTGTTGGACGCTTCAGAGAGACCTTCCAGATGCTTCATACAAGCGAAAATGTACCAAAAGGAGTCTCACTGGGAAAAAGAAATGTGTTTAGTGCTTACTAATGAATGTATTTTAGATAAAAAAAAATAAGTTTTGTTACGCAATTATAAATTAAAAAAATTTTTTTTAGTTTTTTATCTTTTATTTTAAGATGATAACTTGTTTAACATAGATACCTACATTGTCAGAAAACGTGACTTTCTATGACAAAATGAAAGTCATTTTCGGATTCAGTACACCCAAACACATAAGAATTACGCAAAAAAAAAAAACCAAAACAGCTCTCAATTTTTTTTGCAGACTTGTGTTATTTTACACCTCCATGACAAAATTTTTATTTTAAAAGCAATCAACGTAGGAACACTAATTGCGCAAGTCCGACTTGCACTTGGTCGGTTATTTATTTCATTTTAAAGTCTTCTCTAATGATACTATACAAAGAGGATAAATAAGGAATTTACAATTCAAAATTCCAGGAAAATACAGCCTTGTTGAGCCTCTCAATATTGCTTACAGCAGTAGAGAGTTCCAGAAGGTTTTAAAGCTTCGACTTTGCAAAAGAACCATCGAATTTAAAATGCTTCCAAAACCCGCTCAATCAGCTGCTCTGACGCTGACGGCAGAACGACTGACAGTGACTGGTTTCTTTCTAATACCTTCAATATCAACGTCTGTATGCCCCTATGATCCATACTGTCTCCTACTCTCTTTTTTCTTTACATTAACGATATGCTGGAGAGGACAAGGAATTTAATCTTTAGCTTTACCGGTAGCAATAGTTTATTTCTTTATTTACTTTAAACGCTCGAGTATCAGATATTCATGCAAATATCCGCAGACGGCAGGAAGTTGTTCTGTAACAAAGACCTGGGAAATATTCTATCTTGAGGTGACAGTAATCGAGTACAAAAATCCGGAACAAGGTACTTTCAGAAAAATGTTAAGCCTGTTTGATTCCTCCCAGAACGGGGCATGCTAGAAATACACGTCGCACTGATATGTGACATCCGTATGAGGTTTAGGTTGTTAGTATTCGTACCATTCTTTTTAAGTAGTTTTTTTATATGGAGAGCCCCATTCCTTTGGACTGGGTTTCTCACCGAGTACAATTTGCAGCTTTTCCACCTCTCTGTTTCTTGCGCAGACTGCAGCCAGTTTGTAAAGATTCTCCTTATGTCGTCCGTCCAGCGTGTTGGTGGTCTGCTTCTGCTGCGTGTGTCTGTTCTAGGTCTCTATTCAAGCAGTTTACGGGTCCACCTAGCTTCCTTTAGTCTGGCCACCTGTCCTACCTCTCAGCTCTTCATTTCTGATCCTATCTGTTAGTGTGACTCCCAGCATTGACCTTTCCATACGTCTTTGGGTTATTCTTAGTTTATGGGCTGATTTTTTGTTGTAAGCGTTGATGTTTCTGCTCCATAAGTCATAACTGGGAGCACGCATTGATTGAACACTTTACGCCATAAACATATTGGTACGTCGCTCTTGAAAACATCCCTTAGAGCTCCATATGCCGCCCAAGCTAGAGTTATTCTTCTCTCGAATTCGCATGTTTGATTGTCCTTGCCTATTCTCACTTCATGTCCAAGATATATGTATTTTTTCTACCAATTCTACCTTTTGGCCGAGTATTGTTAGTTGTTCACTAGGGACGAGATTTGTTATATACTTGGTTTTACTTGAATTCATTTTTAGGCCGATTTTTGTGCATGTTATATTGATTTCATTTAACATTTCTTTCATTTCATCTAGTTTGTCTGTTGTTAGGACCTGTACACATCTGTAAAACGGAGATGACTGAGATATTCCCCGTCTATAGTAATAGACCCTTGCTTTCCTAGTCTAGCTTCTTGAAAGCATATTCTAATATTGTAATGAAAAGTTTAGGGGATAGGGTATCTCCTTGCCTTACGCCGCGTTCGATTTATATAGGTTTACTAGTGTCGTGTAATTTTTATTGTTGCTGTTGCATTTTTGTATATATTGTATATAAATTTTGTATAGCGACTATCAATGCGGCTATCGTTCAAAGCTTCTATTATGCTGTTCAGTTCTACAGAGTCAAAGGCCTTATGAAAATCCACAAAAGCCAACACTAGGGGTCTATTGTATTCTATACCGACCACCTCCAAACAGTAAAGCTCTATAAGTAGCTTTACTGTTTGGAGGTGGTCGTTTGTTCCAAATTTTGAGCGGAACCCGGCCTGCTCTTTGGGCAGGTATATGTCTAGTTTATTTTCTAATCTCGTTGTTATAATGCGGGTAAAGAGTTTACCTAGATGGTTTAATGAGCTTATAGGCCCCGAGTTTTCGAGGTCCGGTTTATCGCCCTTCTTATGTAGCATGATAGTTATAGCGTTGTTCCATATTATTGGTACAGACTCTTCGTATAGGCATAAATTAAATAGATGTTTTATTTTTCTTTTCAGTAATTTTCCTCCATTCTTTATAGCTTCCATTGCTATGCCGTCCTCACCTGGTGGTTTATTTTGTTTCATTTTTTCATTATTCATTTCATGTTCTATTTCGTTGATGGTTATGTTAGGTATATCTTCTGAACCCTAGTTGAGTATTTTCCTTTTAATAGCCTCGTTCAAATTTGTTTTTTCTCTCAATTCCTATACTTGTGCCAAATTTCAACTTTCTATGTCAAATAGTTTCGTAGAAAATCTGGTGTGACAGAAGGACAAACATCGAAGTGATCCCATAAGTGTTCCGTAAGGAACACTAAAAATATCACCAGTCGACAAGGTATCTGATATTTAGATAAAAATAAATGTTCCTGAAAGTATTTGACGAAATAAAATTCTTTTTTGGTAACCTAAGTTGAAGGATAGAGTAAATATATACGAGGCGCATTCGAAAAAGGCAGTTTGCTGATATTTAAATATTGGCGTCATCTATTGATTGTTTCCGAAGCCACCGAAGTTACTGTTTTGAGTCAATAGTCGTTTGCCTGTCGGTGAATGCAGACAAGAATATCCGCGAAAATCGTTATTCCCGCCAGTTGCGAAGTGCGTGCTGTAATTCGAATTTTGTGTGCAAAAGGATCATCAATTGCTCTTGCACTTGAAACAGTACCTTGGTGGCGACAAGGAACTCAAGACCGCCGTTCTCAACTAGTTCAATTCCCAGGCGGAGAACTTCTATGCAGAAGGATTAAAGAAGTTGGTGCAGTATTACGAAAAGTGCTTAGAAGTGAAAGGCGATTATGTGGAAAAGTGAATTAGGTTCATAGGAAACTAAAACAGTCAATAAAAACTTTTTCTAACGAATATATTCTTTTTATGACCAAACGGCCCTTACTTTTCAAATATGCCTCGTAGAAAGAAAACTGGAAATTTGCGCTAATGAATGAATGAAATGAATTTTATATAATTTAAGTGTTTTTTTTTTAAAAAAAAAAAGGATCCGATTTGGGACAGTAGAAAAAAAAACCAGTATAAAAAACATGATTACAAGAAAAATATGTTTAAAATGTAATTCTTTACCGTATGGACACGTCAATCGAAAATGCGCTATAACTTTGTTATTTTTACGGATTTTAACATAATATTTTAGGACGCTATGCCCAAATCAATCAAATTCTCGAATTATGTAAAACATAGATTTTCTTCAAAGGTCATGCTATTGATCCCCCTTAAATAATGGCCAGTCTAAAAAGGGATTCGATCTGTTTGATTTATTCATTTAGATGCAGGCAATACAGTTTCAACCGTTCTGCAAGTGATGACACAACCAAAATTACAAACAACGACGTCATCTGTGGCAGCTACAGAAACAACTCTATACCGTAGATAATTATACCAACAATGTTATAATAAAGAGCCCACTCCATCGTAAAAATTCATAATAATTAAGCTAAAACTCAAACTGGCGACAATTTATCTAATAAATTCTATTTCGTCGAAAATTAATGCTTAAATCCTCGTTTCAATAAAACTCTATATCGAAAATAGATCGATCGTAAAACTTGCATTACTCTCCACGACATTTTCGTTATTCTTTTAACACCTCCGACTTTACCAAGAAGCACGGTTACCCGGAGGGCATTCTCAGTGTGAGAGATTTCGATCTAATTGAGTTGGGCGCCGATCGGCTCTGACCAACCAACGACAAGCCGGTGTTTCTTAAACGAATCAAGGGTGAGTTATTATTGGGTTTTTGGCCTTAGGCCCTCGAATTACATTTTAACTCTCGACGGCGCCGCGTCTAGATTGGAAACATCACCGTAGCGGTATGTTTTTGTTGCCATTTTTGGTGTCGAGTTGGGTGAAGAATGTTGCAGTGGTGGTACGATCAGTAATTAAAGGGAGGAAATTAATACGGCTAATAGTTGTGACAAAACTAGAGCCTTTGGAAAGGTTTATGCAATTTATACTAACCGAACCAAAGGGAAGATATGAGGTGGGAATAAAGGTGAATGGGAAACCTGTCAACAACATCCGGTATGCTCACGATACGGTGCTCCTTGCTAAAGATAAAGAAGAATTGCAATATATATTGGGTAGAGTCAATACCATCAAAATGAATATTAAGAAGACAAAATTCATGGTCATTAGTAAGACAAAGGTCGACAATGTTAGACTGCGAGTAGGAAGGCAAGACAGAAAGAGTATAGAGATTTAAGTACTTGGGGTGCTAGCTCAGCGATAAATGGGATCCCGATGAGGAAATTAAATGCAGAATTGAAATAGCCCGAAATACTTTTTTTTAAAATGAAAGCACTTCTATGCAACTGTGATTTAAGTCTGACTACTTGATGGCAAGCCATTAAATGCTATGTACTGTCTACGTTATTATATGGGGTAGCGGAGTGGACATTAAAAGCACGAACCATATCACGTCTGGATTCATTTGAAATGTGGCTGTACCGACGAATGTTGAGAATATCGTAGACCGAGCGAGTAACTAATGTTGGAGTCCTGGAGAGTATGAATAAATTCCAGTTGATGGTCGCCAACCTCAGTTGAAGAGAGGGCACTTGAACAAGAAGAACAAAAGGGATTGTATAACATTACATCTAAGTTGGGAATGTGGAATCTTTGGCACAATGATACTACTCAGTATATATCACCACTACACCAAACACTTTATTTTTGCACTCGACGCGCGTTTCGCTAACCATGTTAGCTCCTGCTGTTAGCCAGTCAATCATCGCTCCTGATGAAGCTAACATGGTTAGCGAAACGCGCGTCGAGTGCAAAAATAAAGTGTTTGGTGTAGTGGTGATATATACTGAGTAGTAACATTACATCGTCATGTTTTGGAAATGTGGCACAAACAGCAGGAGCGAACTTAGGGTATCTAAACTGTCTTGCACAAAAATTACTGACTTACTACTTCACGATCGCGGTCCACTAACGAATGTAGGACTTTCCCATTTCATGCCATTACCATTTGTTCTCTGCCTTTCTCATCCAATGAGTTCCTGCCTTTTTTCTGATGTTATCTCTCCATCTTGTATTTAGTATTTCTGCCCTCCTACGCCTTGGTGTTCACTCCATCCGTTCTATGGGCCACTTGTCCGGCCCATCTCCATTTTAATTCGGCCATCCTTCCTAATACGTCCACAACCTTAGTTTGTGATCGGATCCATTCATTGCGTTTTCGGCCCGTTAATTTAATACCCAACGTTCTCGGTTCGTCAGCTCGCTGTGTTCTGGCTAATCTTTGAGAATATCTTTTTGTGAGACTCCATGACTCAGCTCCTTAGGTGAGTATAGGGAGAATGCCCTGATAGTACAGTTTTCTTGTTACAGTATTGAGTATTTCCAATATAGAGCTGTCATTTAAGTTGCCAAATGCTGTTCAAGGCATTTTGATTCGTCGAGAAATATCTTCAGTCATGCCTAAGTATATATAATGGTCGACTTCTATAGGTTGACCGTTCAGCGTTATATTCATGTGCGTATCTATGTTCGTCATGATCTTTGTTTTGTTGATATTGATTGTTAATTCTACTATGAATATATGTTTTCTATTAATTTTGTGTATCTTCTATACGACAATTCGCCATTGAGTGTAGTACCGCCCACATCTCGATAGTGTCCCAAATGAAAGCTGTTTACTAGGTTGTTGATAATTTATTTTTGACGTCAATCTGCTAGTGAGTATTTTCGTGAACAATTTGTACATTTGAGTCATTTATAGGACTGTCTTCTTTCTTGGGAATGACTTCCGTTTCTATCTAGGATTCTGGGATTTGCCATCTCTAGGCAGATGTCAAAAATCTCTTTCAGTTCAACAACAAACAAGTTCTGTCCTCGCTGCTTCAACATTTCAAGTATAATACCATCTGGTCCACCAGCTCGATTACACAGGGCAACAAAAAAAATATTTTTGTTTTGGTGCCTGGGATTTTAGAGCTGATTTTAACTATATTCAGTATATTCATTTATGAGAGTTCTAAAATTATTATATATTCATTAATGTAGGTACAATGGTTTTATTGTCAGTCTGTAATTGAGTAAATTCCAGGTAAATCTATAAATAGTGGAACCATTGCCTATCAGGTACCTGAACTGACCCTTTTAATCACCTAACTCGGGTAAGTCTCGTCAGTTTGTGCGTTCTTACTAATGAGAGTAGATCGAATTCGGCGTGTTATTTTATGTTAAGAAAAGAGTGTTTTTGTGTTATTGAACAGAATTAAAATGAGTTCAGGTTCCAGTTCAAGAAGAAGTTGTGTAAATCAACCTGATGTGTTTTGCTATATATGCGGAGAATACATGTTTCAACAAAACAGACAAACTATTACTGACTTTGTAAAGCGAGCGTATCTTGGATACTTTGGAGTTAAGCTTGGTGATCAGGACAAAACGTGGGCCCCGCATCTCGTATGTAAAACTTGTACAGAGCATTTACGGCAGTGGACTACCGGGAAAAGAAAATGTCTAAAATTCGGCGTACCAATGGTTTGGAGAGAACCAAAAAACCACTTCAATGATTGTTATTTCTGTTTAGTAAATACTAATGGAATCAATCGAAATAACCGCAGTAAGTGGACTTATCCCAATTTAGACTCGGCAATACGCCCTATCTCGCACTCAGATGAAATACCGATTCCAACATTTCATCAGCTACCACATATCTCTGATGACGAATATTTTCCCTCTGATCGCTCTTCTGATGCTACTTAAAATTCTGATGCTAATGAAACTAACAGTGACTATGAGGGGACGTCATCAGTTCCTCAACGCTTCAATCAAAATGAATTAAATGATCTCACCAGGGATCTCAATTTATCGAAAAAAGCTTCTGAAGTACTGGCTTCTAGGTTGAATGACAAAAATTTACTGGAACAAGGAACCAAAATTACCTTTTACCGTACAAGAGAAAAAGATCTGCTACCATTCTTTTCGCAAGAAGACAATCTTGTATTTTGTCACGAAATTAGGGGACTTTCTGAATATATTCCAGATGATTGGCGCCTATTTATTGACAGTTCAAAGCGAAGTTTAAAATGTGTCCTTCTACATAATGGGAATAAATATGGTTCAATACCACTAGCTCACTCAACGAAACTGAAAGAAGAATATAATACCATAGCTTTGGTCTTGCAGAAGATTACGAAAAAGTATTACGAACACCAATGGATGATTTGTGTAGACTTAAAAATGGTAAACTTTCTTCTTGGGCAGCAAAGTGGTTACACGAAATATCCGTGTTTCTTGTGCCTCTGGGATAGTAGGGACAAAACACACCACTGGGTTAGAAAAGATTGGCCTCAGAGAGAAAACATGGACGTTGGGGAAAAGAATGTCATTAACGACGCTTTGGTTGAAAGAGAAAAAATCATACTTCCTCCGTTACATATAAAGTTGGGCTTAATGAAGCAATTTGTAAAGGCTCTTGATAAGAATGGGTCTTGTTTTGCATATATAGGGGTAAAAATGCATCAGTTGAGCACAGAAAAACTCAAAGCAGGGATATTTGACGGCCCACAAATAAGACAATTAATTAAGGATCCTGCCTTCATAAATTCAATGAATCAAGTTGAACGAGAAGCTTGGACATCATTTGTTGCAGTTGTAGAAAATTTTCTAGGCAAACATAAAGCTCAAAACTATGTTGAAATGGTTAACAAGATGCTTAATAGTTTCAAATCCTTAGGGTGCAATATGAGTATTAAAATACACTATTTACACAGCCACTTAGACCGTTTTCCAGAAAATTTAGGAGACATGAGTGAGGAACAAGGTGAAAGATTTCACCAAGATATTAAAGTTATGGAGGACCGCTACCAAGGAAGATGGGACATGCACATGATGGCAGATTACTGCTGGAGTTTAAAAAAACATTCAAGAATGTCGCGGAAAAGAAGCTTTCCAAGTGTTGAGTGACTATTTCATTTCTTCAATGTTTTTTTTTTTGTTTGTAAGTACGACATAATATTGTATTTTGTATAACTAAAATAAAAATTTCGTATCTACTTTTGTTTACTACACTTACGGATTTGAGTTACAATAATGTAACTTATATTTCTCTAAAATTGTATATCTTAAAAATTTGAGCTCCTAGGTACAAATGAATACGTTATTTGAATTCAGGACATCAAATTGATATAGAATCAGCTCAAAAAACCTCGACACCAAAACAGCTGTTCCCCTGTATTATTCTTGACTTTGCTGAGGGTGTAGTAGATTTCATCAGTAGTGATCTCGGGAATATCTTCAGAACCAACAATCTGTATTTTCTCTTTTTGTTCTTGACTCTTGAGTTTTATTTGGATGGACTTTGTTTGTATGGAGCTCTGTATAATATTTTTCTACGTCTATCAGTACCTCTGTTCTGTTTGTTATTATTTGTTTTTTGTTTTTATCTTTCAGTGAAATCATTTCTTTTTTTCCTAAACTCAAGTGTTTTTTTAAATATTTTAAAAAATAGAGATACTACTTTAGTCAGGTATAATGTAAGAATAACAGTTCAACACCCGAACTCATTCCATGCTGTTTGATGAAAATTGAGAGTTGGTGGGTTCACAAAATAAATAATTATATTAAAAATATTAAATTTTTACAATGTTTTATGTGAAAAACAGTCTAGAATAAACACTATTTTCGTACACCACCAAAGCACAATTTTTAGAAAGCTCCACGACCTTCTGGTCACAAATCAACTGAGATATCAACATATTTTTTATAAACTTCGTTGGATATCAAAAACTGTAAATTATAAGGTAATATTAGTGATTTTATATCTAAAAATTACAATTATTTAAATTTAAAATTGGAAATAACAAAACACTTGTTTGAAGACTATGGCTGTGTTGAATAATATTGAGGTATTTGAAAACGCGTCGTATCAAAAAAAAAACTGGTTTTTATTGTTATAAATTTAAACATGGTGTCTATTTTTTGACACCTTATTAGGTGGAGAGGTGACAGTAGAATCACTATGTTCATTTCTGACAAGCTGCATTTTTTGAAAAGTAAGTACGAGGCATGTTTTTTAAGTAAGTACCGTTTTGCGATTCCGCCGCCGCAGCGATACGGTCGGCGTTCCGCGCATGCGCGCTGGTAACCTACATCTCATGTCTACGCACTGACGCCATTACAGTCTGATTCTTCATTGTATACGTTGTTTACTGAGTGTTTAAGATGCCTCCGACAATCGTGAGTCCCGCCGATTGTGAAGTACGGGCTGTTATACGATTTCTTAGTGCTAAAGGCGTAAAACCGATCGATATTCATCGTGAGATCTGTGAAGTTTACGGACAAAACATTATGAGTGATGGAATGGTAAGGAAATGGGTGAGAGCATTTAAAGATGGCCGCACAAATGTGCATGATGAAGAACGGAGTGGGCGTCCTTCGGTCGTTAATGAAGATTTGGTGCAGAAAGTGGACGAAAAGGTGAGAGAAAACAGACGCTTTACAATTTCATCATTGTGCGACTGCTTTCCTCAATATTCTCGTAGTGTTTTGTATCGCATTGTGACCGAGAACTTGAATTACCGGAAATTGTGTTCACGTTGGGTTCCAAAAATGTTGACGGATTTGCACAAAACCCAACGTTTAGGCAGTGCATTGACTTTCCTTGAGCGGTACCACAATGAAGGTGAACATTTTTTAGACCAAATTGTTACTGGTGACGAAACATGGGTGGCCTACGTCACACCAGAATCGAAACAACAATCCATGGAATGGCGACATTCATAATCACCCAAAAAAGTGAAGTTTAAGCAAACAATTTCTGCCCGCAAAATCATGTGCACAGTTTTTTGGGACAGAAAAGGAGTATTGCTAGTGGAGTTTCTGCCTCGTAATGAGACAATCAATCTTATTGTGAGACATTGAACAATCTGCGTCGTGCAATCCAGAACAAAAGATGTGGCAAGTTGAGTAAGGGTATCGTTTTGCTGCATGACAATGCCCGTCCACATGTGGCTAATCGGACCAAAGATCTCATCAAATCTTTTAAATGGGAAACTCTAGATCATCCTCCATACAGCCCTGATCTGGCGCCCAGCGACTACCATTTGTTCCTGCACTTGAAGAAGCACCTGGGTGGTCAGCGTCTTCAAGACGATAACGAAGTCAAAACATTTGTGATACAGTGGTTAACAAGTCAGGCGGCAGAATTTTATGAGGAGGGTATTCAAAAACTGGTGCCACGTTATGACAAGTGCCTCAATATTCACGGAAATTATGTAGAAAAGTAGATTAAGGTACAGGCTTTCATGTAAAAATAAAATTATAGCGATATCTTTGCACGTCTTTTTTTAATTCCAAAACGGTACTTACTTAAAAAACATGCCTCGTACATATATATGGTACATATACTTTATACAAACACCAGGGTTGCCTTTTAAGATATTGATAAGACAGCAGAAAGGCCTGTCCTTCGAAGCAAATTTTACATACTTATTTAGCTCATGACATGAAAGCATTAAATTCGCGCCAAATTTTTTAAGCAAGTCCTTATCGAAATAACTGGTTAAACTTGATACAAATAATTAGTTTTATTACAATAAGTTTATACCTTATATACCGCATTAATTCACAACAAATTACGAAAGTTGGCAATTAACATGGCTATTCTGATTTTATTTGCGGCAGATCTGAACAGTTGGGCAGATGACGGCCCGAACCAATGACGCAAGTTCTGGAGCCAAGAGTGTCTTCTTCTCCAGGATCCCCTCCCGCTGGCTATCTTTCCTTGGATTATTAACTGAAGTATCCGATATTTATTATGCCTCATAAGATATCCGGGGTATTCCAGCTTTTTCTCTTAATAGTTATTCCCACCTCTCTTTCCTTACCGATCCGACGCAGTACCTCCTCGTTAGTGATGTGGTTCGTCCAAGATATTCGCAAGGATACGTCTGTACGCCCACATTTCAAAGGCCTCAACCTTTTTCATGAGCGTTTCGGTCATTGTCCACGCTTCTACTCCGTACAACAGTACCGGAAATATGTAACATTGGAGCAGTCTGATTTTAAGAGGTAAGGTTATACTGTTCGAGATAAATATGCTCTCGTTCTTTCTATTCTCACACGTATTTCTGTTGCCTGGTCCCATCCTGAGTTATTCTTGTTCCCAAATAGGTGTAAGATTCTACGTGTTCATTTCTCTGGTTGTTTAGTATTAATTGTCTTGTTGATTGTTGGTTTTTACTTATAAGCATCCATTTGGTTTTCGCAAGATTTAGGCTTAACCCATAATCTTCGCTTATTCTTTGTAACCTTTCCATTAGGCTATGCAGCTCATCTATGCTGCTACCGAGTACTACTGTATCGTCAGCATGACTTATGTTATTAAGTGTTTCTCCATTTATCTTTATGCCTTCAATATTTTCTTCTAGCGCTATCTTGAATATTTCAGAGTAGATGTTAAAGAGGGGAGACAAAATACAACCCTGGCGCACACCTTTCTTGATATCACTATCCTTGGTTAACGCAGACCCTACTTTCACTCTAGCCGTCTGTCCCCAGTAGAGATTCGCTATAGTCCGGATGTCTCTGGAATACCTAGTAAATTTAACAGAAAAATGAAAATGAACCATATTTTAGTGTTCTAATCAAAAACTAGCCATGTGGAGAAGCTATTTCGAAAAAACTATTAAAACCCATAACAAATGAGCAAGACGTAAAGTTAGTTCTTTGTGCGGCTGATGTTTCGGTGGAAGACCCTCATACAGGCTGTCTTAAGAATAATAAGTCTCCTGGTGCAGATAACATATCATCTGAATTTATACATTGAAAGTTGCATGAGTTAATCTTATTGGTATGGCAACAGGAAAAATTCCGAGTGAATGGAGAGAAAGAGAGAGAGAGAGAAAGAGAGAGAGTATTATCATACCACTTTACAAGAAAGGAGAGCGCATAATTTGTAAAAATTACAGAGGTATATCACTAATTAATACAGCCTACAAGATTCTAACAAACATACGCCCAAATAGATTAACACCATTTATAAAAGACTCAATAGGTAAATAGCAGTGTAGTTTCCAGAAAAATCGCTCGGCTATCGACCAAATATTGACTGTAAGGCACCTGCTGGAGAAATGCTGGGAATTCAACCAGGACTTCGATAACCTCTTCATAGATTTCCAGTCAGCGTATGATAGTATTTCACGTGTTCAAGTATGGAATGCAAGGTCAAAAATTTCAATAGCGTGAAAGTTAACTAATCTAATAGCTGCTTGTATGAAGGGAACAAGGAGCAGAGTTGGGGTGGGTACCACGCTTTCGGAAACTTTCGAGATTAAGAACGGAATACGCCAGGGAGATGCTGTGTTCCCCATCCCACGCTGGATAACGCCGTAAGAGAGGCTGAATTGAAGGTGGAACTATTCACTACTGATGGTCCTTGAATGGTTGCTTGTCTTTGCTGATGATATTGACATTGTACGAAGATCAGCAATCAAAGTGAAAGAAATGTTTACCAAATTGGAGAGAGAATCTAGTAAGATGGGGTTGGGGGTAAACGAAGTTAAAACTAAGTACACGCTAGTGAATCGGCAAGCACACAGAGATAGAATAGGTCAGAATGTTAGCGTAGGCGAGTACGACTTCGAACGAGTACAGAGCTTTACCTATCAAGGAGCTAACAATAACGCCACTGAAGAAATAAAAGGACGTATTCAAAAAGGGAGTAGATGTATGTTTGCGATGAAGAAGGTGTTAAGATCAAAACAACTGTCAAGAGGATCGAAGGTAGGAATTTACAAAAACATCATCAGACCAGTCCTCACATATAGCAGCGAAACGTGGACGCTTTGAGCGAAAAGTTTTCAAGAAAATAAACCAAAAAATAAAAGATCTATATAATAGCCCCGATATAATCCAAGAGATTAACGCAAACCGGTTACAGTGGGTGGGGCACATCCAGAGACAAGGGGATGATAGATTGATAAAACTGGTATGGGAAGACAATTCAAGGCCGAATCGGTAGGCCCAGACTGGCGAGATAATATTGTAAAAGATCTTTAAACGATATAAGAGGATTTCAATCCTCATATTATAACGGATAGCGAGAGATGGAAGAGGGTCGTACAAGTAGCCAAAACCCACCCAGGGCTGTAGAGCTACCAGAAGAAAAAGAATGAAAAACCATGATGTAAAAATAACTTCTATTTTGAGAAAAACATTAAAAATCAATAAAAAAAAATATGACTAGCTACTGATGCGTCCTGTTAAGCTCGCTTCAGAAATCTCCCCAAGAAAAGGAAAAAATAATTGTACGCAAGTTTGAAGAAATTGTGTCCAGATGTTAATTGGGGAGTAATTGATTAAAAAATTAGTCATCACCAATCCGGTTTTTTTTATAGCGTTCTTCGTCTTCCAGTTCCCAGTTTTCATCCTCTTCAATCTTTCCAATCTCCGAGTCGATTTCTCTCTGACATTGCCCTTTGAATACCTCCAAACCATGTCGCTCTTGGTCTCCCTCTGCTCATCTTTTCGCTTCGCACCCACTTTAGAACCATCTTTGGTATTCGGTGTTCTTCCATTCTTTCCAGGTGTCCGTATCATATAAGTTGCCGTTCTTAAATTTCCTTAATAATCTTGGTTTTTTACTTTCATTACATCCCTTATTCTTTCATTTCTAACTCTAACCATTTTTGACACTCTAGCCGATTTTCGCCAGCAATCTATTTCGAGTGCCATTAGTTTCCGTTCCAATCGTTTTCTTGTCATAAATTCAAGGTCTTCTCTGTCAGCAAAATGTACACTGTACAACGTTGTTTCGTCGGCAGCTATATTCCCATTTCTCCACATGCTCCTCGAAATCTCTCTAATGCCTCATTCATATACATTTTGAATAATGTACAGTCATAGAGCAGCCCTGTCTGACACCCTTTGTTACAGAAAAATTTTTGGAGAGAATGTTTCCTTTGTCGTTTAAGTGAATTATACTAAATATATTTTCTACACACGATCTACCACCTCTAAAACCAGATTGTTGTTCAATCTAATGTGGACTATATTCATCCTCAATTTCAATAAAATTAATAAAAAATATAAACGAAATATACAAATATCGGTAAAACAGCTTCATTAATTTCAATACATTGTTTACGCACATATATTTAATAAATGCCCTTCGTATACCTTTAAAGTATAAAAAAACTTTATTTAATAGGCTAAGAATTTGTCATTGTGTACAAGAAAATGGTTACTTATGTTCCTACATCTTTAGGAAAAATGGATTTTTTTTAAAAATATTAATCCGTATCGGTAGTTATCGATATATCAAATAACAATGGGCTAATACAAAAATTATTGATATATTGAAAGTTATCGATATTTACCGATATTTCGCGGCGGCCATCTGTAGTTCGATAGTTTCAGGTTTCTTAGAGTTACGGAAAATAATATTTAGTCCTAATAGCACGTTTAAATCCATTTTATCTATTCTGACAATGTGTTATTTTAAATTACGCGAAATATTTACTTTATTATTCTGTTTTTAGTGTTCTATACGGAACACTTATAAGATCACTTCGGTGTCTGTCTGTCTGTCACACCCGATTTTCTCCGAAACTATTTGACATAGAAAGTTGAAATTTGGTACTAATACAGGAATTGATGGCCTCATCAAAGCCGTGTAGTTTTGAAAGTTAAATTTTGACTTAAGGGTTAGTTTTGAGGGGTGAAATCGGAAGTGAAAAAAAAAAATTTTTTACTAGGTCATCGAGTGTGGTGTCAAATGAAAGCTTGTGAAAACACGAGTAAAAAATATATATAATAATATAATACTTGCGCACACTTTTCTTCGTATTATTTTTAAAAAATCGCTGTCCCCCTACCTTATCTCGAAAAGTACTGATCGAAAAATTTTTAAAAAATTCTGGAATAGTCTCCACGGGGTATAGATTGAACGAAAATTATCACGAATGCATTACCTTTAATAATTTATCTGGTATATAAAAAACAAAAATTTCAAGATTGGAAACAAACTTTGTTGAAAACTCATTTGGGGTGTGTTTTGTGAAGTCAATGATCATTTTATACCATACATTCTTTTATTTTAAGAGCAATTAACGTACGGAACACTAATTGTGCAAGTTCAACTTGCACTTGACCGGTTTTTTTTTACTTGTCATTTAAAAAATATCTATAATAATCTAAAATAATAATAGTGTTACTAATATGTACCTAGCTAGCGATATCGATAACTATTGGTTTATCAATAATAATCGTTCCGAGATAGATTAACAAATGAAAGAACAGTACGTAAGTGCTGAAAAATCGACTTCGTTGAATTTTAGTAGTCGATCTTGATTTATATCGATCGAATACTAACACAAGAGCTGCCTCGCGGTAATTATTAGCAACTCACCGAACAACTTCTCTATTACTCCGTAACCTTAAACAGCCCCCGACAGAAGAGAAGCACGCTTTCAAAACTAGGCTTACAGCAGCCAGAAATACAAATTATTGTATCCCACTTATAACTATCGATATGTCGCGAACTATAGGTATATCAATAACTATCGATAACTAAAAATATGTCGATAGTTATAGATTTTTCGATAATTACCCATATACTGAAATTTATCGATAACAATCGGCTATACAACCTAACGATAAGTTAACTTTATTGGTAGGTCGGTTGTTATGACTATTGACAGCAAAAATCATTATCGTCTATTCCTAATATTCAGCCAAGGCAATGCGTTATAGAACTGAAATAAAAATTTCGCCCAAAATTTACTACCAAATATTGTGTACTAGTTTCAATACTCGTAGCTTGCATTTTGAAATCACCACCTAACAATACAAGGCTTTTGCATCCTACATAGGATAGTTCTTAATAAAAAAAAGATAAATGAATAAATAACAGTCTTCAATATTTCAACCTTAGATTATTTCGTTAAAACTGAAATTCCGTTCTCGGTATCATCAGGCATTAATTGCTGGAAGTACTACATGCCACGCGGTCGGTCAACCACTGTCCTACGCCCCTGATACGTGAGCGAAAGCACATAA
The DNA here is from genome assembly GCA_019049505.1 of Pachyrhynchus sulphureomaculatus. Taxonomy (NCBI): domain Eukaryota; kingdom Metazoa; phylum Arthropoda; class Insecta; order Coleoptera; family Curculionidae; genus Pachyrhynchus; species Pachyrhynchus sulphureomaculatus. Next base: position 60,475,934 of record CM032453.1, on the reverse strand, counting down.
GCCCAAAGACATTACGAAAAGGCTTCTCACAGCGGTGGCGAGTGCACGTGCACGGCCACGCCGCACCTCCGAAGTAGCAGCTTGGGGGCCCGTCCACTTTTTCTTCTTTTTTTTTCGACCTGAGACAACAACAGCCCCAGGCTACGGCGGCGGCAAAGGCCGACAAACGGAGCTGCACTGATTCCTGGAAGGACTCACAGGATTTCGAGTCAAAAGACTCGGGAATAGAAAGGAAACGGTGTGATTCAAAGCACGATGATATCAATTGACGTCTGATTTTGATACAGAGTCGGCTTAGCTGAGAATATTACACTAATTGACTACATATAACCACTAAGCTGAGATTCACAAATGTATATACATTACCAGCAAAGGCAGACAGAAGCGGCTGCACCAAATCATGGCAAGATTAACAGAATTTCGGGTTAAAAAAACTCGGGAATAGAAACGAAACAATTAGAATCACACCGACATCATTTGTAGTCCAGCTTTGATATAGAATGGATGGAATGGGCTTGTTGTGGACACTGGACTAATTACTGCAATAACTGACAAAATGAAGCACTATTAAAACAAAATATATGATAAGGTCGATATACGGAGCTGATAAATTCCTAGAGTTTCGAGTCTCAAAACTCAGACATAGAAGCAAAATGTGATTCAAAGCAGTCTGTCAAGTAAGAACGTGACCGTCCGTATTCTTGAAAAAAATGTGTTTCGAGAAATTTTTTTGCCATCAATTATTTTCTTTGGTGTGCTAACGACGGTGCAATTATTTTAGTAAGTTGTCCAATCGTCTCCTGCAACAATAATCGCCTAGCATCTTCGAGGTATGCTATCGACGAGATTTTCTACATATTACGGCAATGACCTTCAAATTTTTTCAATCTCGCGAGACAACTCAGTCAAAGTCCACTCACTTCTTCACAAACGATACCGACTTTTTAATATATTTAGCGGCTACGGAATGTGTCATTTTAGGCCCCTTTGGATGGCAACAAAGACTGCCTCGAATCGACGCACAAACAAGTAACTCATTTTGGATTTTACGTGATTTCGACGAAAGTTCGGAATCTACTGATACTTTTCCTAAAATGCGTCGTAGACCAAGGTTCCCTCTACCAATTTTTTGCTGAATCGCTAGAATAGCATCTACCAAAAATGAATTATCGCAGACACGTCCTTACTTGACAGATTGAAATTTTAAAATCTGACTTTGATAAAGAACTTATTGTGAAAATTAGAATAATTTTGTATTTATTCCGGAGAAGAGATCAGAACACACGCTTAAGTATTATTCATTCCGAACTCCGATACCATCTGAAGTTTATTAATCTACTAGCCGTGCCCGCGGCTCCGCTCGCGTGGTCTTGATTCACTATTATTTCTCATATGCAAATATTAATGTAAAATATGCTTCACCCGTTCTGTTAATATCTTCACGATGTCAGCTATCTCTATCACTTGTACTTTGCGGTCATTCAGAACAATATGGTTGTTTTTTTGGATTTTATGGAGTGACTATCTTATTTGGACGTCCGGAACATGGTGCTTGTACGATCTCATCTAAGTTCACTAAACCATCAACATATCTACTTTCGACGAAGTGCCATAACACTTCTCAAGCTATTCCTCGGTTCTGGCTGTATTCTTTCTCATTAAAAAGCAATGATTAATCAATACGCGAAATTCTTTTTGTTCATTATTTTGCGAAAATTAAAAGTAGAACCAATCAAACAGCTCTAATTCGCAAACTAATAGACAAAATATCAGGAAAATTTCGCATGAATCTTCTGACGGTTGACACTAACAGAAAATCATGTGGTTTTTTGTTTGTGCTGTCATTTCTCGGAAAATCTTGCGACTTTTCACCCCATGTAGTATTCGAATGGTGAAAACGTTTGGATGATGGTTGCATAACCGTTAGTGGCGATCAGGCCATAGTGATGTGAGTTTTCTACCCCGTGATATTACCACCAACAGTAAATATTACTATCGTGGTCTCGAGCAAATTGCACACGAGGCTGAGATCAGGCGTGGTTGGATCATTAACGATATCCTGTTTTTCCAAAACAAAGCACAAACGCTAATGCTCACCGTATATATTTTAGTAGCTTTTGAAAAATATCCGAAAACTACCAGAGGCAGATAATATAGAAATAATAACAATGATGTTTATTTTAACCAGTTCGCCTTACATTATTCGTTCAGACTTATCTATAATATATAAAATGCAACGTTTCTCTGTTTGTCTGTCCGTTAGTGCGCTTATTACTCGAGAACTACTTATCCGATTTACGTGCTTTTTTTTTAAAAAAAACATACATATGTTCTCTGGCCAGGTTATAGGCTATATTTTATTACGATAGGTAAGATAAGGAATAAGCAGTGACGATAATAGTGAATCAAGTCGGAAAAAAGTTTGCTGCCTAACCCATTAAATATGGAACAACATTATGTAGCAAAGAATATAATATATATATATATATATATATATATATATATATATATATATATATATATATATATAAAATACAACGTCTCTTTGTCTGTCTGTCCGTTAGTGCGCTCATGACTTGAGAACCGCTTATCCAATTTTAATGTTTTTTTTTTTTAATTTATACATTTGTTCTCTGGCCAGGTTATCTATGATCTTCTATAATATATATAAAATGCAACGTCTCTCTATCTATCTGTCCGTTAGTGCGCTTATCACTCGAGAACCACTTGTCCGATTAACATGCTTTTTTTAATACATACATTTGTTCTCTGGCCAGGTTATAGGCTATATTTTATTACATTAGGTAACATAAGGAATAAGCAGTGACGATAAAAGTGAATAAAGTCGGAAAAAAGTTTGCCGCTAGCGCGTTCTCTTGCAATACATTGCCTAAACCGTTAAATATGGAACAATACCATGTAACAAAAAATACAATATATATATATATATATATATATATATATATATATATATATACATATGTATATATATATATATATATATATATATATATATATATATATATATATATAAATATATATATATATATATATATATATATATATACATATGTGTATATATATATATATATATATATATATATATATATATATATATATATATATATATATATACATATGTGTAACGTGCAACGTATCTGTGTGTCTGTCTGTCCGTTAGGGCGCTTATCACTCGAGAACCACTTATCCGATTTAAGTGTTTTTTTTGAAACATACATATGTTTCCTAATCAGGTTATAGGATATATTTTATTACGTTGGGTAACATAGGATATATTTTATTACGTTAGGTAACATAGTAAGCAGTGACGATAATAGTGAATCAAGATGGAAAAAGTTTGCAGCTCGCGCGTTCTCTTGCAATACACTGCCTAAACCATTAAATATGGAACAATATCACGCACCAAAGAATATATTATATATAAAATGCAACGTCTCTCTGTCTGTCTGTCTGTTCGTTAGTGCCTTATCACTCGAAAACCACTTCAAGGTTATATAATAATAGTAATAATCTATAATATATATAATAAAATGTCTGTCTGTCCGTTAGTGCGCTTATCATTCGAGAAACACTTATCCGATTTACGTGTTTTTTTTTTTAAATCTTAACATTTATCAAAAAAAAAATCTATAATATATAAAACGCAACGTCTCTCTGTCTGTCTGTCCGTTAGTGCGCTTAGCACTCAAGAACCACTTATCCGATTTACGTGTTTTTTTATAAAATGCATACGTTCTATGTTACGTTAAGTAACATAAGGTATAAGCAGTGACGATAATAGTGAATCAAGACTACGCGAGCGGAGTCGCGGGCACGGCTAGTTATGAATAAAGGCAAAAGTTGACGTCATATACATTGTTCTGGTAATTTTTTATTTTTTATTTATATATTCTTCTCTTAATTATTAAAAACATTAGTCAAATATTTTACTTGGGATCACTTCGGTGTCCGTCTGTCTATCTGTCACACCCGATTTTTTTTTCAAAAAATACTTGATATAGAAAGTTGAAATTTGGCACAAATATAGGAATTGATGGCCTAACCAGAGCCGTGCAGTTTTGAAAGTTAAATTATGACTTAAGGGTTCAATTTTAGAGGTGAAATGGAAGAGGTAAAAAAAATCAGGTCAACGAGTGGGGTGTCAAATGAAAGCTTGTGAAAACACACGTAAAAAAATATATATAATATAATATTTGCGCACACTTTTCTTTGTATTATTTAAAAAAAAATTGCCAAAAATCGCTGTCCGCCCCCCTTATCTCGAAAAGTACTGCTCAAAAAATCTGGAAAAAATTCTGGAATATTCTCCATAAAGTGTAGATTTAGCGAAAATTATCACGAGTACATTACGTTTAATAATTTTTCTGATATAAAAAAAAAAACTATAAAAACTATGTTCCTTGACGTTTATTTTTTATTTTAAAGGTAATCACAGTACGGACCACTAATTGCGCAAGTCCAACTTGCATTCGACCGGTTTTTTGTTATATGTAGAACACGTTTCCAATTCCAACAGTCCCCATTAAATTAATTTTTGTTCACAACTGATTGAAATACTAATTTCCAAGGAAGACTGACTCATAATATATTATGTTGGTTGGATTAATTAAACTCGGCAGCTTATTTGCGAACGTGTTAGTTTCAACAACAACAACAACTAATCATTGTCAACGAAAGTTATTTCTGTAAAGACACATCATCGTTACGTATTCCTCAATTGTAACATAAACTAGAATTAAAGCTCCCCTGCGAAGACATTCACATTCCTGCGTCTGAAATTCTGGGATATTTCGGGATTAAAACGAAGGAGACAACCGAAAGATGTATCTCAAAAGATAAAAATTTTTTGGACGTCTACTGCGGAAGTAGTCGACCTAAGAGAGGTAATAAAGGTGTTAAGACAACAATATTAGGCGCGACGAAGTGTCGACTTTTCGAAGCGGGTGGTCTGTAATCCTGAAATTAAACGTATCAGAAAATACCACACAATTATATACAATTGACATACTTTCATTCATTATTTGTTTTACATTAACAATTATATAACAATTTCTGGAAAACATCGTGCCTAGGAGGTTCGGGTGGGACGATGTTTTGTCTGGATAGTTCAAATGTGCGTTTGTGGTTTATCTGGCTATCTCCGGGGAACCTTTATTAGCCTCTTTTAAGCTTTGTTGTTTCGTTTCGAAAAGATATTACATTACGTACTCTTATTTAGTGGTTATTTGGTATCTGTGTTCACTGCTGGGCGTGAAATTGGGAACGAATATGTCTTGGCACGAACATATTGCAAGTATAGCATAGAGAGCTTCTTAAAAGCTGGGAATATTATTTTGAATTAGCAAGCTTTATGGTCGGTCCACAACAACTTTTAATTCTGTACAAAGGTCATATCTGACCAACGATGGAAAACTGCTCCCATGTTTGGGGCTCCCCCCACCGAAACTAAAACCTATATACATTAACAAATATAACATCGAATCCTTCCACACCGAAAGCACAAAACAATTATATGAGAACCGCTTGAAACAAAAAATAATACTCTACACCCAATCAACGAACAAGAAAGCATAGACCGACAGTGGACCTATATAAAACAAAATATTATTAACGCGACAAAGGAAACCTTAGGCCAGAGACGAGTAAACATTAACAAAACAAATAAAACACCTTGGTTCACGCAAGAAATAAACGAGCTGGCAAAGAAGAATATATACATTACATACACAACAAAACCCAAGACAATTGGGATGCATATATCGCAAAAAGAAACCTAATGAATAGAAGAAAAAACAAATTAAAGAATATTGGAAGACATTTATTAAAGAGATGGAAAGTCATCTGTATGGCGCTCAAAGGAAGTCGGGAAGGCACAACAAACTTGATATAAAAGACGCGGTACAAACTAATAAAATTACAATTCAAGAATGACAAACATATTTTGAGAGGTGATATAAAGAAGAAGATAATTAAGTTATACTTGAAGAAGTGGAAGAAGTAAATCTAGATGTAACTTTAGAACAGACAGAATTAAAAGAAGTCTTAAAAATAGAAAAACCTCAGGACCAGACGACATTACAAATGAGATTCTAAAATATGGAGGAGACAACCTACATCAACAACTAGCACTGCTCTTTACAAACATAGTAAAAAATGGACAAATACCTACAGATTGGAAAACTTGCATAATAATCCTAATATTCAAAAAACGGCAAAAGCCGTCACCCGAAAACTACCGCGGAATAACGCTCCTAAATACTACCTTAAAAGTATTAACAAAAATCGTACTGGAAGAAATGAGCAAGGATACCCAATAAGAGAAGTTCCTCTCCGCAAAAATCGATCGACCATAGATGCCATATTTATAGTGAGGCAGATAATGGAAAAGCTAAAGAACTTAACAAACCTGCATATATGTGTTTCGTCGACTTGCCTCAAGCCTTCGATAGAGTGCCATTAACAGATATTATAAAAATATTACAAGAAAAGCAGAAAAACCAAAAGCTAATAAAAACCATACATCACATTAACACAGAATGCAAAACAAATATAAAACTGGGACCTCTACTGAGCAAGGAAGTAAAAATAAAGGCCGGAATAAGACAAGGCGATTCACTTAGTCCCTTTATCTTCAACTTCGTCATGGTCAGAATAATGGAGAATCTTCCAAAAACTAGAGGATACAAAATGAGCAACACACACTGCTACGCCGATGATGCAATCCTCGTCTCCGATTCTGAGGACAACTTTCACAAGATCTTTCATGCTTTCAATTTGGAAGCGAAAAAACTAAACATGATTATTAACACAACAAAGACAAAATGTATGGTAGCTTCAAAAGAATTATTAAGATGCAAGCTGGAGATCCAAGGAAGTATTATTGAATTAGGTTAATAATTTTAAATACCTGGAAACAATGATAACAAGCTACGGAGACTTAAGCAGGGAAGTAAAACAACAATCTATGAAGGCATCACTAATGGCACGTTGCTTAACGGATATAGTAAGAAAAAATAAATACCTCACAGGGGAAAGTAAAATAAAAATATACAAGACAACAGTGAGACCGATCCTCACATATGCTGTAGAAACAAGAGTTGACACACGTAAAACAGCACAAATAATGAGGGCAACAGAAATGAAGGTGAATAGGGACATATATGGAAAAACTATCCACAATAGAATCCGCAACAAAGATCTGCAAGAACTAAGTAAGATCCAAGAAATATCCAAATGGACCAGAACTAGAAGAAAACAGTGGAATAAACATGTAGATAGGATGGACGACAACAGACTGGTAAAAAGGGCCAAACTCAATAAATCTTGCGGTAGAGCTAGGAGCAGACCTCTGAAAAGGTGGAAGGAATGCTGGACGTCCACATCGGAAAAGGATTAATGGAGTAAAACAGGCAGTATACCTACTTATAGGACACACCATATAAGAAAGAAGAAGAAGACATTTGTCTGCTCTTTCTGTGCTACGCTAGAAACTTAGCAACAAGCCCGGATATGTCAGTACTGGCTTCATTATTTGGTCGTAAATAATTAGTTTATTTTGGAGACTTAATGAGAATTGTGGTAAGAGTAATACATACAAATCCTACACGATAATAAATGCTTTTTGCATAGAGGTTTAGAGAAAAGTCTAGAATCGATTACGACTCCAGAGTAGTTAAGATTTCTTCTGAAATTTCCTGTGAAAATACCAATTTTGTTTAAAGTTACAGTGATCTTCTAGTTTTATCTTCAAAAAATACAGTAGTTCGTTCGTCAACCGGAATAATTTGGTATTATTCGTGGGCTCACCGATGCTACGGTACCAGCGTCAATATTTTACTTCAATTAATAATTCAAGTATTTAAAGCAATAACAGAATAATAACGGTTATTTCAATCTTCGAGTACTAGAGTACTTTCTGGCTTGTATTTCTGCAAGACTACTGTATTCAAGAAAGTTGAGGGTGGAAAGGCTGTAGAGATATTTCCAACTAAAATGTGATATTTCCCTCATACTATTTGTGTTAATATTGGAAATAATGAACCAATAACAATTTTCAAATTCCTTGATTCGAATATCCCTGAAAAATGTACGAAATAACCCATCTCATCCCTTTGACGTTTTGTATTTGACTATAAATTATTATGCGTAAAATATGTCCCTTTACACCCAACAGCTAGGAAAAAAAATCCTACATATAACTATACATTGTTTAACGACCTCCCGTCTGAAATAAAATAAAAATTCACACTACATACATACAGTACTTGAAAACTTCTGTTTTCCACACTGTCAAGTAAGAACGTAGCCGCTCGTATTCTTGAAAAAATGTGTTTCGAGAACATTTCTTGCCATTAATGTATTCTTTGGTGTGCTAACAACGGCGCAATTACACTGGTCTACAATTTTTTTTTCTTTCACAAGGGCTAAATTAACGGAATATATTTATCTTTTCCGTGCTGAGTTTAAATATGTTCTCAGATTTTAGCCATCAGAAAGGGGTTTTTTTGTGGCACGTGTTTAAAGTTTTAAAATAATTAGTACTTACAAAACACTGAATAATAAACACACGGCTAATTTTGTCTAACCTAAATTGTTTTATATGATGATTTTCGGCCATATTTTGCCTTCGGGATGTCTCTTTTCATGGTCCAGGAGTAGTCGGCCAGCATACTGGGATTCCATTTGCCTTGGTACCTCTTTTCCATAGCAGAAATCTGCTGATGAAAACGCTCACCATGCTCACCAGAGACAGCCCCAAGATTTTCAGGGAAGAAGTCTAGGTGGGAGTCCAAGCAGTCAATTTTTAAGGACATGTTGCAGCCAATTTCTTTGTATTCACTATTTCACTATAGTTTTCTTCTTTAGTATTGCCAAGAAATCCACAACGATATTTTTGAATAATTTCCACGCTGGTTTTTCCGGTGGATATAACAGTTCCTCAAAATATTCATCATCCGATATTAATGATCTTATTTGGGGCCCTGTAAAAATTCCTTCCTTCAATTTTGCATCACTTATTTGAGGAAATTTCGATTTAAAATACATAAATGCAGCAGAACCTTTAACCATTTTTTTTTTTCAAAATTTTTATAAGCCCTAGTTTTATGTGCAGGTTAGGTAAATACACCTTTTTGGGATCCACTAATGGGGTATTTGATACATTTTTATGCCCAGGAATAAGAGATTCACGTTTAGGCCATTGTTTCCTTATGTTGCGAGACTCCTTATCTCTGCTATCCCATTCACACAAGAAACAGCAGAATTTCGTGTATCTAAGTTGCAAACCTAACTAACAATAAAGCTATAATCTTCAAATCACCACAGATATTCCAGTTATATTTAGTATACTGAATTTTTTCTAACAGCAATTTCATATTTTCATGTCTTCTTCATATCACTGGCATGCGCGACAGGTATTGATGGTAATTCATTCCCATTATGGAGTAGTACAGCCTTCAAACTGACTATCGATGAGTCTATGAACAATCGCCACTCATCTGGCTGGTGTTGATGTCCAAGAGCCTCCATTACTGCACAAACATCATTACAAAAAACTACATGGCCTTCTTTAGAGAAGTAGTCACTGAAATCACTATGGCGTCTACGATAAACGTATATCCTTGTATCTTTTTGGAGTAGATTCCCGTTGAGCCTGGAACTTAAAAGCTCAGCTGACTGTTTAGACAAATTTAAATCCCGTATAAGATTATTAAGATCTTAAGATAAAAAAGTGAGGTTCTGATGAACTACTTACTTCAAATATAGGTCATTTCTCTCGCTTTTTCCGTCTTTAGTATGAACTGGCTCGGAGTTGGAGTTATCACTTAAGGTCATGAAATCTGGAAATTTTGGTACAGGATACTCTTCACTATATGGCACAGGTCTAATTGCAGATGCCAAATTGGGGTACTTAACTGTATATTTTATTTTAGACGTAATTCCTTGAATGTTAGTTGAGCAAAAATAACAATCAGTTAAATGGTCCTTCTGTTCCCTCCAAATCATAGGGACTGAAAACGGTATATGATGAGTACCATTTTTCCAACCAGTGAGAAGCCTAACACATGATACACAGGATAAATTTGAGGCCCAGTCTTTGTCAAAATCACCAGCTTTACACATAAAGCTCATAACATTTTTTCACAAGCGGTGTAAAATTTCGCCTCTGAGACTTGAAGGTCAGTTCACCACAAACGTAACAGAAATTGTTTGGTTGATTTACACATTTTCTTGGTATTTTGAAACGTTTATAAAAAAAAACTTAAAACAGCACAAAAATAAGTAGGTACACGTGTTACCAGACTCACTACAAGTACAATACTGGCTCTCTGCTTGCTAAAAAAGCGTAATATTTGTACAAGATAGGACAAGTTTGAACATCATTAAGCCTGGACAGAGTTAAAACATGTTTCAACATGAATAAGTCTGCCTGGTGCCAAATTATTCTGAATACAAATTCCCACTTCTATATTTACAAGAATTATAACAATGAAAATATAGCGAAGTATATTACACAAAAATAACTGTCACAAGAAAACTATGCCTGATAGAAGAAATCTGATAACATATTTGAATTCAGTATAAAAAAACTGATCTAGGGTCTCTATTCAGTTTCCTTGTGAAAAAAATCATGTTGACCAGTGTTATCTTAGTAAGTTGTCCAATCCCCTCCTGCATCAATAATCGCCTGGCATCTTCGAGGCATGCTGCCGACGAGATTTTCTGCAAAGTCCTCAGAATCTTTCTTCTGAGCTTTCTCTTTACAAGGTACCAAACCTTTTCAATAGGGTTGGCGTCCGGCGATTGTGAGGGCCATTCTAATATCTTATCGTGGCCCAAGTGAGCCGCTTCGCGACGTGATTTTCGCCCAGCAAAGGTTGAGGTAAAAACATAGACGCGATTCGTTTCTCGACTTTCAGAGTGACTTTGGCTACTGAACCACGTTTTGGCAAGTCGTCGACATTTTTCGTTTCGTTAAAATGATTTACGCACTTCTTCACAAACAAAACCGACTTTTTAATATATTTAGCAGCCGCGGAATGTGGCATTTTAGGCCCCTTTAGATAGGAACAAAGAAAGACTGCCTCGAACCGACGCGCAAAAAGTGACTCATTTTGGATTTGACATGATTTCGACGAAAGTTCGGAATCGACTGATACTTTTACTAAAATACATCGTAGACAAAGGTTCCCTCCACCGATTTCTTATTGAATCGCTAGAATCACATCTAACAAAATGAATTATCGCGGACACGTTTTTACTTGACAGACTGTACAGTCCCTGGCCAAATTATTAGACGCACTGTATTTTTTTTAGTAATTTTATGTTTCTTAAGAGTTTTTATGCAATAATGGTATATTTAAACTACAATATTATTGATTTTTATTTAAAAGAATTGTTGTAGACTACATATTTGTATTTATTTTTAACATATGGTAACACTGTGTTGACAAAGTGATACATGAACGTAAATAAGTACAAACCTGTATCAGTCGCGATCGGAATCGAGTCAGGTAAGGACGTGTTTCTGTGGCTTTATGGACTGTAATTGTTTGTTTAACAGTTTTATACTACTCAGTTATTAGTTTATTTTGTATGCAGTGTTTTAAAAAAGTAATTGGACTATTTTCATTATGGGTAGAAAAGGCGATCTTTCACCACCTAAAAAATCTGAAGTGAAGGCCCTTGTGATTGCGAAAACATTTACAAACCGAGAAATATCACGAAGATTGGAGGTTTCTGAAGCTAGTGTACGACGCATAAAAAAGAAAATTGAGTCAGGGAAGGAATTAAGCCCGAAAAGAAAGAAAAGATGCGGTAGAAAACCAATTTTCACTCCACGGTCAGAGAGATGTTTGAGGAAAATTTGTGTAGAAAACAGATTTGCTACCACAAAGGTAATAAAATCACAACTCCAGGATGCTAGCGTAAATGCTTCTGAGCGCACTGTTGGAAGAAAATTGAAAGAATTAGATTTTAAGGCCTGTCGCCCCGCCAGGAAGCCCAAGTTAACAGCTGCAATGAAAGCAAAGCGCCTGAAGTGGGCCAAACAATGGCAAGACAAAGATGTGGACTTCTGGAGATCGGTAAGATACAGCAATTTAATCAATAATTGATACATTATTATCATTTTCAGTTAAATAAAGCAAATAAACATGGAAGTTTTATATATTTTTCCTATTTTAGTGACGAAAGCACATTCAAAATTTTGCAGAATAAAGCTCAGTACGTGCGTCGTCGTCATGGAGAAAAGTTTCTTCCTGATTGTGTCGTCCCGACGGTTAAACATCCCACCAAAGTGATGATTTGGTCAGTCATCAGCGGCAAGGGCACTGGACGTCTGTACGTCGTCAAAGGAATAATGAGGCAAGATCAGTACAAAGAAGTATTACAAAATCGGTTGATTCCGCAGCTCAGAGAATGGTTTCCAAATGGGGAACCATTCACTTTCATGCAAGATGGGGCTCCCTGCCACACTGCTCGGTCTGTTAAAGCTTTTTTGGCAGAAAAAAATATCCCTCTGTTGGATTGGCCCTGATATGAACCCCATTGAAAATGTGTGGTAGCTGATGAAAAGAGAAGTGGCTAAAGATGTGATTACCAACAAAACCCAGCTCCTAGAAAAGATTATTCATGTGTGGAATCATCATCCTCAAATGCAGGAGACAGTACAATCTTGCATTGATAGCATGCCGCGCAGAATTAAAGCTTTGATAGCGGCTAAAGGTGGCTCAACTAAATATTGACTTTTACTAACATTAATTTCACTTTTCTTTAAAACTTAATAAACTTATGCTTTTCTAAATTAATGCTGTTTTATTTATGTCAAATAAATAGGTAATTGATTGGATAATATAAAAATAAAAAAACAAATCAATTTAAAATAATAAAACGGTACAATATCACTCGGTAATTAATATTTTACATGAAATCTTGCAGTGCGTCTAATTGGCCAGGGACTGTATATGACGGATACAATTGCGAGGTACGAAGATGATACAAATTATATCATTCAACCGTTGTACACGTAAAACGTTTTTGATTTTCTTGAAATCCCATAAAGCAGAAAATTCCAAGAACCGTATAAATTCGTAATTGTTTTTATGCACTTTTAAGTACTGAAACATTTGCCTGGGAGATTAGAAATATTTCTAATAAGGAAACAAAAGACATTCTGCACTTTTATAATGTTAGATTTATACTGTTATTTACTTCTAGTTTAACTGTCCACCTACGGATTAATACCAAGTAAACAAGCTGCTAAATCATTAACTATTGGTAATATACAGATTTCTAGTATGAAAAAATTTCTTGAGTCCCTCGAATAGGATTTTAAAACTACCGAGAGGATTCAAATTTTATCAGTAAATTATCAAAAACATGAAAAACGGTAAAATACCGGTAATTTTACCAATTCGTTTTTAATCTGTTCTTTCGTAGTAATTTAGGCGTAATCCAAAAAAAATTTGACACCATGTCGCCACTAAGCGATGAGGATGTCTGCATGCTGGCATTTCATCCATTTGTTGTAAGCGAATTTACCTGAAACAGCTCATATATCGACATCGATTTGAAAGTTCCGCGGTCATTACGGCGTGATCTAGCGGCTAAATTGTAAATCACCTCTGGACATCAACTTTAATAAAAATAATATTTAAAAATAAAAAATTCAATTCACGAACAAAGATAAGTGAAAAGACACTCATAATAAGTGAAATGATATTAAATTTTGATCACTCAGTAATTTTGTAATAATTTCTATCGATTCATATATATATATATATATATATATATATATATATATATATATATATATATATATATATATATATGTATATATATATATATATATATATATATATATATATATATATATATATATATATATATATATATATATATATATATATATATACAGTAGAATCTCGATTATCCGAAACAATATGGACCAAAGTGATTTCAGATAATCGAAATTTCGGTTAATCCGAATTTTTTTATAAAATAGAAGTTTAGAATGAATACACCATTGCAGATTGACTTAAAAGGATTTATACGATATGCTATTACGTACATAGGTATTTATTAAAACAATTAGTTTACTTATTTTATGTATATGTACGGAAAATCGAAAATAAAAAGTTTCATTCTTAACTTTAATGTCTTAAAAATGAGGTAATTTTTAACTGCACTCGTTTTGCGTTAGTTCTGTTTTTGGCTGCAATGTCTCTCCAACGTTTGATAAGCAAAACGTCCGCGGCGGTTGCATTTTCTTGTTGTTCTACATAAGTTAACGCTTTTTCTAGGGCCTCTAATCCTTCTGAATGTGACATTTTTATTGGAATATTGTCAGTGGCTTCTACTTCGTTATCATCATGGTAATCACTGGCTATTTTATTAGCATTTTTGCATACACTTTTAATTAATTCTTGGTCAGTCATTTCATCTTCCCCACTATCCACTGTTTAACCATTCACAAACATCAGTTTCCGTAACACTTTCACATCCTCATATTATTGTAATAATTTGATGTAAACTTTCATTATCTTCTGTTTCTGCCTTTGAGTAATGTCTCTCATCTTGTGGAATCAATTTTGACCAAGATTTTTCCAGAATACTACTCTTTACTTGATTCCAGGCTGAAGCTATCCAATATATAACATTTTTCAAATTTATCTTTTTTAGACAATCAGTAAGATTGCCACCAAGTTACAGCAGGAGACAAAAATATTGCTTTTATTTCCCCACATTCAAGTTGCTCCGCACTTGAGTGAATGGGGGCATTATCTAGTAACAGAATACATTTTCTAGGATATCCATGTTCTTTTAAAAAAAGTTCCACTTTGGGAACAAAATCTCCAAAAAACAGTCTTTAAATAGAGTCGCGTTTATCCAGGCATTGTTTTGATTTTTATACAAAACAGGAAAAGCATTGGGACGAATATTCTTAAAGGTTTGTGGATTTGCTGACTTACCAATACATGATAATGGGAGTTTGTGTCTTCCAGAAGCATTACTGCATGCAAGAACAGTAATACGTTCTTTGCTACGACAATCTTTCTCCACAAACTTTCAGTTGACTTATACCATGTCTTTTTTTCCACCTGTCTAGCCATCCATCACTTGCAGAAAAATCTACAGTCGCTTCAATAACCGGCAACTCTTCGCTTAAAACTAACTACGTTATGTTTGTTTTAAAATTGTTCCTGAAATTGGTATTCCACGTTCTCGATTCTGTGTAAACCATAAAAATAAAGAATCATCCACTTTTTGGTATTCATTGCTTTTCATACTTTTTCGTGCCTGTGTGGGCGATAACAAAACACTACACCATTTTTCAAGTTTTTCGCGATTTTTTCTCCACTCTGAAGCTGTACTCACGGCTACACCTAAATCCTTCGCTATATTTTTAAGAAGTTCACCATTATCTAAACGTTGAATTGCTTCAAGTTTCTCTTTTAAGGTAATGACAACAAGTTTACGCTTATTATTATGACGCTCCATTTTGTAAAATATCTATTAAAACGAAACGCAGAGGTAATCTGCGATAATAATAGACGTAATAACTAACTTATAACACACTCGTCGACTAACCAAAACATAGACCTCGGTGAAATTCTAGACGTCGGGGAGTCCCGACGCGTTTAGGAAACCACTCATCGTCTGTTTCGAATAATGGGGATTTTTTCGTTTAATGGGATACAATTTGCTTTTTAACAGTTTGTTTCGGATAAGCCGGATTTCAGATAATCGCGAATCGAATATATATACATACACAGTAGTGTGTGTGTAATTTAGCCTTTGTTCTTATGTTTTTGTTCCATAGCAGTGAATTAACATGTCACTTTTTTATATTGTTAACCCGACCCGGTCATGTTCCAGTGCTGCTTATTTTTGTCACCAGGAAAGATTTTCATTTTCGTTACCAATAAGTGTATAGTCTGTATTTTCCCAGTTTATCGTGAGACCTCATTTTGCGTACTCTTCTTGCAACATTTTCATCATGTAGTTGACATCATTACGATCTTGCCCAAGTACGACTTGTCCATCCGCATAGTGTAAGGTGAACAGGTATGCTCATTCCTCTGCACTTTTTTCTCCAAAAATTTAATGCCGAATTCAAGTAAATGTTAAACAGAAGAGGTGACATGTTGCACTCTGCAGGAATCCCTAAATTGGTCCGAATTGGAATTTGGTAATGTTACATTTAAGGAGGATTCCTTTAAGACTTTGAACAATTTAAGAGAGGTATGCTATGATACGCTTTGGTCAAGTCAATAAAGACTAGATGGACTTATTTTAAGACCGCAAGCCTATTTTCAATAAGTAGCGTCAAACAGAAGAGATTGTTGATCTTTCAACTCGCAAACCTGACTGCTCTTCTGCATGATCCATTACATAATCGTCAGTAATTAACTTGGTTAAAACTCGTCCATAGAGTGTGGGCAATGCTGCGTTAACTGAGACATCTCTGGAATTTGTGCATTTGTCTTTAGCATCCCTTTCTATATCAAACAAATAGTTTTTTTTTATACCAGATAAATTATCAACCGTAATGCACTCGTGATAATTTTCGCTCAATCTACACTTTACGAAGAATATTCCAGAAATTTTTCAAAATTTTTTGATCAATACTTTTAAAGATAGGGGAGGGGGCAGCGAATTTTGGCCATTTTTAGTGTTCCGTATTCTTATACGATCACTTTGGTATCTGGCCGTCTGTCTGTCACACCCGATTTTCTCAGAAACTGTTTAACATAAAAAAAAATTGGCACAAATATAGGAATTGATGGTCCTATCAGAGCAGTGTAGTTTTGAAAGTTAGATTTTGACTTAAAGTGTTAGTTTTGGGGGGTGAAATCGGAAGTAAAAAAAAAAATACCAGGTCCTCTAGTGGGATGTCAAATAAAAGCTTGTGAAAACACGAGTTCAAAATATATATATAATGTAATATTTGCTCATACTTTTCTTTGTACTATTTTTTAAAAATTACCAAAAATCGCTAC
This sequence comes from Pachyrhynchus sulphureomaculatus, assembly GCA_019049505.1. Lineage (NCBI taxonomy): Eukaryota > Metazoa > Arthropoda > Insecta > Coleoptera > Curculionidae > Pachyrhynchus > Pachyrhynchus sulphureomaculatus. The sequence continues at coordinate 60,458,910 of CM032453.1, read as the reverse complement.
CCCCCTTATCTAGAAAAGTAATAATAAAAAAATTTTCAAAAAATTCTGGAATATTCTCCACGGGGTGTAGATTGAACGAAAATTATTACGAATGCATTACCTTTAATGGGTGTGTTTTGTGAAGTCATTGATCATTTTATACCCCCGTAATAAAAATTTTCAATTCAAAAGCAATCAAAGTACGGGACACTAACTGTGCAAATCTGACTTGCACTTGACCCGTTATTTTCTAAAAATAATATGAAGGAAAGTTTGCCCGAGTATTACATCATATACATTTTTAAACTCGTATTTTCAAAAGCTTTCATTTGACGCACCACTCGATGACCTTAGAAAAAAAAATTCACACAAGCTAACCCCTTAAGTTCAAATTTAACTTTCGAAACTACACGGAGATGATTGGAACTATGTCAAATAGTTTCAGAGAAAATCGGGTGTGACAGACGGACACCGAAGTGATCCCAGTGTTTCGTATGGAACACTGAAAGGATCTCTTTCTTTTTGTTTGTTACAGAATCTCAGTCCTGAACCCATTTGCTTACTGCGCAATTAGTACCGCCGTATGGCATTGGAACATATTAACTTGCTACATATTGAGTTCTGAACTCTGTGGTATTTTTTCTCGTTTTCTTCGCGATGCATTGCCATCTTTTATTGCGAAATACACGTTAAGAACACACACGGGCCCTAGATAGATTAGAATCGGCCGGAATGTGCAATAATTATTGTTTATTAAAGGAAAGAACAGATGCTTTAAAAACCATTAAAACACCTGTGGTAAATTACCGCTGGATAAATGATACGTACTTTGAACAAATGTAAAGCTCTCTTAATTTGAACACAGGTGCGTGAATAATAAAGCTAATTTAAAAAAAAAATAGAGAATTTTATTTGATAAAAAAATCAACGGTTGTTTAAATTTGTATGTTGTCGTAACGACATTTGAAAAGAATGTTTGAAGAAATAGTTATATACGTGAATAATTCAAAACAGTCGAATTTTGCAGTAGAAAATAAGTATGTTTTTGGACGACACCGTAGGCGCTTAAAAGTCCTGCTACGACATGACCACTTTGAGGATACAGGCGGTATACACTTCTTGGCAACTTGTGTAAATTAATATACAACATAATTAAACTAAAAGGTAAAAAAAATCTAAACCCCATTCAAGAAAGAGTGTTAAAAAATATAAAATAGCATTTTGTCTTAATCCTAAAAAGTTATTACCTGCCAGCTTATAAAAGAAAATATAATTACCAAAAAATCTTCCCTCTAGCCACTCCAAACGAAAAACGCAAGAAATGTGCGCAATATGTAACTAATACTTAATACACTAGATATAATACGTAAATACACTAAATTAAGCAAAATTTTGAAGTCATGTTCGCTTACTTTTATATATGTGTAATTTCGGAGTCACCTTTTTATCTACAAGTGTAACATTATTCTTGCAAAAAATATATGCATTGTGGTTTCTTCGTGTTATAGTTCAATTTTGAAAGGTAGTGCCTAATATATTTTGTGTTGAATACTCTTCTAAGTTTATGAATACTAACTGATTTTTCGATATGTATTTAATGAGTTTATTCTTAAGTGCAAGACTTTCGCTAACTCCAAAATTTTACTTAATTTAGTGTGTTTACATATATTTTGTGTATAAAGTATTAATTAAATATTAGTTCTATTTCTGGCGTTTTGCGTTTATGGAGACAACAACGAAGTTTTCTATTGCTAATTGCATTATCTGTTACAAGCAGGTAAAATTAAAAGAATATACTATTTTGTACTTTTCATCACTTTTTTGAAATATGTTTATTTTAGTTGTATTTCTATCTTTTTAATTAAGAACGATGATACTTTAATATATTTTATTTTTATTAAATAAAAGAGTACGCTATTTCCTG
>CM032453.1:60388522-60456907 GCA_019049505.1 Pachyrhynchus sulphureomaculatus | reverse complement strand
CATTAATTTGAGAACCTCCTTTTCTTAAAGTCGATTTAAAAATAAATGACTTTTTATTTGTCAAAAATTCACATGAGAGATACAAAATATTGACATGGTTGCTTATCGCTTTGTCATGTTACGGAAAATGATATTTTCCGCAATGGTTCGTTAAAAACAATTTTCGAAAACACGAATTGCTCAAAATTATAAAATATTTTAGAATTTCACAATTATAAGGTATTTCTTAGCAATTAAGAAAAATAGGGACTAATGAATAATTCCAGAAATACAAGAAAATATGTTCATAAAGTAAACAAGTTTTTCTTTTTTTTTAATTTCTTTAGCTTTACTTTAAGGGAAAGAGAAATAAATAATAGGACATCTATTGAAAGCAAATAGAACTTCTTGAGTTTTTATCACTTTAAATCGTTTTAGTAAGAAAATTTTAAAAAATCACAAGTTTTAACTAGACTAAATTAAATAAAACCGGTACAAGTACAAGTTGGACTTGCGTAATTAGTGTTCCGTATCGTGACTGCCTTTAAAATATTTTTTTTGGTAACTTGTTGACTTCACAAAACATACCCCAAACGAGTTTCAGTAAGACAAAAAGTCCCTGACATGTATATATCTTAAGATCCAATATGTACTTTCACGTTTTTCTTAGTCAATAATGTATAATAATCTTAGCTACCTAATAGCCAATAAATCAATCTAGCTCCATCTAGAATCTAGTAATAAAAGTGTAAAATAAATATTTACTACCTAAATATTTGTTTAATTATGAACGAATAAATTATTTTGTCTTGGTTGGTTACCAGCGTGTGTACTGAAAGTATACTAAAAAACATTCACCATATTGTCAAAGCAAATAGTTTTTTTATATAACAAATAAATTATCAAATGCAATGTAGTCGTGATAATTTTCGCTTAGTTTACGCTTTATGGAGAATATTCCAGAATTTTTTCAAAATTTTTTGATCAGTACTTTTCGACATTTGACACCCCACTCGATGACCTGGTAGATAAATTTTTTTTTTCACTTCCGATTTCACCCCCCAAAACTAACCCTTTATGTTAAAATTTAACTTTCAAAACTACACACAGAGTGATGGGGCCATCAATTCCTATATTAGTGCCAAATTTCAACTTTCTGTGTCAAATAGTTTTGCAGAAAATCGGGTGACAGACAGACTCCGAAGTGATCCCATAAGTGTTCCGTAAGAAACACTAAAAATGCATTCTGAAAAATTTTAAATATTGCAATTTTCATAACTACTCCGCCTTTACTGGTCCAAGTATAAATAAGGTCGCCTTTTTCAACGGTTGATACCGCCGTAAGGGTCGGTAAAAGGCAATAAAAAGTTCCGAGTTGCGGTATGGACCTTTTTCGAACCCAGAATTGACGACCGAGTTCCGGTCCGTCACAGGCAGGTATAAAGCTATAAGTATACAAGGTATGTGTGAAAATTAAAGCAAAAGGCATATTTCAGTAATTACTATATTTGTAAGACATGCATTTGACAAACGTTACAGCATCAATTTCTTTATGTGCATATTGAATTAGCTTATTTTCTCAAAATGCTGAATTGTACCTATTAGTCGAACACTTTGGTGCACTGGTTTGTACAGCGTTGACTTTCGCGTATGTTTCAGTCTGGAAACTTCTTGATGATCTCTAAAAATTCATGAAAATTTGGATGAGGCAAACGACTATCCTTTGCAAATTTTGAATGAAAAGCCTCAATCCCGTTATTAGTTCTCCAAACGCTGGCGTCAAGCGCGGACTAAAGGGTTGTAGGGAAAGGAGCACTATCATCGATGTAGCTTTCAACTATGTAGTCAGTAAACAATGTTACTTGTGGGTGGACGAAAACATCTCCCACGTGATCGGCAGGGAGAAAAGTTAGCCCGAGTGGTGAAGCCATTTTCCTATTGGAGAATTTTTGTCTTTGAATTTTCTAATTAATCCTAGATCTTGGAATTTTTCTCCATCAGGATTGTCCTAAATGGAATCTGCATCCCACAAGCGTTGTCAATGGAAATTCGGTAGAAATCGCACCGTGAATAGCGCGTTCAAAATCTGACACGACCTTTGTAGGTGAGAAGGCACATCCTAATTGCTGGCATCTGGACTTTACCGCAGAGAATACCAAAGAATACGAAGTTTCCTCCTCGTCGTGCAATAGACTGAACACCAAGGAAATATAGCGGCCATTGATATATGCCAGAATAGTAAACATTTGTAGAAAAAACTTCACACAAAATTCAAATATACCATCCACCATCACACTTTTACAGGAAAATATCACACCAACCTGGACATCAATAAACATCAGGAAATCTTCGTGCTTGGCAATGTCGACCGAGATTGAACTGAGATATTGATGAACTCGGGACTTTAGCAACTTTGGACAGCACTGCAGTCTGGCTCGATTCAAATGCTTCCCTATTGTCATATCGGAGTCGGTGAGTGTTCAGCACGTTCGGAACTGCAGCCATCTCCCGCCGAATCATCTTTCTTGGTCTTTCGTTTTAATATTCCTCGTTGGCTCTCTTCTTAACTGCGTTGTTAATTTTTTGGCGATTCAGTACTTGTTCATTATAGTGCTGATGTTGATGATTGCCAGTTTTTCGTGAAAATACGTCATCTGGTCCAATGGTATAAACTTTTGCAGTGCAGTTCTTGTTTGTGCAGACCCAACACATCTCTTCTGTCGATTTTAAACTGCGATATTGTTGAAATTTGTAATCTTCCAATAGGATCAAAGTTTTGCCTTTCTCGCTCAACATCCTCTGTAATAAGGCAAGTTGACTTGAAAAAGTTTAAACGTAAACTAGTAAATTTCCAAAATGCCCTTACGTTTTATACTTTTATCTAATTTAGGTTAACCCTAATTTAATGTAATAATATTTCAGAATTAATAATATTTGATAATTTAACCCTACCTACCTGCCGATTTGTCGATTACTGCAACGCGGGTGAAAGGCAGGTCAAAATGTTTACAATCTTCTAAAGGCCATTAGGCGGACCGCAACTCGGTATCTACGTTTTCAACTCAACCAAATTATTTTCAATAGAAACTTACTATATTAAGAGATACAGACAACACCTGACGAAATTGTTAACTAATTATTAAGCATTCAAATAGGTTATGGCGTCGATTGTTACTTGATGAAAATCCATAGTCAAAGCTTGTAAAAAAAAACCACTAGTTTTTAGATTTTCACTTTACTAATGTTAGCAATTACATGACATGTTTCGTAGCTTTACTACTTCATCTGATGTACAAAGGTATATCACATATTTTTGTACATCGCATGAAGTAGCAAAGCTAAGAAACATGTCATGTGATTGAGAACATACAGTTAACATCAATAAAGTGAAAATCTAAAAACCAAGTGTTTTTTTACGAGTTTTATTAACCATTCATTCATTAATAATAATAATAATACTAATAATACGATCTCAATTTACCAAATACAGGGAAATTACACCCCAACGCATGCAAAGAAAGACTTACCATCGAGAGGAAGGCAGGAGGAAGAGGAATTATAGACATCAGATTATTACACACAAAACAAATACAAGCACTTAGGAAATTCTTTCACATCAAGCAAGCAAACCAGCCTCCACACAGCGACAGTGAAAGCAGACAAAAACTACATACCTCTCGGCTTATCCGGGCAGACCACTCAGCAGACACACACAGTCACACCCAATTACAACAGGAAAAGATGAAAACGTGGTCAGAGAAAACACTCCACGGAAAACACGGATACCACATAGAACAAGACCACGTAAATAATAAAAAACAATCATACACCTGGTTACAGGATGGGCAGCTATTCCTGAAACAGAAGACTTCTTACTTGCCATCCAGGATAAAGTCATATTAACCAGAAACTACCAAAAGCATATCATCAAAGACCCAACTATTACAGAAGACAGATGCAGGAAGTGCCACCAGCAGAAAGAAACGATCGAACACATAACAAGCGGATGTAAAATATTAGCCGGAACAGAATACACAGCCAGACATGACTCAGCTGAAAAGTAGTTCACCAAGCACTGGACACAAACATACAAACTCATAGAAAATACAGATCCCTACTACAAATACACACCAACATCCCTACATACAGAAAGATTACAAACTCTACTGGACATCAGTATCCATACAGATAAAACAGTCTCCGACAATAGACCCGATATTACTTTTCAGTGCAAAAAAGAAAAAGTCACCTATCTAATTGACATAGCTGTCCCCAACGACACAAACATCCAAACGAAATGCACAGAAAAAATTTCCAAATACACAGACCTTGCAACGGAAATAAAAAAGGCTATGGAAACAAGAAAAAGTCATCATTGTCCCCCTCATTATATCAGCCACAGGCCTTACACCAATAACATTCACACCACACTTGGTACAATTGGGACTCAACACAAACATACACAAAAACATTCAGAAGTCAGTGATTTTGAAAACATGTAACATTGTCAGGTCATTCCTTAATACACAATGGTAATAGCGTTTGTGCTGACTTGGCTTGGGCCCGTCAGCCAAACACGGAACCACATTGACTAAATGTGAGAAAGAACTTTTTTGTATTTATGATAATAATAAATAATAATCTTTATTGTCTAACAGATATATAGCATAAATAACATAATACAAAGGAGATAGAGATAAAAAAGAAAAGTAAAGTACTAGTATAGAACAAAAGAGACAGATAACACTAAAAATCACATAGAAAATTAAATAAAACTAGAAAATTAAAATTGAAATGATACACTTGGAATAAATATCTATACATGCAACAATTTATTTTTTAAGCATTTGGCAAATTGCGCAAATGACAGGTTGTTCACGCCAATGTCGTTATCAATACTGTTGAAAATGCTCATGGCTTGATACAATGGTGTTTTGATGAGAAAATTAGTTGATGCAGTAGGTAAACAGAAAACGGGAGATGTTCTGACCAATCTATTAGGAACGTGAGAGTTTACTTGAAATAATAAGTCAGGAGAGTCAATAAGAGATTTACATAATTTTATAAGAAGACCAGATGGTAATTTATTCGATTCGTCAATAAAGGTAGTTGAAAACGTTCAGTTATAATGACCTCATCGACACCCCTATCAGGGTACACACCATCATATTTTAATATAAGACATTTGGCAAACTTTCTTTGAACATTCTCTACCTGTTTAATATATTTAGCGTGTATTTGATTCCAAACAATTGCACCATATTCAAGCCGTGAAAGCACATAGCTGGAATATAAAGTTTTTAATGTTTTACTATTATGAAAAACACTCGAATTACGTATTATGAAACCCAACGTCCTCATTGCAGTAGTGCAGATCCAATTAATATGATGGGCAAATGAAAGTTTAGGATCAAAAATAATTCCAGGTGTAATATCTTCATTATCTAACTTATACTGGAAGTCAATGGTGCTAAATTTCTTCGAGTAAGTCAAAAAGAACCACTTACCGACATTCGATGGCAGCCTATTCAACTAACACCATTGCTGTAACGATTCCTTATCATGTTGCAATGAAAGGCAATCACTAGAGTCTCTGATGGTGCGGAAAAGCTTTAGGTCGTCAGCAAACAAAAGAAAATTACTAGTTATGTTATCACCAATGTCGTTAATGAAGAGTGAAAAAATTAAAGGTGCAAGGTTGCTACCCTGTGGTGCACTACTTGTGGCAGTAAACGTTGAGGATTTATGGCCACGAATTTCGACGTAATGTTACGTTACACAATTAGAACTCGAAAAACGTAATTAAGATATTAATAAAATGTAACCAATTTCCAGTTCTTTTCAATCGATTTCAAAAAAGGTTTTTAATTTTTATTTTGTGATAAAAGAGGTAAATTTAGGATTTATTTACATATTTCATAACAAATCAAAAGATATCTCATCGACTTAAACGAAACTCTAAAAAAACTTCTTAAATCGTTAATACTACCTAATTACAAAAATTTAAAAAAAAACATGCTCATCCCTTGCACACAGGTAATAGTGGCAACTGTAGACAAGGGATTCGGGGTCAGTTGCTATTATAGTAGCAACACACTAATAACCGGCCCTTACCGCCAAGAAAATAATCTTTATATCGTTTAATGTGAAGGTTCTTCTATTTACCCATGCATTTATTTAACTAGCTATCATGTTATCCTTGTTTACATTATGCAATTAGGACAAGGCGAGTTGCAACCGCAGGATCAACCGGTGACTAAAAGAATGCTCCCAATCTGAAGAAGTTGTTTACGATTCCAGTCAAGCGCCTTCTACGTCGTAATATCGTAAGAATTAAGGGGTGTAATGGAGTTCGTACAAGAAATATTTGATCAAAATTTAAATAGTGGAAGTGAATGTTTGGTTTTTTTTTCCCCAAATTTAATTAAGTTAAAATAACCGGTCAAGTGCAAGTCGGACTTGCACAATTAGTGTTCCGTATATTGATTGCTTTTAAAATAAAAAATTTTGTTACGGAGATATAAAATGATCAATGGCTTCACAAAACACAACCCAAATGAGTTTTCAACAAAGGTTGTTTTGAATTTTTGTTGAAAATTCATGGCCTTGAAATTTTTGTTATTTTTTTTAATATACAGCGATTCAAGAACAGCGTGAATCGCTTTCTCCGCACACGTGTCGTTTCTGTAGCTCTTTAGGGACTACCTCCCTGTAGCACTTGTGCTAGACCCATAAAAAAAATATATACCAGATAAATTACACAGGCCAACAAAAAAAATATTTGTAAAAACTTTTTAAACCAATACATTTAAGTGTTATGTATTTTTGGGTGCTAAAACCGCATTTGGTAATAGTTTTTTTTTGTATCGTCCACAGTTCTCTCATAATATAACATCGATTAAATTTCAAAATAGGGAAAAACAAATCCTCTTCCTGCTTGAAAAAAACGGGCAAACTGTTGATCTCTTGTTCTATGATGGTAAATAGATGTTCCAGATTCCAATAAATGTTTTTCTTTCAGCCTAGAACCAAGCAATTCTGCTTTTTTCTTAGTCAAACCCAAAATCTCTCACTAAATCATTTAACTCAGCTTGTGTAAACAACTGTGGTTTTAAATTTTCTAGAGAACATTGAAACTCATCATTATCCGGTCGATTTTCATTAAATTCGGGACTGGACTGTAAAACGTCATCAATAGACTGAGGTGGCTCAGGGACAGGAAGTCCCGGTCCATGTCCTACCGGCGGATTAGCTGAAGTAAAGTTAGGATAGATAATTACTTTCTTATTTTTGGAGTTATATCCAGAAACATCAACGCTGCAAATATAACAATCATTTGAATGATTTTCTTGCTCTCTCCATACCATGGGTACTGCAAATCTAAAAGCTTTCTTTTCTTTCTTATGCCATTTCCTAAGTCAGTAATGTTTCTTTGATGTTTTTTAACTACAAACTCACCACATATATAATAAAAAGTGTTGGGAGAGTTTTTACAACCACGATTAGCCATACTTTGAGTGTGAATTAAAGCACATGGGTTAAACACTGCAATGCGAGGATATATTAACTGGAAGAAAACAGTTGTGACATTTATCGGAACTGCCAACCTAATAACATGTGATTTTACTGCCAATCTTATAAAATTCTGATTTTATTGCCAACCTAATAACATTCGAATGATAAAAAATAAACTTTTCACATTTTGAATATTAAAATGTGAAAAATTGGTGGGTGATACGACTTTTTTATTATTATTTTCGAACTTGGCATAACAAAAAAAACATAGGAATCAGGTAAAATTTTCATCGTTGGCCTATGTTTTTGAAGGTAATAATGCATTCATAATAATTTTCGTTCAGTCTACCCTGTGAAGAATATTCCAGAATTTTTTTAAAAATTTTTAATCAGTACTTTTCGAGATAAGGGAGGACAACGATTTTTGGCATTTTTTAAAAAAATATTAAAAAGAAAAGTGTGCGCAAGTATAATATATATATATATATATATATATATATATATATATATATATATATATATATATATATATATATATATATATATATATATATATATATTTAAACTCGTGTTTTCACACGCTTTCATTTGACACCCCACGATGACCTGGTAAAAAAATAAACTTCCTATTTCACCCCCCAAAACTAACCCTTTAAGTCAAAATTTAACTTTCAAAACTATACAGCTCTGAGGGGGGCCATCAATTTCTATATAAGTGTCCAATTTCAACTTTCTATGTCAAATAATTTCGGAAAATCAGGTATGACAGATAGACAGACAGACGGACAGACATCGAAGTGATCTTATAAGTGTTCCATATGGAACACTAAAAATAACTTCTAACAAAAAATCCCCCCAAAATAATAAGTTATAATTGAATTATTTTACATCAGATACGGGAATTTTTACAGGGGAAAATGGTCGTCCTCCTTAGCAGGGAGTCCTTTAAGGGTAGAATAGTATAATATTCTGTAATAAGTGTTGAAAATAGCACTTTTCAGACAAATTTGACCATTTGGTATCAAAAGCCCATTCAGTTTTAGTAGAAAAAATTTCAACAATAAATCTATCTTGTTAAATGGAATGAGAATAGAAGAAGTAGATCACAGACAGAGAAATGCAAATGCTGGATTTAAATAGACGGATGGCTCTTAGAAGATCAAAGTATATACATATTACATAACAAAAACAGAACATTTAGTATACATGAAACGAAAAATATCTAATCAATATGGTATCCCTTAAATACAATGGGTAAGATACAAACTATCCAACGTCAAATGGAAAGAGTAATCCTAAATATAACACTAATGGAAGAAGAAATCTATAGAATGGATTGGAACACATACCAAATAGGAAGATGTAAAAAAACACAATACGAAAAGCAAAATGAAGATGGGCAGGACATGTAGGTAAAAGGGAAAAGCAAGATGAATAAGGAAAACGACGGAATGAAACCAGGAGAAAAAAAATATACAAGAAGCTGGTTGATATGATGACCTTAAGGTAGTAGAAGTGAACCGATGATCGCATGTAGCTCACAACAGAGACAGATGGAGGGAAATGGAGAAGACGTGTGTCCACTCATGGGCGATAAGGGCTTGGTAGAGAGAGAAAGTAAACACTATGATATGTAATAAGGACTTGCTTGAAATGTCGGTAGACTTGAGAAGGTAAATTAGGTAGATTACGTTATTTAACGTTACCCAGCTTTTTGAGAGAAAAGATATAAGGTATAAGGAACTAGACAATTATTTCTCATTAAGGATGTTTATCACGGGTTTTATACATGTTAAAATTTATGCACTAAGGTTCCAGTAATGCGAGAATAGATACGCGCTTCTCTTTGGAAAAGAAGACACATTAGTTTAAAACAACGGATACAAAAATAATATTAAAAAGAACGAGTCGAAAACATTTTAAATTTTTGCACGATGAGCTTGAGACTTCCATAATTTTCATTCTGCGATAGGCAGCATTAGATACCTCCTTTTACTTTTCACTTTATAAGAATCGTATATTGCTCACACAATAATGGAAATAAAAGCATCTCCATCTCTCTCTTCTTAGTTTTCTCTAGTTCATAGGCTACAAACCGTTCAGATAAAGTTCAAAGATAGGCTAGAAATTATACAATGCCAGAGCTTGATAGAACTGCAGCTTAACTCGATAGAACTGGAACATAATAAGTCTAACTCAAATTCATTCCTTTTCGACTTCGAATAAAATGATTTTTACATGGCAATTTTAGTTGTTTTTCATTTTCTATAAAAAAATTAGAACTAGAATCGTAATATGCTTAACATGTTTAAGATATACCACTTGGAAGTGGTGTTAATGTCCAATGAATGTCAATTTTTATAGGTGAATATTTCGACAACTGAATGTAGGCAACACATCCAAGGTGGAATTTTGAGAAAAATCCAAAAATGCTATCAAATATAGCGTGATCGATTTAAAATTAAAAAGTAACCAATAATCATATGCTATGAAAACAGTGGATCTTCTAAAATATCATCAATCTTTGGACTCCCCGGCACCTAGCGGATTTTATTATAGGTCTCGATAACAGAAGCAATGTTAAAGATTCTGAAAGAAGTTGTTGTTTACACCCCTTTTCGACAAAATCACTAATACTATTTTTAACGGAGCATTCCATATACTTTTATTTTCATAAACAGAGTTTTACAATATAAAATAAAGGTTTGCTAACTCTCTCTGCTCTGCTGTTCTATTACAATAAATTAAAACTTGTGTCACAATGCTATGGACAGGAATTAATTTATTAATTGTATAGAATTATATCTTATTAATACGTTTACCATATGGTACTTCATTTAAGGACTAAGGTAAACCCACCAAACCTTAATCATTTACTACGTATCGAGGAAAAAAAAAATTTTACAAGGGGTCGTATTTCAAAAAAATATATACGGTCAGTCCAAAAAAGTCTCCATACACCACCTGCTTTTTACACTATTTTTCTGTTATGCTTGACTAATTAACTGGAACTATGAGAAAATATGTTTAAATTAATATTTGAAACCTAGCCAACGAGGATTAGTACGAGGCATGTTTTTTAAGTAAGTACGTTTTGCGATTCCGCCGCCGCAGCGATACGGTCGGCGTTCCGCGCATGCGCGCTGGTAACCTACATCTCATGTCTACGCACTGACGCCATTACAGTCTGATTCTTCATTGTATACGTTGTTTACTGAGTGTTTAAGATGCCTCCGACAATCGTGAGTCCCGCCGATTGTGAAGTACCGGCTGTTATACGATTTCTTAGTGCTAAAGGCGTAAAACCGATCGATATTCATCGTGAGATCTGTGAAGTTTACGGACAAAACATTATGAGTGATGGAATGGTAAGGAAATGGGTGAGAGCATTTAAAGATGGCCGCACAAATGTGCATGATGAAGAACGGAGTGGGCGTCCTTCGGTCGTTAATGAAGATTTGGTGCAGAAAGTGGACGAAAAGGTGAGAGAAAACAGACGCTTTACAATTTCATCATTGTGCGACTGCTTTCCTCAATATTCTCGTAGTGTTTGGTATCGCATTGTGACCGAGAACTTTTTTCTCAGGCGGCAGAATTTTATGAGGAGGGTATTCAAAGACTGGTGCCACGTTATGACAAGTGCCTCAATATTCACGGAAATTATGTAGAAAAGTAGATTAAGGTACAGGCTTTCATGTAAAAATAAAATTATAGCGATATCTTTGCACGTCTTTTTTTAATTCCAAAACGGTACTTACTTAAAAAACATGCCTCGTATTAAAAACAACTACGGAACATTTTATTTAGCAGTTACATCATTGTGATAAAAATGTAAACAAAATTAATGTCAAGCAAGTCTCCACACACTCAAGAACTGCATTGAAAAAAACACGTTAAAATCAGCCGCATTTTATCAAGCTATCTATTGCTCGCTAAACTGAAAACAAATAAATAATTGTCGGCCATACTTTATAATGTGTCACTTGTTGCTAGTAATTTTGCAGTGAGTTTTCAAAGTAGTATTACAAATGAGCGAGAGGAATTGTGAAATTCCATTTCAAGTTCGAAAGATCATAACTGATTGGTGGAAAGATGGAAAATCGTACAGAAGTACAAGAAAAATTGTTAAAAAGTCGCGTGCTACTGTTCAGTACATTGTACGAGGCTGGTTTGAAATGTCTGTGCAAAGTCCGAGAGATGGCACCACCGGCGCGTATCGAGGTCATGTTTAGTTAGTAGCATCTCTTGAATGAACGCACACCAAGTTTCAGCCATATTGGTCTATTTCTTTGTGTTTGGCATTCGTGTGAACCAAGGAAGTCTAGTGATTTTCAAGAAATGGACGAAAAAGAATTTCGTGTGGTGATTAAACATTACTTTATGAAAGGCAAAACGCCTCAGGAGACTAAAGAGAAGCTTGTAAAACATTATGGTGACTCTGCACCTTCGATTAGAACAGTTTATAAGTGGTTTCAAAATTTTCGGACTGGCCATATGGGCACAAGTGACGCTGAACGTTCTGGACGGCCTGTGGAGGTTACGACTCCAGAAATCATTGATCAAATCCATGATATGGTAATGGATGACAGAAGAGTTAAGGTGCGTGAGATTGCTAGTGCTGTGGGTATCTCGACTGAACTGGTACATAATATTTTGCATAAACATTTGGACATGAGAAAGCTATCCGCAAGATGGGTGCCGCGATTGCTCACGCTTGACCAAAAACGGAGTCGTGTGAAGTGTTGCAAGGATGGTTTGCAGCTGTTCCAGAAGAATCCGGAGGACTTTAAGCGTCGTTTCGTCACTGTGGATGAAACATGGATACATTACTATACTCCTGAGACCAAATAACAATCTAAACAATGGGTTACCAAGGGGGAATCTGCACCAAAAAAGGCGAAGACCGTTCCTTCGGCCGGAAAGGTTATGGCGACTGTCTTTTGGGATTCGCAAGGGATAATCCTCATCGACTATCTGGAAAAGGGTAAAACTATTACAGGTGAATATTATTCATCGTTATTGGACCGTTTGAAAACCGAGCTGCAAGAAAAACGCCCGCGATTGGCCCACAAGAAAGTCCTCCCTCGGACTACTATTTGTTCCCCAATTTGAAGAAATGGCTGGCGGGACAAAGATTTTATTCAAACGAGGAGGTGATTGCAGACACTAATGGATATTTTGCAGACTTGGACAAATCCTATTATTCGGAAGGGATCAACAAACTAGAACATTTGGACGAAGTGTATAAGCCTAAAAGGAGACTATGTCGAAAAATAAAAAAGGTTTTACCCCAAATACATAAGTAGTTTTTATTTTTGCACGGACTTTTCAAACCAGCCTCGTATATCAATGGGTTCCTATAAAATTCGACCACGCTCCGGTCGTCCCAAGAAACTGACTCCACGTGAAGAGGCCGGTATTGTTAGACAAATAATTGTAGATCCCAAGAAAAGTGCACCAAAATTAAAAGAAGTATGGGAACCATTTTCGAAAAATATTTGTTCACAAACAGTGAGGGCAGGCTATAAGGGGTGTGCAGCCAGGAAGAAGCCATTAATTTCGGAAACTAATCGCAAAAAGAGGTCAGCTTTTGCTAGGGAATATGTTACTAAACCTTTTGAATTTTGGGAATCCATAATCTTTAGTGATGAAACTAAAATTAACCTTTTTGGGTCTGATGGCAAAACTAAAGTTTGGAGAAAGAGAAATACCGCATTCGATATTGAAAACATTTGTTTAACGGTGAGACGAGGGGAAGGAAGTATTCTGCTTTGGAAATGCATTAATGGTACCATGGATCAACATATTTATCTGAACATTTTGAGAGACAATTTAAGAGAAAGTGTCCAAAAATTAGAACTCGAAAAAGACACATTTTTCAACAGGACAATGATCAGAAACTTACCGCAATCACCCGATGTTAACTCCATCCAGCATTTATGGGAGCAACTTAAACGCCGCGTTCGCAAACATAATGTTTCAAATAGAGAAGGATTAAAAAAATCAGAATATTGAACGAGTGGGAGAACATGCCATCTGAAGTTACTAGAAAGCTGGTTGTAAACATGATAAAAAAGGTTACAGGAGATTATCAAGGCCAACGGCGGTCCCACTAAATATTAGTTTAAACGAAGTTGTTATTTTCCGTTAAACTCCGTCAAACTATTATTGGTAATTGTTCAGTGTATGGAGACTTTTTTGACAATAATTTTGTTTATATTTTTTTAACAATGATATAACTTCTAAATAAAATATTCCGTAGTTATTTTTAATACTAATCCTCATAGTTAAGTTTCAAATATTAATTTAAACATGTTTACTCATAGTTCCAAATAACTAGTCAAACATAAGAGAAAAATAGTATAGAAAGCAGGTGGTGTATGGAGACTTTTTGGACTGACTGTATATTAAAGTAACTTTGGGAAAGAGGAATTGTCAACAATGAGATTAAGGTAAATATATGTACATCATTGCCTTTCTTATGGCGATAAAACTCCTTTTAAGTGATTGGATTTAGTTGTGAAATTCAGTATAAAGCTTCAAATTGTAAACATTCATTTACAAAAGTTAACAAAATATATCAATCTTAACAGGTAGACAATCGGTATCGAATATATTTAAGAAATTAGGCAACATGGAACTGCCTGGATACATTTATTGAAAGTAATTATTATTAAAAATAGAGAGATTTTGTTAATACTTAAGTGGATATTATATAATCATACCTTTCTACAGAACTCGCCTCTGTTTTAAAACCTACGAAGGATTGATGCTATATTAATACAAAAGTGGTAAAACTGAAAATAATTATAAAATTATCGAATCACTGATATGTGTTACCAGAAATATGAAGGCAATTTTTCTTTAATTTGATGTAGTTCACCAAAAATAAATAGTAATTTGCATCACTTTTCCAATATTTGATATTAATACACCCTGTATTTACAGTCTTGAAAAACTAGAGAATAAGATTAATAAAATATTAGTAATAGGCATGATGACTAATTTTGAAAAACTATTCCACGATGTTCTTACGGAACTACTATTTCCAAAAAATATATATTTCTGGAGAAATTACAGGTTCCCTAGCATAAAATTGGCCTTTTCTAAACTAATTTTGAATTTCACCCCAAAACGCTCGCAGGTGTCATGGAGTCTGCACGTGACGTCACGTCTCTGTAAACTCCTTGTCAACAACAGTGAAGTATACAGTGTCTATACAATAATTTTGTTATTTTGTGTGTTTAAAATGAATTCTAAAGTGTACAAGTGGTGTGCGGTCCCTCAGAGTAAAAACACATCGATAAAAACTCCTAACAAGTTATTTGTTTACGTTCCAGACAAGAAAACAATAAGAAATAAGTGGCTAACTCTTGCACGGTGAGACCCAGCAGTTATTTCTCCAAATTCTTCAATTTATTCCTGTGAAGACCATTTTGATAAGTTTTAACTTAATATTTTATTATTATAAATGAGGCGTGTCGCAATAATCTTGTTTGAGAAATTGTTAATTATCTAAATAATACCTTTAGATAGTCACATCACTATTGAGGCTAGGTTTTATTTCTTTAATGTTATCATCCACTACTGTTTACTTAATGGATACTTTATTCTTGTTGCAGTTGCCAAATGATTAGAGAATTACATTCAGTATATATCAACATTTTCATAACAATCCTAACCTAACCTAAAACTAATAAAACCATAACGTAGAAATAAAGTGCACTTTTTATGGGTTTTTGAGTTTTAAATTGTAGTTTTTAATGCAGATTACTTATATACTTACATAGAAGTTTTGATATTTCTAAATTCTGCTGAGCAAAAGTCCTTGTTTGACGCAAGAAACTCTCCAAGCATCAAGAAATCAATTTTAGGTAAATTAGAGCTATTTGCCTTGACAAATCTATCTTCCACCGCTAACGTTTCTTGGTTCTAGTTTTTGTAACACAAAACTAGGAAACTCGATAGTTTTAAAACCACAAATTAATTGATAAACGGTGCAGAGATTATCGTTAACACAAGAGAAGTTCGACCGAAATAATGTTTACTTAGGCGTGACGTCATTCGCTCTGATTGGTGTTCCACATAACATAGCGGATTGCTGTATTTTGCATTTTTATTTTACCAAAAATAATATTAATCTCACTTTTAATACAAAAATAAGAACATCTTTTAAAAACTTTTTAAAACTATTTCATTATTTCGGTGATTCATTCGCCTATTATCTATTTTTTCTCTCTCTATCTATTTATCTATTTTTAATAAAATTTCCTTTTAAATTTTTTCTAGTAACCCGTACCTTCTGGCAACACATACCAAACGATTTATTTTATATTATTTAAAAAAAAAACATATTTTTAATGTAGGAAAACTGCCACACCGAACTAAGGGACTCTTCCACGGGGGGCGCCGGCCCCGGGTTTGTAAAGGGGATTGCGGGGCCCGAGGAGGGCCTAGAGCGGCTGCCATTGACCGGGACCGGATGCGACATAGGCAGCGTGGCGGGAACGAAAGAGCGCGAAGAGGGGCTCAAGACAGAGGCGCGCCTAAATGTAAGGAATGTAAACAACAAGGAGATTAAAGAGGTTTATGAAGTCGAATCAGATGAGTGAAATGTATTTTATTTTGAATGAGATCCAAAGACAACTATATAACATATTTTAATTCTTTTATAATTTTTACAGCTGTTGTTATTGGAAGAATTCGCTAACATTATATGACTGCTAGTGCCACACGATGCAGAAGGCAATTATATTTCCAAATAAAATCAATGAAGAAGATTTAAACAATTAATTTAAAATAATTTGAGGGGTTCCGGATCTTAAAATGTAGTACGGTGACGTTTCCTATCTCAAAAATTTGAAATAATTAAAATAATAAAAAATTGAATTTAAATTGAATTTCGTCAAAACATTTGTTTGAACACGTGCACTGTCTTGATTAAAGCAGGTCTTTTCTCACGAATTTTTACATCTAACTGATTCAAAAGGTTACAATAATATTCGGACTTAATTGTTTTACCTTTCTGAAGATAATAAACCAACAAAACACCTTTGTAATCCCAAAAAACTGTTGTCATAACCTTCCCTGCTGATAGAAGCGTCTTTGTCTTCTTTGGTGCACTTCCCCGGATGCAATCCATTGTTTCGACTGTTCTTTTCTCTCTGATGTATAGTGGTGGATCCAAGTTTCATCAATAGTTATGAAACATCGCTTGAAATCCATTTTTTATTTTGTTTAAAACGATCCAAACACGCTTGTGAAATACGCATTCGAATGCGTTTCTGATCAATTGTTAGCAAATGCGGCACCCATCTCGTACAACGCTTTTTCATATGCAAAATATTTCCAATTCGTTCTTTTGAGATGCCTATGGCCTCAGCTATTTCACGCACTTTCACTCGTCGATCATTGAACACCATATCATGGACTTGTTGAATGATTTGTGGGGTTGTAGCAGTTTTTGGACGACCTTCGCGTGGCCATCTTCGAGGCTTGCACGACCAAATTCAAAAGGAGCAGCCCATTTTTTGACAGTAGAAAGTGATGGTGATGCATCCTTATACGCTTTTAATAATTTCGGATGAATTTCTGTTGGTGTTAAACCATCCAAAACAAAGAATTTAATCACTGCACGATAATCAACTTTTTCCATTTAAAAAAAAAACAATGATACGTCAATATTAAACAGCTGCTACTACTCGAATGAACTGACAGATCGAAATAAAAATTTTACCTGTATTTATATAAAGAATGGAACTTTCCTACACAATTATGGTTTTACAGTTTCTAACACCATCTATGTGTCAAGCCCAGAATTTTTCAGACAGCCCTCGTAGAGCTTCTTGACAGGAAGACAAGAAGTTGTAGCAAATTTTAGGCGGGAACTGAAACTTGCAAGTGCACCTGGAGCTATTTCGCATCGTCTCCAGAAGAGAATAAAAGTAGACGCTACGATATTGTTCTCTCCGGGCTCTCCATATCAAAGAAAAAGTACTTTTGGTACCAAATTGGTATTTGTAATAAAAAGTGAAAATTGTATGACAATTTAAGAGGTGAAAATTATGGGTCTATCGATGTGTACCGTCAACAAGCAAAACTGAAATTGAACATCCGTACAAAAAAAGTTTGACTATGTATTTGGTGGGATCAGCGGGGCGTGATGCTCTATGGGATGCTCTAACCTGGTCAAATTGTCACTTCCGAGCTCTACCAATAACAGCTAATCTGTGAGTGACGTACTTGAAAAAAAAAACCGTTAAATGGCAATGGAAGAAGGAATGTTATTTTTATCGCAGCATAATCCTGCCTTCACAGAATAAAAAGTATCCCGGAAACAAGCTATGATTTGGGTTGGCAAATTCTCGCGGATCACCACCTATTCGAGTTTTTATATGGCTGATTCTGAGTATAACTCAGTTGAACAGGTCCAAAGATCCAAAAGCCTCGATGAATTAATTGACTTCATCGAAACGATATTATTTCTTCGGTCTGGAATCAGAAAAATGGTTCAGAGCAGGCAAAAATGTAGAGAGAGTAAAGATGACTTTGAGGATTGAGAGTTTAGTAGATTTTTTTAACAATTAATGTTAAAAAGTTGGTCTATAAAGGCCAAGAATTAATTTATACACATAACAGTCAATTTCAAATAGTGTTTCATGGGTATGTATAATATTTATGTGTATTTGTTATAAATAAACACAATTCTATTTCTATTTCAGATCGAATATCCAAGACAAAAACACCCTCGAGAATCTATTTCTAGGGACTTATTTATCGACAATCGAACGACGATGTTTATGCTATTAATCGGAAGTTTTACCCAAAATATTTTCGTTTCTTTTCATTAATCCCGATATCTAAATCTGTAAAACACCTTTACAAAATCTAAAATGTGGATCTACGGCCCCCCAATGGATATTCCTTGGATCAGTCTAAATTTGGATCTAGGGATAGATACGTAGTTAGCGCAGCGAAAAAATAAATGTTTGTATATTTGTATTGTATTGTATTAATTCCAAAACTAAAAATAAGAAGTGAAAAATATTAACCTAAAAAAAGGTATACCTAATATACCCAACTAGCAGTATTTTAGTAGATTTAATAAACATACATTTTATTCATCTTAATGTTATTATTATATATTATATATATATATATATTATATATATATATATATATATATATATATATATATATATATATATATATATATATATATATATATATATATATATGTATGTATATATATATATCATATATATATATATATATATATATATATATATATATATATATATATATATATATATATATATATATATATATATGTATAACCATCCAACGAAAACCTTCACGTGAAATTTCCATTTGTTCACATAACTGTTTTTTTTTAACGCTCACTGTACACAAACTACTCAGCCAATTACTCAGCTGCCAATGTTTTAACAATAACAAATGTCAAATTTTACAACAATTGTAATGTGACTTGAGAGGAAGGGAAAAGAAATAGAACTACAGGAAGTAGAGAAGGCGCTGGAGAAACTAAAAATTGGTAAAACCGCAGGATGTGATGGAGTAGATGCGGAACTGTTAAAATTCCTTGGACTAATGGGAAAAAAAAAACTTCAGGATTTTTAATCTTGCATGGATAAGTAGTAAAATACCAAAAGAATGGAGTACTGCTATTGTTCTTCCAGTGTGTAAAAATGGTGATATGCGGGCATGTGAAAACTACAGAGGCATATTGCTCCTCTGTACAGCTCTAAAAGTATATGAATCCATAGCTGAGAAGAGATTAAGACAAATAATTGAACCAAAGTTAGCAGATGTGCAGAGTGGTTTTAGGCCAGCCCATAGTACACAAGATCACATACAGCAGATTGCAGAAAAGGCCCTGGGAAATGATGGAAGAGTATTTTTAGGGTTTTCTGGATATGAAAAAAAGCTTTTGATATGATAAATAGACATGAAAATATGGAGGAGTTTAAGGAACAAGGATGTGGATGAAGATTTAATAAGTACAATACAGAGCCTGTATGATAATACAATAAACCAATCGAGAACATCGAAGGAATTCACCAAGTGTGATGGGGTAAGGCAAGGAGGAGGGTTGAATTCACTATTATTTATAAGCGTTATAGATGAGCTAATAAAAGCGAGTTGGGAAAAGACAATTAAGTACATGGTGGGATATAACCAGTTACAGGCTGTAAAAATAGAGGCATGTGCATTCGCGGATGATATTGAACTGGTAGCAAGGACAGAAGGAGACTTCGAGCTGAACATGAATATATGGACAGTAGAGTTAAAAAAGTATAACCTGTTTATTAACCTGAAAAGAAACAAAGGTAATGGTTATAACTAACAGACAAGAACCTATGAACATTAAAGTAGAGGGACAAAATATTAAACAGGTGAAGCTATATAAATACCTGTGAATAGTAATAAACTCCAAAGGAACACAAGAGGAAGAAATTGGAAATAGAATGCAAGCGGAAACAAGATTATACTGCGCGCTGTACAGAAGCTTTCTGAGTAAAAAGGAAATATGCAAAACAATATATACGCCAGTTATAACCTTCGGGGCTGAGAATTGGATTCTGACGGATAAGTATGCAAGACGATTACAAGCCACAGAAATGAAGTATCCGAGGAAAGTCGTAGGGGCAAAAAGAATTGATAAAAGAAGGAATGAATATATCAGACAGGAACTTAATGTAAAATCGCTAAAGAAAAACATAGAGGAAAAGCAGTTAAAATGGACTTGACACATAGTGAGAATGAATGATGATCGGCAGGTTAAAATGGTGTGGAAGGCAAGAGTAACAGGAAAAAATAGAAGAGGGCGACCGAGGGAAACATGGAATAATAGTGCGAATGAAATACTGAGGAAAAGAGGAAAATCCTGGGCTGAGGCGAAACAACTAGCACTAAATAAAGATGAGTGGCGTAAATTTGTGGAAAGAAAGTAGAGAACGATCCTCGACACCTACGGGTAAAAGAGGTTTATCGATTATGTATGTATGTAATGTGACATCTCAATAACGCCATCTAGTTATCGTTTGTAAAAACTTAAAAGATGGCTCTGGTACACAACACCAGGGACAGTAAACACATCTGTGGTTTTAGTCAGCCAATTATCTATTTTGTTGGCAGCAAAAGACAATACCACAGAGGTCACATTAAATAAAGGAGATATTTCTGAGGGGTCCGATTTTCCCAAAACGGGCTCGTACATGTTTGTTATTTATTTTTTGATCATGAATTTATTCCGTATCATAAGGATATTTCTGGGGGAAAGTCGCTTCCCCACCCTGTTATTGATTTTTTTTTTTGGAGTGGTGCTGGAAAGGATTTACGGTTTTTTCTTTTTTAGAATGTTCCCTTCCGGTCGTCGATTCTTGAAGGTAGTGTTTAAAAACAAGAGAGGGTCCATTTTTTAGGAGATCCCCACGAATTTTGAAGGGAGTGACGTTCTTTTCTTTTTTTGGAAAATTTTCTTTCTTTAGACAACTATTTTTTAAAGGTGGTAAAAGTTTATAAAAGTATATAAAATCGCATGCATATATATATATATATATATATATATATATATATATATATATATATATATATATAACATAAGAAATAAGAAACAGTTAAACGAACTTTAAACAATCTCAAAATAACTCCTCCCTATCAACCGCTTTAATTAAATCAGAAGAAAAAAAATCTCAGCACACACACATGCCTCTCCCCAAAACTTTTACCTTTAAACGAAATAAATTACAATACCCATTTCGCCGAACAAAAAAAAAAAAGGCCGTTATACCCAATCGACCATCTTTCAAAAAGCTGCCAATCTGAAGAAAAAAAATTACACATCGCTCGCAGACGTTTCATATGCTGCCTATAAAGAACATCTTTTTCGGGGTCCTTGCACCCCGAGATCTATTTTGGTATGTCATCAATTAAATCGTTCACCTTTTAAGGGGCGAAGAGAACTGAAAAAAGAAATATGTACCAGATAGTTAATGTTGCAGCTTGCCCCGTGCGCACGTGCTTAATACCGTTTTCAAGATAAGAACATCTGCGTCATCGGTGAGTCCGAAGACCTTGTATTGAAAAAAAATCCCCGGCAGGATGTACGTTTTTCTTGATGCGTTCTTGCACCAGCATGGTGTTGAAAAATCAAGATAAAGGTGAAAAATTAGGGATATATTTTACAGCTTTAAGGGGCTTCCTATCAGGAATGATTTGTCGATGAAAGTTAAGGGCAAAACTTACTTAATGATTTATTATTTTTTTTTGCTTTTTATTGCCTGCGTGCCACATTTACTACGGGAAATAACTTAGTTCACGGCTAAGTCGATAAATACTACTAACTAGCCTATACCCTCGACTTCGTCCGCAATTATATGTATCTTTTCTATTAAATTTTATGAAAGTTTATCCTTTGCCAAAAGTATTTGCACCCCCCCCCACCCCCTTCAGTTCTCAGAAACTAGATATCTTTTATTTCTTACTGCACTTATGTTTACTTCCTTGAATCGGCAAAAAAGTAACCAAAACAATAAATTCCACTGAAAAAAGATAACCGGTCAAGTGCAAGTTGGACTTGCGTAATTAGTGTTCTGTACGTTGTTTGCTTTTGAAAATAAAAAGTTTTATTACGGAGGTATAAAATAATTAATGACTTCACAAAACAAACCCCAAATGGGTTTTCAAAAAAGTTTTTTCCCTATCTTTACTGAAAACTAATGACCTTGAAATTTTTGCTTTTTTATATACCAGATAAATTATTAAAGTGATAACTTTCGTTCAATCTACACCCTGAGGAGAATATTCCAGAGTTATTTTTTCGAAATTTTTGATCAATACTTTTTGCAGCGATTTGTCCCGATTTTTTAAAAATAATACAACGAAAAGTGTTTTTACAGGCTTTCATTTAACACCTCACTCGATGACCTTCCCCTGGTAAAAAAAAAAATTTTTTCACTTCCGATTTCACCCCCCCAAAACTAACCCCTTAAGTCAAAATTTAACTTTAAAAACTACACGGCTCTGATGAGACCATTAATTCCTATATTAGTTTCGAATTTCAACTTTCTATGTTAAACAGTTTAGAAGAAAGTCGAATGTAACAGACAGACATACAGACGGATAGACACCGAAGTGATCTTATTGTGTTCCATACGGAACACTAATAAAAGAACAAGTTCTTGGAAGTCAATGGCTGACCTGCTATATTCTTGTAACTATTTAGTTTACTTAAAGAACTCGTAATAATCTGTTAAATTTAGTGGTTTCTAGTGAAGGTGGGTGTGGTGTGGATTTTTATATAAAAATGCTAAAAAAGTGTGAATTGGATTCAGAAAAAATATGTAAATACAGTTTATTTTTGAAAGTGAAAAATATAAATTAGACATTGCAACGATTTGAGACATACGTTTTAAAAAAGGCAAAAACGCAAAAAAACCTAAATAAGAGTGGTCGAAAATCCATTACAAATGTGAGCGGTGACAGGCAGTTGATACATTCTTTGAAAAATAGCAAAAAATGTCTTCTGACTATGTGCTGATTTTTATAAGGAAGCTGAAAATAAAATTTTGGGAGAATCTTGAGCAGAAGGCTGCAAAGTGCTGGACTCAAAGGCTGTAAAGCAAAGAAGAATGAAAAGACACCCTTGGCATGCGCCCAGAAACAAATCTATCAGAGGATTGATCTAATATCGTGTGGTCGGACAAGTCTAACATCGAAGTATATATTGTAAGTCTTGATATTGTTTAAATCGTTTATCTTAGTCAACTAGCCGTGCCCGCAGCTCCGCTCGCATGGACTTGATTCACCATTATCGTCACTGCTTTTTCCTTATGTTGCCTAACGTAATGAAGTATATCCTATAACCTGGCCATAAGTGGTTCTTGAGTGTTAAGCGCACTAACGAAGAGACAGACAGAGAGAGGTTGCGTTTTAAATATTATAGATTTTTTTTTGATAAACACGTAAATATACACGTACATTATATAGATCATTATTATTATTATATAACCTGGCCAGAGAACATATGTATGAATTAAAAAAAAAAACATGTAAATCCGATCGAGAGATAAGCGCACTAACGGACAAATAGACAGACAGACAGAGAGACGTTGCATTATATATATATATATATATATATATATATATATATATATATATATATATTATAGATAACCTGGCCAGAGAACAAATGTATAAATTAAAAAAAAACATGTAAGTCGGATAAGTTCTCAAGTCATAAGCACACTAACGGACAGACAGACAAACAGCGAGATGTTGCATTTTATATATATTATTGTAGATGACTAACACGAAAGTGTATTTATTTTATTTTCCTTTAATGTTTGTTTTTTTTCTCTAGATTTGAGATTTTTGGTACTCTTGGCTTGATTAAATACCACCTACTGTAAAACACGGGAACAGAGAATATATGTATATTTTAAAAAAAAAGAACGTGATCGGTGCACTAACGGAGAGACGTTGCATTTTATTTATATTATAGAATATTAGAGATAACCTGACCAGAGAACAAATGTAAGAATTAAAAAAAAAAAAAACGTAAATCGGATAAGTGGTTCTCCAGTGATAAGCGCACTAACGGACAGACAGACAGAGACGTTGCATTTTATATATAATATAGATATTCTTTGCTACATGATATTGTTTCATATTTAATGGTTTAGGCAGTGTATTGCAAGAGAACGCGCTAGCGGCAAACTTTTTTCCGATTTGATTCACTATTATCGTCACTGCTTATTCCTTATGTTACTTAACGTAATAAAATATAGCCTATAACCTGGCCAGAGAACATATGTATGTTTAAAAAAAAAGCACGTAAATCGGATAAGTGGTTCTCCAGTGATAAGCGCACTAACGGACAGAGAGACGTTGCATTTTATATACATTATTATAGATGACTAACCCGAAAGTGTATTTTTTATTTTTCTTTAATGTTTGTTTTTTTTCTCTAGATTTGAGGTTTTTGGTACTCTTGGCTTGATTGAGTACCACCCACTGTAAAATACGGGGACAGCACTATTAGCATGTGGGAAAAAACTTTGTTGAAAACTCATTTGGAGTGTTTTGTGAAGTCACTGATCATTTTTGATTTATTATTTTAAAAGCAATCAACGTACGGAACACTAATTGCGCTAGTTCGACTTGCACTTGGCCGGTTATTAAAATTGGACAGGTCAAAATCGAAAAAACGGGTAAATAATCTTAATTTTTTGCTAGTAATCACAAATTATAAAATCAATATTGTTTTTTAAGATCTGTAATTCCTTTTCAGCCCCTCTAGATAATATTTTTGTCAAAAATTGAAATAATAAAAAATTATAAATTTCAGATTTATCGACTTCAAGAATCATGCAAAGGACATATAATCCCGCAAAATTCTGGTTGCTATAAACATTTCCTCTGTACTCTTGCGTTTGCAGTGTTGTAAAATGGGATTTTTCTCCATTATAAACGCCCATAGGGAGAAAAAAACCTAAGCCTTCCCAGTACAGTACATTAAAAATCAATAACAGAGGGGTAGAGATTTTTCAGAAAAAAGGAACATTAGAAATTTAAACCCCCTTTAAAAATCGATGACAGGAGGTGAAGATTTGTCACTAAATACCCAATAAAAAAAATATGTTTCTAAGGAAGCATATGCCCCTGGTTCTCCCTTGGATGCGCTACAAGTATGTGTATATTAGTAAATCAAGATAAGGGTTAAAAATTAGGAAGATACAGTCTAAGTAAGAACGTGTCCGCGATATTTTTGGTAGATGCGATGCAACAAATCGGTAGAGGGAACCTTCGTCTAGGACGCATTTTAAAAAATAAATATATTAAAAAAGTCGGTATCGTTTGTGAAGTGAGTAAATCATTTTAACGAGACGAAAAATCTTGACAACTTGCCAAAACGTGGCGCAGTAGGTAAAGTCACTCCAAAAGTCGAAAAACGAATCGTGTCTTTGTTTTCAAGGGCCCCGAAATTGCCGCTGCGTCAAGAAGCTGCAAACTTAAGAAAATCGGGTTTGAATGTTTCCTATGAGACCACGTTGAAGAAACTTTTGCTGGGCGAAAATCACTACGCAAAGCGGTTCGCTTGGGCCCACGCCCACGATAAGATTCTGGAGTGGCCCTCACAATCGCCGGATGCCAACCCTATTGAAAACGTTTGGTCCCTTGTAAAGAAAAAGCTTAGAGGAAAGGCTGTGAGGACTTTGACTTAGTTGTCTCGCGAGATTCGAAAAAATTTGGAGATCACTGTAGAAAATCTCGTCGACAGCATGCCTCGAAGATGCCAGGAGGCGATTGGACAAATTACTAAGGTACTTGCGTCGTTGTTAGCACATCAAAAAATACATTGATGGCAAAGAATGTTCTCGAAACACATTTTTTTTAATAATACGAGCGTTCTTACTTGACAGGCTGTAGTTTGCATCCTTAAAAATAATTTGTTGCTGAAACTTTGGCAGTTTAGGGCAAAATGATAAATTTAAATCAAAAACTAATCATTTATTGTCCCCTTGTAATAACATGTATTCTATGCAACAACCTGACAGAATTTCCGAAGGAAAGAAATAGAATTTAAAAACAGATCCAAACAGTTAACTTCTTAAACTTTAAAAGCGCAGCAAAAGGGCAAATATCATAAAAACGTGATAAATCATACATCAGTTTATATATTACGGAAATGGCCTCAACTTATACTACGAATCCACTGAAATACTTTTTCGAATGCCATTACAATCCCTCTAAATGATCATATAGGAAGAATAATAATCAAGACATGTTTATAACTCAATTTTTGTCTAGAATAACGAGGCATTGTAGAAGTATGAGTCTAACACCATTACCGTTTCAAATAAGTTTAACGTAATGGTACAAAAATGCAGTCTATTTCGGGAAACCCCAATGCTCTTCGAAAGCGTTCCTCCCGGTAAACAAATTTAACACCTTTATTTCTTCTCCGTGTCACCTATTCGTTCTTTTGAATCCAAATTTAGAGCGTCAACCGAAAGAATGTCCGCTGGGGGCCTTAGATCCACATTTAGATTTTGTAAAAGCGTTAAACAGTTTTAGATACCGGGATTAATGAAAAGAAACGAAAATATTTGGGGTAAAGCGATCCATAAATATATCGCTGTGAAATGGATTCTTACGTGTTTTGCGATTGAAATTTAAATGCGTTTTGGAATTTTATCTTGATATACATTTTAGAATAAAATTGTATCAATTTTTTAGTTAACCATCCCTATAAACTTTTTTCTTTCGCTCGTTCGCTGCCCTCCAAATTTCGAACTAAACTGATTTCGTGATATGCTGAGAAATTGACGTGTAACAAGTTTTAGAACAATTTTCAAACTTGGAATATAAAAAACGTTTTACTTTTTATATTTTGCATACATATATAACACGTAGGCTGAAAAGTTTTTGGTCTAGCTACTTAAAATACATTTTTTTTACAAAATTCGACTTTATTCATCAATACAGTCTCCTTCAAGAACGATATAATCAGTTCAACATCTTTCTTGCAGAAGGATTTGTCTTTGCCTTCAAAACAGGCCTCAGTTTCGGCAATAACTTCTTAACTGGAGAAAAATCTCTTTCCTGCAAGCATTTTTTTGAGGTCTGCGAATAGATAATAGTCGCTGGGGATCAAATCTGGAGAATACGGTGGATGAGCAAGCAATCCGAACTTCAATTTATGCAATTCTGCCATCGTAACCATTTACTTGTGACACGGTGCATTGTCTTGATGAAGGAGCATTTTTTTCTTTTTCATTTCGGGCCGTTTCTCAGTTTCTTTGCGATTTCTGCCTTCAAACGCACCAATAACTTTACATAATATTGGCTGTTGATGGTTTTCCCTTCTCAGCCTAGTCGATGAAAATTATTCTATGCGCATCCCAAAATACAGAGGAAAAAACCTTCCCAGCCGACTACTGTGTCTTTGATCGCTTCGGGCGGCTTTCACCGGCTGCTGTCCACTCAGCTGACTGCCGATTTGATCCCGGTGTGTAGTCATAGATCCATATTTCGTCCATTGTCACATATCGCAAGAAAAAATCCTTTTTACTGCGCTTAAACAGGTCCAAACAGCGCTCAGAATCACCAACATGTTGCTGTTTTTGGTCCTCTGTTGAGCAAACGCGGTACCCATTTCCAACAGAACTTCTTCATGCCCAAATGTTCATACAAAATATGATCAAGAGGTTCTTTTGATATCTTTAGGGTGTCAGCTATCTCACATAATTTCTCTTTACGGTCAACCAAAACAATTTTGTGGATTTTTTTTATGTTTTCCGGTGTAACCACCTCATTTGGACGTCCAACATCATTTGTATCTGTACGACCGCGTTTACATTCAGCATACCAGTAAATGATGAGTGATTTTCCAGGGATAGAGTCCCCTTAACACTTATCAAGCCACCGCTTTGCTTAAACGGTATTGCTTCCCATCAAAAAACAGTTTTTAATCAACACACGAAATTCGATTTTTTCCATTTTCTTGAAAATATCAAAAGTAGCGTCATTAAACCACTGTAACTTGTAAACTAATCGTAGATGTCATGAAATTTTAACACGTATCGTTTGAAGGTTGGTACTTCCTAAAAATCATATGAATTCTTTGAAAAGGGCGACATCTACGCTACCGTCAGAAAGTATTTACCCACCTACTTATTTCAGTCCCAAGACAACAAAAACCCAGATAATATATTTCTTTAAATTTTAATCAATTATTATTTATTTTCACATCATTTACAGTCTAGAAAATCAGAAAAATATTCATGATTTTCCAGGATTTTTCTGATCTATGTGACCTCCCTTGTTTTTAATTACCGCTTTACAGAGTTTCGGCATTCTGTCCAGTAGTTTCTTCAGAGTTCCTTCGGTTATTTTAACCCATTCTGCTTGTAAAAGGTCCCACAAAGTGATCTTCTGATGTTGGATTGAGTTTTCGAACACACCTGTCCAAATGATCCCACAGCAATTTGATGGGGTTCAAGTCGGGTGATTGTGGAGGCCAATTCATCACTTCCAGGACGTCATCGGATTTTCATTGGTCCAAAAGTTCTCTAATTTGTTTAGCAGAATGTTTAGGGTCGTTGTCATGCTGAAAAATAAATTGCCCCTAAAAAATATCTCTTTCAGAAGGAAGCATTTGAGTTAGCAAAATTTCTTGATGCATGCATGATTCCTCCTATCCTAAAGATTTTTCCAACTTTACCGTTGCCAAAACAACCCCAAACCATTACTGAACCTCCACCAAGTTTTACTGCAGGCAACAGGCTTCCAACATCCTCTCTCCAGCTGATCGTCGCACGTAAACTCGTCGATTTGAACCGAAAATATCGAATTTAGATTCGCCGCTCTAAAGGACGGAAATCCCTTGTTCTGTTGTCCAATTTTCATGTTCTCGGGTCCATTCTAATCGTTTACGTTTATTTACTTGCCTAAGAAGTAGTTTCCTCACTGCAACTCTACCGTGTAGTCCACCTTCTGCTAGCCTGATGGGGATGGGCCGCTCCAGGTTTACTTGAGCCGTGATTTCTGGTGCGGTTAGGCGGCGATTACGTCTCCTAGACATTGTTATAGCTCTGTCTCCAGCGGGAGTCGTTTTTCGAGGTCTTCCTGAACGTTTTTGGTTAAAATTCCATGTCCCGCAGAAATTTTTTTTACAATGTAGTCCACCGTTCTTGGCATCCGCATATCACTCGCGATTTGTCGACATTTTGATGTCTCGCAATTATCGGAGCCCGTTTTTCAACGGAAACTTCTTTCGTTGTTGGCATTTTCACAAAACAATTGAGCCTGTATCAATGGCAAAGTACTGTTTGCGAATGGTTAATTTCCAAAAGGACAATGCTACTTATAGCACTAGAAACTTGAAATGAGTTCTTACTTCAACTGGAATTCTCAGAAATCGCCTCAAAACGATTATCATGCAAAACTTCTTTACCACGTACAGTTCAGAGAATTTGATAGCTATCTTCGTTTTTGAATAACAGTGTTTCAATTTTTATTTATATAAAATTTCGACGTTTTCGGCCATAATGCGATGGTTTTTATCATGTAAAAAATTTTCCTTAGCAGATATCGACATTCCGTCTTGATAGGATTGTAAAAAAGAGCATTTTTTACCACGTACAGTTCAGAGAATTTGATAGCTATCTTCGTTTGGTTTTTAATTTATGATTTCACCAAAAAGGCTTATGTAAACAATTTTATGACGGACACTTGTTAAGAACAATTAAATTTACCTAATATAATAAAAGGGTTTAATTAGGTATTAAATTTTGGCAGTTACATTGAAATTTCTAGGTAGGCAAATACTTTCTGAGTGTATGTGTAAGACCAAAAACTTGTCAGCCTACGTGTTATTACACTACCATCCAAAAGTTTGAAAGCAGTGATTGTTTTCAATTAAAACAAATTACCTGCAATACATCTTTGTTGATTATCTTACAAAATTAAGAACGTGACCGCTCGTATTCTTGAAAAAAATGTGTTTCGACAACATTTTTTGCCATCAATGTATTCTCTGGTGTGCTAACAATTCGCAATTACCTTAGTAAGTTGTCCAATCGCCTCCTGCATCAATAATCGCTTGGCATCTTCGAGGCATACTATTGACGAGATTTTCTGCAATGATCTCCAAATTTTTCGAATCTCGTGAGACAATTGAGTCAAAGTCCTCAGAGTCTTTCCTCTGAGCTTTCTCTTTACAAGGGACCAAACGTTCTCAAAAGGTTTGGCATCCGTCGATTGTGAGCACCACTCTCGTATGTCGAATGGTATCAAGGTACGCATTCAAGCCTGATCTTCTTAATTTTGCCGCTCCTTGATGCAGCGGCAATTTCGGTGTTTTGGATGGGAACAAAGAAAGACTGCCTCGAACCGACGCGCAAACAAGTGACTCATTTTGGATTTTACGTGATTTCGACGAAAGGTCGGAATCGACTGATACTTTTACTAAAATGAGTCGTAGACAAAGGTTCCCTCTACCAATTTTTTGTTACAATCCACCCACCAAAAATGAATTATCGCGGAAACATTCTTACTTGGCAGATTGTAGCTAAATGATGTAATTACAATAAGTCCTATTGTGCGTTTTTTACAATTTCTATTTTATTCAATTACCGATTGCACACGTGTTTTAATACCTTTATATCAACCGATTCAGAAAAGGGTTGTTTACTTTTTAGTAAGATCGTAGCTGAAGCATTCGAAGGCGAGAGTTTCAATTTCATAATTTATTGTGATTCAAAGTGTTCGTGCATCATGTGGTCCGAAAATTCATTTTTGAAATAAGGGCAAGAAAGCAGCTGAGCGTCGAACAATGAAGTGCCATCTGTAGCCCACATGAGGAAAACTATAGCAAGCGCCATATAGCAAAAAAAAGCTCAAGTCAAAATATATCCTATAACCTCTCAGAAAATGGGCAAAAAGCGGATAGATGACTATTGTCAAATTATGATGTTTAATTTAATGTTTTCTGTACCAATTGCTGTGATCTCCTCTAACCAAAAATAGGACGGTAAATGGTAAAAATTTAAGAGATAATTCTATTAGGACTTTTGAACCACCAGGCGAGCAAACCTTGTGGTCATTCTAGAAAAAGGATAATGGCTTTGACCATAACCTCCTACTATATTAAATTCATTGTCTATTCCTAGACTATAAAAAAAAATTAAAAAATAAAGTTTTATCATCATCTGTTTTGACGAAAACACTCACGATATTTGAGGTTTTCAATTGTTTTTTCCAATTTTACGTATTGTTTTTTCTTTTTGTTTCCTAACTTTATTATAAACATGTGGTTGGGTCCCCAGCTTTTCCCAAACAATCGTCCTAGAATTCGTATTGTTTTCAAGCGTGTTATGACCTTTACCGTTAAAAAGACTTATTCATGATCTTGAAATTTCAGTTTCTTGTGATGATTCTTGTTATTTATAGAAAATTACATTTGTACTTCAATATAGCCTTTTTTTGATTCATTATATTCATTTTTTTAAACGGCGTGAGGACACAGGACAATTTCTCTCCTAGGCGCCTAGTTTTTTTTTTTATGGGTTTAGCACATATGATGCAGGGAAGTCCCTAAAGCGCTCCAGGAGCGGCATGTGTGCCGAACAAGCGATTCACGTTGTTCTTGAATCGCTGTAAATTGTACTCGGTGGCAAACACAGCCCTGGGCAAATTATTCCAAAGGGATGATGTTCTCCATATAAAAGACTGCTTGAAAAGCGTTGTACGCCGAGTAACAAGCTTATACGGATGTGAAGTATTAGCGAGACGTGTATTTCTAACATGCACCGCTCTGGGAGGAATTAAGCGGGCTACATCCTTCGAACACTTTCTACGAAAATACTTGTAGAACAGACTCAAGTCGCCAACCGTTCTTCCATGTTCCAGCGAATCAAGGCCGCCGGTCAGTTCCGGGTCTCCAATCAGATGAACAGCTCTTCTCTGAACAGAATCCAACAAATGCAGTGTATGTTTGGGAGCGGAGCACCAAACATGGGAGCAGTATTCCATAGTTAGTCGAATTTGAGCTTTGTAAAGAATTAACAGTTGTTGTGGAGCGTAAAGCTTTCTGGTTCGAAATAATATTCCCAACTTTTGAGAAGCTCTCCTTGCTACGCCTGCAACATGTTCATCCCAGGACATATTTGCTCCCAAATTAACGCCCAACAAATTGAGTGACGATGCTAGGGGAATGAAGTGCCCCGACATAACTATGTCGAGCTCAGCAACGTTAACTTTTTTAGAAAAAACTGCCGCCTGGGTTTTTGTAGCGTTAAATTCCACTTGGTTACTGTCACCCCAAGATAGAATTTCTTCCAGGTCTTTGAGAAGTTGAACAGACCTGCTGTCTGCGGATATTCGCCTGAGTAGCCGATGTCCGAGCGTTCGAAGTGAATGAAGTGATAAGCGTACTGTCATCTGCAAAGCTGTAGGTTAGATTCTCGGTCTTTTCCAGCAGATCGTTAATGTAAATGAGAAAGAAAGTAGGAGACAGTATGGAGCCTTGGGGCACACCGGTGTTGATAGTGAAGGTGTTAGAAAGAAATTCGTCGACCGCCACTCATAAAAAACGCTCTCTGAGGATACATGTGAGCCACAAACAGAACTTTTCAGACATACCATAAGGCGTAGCTTAGCCAACAGTTCATCGTGCCAAACACGGTCGAATGCCTTGGATATGTCAAGAGCAACCGCTCCAGATTCTCCAAAGTGTTCAATTGCGTTGTTCCAAACATGTGTTACATAAGTCAGAAGATCTCCTGTTGATCTATGCTTATTATAATCTAAAAAATAATTGGCTTATAATTTACCCAATACGTATTTTCATTTGTAGTTAGTATGATTTTCTTTAGCAGGGTAAATTTTTTGTGCCTAATAGCAAGCATTTATGTTACCCACCCAAAAACTCTTTAACTACCCCAATTATGGGACATGTGATATTTAAATCACATATAAGGTTTAAAATCTCCCTGTAGATACCACATCGATTTCTTAAAAACACTGAATTGAAAAATCTCGTATTAAAACCGGAGAACATGTGCAAAGTGCATCGGAGGAAGGGACGCGGAGACGGACGGACGAAGAAAAGAAATTGACGGCAGCCGCCGACTCTGAGGGACAGCTGCGGCCCGTGCCATCGGCAGCTGATGGTGGCGGGACATCTGGTGCCCCCTTGCGCCCCCGCACCACACCTTATTTAACCCATCATCGTCGACGGAAACGTGATGGGGATTAGTTCTCGGATTTTTGGCAAAGTTTGAATAAACAAGGTGCAAAGTGACGACGATGATCGAAATACCGGGACGAGTTCAAAAATTTGCCACAGATGATAGTCAATGTTAAGAAAACTACAAATACAAAACTAATAATTTAATTAATTCCTCTATCCGAAGAGTTTTCTTGTTAATTATTAAAAGTCTAAAGACTCTTTAAAAGATATGCCCGAAACAAAATGTTTAAAAAAACAGTACCATACCTTTGTTTCGGTCCAATTTTAGAGATTTTATTATATTACAAATTATTTGATATCAATGGTAAAAAATTCACAAAGTGTATATAAAATTTTGTCCAATAATTTGTTTTCACACTACTATCGGTATGCAAAAACTTTCCGCATTTCCGAACAAATCAATATTTTCAATTTGACAGACATAATTTTTTCGAAAAAGGGATATAGGGTTTCACACAAGCAGAGACAACATAAAAAAAATGCTTGGTTACAAATTTAGGGTGAATAATGAGAGCTACCACATATGCTCAGCAATGAAAAAGTTCAAAAAGAAACCTTGTAATAATTCTAGACGTTGGAAAATCTTATATAGACATAAAAATTTTAGTAAATGCGCCGTAACTGTTAAATTAAACGATAAATTTAGAGAGCTGTAGAGTTCATTTTTAGTGTTCCGTACGGAACACTTATAAGATCACTTCGGTGTCTGTCCGTCTGTCACACCCGATTTTCTCCGAAACTATTTGTCACAGAAAGTTGAAATTTGGTAATAATATAGGAATTGATAGCCTCGTCAGAGCCATGTAGTTTTGAAAGTTAAATTTTGACTAAGGGTTTTGGGGGGTGAAATCGGAAGTGAAAAAAAAAAATTACTAGGTAATCGAGTGTGGTGTCAAATGAAAGCTTGG
This sequence comes from Pachyrhynchus sulphureomaculatus, assembly GCA_019049505.1. Lineage (NCBI taxonomy): Eukaryota > Metazoa > Arthropoda > Insecta > Coleoptera > Curculionidae > Pachyrhynchus > Pachyrhynchus sulphureomaculatus. The sequence continues at coordinate 60,422,725 of CM032453.1, read as the reverse complement.
GAAAACACGAGTAAAATATATATATATATATATATATATATATATATATATATATATATATATATATATATACATAATGTAATAGTTGCGCGCACTTTTCTTTGTATTTTTTAAAAATATCGCGAAAAATCGCTGTCCACCTTCCTTATCTCGAAAAGTACTTCTCAAAAAATTTTGAAAAAATTCTGGAATATTCCCCACGGGGTGTAGATTGAACGAAAATTATCACGAGTGCATTACCTTTAATAATTTATCTGGTTTATAAAAAAAAACAAAAATTTGAAGGTCATCAGATTTCAGTAAAGATTGGAAACAAACTTTATTGAAAACTCATTTCGGGTGTATTTTGTGAAGTCACTGATCATTTTATAACTCTGTAACAAAATTTTTTATTTGAAAAGCAATCAACGTACGGAACGCTAATTGCGCAAGTTCAACTTGTACTTGACCGGTTATTTTATATTTTTTTGTCGAGGTTTTTTTACTATGGTAACATTGTTATATTTATGTTTTCAATTTTGTTAAAATGGTTTTAAAATTTAGAGGTTAACTATAAAATTGTGTCAGCCAAAAAATAGATATAAAAATAAGCAACAATTAGCCAAAGGTTCCTTCTACCGATTTTTTGTTCAATCGCTAGAATCGCATTTATCGAAAATGAATTATCGCGGACACGTCTTACTTGACAGACCGTACGTTCTAGCTTTGATGCAGATTTCTTACAAAAAGTTGTTATTTACAGAAAATGTCTAATTCGTATTATTCTTGTAGCTGCACAAAATTTTGTCCATTTTATGTTTTTGAGTTTACAATTTACCTTTTCTGTAACATTTGTAATACTTTTTTGAATTAAAGCTGTTATGAAATAATAGTTTTGCTCTAATGACGCTGACTGACAAAACCAAATTTTTATATCTATTTAGAAATTTTAATAGATTTAAGAGGGTGGATAACCGGACCTTGTCTTGAAATGTAATAAAAACAGATTTTACGTCAAAATAATTTGATTTTATGAAGATATGGATATTTTAATAGAATACGATGCAGACACGGAAAAAACGCCAAGTTAGTATAAATGTAAAATTATAGTGTTTATTTTTAAGAAGGGAGATGTACAAGATTGAAGAAGTTATGGAGGAATCAAATCAATGTTAAACACAATAAAGATAATAAAGAATCTTTAGTGCGAAGAATAAAAGAAATAACATTAGTAGGAAGAGAGTAGATTGGATTTATACCATAGACGTATACAAGATTATGTAATTTTTGAATAAAAAGAGACATCAGGGGAATCAAACAAGGCTGCATATTATACAAGATTACGTCATGAAGTATATTTAAACAAGAATGGAGTCACAGAAAGTAGCTAACGATGGTCAAAGTTATGCACACGAGAGCTAGAACGTAAGAGGTAGTGTGAAATTAACATATCAGTTCCCAGTTTTGGTTAGAGTACGTTTGAGTGAACTTTAAGCCCGTACTATCTTTTCAATCTTGCCGTAGATGTCATAATCCGGGAACTAGAACGTTTGTCTGTTGTTTATGATGTCTGTAGGTAATACTGAAATATGCAGTGCTATTAGGGAAGAAGTTGAGAGAAAAATGAATAATGGAAAGAAGTTTATGGAAAATAATTGGTACAAAAGAATATTAATATTTTAACAAAGAAAAAAGGGGTCTATAAATTGGAACAAAACACATCGAATGATGACAAGCAGAAAAAATTATAGGCATACAATAATGCAGAAAACTAAAACAAGTGTTCAATAAATAACTTCATACTTGGCGGGAGCATAAAGAGTAAATGAGGTCTCGCGTGTTCATGAACGAAAAATGGGTATCGAAGTTTGAAAAAACTGGTTTGACTTTAAGTATACTTCTGGCAGGGCAACTAAAGATATGAATTCTAGTGTCAGTCAGCGAGAATTTCCTCTTCTATGTCCAGGAGCTCGTTCTGACTGCACCTCTATAGGATACAGCTGATTCGATAAATTCAAAATTAAAAGCTTAGGTCGCAATATCGGCATGTGAAATATTCGGCCCGTACTTCTTTAAAGATAGCTAAGTACAAGAACTGTTAATTCGGAGAGATATATGGAGATGACTCAGAATCTTACGCACTGTATAAAATTTTATTGACCATAGCCAGAGAACCTAGTTTTAGCAGGCTGGGACCACATCACAGATGTAAACACATCATAGCTAGTTCAAGAAATTATCCCGAATATATTTTCAAAAGAGGTAGCATAAGTTGGCTTCCACGTAGCGCTGATTGGAGGACGATAGATTTCTTTTGTATGATTCTGCAGTAACAGTCCTAGCTTTCTAGAAAAATTTAAAATGCACAATGGCGGCCATCACGGAAACGACATACCGAGTAGTAATTTTAGCGATTGCGTTTCCTATAATAATTTTAAAATTAAACTTTTCATGGGACACCTTGTAGTAACAATTTGTTCGAAAACAAGTCGGATTTGCGCAATTAGTGTTCCGTACGGCGATTGTTTTTTAAAATAAAATAAAATCTTTACCCAGACTAGTTAATTAGGTCTCTGACATGTATATATCTCAAGATCCAATCTGTATTTTCACGTTTCTTCTTAGTTAATAATGTATAATAGTAATAGCTTCTTAGCTACCTAAAAGCCAATAAATGAATCTAGCTCAATCCAGAATTTTAGTTTAAAACAAATATTTATTACCTAAATTTGTTTAATTATAAACAAATAAAATAAAATTATTTTGTCTCGGTATCTATCCGTTAGTCACTCATAATTGAAATTTATTTTATCTCAGATTGGACAAATGATGTAATCTACTGAAAAGTATATGTGGATATTACTGATTGCACCGAATACGTATTGATATTTCGTATCTCTAAGTCCCTTTTAAATTCACATCGGTCCATAAAAAACCTTCACCATATTGTCAAGACACATAGTTTGTTTATACCAGAAAAATTATCAAATATAATTTCTCTCAATCTGCACTTTATGGAGAATATTCCAGAATTTTCTCAAAATTGTTTGACCATTTTTTAAAAGTAATATGAAGAAAAGTTTGCGCAAGTATTATAACATATATCAATTCCTATATTTATGCCAAAATTCTCTATGTCAAATATTTCCGGAGAAAATCGGGTGTGACAACAAGACGGACACCGAAGTGATCCCGTAAGTGTTCCGTACGGAACACTAAAAAGCATAAACTCAGATATCTAGAATACTTTTTTTAAACTATTTATAGTTGTCAATATACACCCGACAAATTGTAGCTAAGAAAATCGACAATTGTAGTAAAATTATGCTTTAGATTGTTTCCCAAAAAGCTTTTCCCTTTCTTATTTACTAATTTGTCATGTCCTAAACGCAAACGCAACAAAATTTGTATTAAATTAAACATTTCTCTGAATAAATTGAAAACTGATTATGGCCTTTATAGCTCGTATTATTTTATACAAAACATGTAACATGCGTTATTCCCCCATCACTTGAAAAACCCCCCAGTCTTAACGGTTGCACCTTTATCAAAAATTCAAATCTAATACCTTTACAAATGGTTAATTTTTACCCTCGTGCGACGAGAGTGCAATCACCCCTATTTTTTTTCGGTTCAAGTTACTTCGAGAAATAGGCCTAAAATAAAATAATAAGAAAAGAGACCGTGGCCCTAACCGACTTACAAATTAGAGGGAATTCCGAAGGAGGAACGAAACCCCTCTGTCTTTCGTTTAGATACTACAGTGGCGTATCGGGTGATAATTATTTTTTAATTTATAGGTGAGTATATTTTTATTTATTGATGCAAAATAAATTACTTTCTTAAACTACTAAAAAGCAGCAGTGGTTAAACAGCGATCCATAAATACTTAGCTGCTCGAAAAGTATTTTTTAATATCACACTAAAGTCAAAAATTACTTTATCATAATGAATTAAAGTTGTCGGTTAAAAAGCAGTCAAAAATAATTGAACCTGAACTACAGTCTAAGTAAGACGTGCCCGCAATAATTCATTTTTGGTACATGCGGTTCTGGCAACTCAACCAAAAAATCGGTAGAGGGAACCTGTGTCTAAGACGCATTTTAGTAAAAGTATAAGTCGATTTCGAACTTTCGTCGATATCACGTTAAATTTAAAATGCGCGTTGTTCGAGACAGTCTTTCTTTATTCCCATCCAAAGGGGTCTAAAATAAGACATTCCGCGACCACTAAATATATTAAAAAGTCGGTATCGTTTGTGAAAAAGTGGGTAAATCATTTTAACGAGACGAAAAATCTCGATGACTTGCCAAAACCTGGTTCGATAGGCAAACTCACTCTGAAAATCAAAAAACGAATCGTGTCTTTGTTTTCACGGGACCCGGAATTAAGAAAATCGTGTTTGAATGTGTCCCATGAGACTATTCGACAACATCTTCGTGTTCATGATGTCAAATTCTGAAGCACATTAGAGAAACCCCCCCACGACAAGAATTAGAGTGGCCTTCAAAATCGCTGGAAGCCAATCCTATTGAAAACATTTGATCCCTTGTAAAGAGTCAAAGGAAACACTCTAAGAACTTGGACTCAGTTGTTTCGCAAGATTCGAAAAATTTGGAGATCATTGCCCGAGTATGCAGAAAATCTCGTCGACAGCATGCCTCGAAGATGCCAGCCGATTATTGATGCAGAGGGCGATACTAAGGGAATTGCACCGTTGTGAGCACACCAAAGAATACATTTTTTCAAGAATACAAGCGGTCACGTTGTTACTTGACAGATTGTATACTAGAGTCAAGAAAGGCGTATTAACAACAAACTGGAAGCGCAAAAACTGTTAAAAGTTGATTATGCACAAGATAACTATCTGTATTAAACAGATTAATTTAAAACTACAAATTAATTCGTAATTATCAAAATTCACCAGTATAAAAATCATGTCTGTCACCTACACACCTCTGGTTATTACCTTACATAGGCGCACATCTGCCGCGGGCAGGTGCGCCAGACTCCACGGCCTTAGCGAAATGCACCGTCCTGTCCCCGTCGACCTAATGGCGCATCAACATCCACACTTTTGTAACACATTCCCCGCGTCTCGGTGCATCCCATCCCCCTAATTCTCGAATATACATCTATACCAATGCACACCGATGTATAATGGGTTTCCGCTCTCGGGTTGTTCGTTCGTCTTTCGGACGGAGACAACAAAGTTTAGTTCACATACAGGGTGACATCCGTTTGATTTAATCTTGCTTTCTCTCTCTCTCTCTCTCTCTCTCTCTCTCTATATACATATATATATATATATATATATATATATATATATATATTATATATATATATATATATATATATATATATAAATAATCGCTAAACGTCTATCTGTATGTATATATATCTTCGGGGCTTCGAAAATGTATAATCCGTTTTCATGCAGTTTCGTTTTCCATGTAAATAGACCATCTGTTAGGTTTTAACCATATGTTGTTCAAATTAGTTCAGAAATAAGGGCAATATCGCGTAAATAATATGGAGATACTTTCGTTTTTTTTTTTCAAAAATCATTAGCCTCTCTTATATATTACAATATCTATAAAGCTATTTGGAAAGTGATAAAAGGGACAAAAGACAAATATAATTATATGCGATATTTTTGAAATGATAAACAGGTACTCAGAAAAATATAATTATGTTGGGACAACAATGGGGTTATTCTGAAAACATTTTTCGAAAAAACGATATTTTTAAATTTCCTTACGTTATCCAGTAGTCTTTGACATATATTAATGAAAATTTTTTGGTTTTTTGTTCTAGGTTGAAATTTACGGGAGCAATCGTTTTGCCAGTTCCAGGCCTCGCATAAAAGGTGCCTTGTCGACTTGGATTCTGAAGCTACTATTTTGAATTAAAAAGATTAAAAAAAAAAACATTTTTGTATACTTAAATATTTCATTAATAAAGTGATTCAAATAAATTTTCGGCTGCTTTTATTATACTCTTGAAAAATATTTCCGAAATTAGCCCTTTTTCTCGGGAGCTGGAGTTGCCTTACCCCTTAAATGGCAACATTTTTGATACTTATTGATAGCCAGTAAAACACAATTTTTAATAAATAGTATATTTATTCGAATCTAGGGCTGCGTAGATGAATTTACCCCTATCCAAGCCTACCCTAAATTAAGCCATGATTAAATCTATCCAATGAAATGCAGATTACGAGTATTATATTCATATGATTGCTCAATACCGCCTGAAATGTTTATATCAGAAAATTGAAGCAAAGTCATTGAGTCGAATACCATATTAAAACATTACTCAGTCAGCAATTAGTTTATTTTGGTGTTTTGATCGTACTCAAGTCCAGTTAGAAATTTACGAAAAAGTTAATTTTGGTCACAAGATGACCATAAAATGATATTATACTGTATTAAAAAACTTGAATAGAAATGATAAAAAATACTTTCTTTTGTATTGTATTATGTATCATGTAAATAATCATAGACATAGAGAATGGATTGAGCATTAGCCTCACAAAATTGACCACTCTCTAGAAAGAGACAATGTGACTGTGCGGCCAATACCTGTCTTTTTGTCGCTCTCACACTTTTATGTCCGTACTTACTTCACAGTGAGATACGGAGCGCTCAGTCCATTCTCTATGTCTATGTATATAATAAAGACCTAACCTTAAAAAGGACTAATAGTTTCTTTTTAAATGAAGAGAGTATGATTGCAAATAAAGCGAAAAAAAACCGACTTGTTTGTCACTAGACCGAAAGATAAAAACTAAAAATATGCAAAAATCGAATGTTGCGTATCAAATTAGTTCAGTCAGTCAACACTGAGAAAAAAAATATATATTGGTCAAACATCCAGGCACATTAAAACAGGTTTGTGTTACGTAAGAGTGATATTAAGTTAAAACCTGATGCCTGTGCCCCTTTACGTCGACTATTATCCCCTGTTGGGTATGACTTGCCTACGAAATCAACAGATTGGAACTTGAATGTGTATGTGTGTGTCTCTGTATTATGTTTTTTTTTCAAGTTATGTCCAATTAGATTTTATTCTGGTAGTTTTTTTTCAACCACATGATGTTCTCTTTTGAAGTATAATATCTATTTGTAACCTCATTTGCCTAAGTTATATTTTAGTCTTACTAACAAATAATCATTTTATAGTGTGACATGAGAAGAATTTAAATAAATCTGAAAGCTTGCACTGAGTAAAAAGGGTATTAACTAACTACAACCTATTATTATATATTGTATATATGTCAAATGAGACATATATATATATATATATATATATATATATATTATATATATATATATATATATATATATATATATATATATATATATATACAGTCCCTGGCCAAATTATTAGACGCACTGTATTTTTTTTAGTAATTTTATGTTTCTTAAGAGTTTTTATGCAATAATGGTATATTTAAACTACAATATTATTGATTTTTATTTAAAAGAATTGTTGTAGACTACATATTTGTATTTATTTTTAACATATGGCAACACTGTGTTGACAAAGTGATACATGAACGTAAACAACTACAAACCTGTATCAGTCGCGATCGGAATCGAGTCAGGTACGGACGTGTTTCTGTGGCTTTATGGACTGTGATTGTTTGTTTAACAGTTTTATACTACTCAGTTATTAGTTTATTTTGTATGCAGTGTTTTAAAAAAGTAATTGGACTATTTTCATTATGGGTAGAAAAGGCGATCTTTCACCACGTAAAAAAGCTGAAGTGAAGGCCCTTGTGGTTGCGAAAACATTTACAAACCGAGAAATATCACGAAGATTGGAGGTTTCTGAAGCTAGTGTACGACGCATAAAAAAGAAAATTAAGTCAGGGAAGGAATTAAGCCCGAAAAGAAAGAAAAGATGCGGTAGAAAACCAATTTTCACTCCACGGTCAGAGAGATGTTTGAAGAAAATTTGTGTAGAAAACAGATTTGCTACCACAAAGGTAATAAAATCACAACTCCAGGATGCTAGCGTAAATGCTTCTGAGCGCACTGTTCGAAGAAAATTGAAAGAATTAGATTTTAAGGCCTGTCCCCCGCCAGGAAGCCCAAGTTAACAGCTGCAATGAAAGCAAAGCGCCTGAAGTGGGCCAAACAATGGCAAGACAAAGATGTAGACTTCTGGAGATCGGTAAGATACAGCGATTTAATCAATAATTGATACATTATTATCATTTTCAGTTAAATAAAGCAAATAAACATGGAAGTTTATATATTTTTCCTATTTTTGACAGGTCTGCTTCAGTGACGAAAGCACATTCGAAATTTTGCAGAATAAAGTTCAGTATGTGCGTCGTCGTCATGGAGAAAAGTTTCATCCTGATTGTGTCGTCCCGACGGTTAAACATCCCACCAAAGTGATGATTTGGTCAGTCATCAGCGGCAAGGGCACTGGACGTCTGTACGTCGTCAAAGGAATAATGAGGCAAGATCAGTACAAAGAAGTATTACAAAATCGGTTGATTCCGCAGCTCAGAGAATGGTTTCCAAATGGGGAACCATTCACTTTCATGCAAGATGGAGCTCCCTGCCACACTGCTCGGTCTGTTAAAGCTTTTTTGGCAGAAAAAAATATCCCTCTGTTGGATTGGCCGGGTAATGGCCCCATTGAAAATGTGTGGGAGCTGATGAAAAGAGAAGTGGCTAAAGATGTGATTACCAAACAAAACCCAGCTCCTAGAAAAAAATTATTCATGTGTGGAATCATCATCCTCAAATGCAGGAGACAGTACAATCTTGCATTGATAGCATGCCGCGTAGAATTAAAGCTTTGATAGCGGCTAAAGGTGGCTCAACTAAATATTGACTTTTACTAACATTAATTTCACTTTTCTTTAAAACTTAATAAACTTATGCTTTTCTAAATTAATGCTGTTTTATTTATGTCAAATAAATAGGTAATTGATTGGATAATACAAAAATAAAAAACAAATCAATTTAAAATAATAAAACGGTACAATATCACTCGGTAATTAATATTTTACATGAAATCTTGCAGTGCGTCTAATAATTTGGCCAGGGACTGTATATTATATATATATATATATATATATATATATATATATATATATATATATATATATATATATATATATATAATATACAGTCCCTGGCCAAATTATTAGACGCACTGCAAGATTTCATGTAAAATATTAATTACCGAGTGATATTGTACCGTTTTATTATTTTAAATTGATTTGTTTTTTATTTTTGTATTATCCAATCAATTACCTATTTATTTGACATAAATAAAACAGCATTAATTTAGAAAAGCATAAGTTTATTAAGTTTTAAAGAAAAGTGAAATTAATGTTAGTAAAAGTCAATATTTAGTTGAGCCACCTTTAGCCGCTATCAAAGCTTTAATTCTACGCGGCATGCTATCAATGCAAGATTGTACTGTCTCCTGCATTTGAGGATGATGATTCCACACATGAATAATTTTTTCTAGGAGCTGGGTTTTGTTGGTAATCACATCTTTAGCCACTTCTCTTTTCATCAGCTCCCACACATTTTCAATGGGGCCATTACCCGGCCAATCCAACAGAGGGATATTTTTTTCTGCCAAAAAAGCTTTAACAGACCGAGCAGTGTGGCAGGGAGCTCCATCTTGCATGAAAGTGAATGGTTCCCCATTTGGAAACCATTCTCTGAGCTGCGGAATCAACCGATTTTGTAATACTTCTTTGTACTGATCTTGCCTCATTATTCCTTTGACGACGTACAGACGTCCAGTGCCCTTGCCGCTGATGACTGACCAAATCATCACTTTGGTGGGATGTTTAACCGTCGGGACGACACAATCAGGATGAAACTTTTCTCCATGACGACGACGCACATACTGAACTTTATTCTGCAAAATTTCGAATGTGCTTTCGTCACTGAAGCAGACCTGTCAAAAATAGGAAAAATATATAAACTTCCATGTTTATTTGCTTTATTTAACTGAAAATGATAATAATGTATCAATTATTGATTAAATCGCTGTATCTTACCGATCTCCAGAAGTCTACATCTTTGTCTTGCCATTGTTTGGCCCACTTCAGGCGCTTTGCTTTCATTGCAGCTGTTAACTTGGGCTTCCTGGCGGGGGACAGGCCTTAAAATCTAATTCTTTCAATTTTCTTCGAACAGTGCGCTCAGAAGCATTTACGCTAGCATCCTGGAGTTGTGATTTTATTACCTTTGTGGTAGCAAATCTGTTTTCTACACAAATTTTCTTCAAACATCTCTCTGACCGTGGAGTGAAAATTGGTTTTCTACCGCATCTTTTCTTTCTTTTCGGGCTTAATTCCTTCCCTGACTTAATTTTAGTTTTTTTTTTATGCGTCGTACACTAGCTTCAGAAACCTCCAATCTTCGTGATATTTCTCGGTTTGTAAATGTTTTCGCAACCACAAGGGCCTTCACTTCAGCTTTTTTACGTGGTGAAAGATCGCCTTTTCTACCCATAATGAAAATAGTCCAATTACTTTTTTAAAACACTGCATACAAAATAAACTAATAACTGAGTAGTATAAAACTGTTAAACAAACAATCACAGTCCATAAAGCCACAGAAACACGTCCGTACCTGACTCGATTCCGATCGCGACTGATACAGGTTTGTAGTTGTTTACGTTCATGTATCACTTTGTCAACACAGTGTTGCCATATGTTAAAAATAAATACAAATATGTAGTCTACAACAATTCTTTTAAATAAAAATCAATAATATTGTAGTTTAAATATACCATTATTGCATAAAAACTCTTAAGAAACATAAAATTACTAAAAAAAATACAGTGCGTCTAATAATTTGGCCAGGGACTGTATGTATATATATATATATATATATATATATATATATATATATATATATATATATATATATATATGTCTCATTTGACATATATACAATATATAATAATAGGTTGTAGTTAGTTAATACCCTTTTTACTCAGTGCAAGCTTTCAGATTTATTTAAATTCTTCTCATGTCACACTATAAAATGATTATTTGTTAGTAAGACTAAAATATAACTTAGGCAAATGAGGTTACAAATAGATATTATACTTCAAAAGAGAACATCATGTGGTTGAAAAAAAAACTACCAGAATAAAATCTAATTGGACATAACTTGAAAAAACATAATACAGAGACACACACACACATTCAAGTTCCAATCTGTTGATTTCGTAGGCAAGTCATACCCAACAGGGGATAATAGTCGACGTAAAGGGGCACAGGCATCAGGTTTTAACTTAATATCACTCTTACGTAACACAAACCTGCTTTAATGTGCCTGGATGTTTGACCAATATGTATTTTTTTCTCAGTGTTGACAACTAATTCGATACGCAACATTCGATTTTTGCATATTTTTAGTTTTATCTTTCGGTCTAGTGACAAACAAGTCGGTTTTTTTTTCGCTTTATTTGCAATCATACTCTCTTCATTTAAAAAGAAACTATTAGTCCTTTTTAAGGTTAGGTCTTTATTATATACATAGACATAGAGAATGGACTGAGCACTCCGTATCTCACTGTGAAGTAAGTACGAACATAAAAGTGTGAGAGCGACAAAAAGACAGGTATTGGCCGCACAGTCACATTGTCTCTTTCTAGAGAGTGGTCAATTTTGTGAGGCTAATGCTCAATCCATTCTCTATGTCTATGATTATTTACATGATACATAATACAATACAAAAGAAAGTATTTTTTATCATTTCTATTCAAGTTTTTTAATACAGTATAATATCATTTTATGGTCATCTTGTGACCAAAATTAACTTTTTCGTAAATTTCTAACTGGACTTGAGTACGATCAAAACACCAAAATAAACTAATTGCTGACTGAGTAATGTTTTAATATGGTATTCGACTCAATGATTTTGCTTCAATTTTCTGATATAAACATTTCAGGCGGTATTGAGCAATCATATGAATATAATACTCGTAATCTGCATTTCATTGGATAGATTTAATCATGGCTTAATTTAGGGTAGGCTTGGATAGGGGTAAATTCATCTACGCAGCCCTAGATTCGAATAAATATACTATTTATTAAAAATTGTGTTTTACTGGCTATCAATAAGTATATATATATATATATATATATATATATATATATATATATATATATATATATATATATATATATATATATATATATATATATATATATATGCAAGGGGGTTATAAATAGTCTCCGCCCCTATGGATGTAGAAAAAGGCTTTTGAAAAATCTCCGCGTTCCCGGTCATCGATTTTTAAATTGGGTTTAGGTTTTCAAATTTTTAAAGGTGCATTGTGTGAAAGAATTCTCTTTTTATGAAAAATCACCCTCTTCCCGTCATCAATTTTAAGTTTACTGTGTTAGGAAGGGTTGATGTTTTCAGGATTCCAGTGCAAGAGAGTTTTCTTTCTACTTCAAGAGACTTCGCGTCATCTCCTTTTATAAGCAGCTTCGCCTTTAGTGTTATCCTTTTTTCGTTAAGAAAAACCGCTCCTTGTGTTCATATGCTCCCCCACCCCTTGAACCTATACATATTTATATATCTTTTGTTATATTATTTATCTTGGAATTTGGTTCAAATAAATATATATAGGGTTTTACATTAAGAGCGTCCTAACTTTAAAATTGAATAAAACAAAGAGTTTTTAAGCAAAATTTACTCTGAAACTTCTATTTAACGGGAAATTTTATGCCACCGAACTTAGCGCGCGATAAAGTCATGTTTGGGCTGGAAATATGGGGCAGTACGCCATCCTGTTGGAAATAAAAGTCGTCTGCGTCCATTTCGTCAAATTCTGGGGAGAAATATTCCTGCAGCATCTAGTTATAGCGCTCGCTATTCGTGGTAACGGTAGCGCCTTCCTCATTTTTAAAGAAATTTCCAAGCGTTCTTTTAACGTGAAACGATTCATGATTGAATGGCAAACCTTACTAAATACAACTGACATCATGTCAAACATCTGTCAACCATCATGGCCGCTATTAGCTGTCAAAAGTCGGACATCCCTAATGGAAAACTATATATATATATATATATATATATATATATATATATATATATATATATATATATATATATATGGCGTTATGAAAATTGTTTATTATATTTAAAAAAGTGATTCCTTGGATGAAGTAAAGAATCATTCAATACTTTTTTTTCTTATTTCGTGCATTTTAAAAATTTTGTATTATCAATAAAAAACCATAAATGATTAAACTATTGAGAATTGTGCTGTTACAACAAACTATGTTTCAGTAACAAACCCTAAATAATGCACTTCCTAATTTAAAAAAACAACTTGCTTTTCACAACACTCGAATGTATAAAACAATTTGCTGTTATTAAAATCAAAACACCTTTTTAAAAACTCATTAAATGTATCAAAATATTGAGAATATGCAGGCTGTACTACCCAAAGAATTTTTTTAAAACAGAATTATGTTTATTTTTACATACGCAGTATATGAGGATCACTAAGTAATAATGGCTATAAAGTAGTAGCAACATTTAAATCACGCATACCGCCGTGTGTTGGTTTTTGTTAATATAGTATGTTATTATTATTATTATTTTTTTATTGTTCACTTCCCCGCCTGCGTACGGATTTTACCCTTTTTCATATCCTGAGGATGTCGGCGAGGATGTAGTAATGCGTTTAAAACGCCGATCTTCAGAAATAGGTTATTTCTTCAGTATCAGTGCCTCTATTTAAACTGAAAAAGGTAAAATTTCTTTAATTTGTCATAAAATAAAATAAGAAATTGTCAGTGTTAAGCGTGGTAACATTGCAACAATCCAGGTGATTATTAAAATTGACCTCAATTGTTTTTGATGTGTGTATTAGGTACAACCATTGATATATATATATATATATATATATATATATATATATATATATATATATATATATATATATATGCTGAAAAAACATAAATTTTCAGAGTCCATTTTCTCGGAAGTTATAGCAAAGTGCTATTTATCATAATTTGTCTGTAATAACATTTGACACAAGGGCCTACCGGTACATATATATATATATATATATATATATATATATATATATATATATATATATATATATATATATATACCCATACGAATTAAAGTAATGGCACGAGCTATAAATCGGAAACACGACCACCTGCACAGGAACCCGAAACAACCAAACAACGTACCACCTGAACTCTTATATTAAAAAAAAAGTACACCAAAACATAACTAAAACACGGCAGATGTCCTATATTTACCCATACCTTATTAAGTATACAGGTACACTATGAAAAGTTCTAAGTTATTAGCGCTGATCCAAAAAATATTAGAAAACAACGAACAACTAACAATTTAATTTACCAGCCAGGTCCTCAAATAATAAAGTTGCCATATTTGAAAATAACAGACAAGCGTAATCCAAGTTAGCTCTCTAATTGGATGAAACAATCGGCAAATTGGCAACGAGGAAAGTTTAACCAATTACAGCCACGATGTTCCATATGATAGCACACAACTTTCTAGGCTCACCACCTCCGCAAGTAAGGCCATCTATATTTCTACATCTGAAATAAAATTACTTTTTTTATGACCGTGGAAGTGGTATTTTTTAGTGGAAATGAGAGATCTTTTTTGGTTTTGACGATTTTTCGACCAATGCTTCATAAGATTACAAATTACAAGAATAAAAAAAAAATACTAAAAAAACTTTAAAAAAATCAGTCATCTTTTAGAACCTGTTACATTTTAGTGAACACTTGGCTTGGCTAGTTTCTGTAGTTTCTTTTCATGTTACATATATCTCCTGACTGATAATCCGACAACAGCAAATTTCAAGATTTCGTACCACTTCCCTACGAGCTTCCAAAAGCCTGGGAGACTAATCCGAAATAAAAGCCGTAAGGACATCACCATTAATGACCAATTTTACACTAGACTTTCACAGTTACAACCTTAATTTCGACCTTGCATCACTCACCCGATTTAAAGTTAACTGACAATCTTTATATTAAACTTTCCTTTACTAAGTCGATATTTAATCGTCATCGTCAACCCGATCATATAAGGTTGTAACTCATATTTAGTGTCCTGTAGCAAAACTGGAAAAATGGAACAGTGGAATCCACTCGGTGTTTAGCAGACATCTACTGACGTCAACAGCTGAAGTTTCATTCAGAGTTAATCCATTCAACAAGAATGGCTTTTGTTCATTTGTTTTAGCACTATTGTGAAGTTAAAATTATTCCCATATCAACATTAAAGATGAATAATGATATTTTTTATAATCTATTTTCATTAAATATTATAAAGGGTTTTTTATAGTAGATATCAGCACTTGGTATATTATATGATGGTCATGTTTGTTTCTTGTGTCAGAACTCTCACTGATATTTGTATTCAGTACTATTTTACAAATCATTATGCAATGCTTAATTATAAACTAAAGAATTAAAGTTTATAATTTCTTTATTTTATTTAGGCCAGTTCTGTGAAAGAACCTTTATTAAGCGCATTTCTGTTAATATATTGACCATACAAACTTCACGTGCATTTTGGCCACTGTAAGATCAGCATCAGTATCAACAATTATATACCTTACAAGATAAAAAAACAGAAAGTCAACATACCAAAAGTCCTAAATCAGGGGTCGGAGGATACCCCAGACATCACAGAAGAAGAAATCACATCAGCTTTCAAGAATATGAAAAATAATAAAGCTCCGATTGAAGACAATATTGTAGTAGAGGCAATTAAACAAGGATGGCAACAAATTATCAAATCTCTAAAAATGTTATGCCTCCTGGAATGAATAACTCCATCGCAATGGAATAATGCAACTATCGTCATTAGGCATAAAAAGGAGACACTTCAGACCTTACAAACTATCGGCATTAGCCTCTTGAGCCATGTATACAAGTTATTCACGACAATAGTTACCAAACGTCTAGCAAATAAATTCGAGTTTTTTCTTTCAAAAGAACAGGCAGGTTTCCGCCCGGGATATGGAAGAAACGACCATCTGCTTACAGTTAAAATCCTCACTGAAAAATGTGTAAAATCTAATAAACCTCTTGTGCTCATATCTGTGGACTTCGAAAAGACTTTTGATTCTGTAAATCAGCAGAGACCTTTGGAAGCGCTCGCTTAGTGTTTTTTATTCATCATCGATATTGCAATGTAATTAAATACATATATAAAAATGCCACTGCTCAGGTTAAAACACAAACTAACCAATCCACCAGCAAATTTCGAATCGAAAGAGGAGTGCGGCAGGGTGATACTCTCTCTCCCAAGCTTTTCGTAACACTTCTAGAAAGTATGGTACAATCAATAAACTGGGAAAGAATGAGACTTAACATTGACGGTGAAAAGTTGAATCACCTCTGTTGTCTGACATTGTCTTAATAACAGACAAAATACAAGAAGCAAAAACTATGCTGCACATGCTTCAGGAAGCTTCAGGAAAGGTTGGTCTAAAAATCAATCTATCTAAGACCCAGTTTATGACAAATCTTGTATTAAGCGATACTATAAAACTGAACAACGTAGAGATAGAACAAGTGTACAAAATAAATACCTGGGACATGAAATCAGCATAGGACGAGATAACCAAACACATGAAATTCAGCGGAGAATAGGTCTCTCCTGGGCTGCATATGGCAAACTGACCTATGTATTCAAATCTAACCTTCCTATATGTTTAAAAAGAAAAGTATTTGACAGATGCATACTCCCCGTTCTTACAAACGGAGCCGATACTCTCACAATGACGAAGAAAAACATCAATAAAATATGTATCATGCAACGAAAGATGGAGAGGTCAATGTTAGGCGTTACTCTTAGGGATCACATCCCAAATCACATTATCAAGAAGAGA
Organism: Pachyrhynchus sulphureomaculatus; assembly: GCA_019049505.1. NCBI lineage: Eukaryota > Metazoa > Arthropoda > Insecta > Coleoptera > Curculionidae > Pachyrhynchus > Pachyrhynchus sulphureomaculatus. The sequence goes on along the minus strand of CM032453.1, from coordinate 60,405,835 downwards.
ACGGGGGTATAAGACGCAGTCAAATTCATTCTACATCTTAAATGGAACTGTACTGGGGATGTTGCTAGGTTTAAAGATGGATGATGGACAAAGAGAATTATAGAGTCGGGACCAAAATCCGAAGCCTGTCGGAGAAGAGGTAGAGGTGGACTGATGATTTGAAAAGAGTGGCTCAGAACAGAAAAAAGTGGCAAGGTCTGAAGGAGGCTTTCGCCCAGCAGAGAACAGTATAATCTGATGATGATGAAGATTAGCATAATCGGCTAAGTGGACCACAAATATATTACATTATTCAACATTTTTGGATCAGTTACAATCAGGAAAACCTGAAAACTAGAAAAGCGACCCAAAATGAAGTTACTGTTATTGATGATCGAGACTTATCGATCAACTTCTTTCTAGGAAAATGAATCAATTTGTGGCATCAGTTTGACAAATTTTGAGTAAAAATTTGTGCAATTGATTTAGAAATCTCATTTGGCATTTTCAAGTGCTCTTGCTGCTGCTGCTACTCGATACAGCTGCTGCCGCTTGAAGTTAACAGTTAGCTTCGAGCGGCAATAGCAGCAAGATCACTGTATCAAGTAGCAGCCGCAGCAAGAGCCCTTGAAGATGCCAAATGAGATTTTGCCGAAACGTCGCGCAAATTCATTGTTAGACGAACGGAACGGGCGTCGTATTAGGCACAATTATCAATAACATAACCGAAAAAGTCTCATAACCACTACACATCGGGCACAATGTTGAACTAAGAAGTAGAAGTAGAAGAAATATATATATATATATATATATATATATATATATATATATATATATATATATATATATATATATATATATATATATATTACTCAGTATATATCACCACTACACCAAACACTTTATTTTTGCACTCGACGCGCGTTTCGCTAACCATGTTAGCTTCATCAGGAGCGATGACTGACTGTGTGTGGTGTAGTGGTGATATATACTGAGTAGTATCATTGTGCCAAAGATTCCACATTCCCAACTTAGTTGTATATATATATATATATATATATATATATATATATATATATATATGTTACAATAGAGGTTTTCACGGATGGTGGAATGTAATACATTAAAATTCCGGGTTTCAATCCGTTCGTCTAACAAGGAATTTGCACGACGTTTCGCCAAAACCTCATTTGGCATTTTCAAGTGCTCCTGCTGCTACACGATACTGTGATATTGCTACTGCTGCCGCTCGAAGCTGATTCGCTTCTATATATATATATATATATATATATATATATATATATATATATATATATATATATATAAATATATATATATATATATATATATATATATATATATATATATATATATATATATATAATATATATATATATATATATATATATATATATATATATATATAAAATATATATATATATATATATATATATATATATATATATATATATATATATATATAAGATCTTTAGATATCATGTCATTAAATCATTTTTTGTGGGGATGTATAGTAGTCTACAACGAAGCAAACAATCAACTCTGTTGAAACCATGAAAGCAAAAAATTGTCCTATTTCGTCGTATACTACAGCCTGATTTATGTGAAAAGATCTTAACATAAGATTGAGGGAATACAAACATTATTTATAACATTGTCCAATAGTAACTTTTATAAAGTAAGGCAGGGTGGCACTCGGCTTAAGATTAAACTACGTAAATTCAATGTTTTCGAAAAATCTTCAAACCACAGTGGCTTTATCTTATGCAATAATTATACGTAAAATTTAAAATAAATAATAAAACAAGTTATTAACACATCTTACGTTTAAAGCTTATTATAGCCTCAATGAATATTTAAATAATGTGTGGTGATTTTTCGAATTATTTGCATAATTAATTCCTAGAGTTTCATGATATACGTCAACGTTGTCCCGCCACCGAAACATATCGCAGTATTGCCATGGACGTCATTGTACTTCAACAACTACTATTACCTGCAACCCACATTCGCGGTCGCTAGCCGGAAGGGTACCGGCGCTAAGCTACGATACCATTCGAACATGTGACTGAAAATTCCATGGTCTATTAATAGTACTATCTTTTTTTCTTTCCAAAATTATATAAAATTAAAACAGATCAAGATATAATTGAACACTAGCCCACAAATACGTCATTTTTTGCTCTATTTTGACTCATATCGATCAGTTGATAGCCAAAATATTAATCAGAAACTGTATGGAAACAAGTAAATTAATATTCTATACCAAGAATAGGTTTTATAAATAAAATGGGTCGCACTGGTGTTTTGCATACTTACCGCCAAATGTATGTTAATACAGAGTTTAAGAGGTCGTCTGTGTTTTTTTTACTTACATTCAAATGCTTGAATCAAATTCCTACTGTTAAAGAGAAATGTACAATTTGTTGAATAAGTCTCTAAGTCATACTTTATGTTTACGTGCATATACGTTAATCAATCGCTCTACTGTACACACAACAGTTTATTTTGATGTCAATTCTCAAATCTTCTTCAGCTGAACTATTCGTCATTAAATGTTCGAATTTTATGCCTTGCTTGGTGCAAGTTTAATACGGCTTTCTTGATGAACTTATTTGGTATTCAGTATCAAAAAGTAACTCTATCTAGCGATCAAAAGGTAAAATAACAAATAGGACAAATGGTTCCATCTAGGGAAGATCCAACGACATTGTACATACACTTTTTAAAAAGAAAGTTCAATGAAACAATATTTCCGAACAACATTCTTTCGCCCGCTATCAAACTTTGCTATGGTAATACCACTGAAAGTCTACATTAGGGATGAGCGATAATGAATTTTACCTATCAATAGTCCATAGTCCAAAATTTATAACCATGGAGGGGGGGAAGAGACTTCAAAAAGAACCTTTTCTTCTAAAAAAAATATCATTTTCAAAAATTGATGATCGAGAGGTAAAAACAAGCGATGCCTATCCATATATCGATGGCTATCAAGATAGGTAATTTTTCGAAACCTAACGTTATTCGATATATGGAAACTATCGATTTACGAAACAAAATTCCCATCTCTAGTTTATACCTTAACATCCTTAAAGCTTAAACGCATGTAAATGTAGAGAAATTATCGAATTATAAATTACACGGCTGTATCGAGGAGATACTTCCAAATAAATCACATGTACTTAAAATTTAATGCATTTCTATCAGGACATAAATATCTCGATCCAAATTAAGGATATCTTGTAAAACTCAGGACGGTTCGCAATCCTAGTGATTGCTTCTTATAGTATTGCTTTTCTCTTTGTTTTGTTCCATTGTTCGATTATTCCATATATCCAACATCGTCACGCAACTTGTTGGGTGACGTTAATTTGGGAGCAAATATGTCCTGGCATGAACATGTTGCAGGCATAGCAAGGAGAGCTTCTCAAAAGTTGAGAATATTATTTCGAACCAGAAAGCTTTACACTCCACAACAACTGTTAATTCTTTACAAGGCGCAAATTCGACCAACTATGGAATACTGCTCCCATGTTTGGAGCTCCGCTCCCAAACGTACACTGTATTTGTTGGATTCTGTTCAGAGAACAGCTGTTCGTCTGATTGGAGACCCGGAACTAACCGGCGGCCTTGATTCGCTGGAACATCGAAGAACGGTTGGCGACTTGAGCCTATTCTACAACTATTTTCATGAAAAATGTTCGGAGGATGTGGCCCGTTTAATTCCTCCCAGAGCGGTGCATGTTAGAAATACACGTCGCGCTGATACTTCATATCCGTATGAGGTTCAGCTTGTTACTCCTCGTACACGGCTTTTCAAGCAGTCTTTTATATGGAGAACATCATCCCTTTAGAATGATTTGCCCAGGACTGTGTTTCCCACCGAGTACCAATTACAGGGATTCAAGAACAGCGTAAATCGCTTTTTCCGCACACGTGTCACTCCTGTAGCGCTTTAGGGACCTCCCTGCAGCACGTGTGCTAGACCCATAAAAAAAAAAATTACGTGTACCAGTGCATCTATTCAAAATGCAACGTGTTTAGGTATTTATTACTATTCCATTTTTAGAATCCTAAAAAAACGCTAATGAGGAAACATATTTTTTTACCTTTTCTCTTAATTATTTCCGACTTAGTAACGTATTTTCCCCGCCGCTTTTCCAGATTTAATATCACGGGATATTTAAATATAACCAGACGCTCGCGTTCGCAGGGGGTCCGCAGTCATAACAACACGACGCGAGGTATAAATAGAAAGTCCTCTTCACACCTACGCGCACCGATGCGTTCCGACGCCCCATCAATCTGTCGGTCGTCGGTATGATGCAGCATCGCGTCCTGTACGCCTATTTCGGATGTAGTATTTACAGCTATAGGTTAAATTACCTATAACTCAGAGTTTTGAACTTTCCACACTGCTATCTTTAACTGCTAGTTTCCCAAATCCTATACCAAAGGATTTTTGTGATCAGTACTTTAAATGTCTAACAAATAAATTTGAGTGTTTTCTTTCAAAAGAGCAGGCACGTTTCCGCACAGGGTATGGAACAAACGACCATCTGCGTACAGTTAAAGTCCTCATCGAAAAATGTATAGAATATAATAAACATTTGATGCTCTTAGTCGCGGACTTCGAAAAGGCTTTTGATTCTGTAAACCAGCAGAGACTCTTGGAAGCGCTCGCTAAGTGTCGCATTGATCATCGACATTCCAGTGTAATTAAATAAATATATGAAAATGTCACCGCTAATGTCAAAACACAAACTAACCCATCCACCAGCAAAATTCAAATCGAAAGAGAAGTGCGCCAGGGTTACACGTTGTTTCCCAAGCTTTTCGTAACGCTTCTAAAAAGTATGCTACAATCAATAAACTTGGGAAAAAATGGGGACTTAACATTGACTGTGAAAAGTTAAATCACTTTTATTTTGCCGACGACATTGTCATAATACCAGACAACATGCAAAAAGCACAAATTAAGCTGCATATACTTCAAGAAGCTTCGGGAAGGGTTGGTTTAAAAATCAATCTATCCAAGATACAGTTTATGACAAATCTTGTATTAAACGATGCTATAAAACTGAATAACGTGGAGATCGAGCAAGTACATCGATATGAATACCTAGGACATGGAATCAGCATAGGACGAGACAACTAAATACATGAAATTCATCGGAGAATAGGTCTCTCCTGGACGTTGTATGACAAATTGAGCTATATATTTAAATCTAATCTTCCGATGTGTTTAAAAAGAAATGTTTTTGACAAATGCGTACTACCCGTTCCCACATACGGAGCCGATACTCTCACACTGAGGAAGATATATGTCAACAAAATATGTATCATGCAAAGAAAAAGGAGAGGTCAATGTTAGGCGTTACTTTTAGAGTACACATTATTGGCAAAAGAACGGGATTACAAGACGCTCTCAAATTTATTCTACATCTCAAATGGAACTTGGCTGGACGTGTTACTAAGTTTAAGGATAGACTGATGATTTAAAGAGAGTGACTAAAAATTGGGTACAAGTGGCCCAGTACAGAAAAAGGTGGCAAGACTTGAGGGAGGCTTTCGTCCAGCAGTTAACACTGATGATGATGACTTTAAATGTAAATAAATCGCCAATGATTTCAAAGAATTTATTTTTTCTTATTGGAATACAATCGAAGGCATTGATAATGGAGCGCAACATCATTCAAAAGACCACTTCAACTTGGTTTGACAAAGTGCATTCTCTCAACCCGAATTTGAATAATTTGTTCACAAAAATCGGGCTTTATGTCGGCAATAGCATGGACAACGCTTGTTTCAAATGCTTCAACAGTTGATGGTTTGTTCCTGAGGAACGACAGAAAATAATCCAATTGCCAGATATCGCAAGATCTAATAACTGCTTTTCTTTTTCAATATATCAATTGTCGCTGGTAATGTGTATATCAAGATTAGAATTTTAGATCAAATTTGCAAACAAATACGTTTTAATCATGGCTCGTTAACGCATTCCATTGACTGTAACTTGCCGTCCTACCTGATTTTGAAAAAACCTGCCAAGTGTTCCGTACGTTGATTGCTTTTGAAATAAAAATTTTTGTTAGGGAGGTATAAAATAATCAATGACTTCACAAAACACAACCCATATAAGTTTGCAACAAAGTTTGTTTCCGATTCTTGTTGAAAACTGATTACCTCGAATTTTTTTTTATGTATCAGATAAATTATTAAAGGTAATGCACTCGTGATAATTTTCGTTCAATCTACACCCTGTGAAGAGTATTCCAGAATTTTTTCAAAAATTTTTGATAAGTACTTTTCGAGATAAGGGACAGCGATTTTTTGCACTTTTTTTAAAAAATAATACAAAGAAAAGTGTGCGCAAGTATTACATTGTATATATTTTTGAACTTGTGTTTTTACCAGCTTTCATTTGACAACCCACTCGATGACCTGGTAATTTTTTTTTTCACTTTCGATTTCAACTCCCAAACTAACCTCTTAAGTGAAAATTTAACTTTCAAAACTACTGATGAGGCCATCAATTCCCATATTAGTGCAAAATTTTAACTTTCTATTTAAAATAGTTTCGGAGAAAATCGGGTGTGACAGACAGATAGACACCGAAGTGATCTTAAAAGTGTTCCGTACGGAACACTAAAAATAAAACCTGTGACACCATCAGCATGCAATCCTCACTATATTACATATATATTTTTTTTTAGATAGAAATGGACTTTGAGGCACTTTCAAATTACGCCCGCACTAAATCCTCTCAAACTGCTCTAAAGCCCAACTAGCAACTCAAAATGCAATCGACAGTCTAGTGGCGTTAGGTTCTAAATCAATTGAATCTTGCATGCATGTAATCCTCAGTGTTTACGCAAAATTCGTCAAGCTTATGTTACAGAAGGGTTAAATTCCTAAAAACTTTGTGGAATGATAAATTTTAGATCAACACTTTGTTCGAGCAGAAAAATAATGTGATAGGTATTTGTCGGTCATCTGGTAGAAACGCACGAAGTTTCTTTCATAAGATTTTTTGTTTCACAATATTTTTAAAAACAGTATTGCTTACGTGTTAAATATTGCATGATAAGTAGCCTCAATCTATTATTAAAAAAATCCTTAATGAAGAGAGATTATCAAAAATTCTTTTATTATGAATTAAAGTAAAAACAAAAGCTGCATTTATCGTATTTACTCGAATCTAATATGCACCCTTTTAGCAGGTTTCACGAGTTCGAAATTCAGCTGCGCATCAAATTCGAGCTTTTAAAAAAATGATACAATTGATGAAGTTGTGAAATGAGGTGGAATATTTGTGGTGATAGGTGTAGGTAGAGGTCAAGGCTGTGCATTATTCAATGCGAAACCAGTTTTTCATCTTTAAAACCCCAAAATCTCGGTACGCATTATATACAGGGTACGATGAAAATCGCTTAAAATATTTAAACCGGTAAACCCTTCTATCAAGAGAAACTGTGAAAAAATAGTGATACAAGTTATTCGTTATAACAAATAAGAAAAACAACCCTGATGATTTATGTTTTTTCAACATGTATGCTAATGGCTGTAACCAAGAGACACATCAAAAACAATTGGCGCCAATTTTGATAATAACCTGGATTGTTGCAATATTGCCATGTTTAAAATGAATAGTTTTTTAATTTTAACAAATTAAAGAAACTTTACCTTTTTGAGTTTAAACAACTAACTGACGCTGAAGAAACAAACTAGATCTGAAAATCAGCATTTAAAACAAAATTAGTAACAAAAACAATCTAGACCAACAATTTTACGTATAAAGCTGACATTTTTCACAATCACTAATAATTACTACAATTCTGTTAAAAATATTTTTTGTAGTTTCGTTATGACGTATTGTAGAACGATACAAAATATAACGTTCATCACTGCAATTAAAAATAACCGTTTTTAGTATTCCGTACTATGTGTCCGTCTCTCTGTCACCCGATTTTTTCTGAAAGTATTTGACATAGAAAGTTGAAATTTGTCACAAATAAAGGAACTGATCGCCGATCAGAGCCGTGTAGTTTTGAAAGTTAAATTTTGCCTTAAGAGATTAGTTTCGCGGAGTGAAATAGGAAGTGAAATTTTTTTTTTTTCAAGATCATTGAATGGGGTGTCAAAAGAATGTTTTTGAAAATACGAGTCAAAAAATGTATATGATGTAATACTCGCGCAAACTTCTATTTACCATAATTGTTTTTGAAAAACCATGAAAAATCGCTGCCCCCCACCCTCTCTCTAAAAGTAATAATCAGATAATTTCGAAAAAATTCTAGAATATTCTCCACGGGGTGTAGATTGAACGAAAATTATCACGAGTACATTACCCTTGATAATTTATCTGGTACATATAAAAAAGACAATTTTTTTCAAGGTCATCATTTTCAACAAAGATCGGAAACAAACTTTGTTGAAAACTAGGGTGTGTTTTGGGAAGTCACTGATCATTTTATCGCTCCATAGCCACAATTTTAATTTTAAAAGAAATTACCGTACTTATATATTATATTACCTTGCAATTAATATCTGAAAGCCAAACAGCATTAACATATTTTCATCTGGCTACTGACTTCATCTAACACAATATTATAACAGTATATTATCTATTTCTTGAATATTCTGGTTAGAAATCACTCAAATAAGAAAAATATATCTCATTTCATTTCATTATACAGATTTTAAGTAACTAAGAATGTTATAGAACTTCCTCCTCAAATATTAATACTAATTATCATTATTTTGTGATGGAGGTGGGGATATTTCGATAGGAGATAACTTCCTCAAAGTTCTTATATTCGGCCAAATAGGAAGTTGAATTCGGTTCTTTGGTTTTAAAATGAGCGATATAAATACTGCTTAAAAATATCAGTTTTTAGTATCATAAAAATAATTTGATTTGTTTAAAATTAAAGAAGCTATCCTGGTTTAGCTACAATTTTGTCACTATTTTTACTGAAAAATCAACCGACAAACTCAATTTTTTTTTTGATTCTGTCCAAATATGTTAAAACTAACATGCCCCTTCAAGTTTAAAGATGTACATACATCATTTAAGTAATTCCTTTTATGTACTGTCACTGGTATAGTCAAGTAAGGGCTATCAGTCAGCATCTTCTAAAATATCTTGAAGGATTCAACATTATTAGCTATCACCAATATGGCTTTCGTAAATATAGATCAACAGAAGATCTTCTGACTTATGTAACACATGTTTGGAACAACGCAATTGAACACTTTGGAGAATCTCGAGCGGTTGCTCCTGACATATCCAAGGTATTCGACCGTGTTTGGCACGATGGGCTGTTGGCTAAGCTACGTTCTTATGGTATGTCTGAAAAGTTCTGTTTGTGGCTCTCATGTTTCCTCAGAGAGCGTTCTTTACGACTGGCAGTCGACGGATTTCTTTCTAAAACCTTCACTATCAACGCCGGTGTTCCCCATGGCTCCATACTGTCTCCTACTCTCTTTCTCATTTACACTAACGATCTGCTGGAAAAGACCGGGAATCCAATCTACAGCTTTGCAGATGACAGTACACTTATCTCTTCATTCACTTTGAACGCTCCGACATCGGCTACTCAGACGATTATCCGCAGACGGCAGGAAGTCATTCAACTTAACAAAGACCTGGAAGAAATTCTATCTTGGGTGACAATAACCAAGTGAAATTTAACGCTACAAAAACCCAGGCGGCAATTTTTTCTAAAAAAGTTAACGTTGCTGAACCCGACATAGTTATGTGGGGGCACTCCATTCCTCTAACATCGTCACTTAATTTGTTGGGCGTTAATTTGGGAGCAAATATATCCTGGCATGAACATGTTGCAGGCATAGCAAGGAGAGCTTCTCAAAAGTTGGGAATATTATTTCGAACCAGAAAGTTTTACACTCCACAACAATTAGTTCTTTACAAGGCTCACCAACTATGGAATACTACTCCCATGTTTGGAGCTCCGCTCCCAAACATACACTGCATTTGTTGAATTCTATTCAGAGAAGAGCTGTTCGTCTGATTGGAGAACCGGAACTGGAACATCGAAGAACGGTTGTATTTTCATGGAAAGTGTTCGAAGGATGTAGCCCGCTTAATTCTTCCTAGAGCGGTGCATGTCAGAAGTACACGTCGCGCTAATACTTTACATCCGTGTGAGGTTCAGCTTGTTACTCCTCGTATAATACTCGTACAACGCTTTTCAAGCAGTCTTTTATATGGAGAACATCATCCCTTTGGAATAATTTGCCCAGGACTGTATTTCCCACCGAGTACAATTTACAGCGATTCAAGAACAACGTGAATTGCTTTCTCCGCACACGTGTCGGTCCTGTAGCGCTTTAGGGACTTCCCTGTAGCACATGTGCTAGACCCATAAAAAAAAATTAACTTTTCAATTGAAGAATTAGCAATTATAGCAATTCTTTTAGACGATGATTCAGAAATCACCAAAAAAACGGAGGAAATCGAGAAGAAGGATATCCGTATCCAAGTTGAAAGACTCGAAAAAGTGAAGGTGGGTATTATACACTGTACCATCATCTAATAGATAATACATAATTACCTTTCTCAAATGTCCACAATTTTTCACTAGCCATTATTTACTAACGTGTTTTAATTTTTATTAATTTTTTACCTTACACGCACTTGCTTAGTGCACAACTAAGCGGGTACCGACAAAATATTCTTTGAGATGTATCAATATTGGAACGATATGAGATCGAAATCTGAGCGATAGTGATAGTACGAATAAACTCATTGTTTCTTCTGTAAACATATTTTATCGAACCGAAGCATATCGAGAGAGGCCTCATAGTGTGCATCGAGCCTAAATGTAGCGCAGAAAAAAAACTTGATATGTATGTAGCGAGAAAAACACTGTTTGTCACGTGCGGTATATATATATATATATATATATATATATATATATATATATATATATATATATAAATATATATATAATATATATATATATATATATATATATATATATATATATATATATATATATATATATATATATATATATATATATATATATATATATATATATATATATATATAATATATATATATAATACATATATATATATATATATATATATATATATATAATATATATATATATATATATATATATATATATACGAGGCATGTTTTTTAAGTAAGTACCGTTTTGCGATTCCGCCGCCGCAGCGATACGGTCGGCGTTCCGCGCATGCGCGCTGGTAACCTACATCTCATGTCTACGCACTGACGCCATTACAGTCTGATTTTTCATTGTATACGTTGTTTACTGAGTGTTTAAGATGCCTCCGACAATCGTGAGTCCCGCCGATTGTGAAGTACGGGCTGTTATACGATTTCTTAGTGCTAAAGGCGTAAAACCGATCGATTTACATCGTGAGATCTGTGAAGTTTACGGACAAAACATTATGAGTGATGGAATGGTAAGGAAATGGGTGAGAGCATTTAAAGATGGCCGCACAAATGTGCATGATGAAGAACGGAGTGGGCGTCCTTCGGTCGTTAATAAAGATTTGGTGCAGAAAGTGGACGAAAAGGTGAGAGAAAACAGACGCTTTACAATTTCATCATTGTGCGACTGCTTTCCTCAATATTCTCGTAGTGTTTTGTATCGCATTGTGACCGAGAACTTGAATTACCGGAAATTGTGTTCACGTTGGGTTCCAAAAATGTTGACGGATTTGCACAAAACCCAACGTTTAGGCAGTGCATTGACTTTCCTTGAGCGGTACCACAATGAAGGTGAACATTTTTTAGACCAAATTGTTACTGGTGACGAAACATGGGTGGCCTACGTCACACCAGAATCGAAACAACAATCCATGGAATGGCGACATTCATCATCACCCAAAAAAGTGAAGTTTAAGCAAACAATTTCTGCCCGCAAAATCATGTGCACAGTTTTTTGGGACAGAAAAGGAGTATTGCTAGTGGAGTTTCTGCCTCGTAATGAGACAATCAATGCAGCGTCTTATTGTGAGACATTGAACAATCTGCGTCGTGCAATCCAGAACGAAAGACGTGGCAAGTTGAGTAAGGGTATCGTTTTGCTGCATGACAATGCCCGTCCACATGTGGCTAATCGGACCAAAGATCTCATCAAATCTTTTAAATGGGAAACTCTAGATCATCCTCCATACAGCCCTGATCTGGCGCCCAGCGACTACCATTTGTTCCTGCACTTGAAGAAGCACCTGGGTGGTCAGCGTCTTCAAGACGATAACGAAGTCAAAACATTTGTGATACAGTGGTTAACAAGTCAGGCGGCAGAATTTTATGAGGAGGGAATTCAAAAACTGGTGCCACGTTATGACAAGTGCCTCAATATTCACGGAAATTATGTAGAAAAGTAGATTAAGGTACAGGCTTTCATGTAAAAATAAAATTATAGCGATATCTTTGCACGTCTTTTTTTAATTCCAAAACGGTACTTACTTTAAAAAACATGCCTCGTATATATATATATACATATACATATACATATACACACCGAAAATAATTGGATTAAACGCAGTTTCTTGGAGATGTGTTATATAAAAAACTGTAATAACTGTCTTAACCATAAAAAAGATCTTGAAGGATTGCGTTCCATTTACAGTTACTTACTTTTACAAAGTTACACAAAAAAAAACAAATGGAGTGACGCAAAGGGAAAATAGGGAATAAATATCTTTTAATAAACTTTAAATCTGGACCATCTATATTTCAACTAATACCAAGATATCAATTGGCAACCATGCCTTCTAACAACATCTTTTATAAAAAATCCCCAGAAATATCACTAAACAAATGTCAACCTATTGATAATTATTGGTGGGAAACAAAAATGATCTTCCTGTACCACGCTTTTCTGGTGTTCTTTATGGTGTCTTTCCAGTTCAATTATATTGTATTATATTAATTTTATAGTAGTTAACTTTTAATTATTTTAATATGTGACACCTCAAATTGAGGCTTAGTAAGTTTTATAAATTTTTCACTTTTTAACCTGTTTTATGATCACGTCTTACTGCTTGTCTTGGAAACGAGAAATGTGTAATAAACTTTCTCCGGGAAGAGCAATGCTGTAAATATTCTGTAAGTACGTTTATTTTCCCTAAATGATATCTTTCTACTCCAGAATGTTTGCACATTTCAGATTTCCTGAAGAAGTCCACATACATGGACGATAGCTAGAAAGTTCGAATAAAAATACAGTTCCTTACAGCTATTTAGATCTTTTATTGCTCTTTCCTCAATATATTAGGAGCTATCCCAGCCTTTAAACTATATATATCAGCCTAAAACATATATATATATATATATATATATATATATATATATATATATATATATATATATATATATATATATATATATATATATATACATATTTATTATTCGTTTATAGCGTCTGCATCTCCCCGTTTTCAATTTAAATCCATGTTTGCCTTCCTAGTCGCCCAATAACGTAAAATACCTAATCCAACACGAAAAGTCTCATCAAAATCAGTGCAGCAATTTTGTAGATGTTTGAGGACAAATATACAAACATGCATGCATGCATTCGCGAAATTTTATATGTCGACTGGGGAGACACTTGAACGATACTACATACGTACAAATGGAATTAAAATTTTACATTTTTAGAAGTCGGTTCGAAATATAATGTCGTCGCCCTAGGCGCGGCACATAACTAGCCTTTAAATTTTCTAGAACTTTATGACTTCCCGATAAAAATGCCTCGTAGTCGGAACGACTTCCCAGTAAAACGTTCAATAGGTGCGTGTGTTTTTAGTTTTCAACGTCATACAATAGTAATAAAATATACAATGTTATTTAAATCGAGCCAAATGCGACTACTCAATGAGATGCATACAAAAATAACGGTACAAACATATTTCTGTCGTAGTAACAAATAATAATATCGTTTTCTTTTAATGCCTTGAAACTATTCATTTTAAAAAAGAATAAAACTTAATGTACAGTCTGTCAAGTAAGAAGGTATTCTTGAAAAAATGTGCCATCAATGTCTTCTTTGGTGTGCTAACAACGGCGCAATTAGTAAGTTGTCGAATCGCCTATTGCATCAAAAATCGTCTGGCATCTTCGAGGAATGCTATCGACGAGATTTTCTGCATACTCTGAGAATTTTTCGAAACCCGCGAGACAACTGAGTCAAAGTTCTCAGAGTCTTTCCTCTTGCGCTTTCTCTTTACAAGGGCGTCCGGCGATTGTGAGGGCCATTGGAGTATCTTATCGTGGGCTCAAGTGAGCTGCTTCGCAACGTGATTTACGGCCAACGTGCTTCGGAATTTGACATCATGAGCACAAAGATGTTGTCATGGGACACGTTCAAACTTGATTTTCTTAACTTCGCCGCTCCTTAACGCAGCGTTAATTTCGGGCCCAGTGAAAACAAAGACACGATTTGGCAAGTCGTCGACATTCTTCGTCTCGTTAAAACGATTTACCCACTTTTTCACACACGACACCGACTTTTGAATATACACTCCTGGGCTAAATTAACGCAACAATATATTAAATCATACAAATCTCTATAATGAATTAATTTTAATAATTTTTTATGAACACTGGTTACACTAAAAGTTAGAAAAAACTTATTCGGATACTTTAAAAGTGAATTAGCTACCAAATTTCTCTATAAGATTCGAATTAGAATTATTCTTCAGACCTAATAACAAAATCGTTGAAATTATGTAATAATGAAAAAAATAAACTGGGACACTAGTAGCAAAATTAATGATATAACTGAGACACAAGTAGCGTGTGTTGCCTCCTCTACTTCGGATGACAGCGTTTATGAGCGTAGGCATGCTTCTAATTAAATTTTGGATAAAATCTTGAGGAATTTGCTCCCATTCTGTGATAACTGCATTCTCAAGTTCCCTCAGGTTTCTAGGTGCAGGTATATGAGGTTTCACATTTTTCTTAAGGTGATCCCATACATGTTCTATTGGATTCAGATCCGGGCTTTTTGGTGGCCATTGCATAATCGGTATATCAACTTGATTAAGATAATCGAGTACCTCCCTAGCCACGTGAGGTCGAGCGTTGTCTTGCATAAACAGATAATTGGGCCACACAAAATGATCGAAAGGCATCACATGTTCTATTACAATATTCTCAAGATAGTAGTCAGCATTCATGGATCTCTCGTACGGACAGGAACTAACTCTGTGCAAGCATCAAAGCAGATGCCACCCCAGAACATAACAGAGCCACTGCCGAATGGAATCCTTGCAGAGATATTGCAAGGAGCAAACCTCTCTCCTGGTCTTCGCCATACTCGCTCACGACCATCTGGATGTTTTAGACTAACCCTAGTTTCATCTGTGAAGAAAACTTGTTTCCAATCATCCACAGATCAGTTTTCGTGATTTCGAGCAAAACGTAACCTGGAAACCCTGTTCTCTCTAGTAAGCAAGGGCGCAGTGGCTGGTCTCCTACTGTTTAATCCAGCTTCATTTAACCGTCTTCTAACTGTTTTAGAAGAAATTGTGACATTGCGAACAGCTTCGAGTTCGTTTCTTATTATAGAACTAGTGACAGTCCTGTTTCTTAAAGCATATTGTCTTATAAAACGTTCATCTAGGTCGCTAGTTCGTTTTCGCCCTTGCCCTAGCCTTCTAGAATAAGTTCCTACTTCATTCAAGCGTCTCACCATACGACTTATTGTGGAACGATGTTTGCCTAACAAATTGGCAACATAACTCTGACATATCCCTCGTCCAATAAAACTTAGGCTCGCACTACCTCGTATTCAGTTAAATTCCTTGTTCGATTCATTTTTCTAATTCTTCGGGGTCAAAAATAAAACAGTCTACCACAAAAACGTATTATAAGCTTACTTTTAAAGAAAATCTATCGCATTATTACAGAAAATTGTTTATCTTCTAAAAAATTCTTTAAAACTGTAAATCTAAACGAATTGTTTTGATTTTTGTCATGAACAACGAAACAAAATATGCATAGCCTACTATTCAAATACTCGATAAACTTTAAAAACTGACAAAGGAAAAAGATAAATTAATTTTTAGATTGTTGCATTAATTTTGTCCAGGAGTTTTATTTAGCGGCCGCGGAATGTGTCATTTTAAGCCCTTTGGATAGGAACAAAGAAAGACTGCCTTGAACTGACGCGCAAACAAGTGACTCATTTTGGATTCTACGTGATTTCGACGAAGGTTCGGAATCGACTAATACTTTTACTAAAATGCGTCATAGACAAAGGTTCCCTCTATTCATTTTTTTGTTGAATCGCTAGAATCGCATCTACTAAAAATGAATTATCGCGGACACGTTCTTGACAGACTGTATATAGTATTTAAGTAAATGGGCAATCTGACAAATCTTCTATGTCCTTAATTACTTACAAGATGCCAACCGTTGCGACTACTTCTTTATATAGAAATTTAAATAATTCCGTCGCAGCAATTTAAATGCTTTTGCTCCTAAGGTGTGTGTTTGATTTTAATTGTAAAAATAAGCGAGAAATAGCAAATTTGCATTACAGTTTTGGAAATCAGTTTAAGTTTAAAAGTTCATAAGACTGCGAGAACAGTTTGCAGCAGTTAGGGGTATTTTTTCTTATTTTTTAGCAGTAATGTTTTAAAAATGAATATTGGAAATGTTTACTGGCGTATTTTCCTCAGTGTTAACAAGTTCTATAATCTTAGTCCAATTTTTTCTCGACTCCTTTTTAACACTTTCCAATTCCTTTAATTATTTCCACAATTCCGTAAGTATATCATATAAGAGAGGAGAACAGTCAAATAGCTGCAAAAGAGTTCTGGCAGATGCGCTGAGTAGAAATTTTACGATATAGCAACATTGTAGTCCAGGGTATAATGGATTGTCTAATCTAAATACCAGTAACAGTACATAAAGTCAAAGAAAGCATCCAACCTTACACAATTACTCAACTCCGAGGTTACAACAACACTACACAAAACCCTAAATACTATAAAGGGAATCATAACTTGCAAGGATTTAGCGAACTGTACAGACGAAGAAATTCTAGAGAATCTTGAAAGCCAGGGTGTAACCGAAATTTTTAGAAACCTCCAAAAAGGGATTCAAACCAGCCTTCAGCAACATTCATTTTATTTTTCAAATTGCATCAGCTTCCACCCAAAGATATATGCTGGTTGGTACTCACTGAGAGTTCGCCAGTGTATACAAAACCCCATGAGATGTTTTCATTGTCAAAGGTTCGGACATACTGCGAGTAAATGCGCACAAGACCCACTTTGCCCTTCCTGTGGTCA
>CM032453.1:60300956-60388422 GCA_019049505.1 Pachyrhynchus sulphureomaculatus | reverse complement strand
TAATGAAATAGTCAACTGATTACAATAGTACATACATAAGAGCTATCAGTAGTTTTCAATTCACAGACCGGAGCAAAAATTTGAGACCTTTTTAAGTTAGTTTTAAGTGTTATTACCGAGGGGCGCTATTTCTCAATATTTTTCGTCAATTACTTTTATTTTATCACATTAAATACATCGAGTCATTTTCACCCTTCCCTATTCCTTCCTTCCTTTCCTTCACAGTGGTCTAAGTCAAAAAATATCTGATCGAACATAAAAAGCGATGGCAAAATAATTTTAGTAGTTTTGTAGATATTTTAAGACATACGTTCGCAAAATGTGGGGTTATCTCGGATGCGTATATACATACAAGTCCATCTTGCACTTGACCGTTTTTTTAAATATCCTGAAAAATCGATATATTTGTATATCGACACTGGCTGCACATTCCTAATACACATTGTTGTTCTCTCGCGCCCGAGTTACATTCCACGGACGGGCGCCAAAATATCTGAAAATAGGTGTCCTGAAACCCTATTTTTACGAATTAAGTTGTTGCCAACTTAGATGTTATTAATTTTTTTTCAGATATTACTTATGTATCTCTCATTTTACATCACGTTACCTTAGAATCTACCTTAGCTAACAATTTGAAATTTTATATAAGACCATTAATCCTGAAAATACTTTCCCCTATATTTTTGTTTTTTTTTTGCAGGAAAATTATAATGAAACATTATTAATTAAAAACTATACAAATGAGGAAGTCAATGACAAAGTTTTACCAATCTTCTCCAACACGCTTGAAAAACTATCAATGTCCAACACATTTGAATTTACACGTGTAATTAAAGGTTCAACAATAGCATCCACTGCCACGTCCCAAAATCTTCCACCCTCAATACATGCTCGACGCATTTTGGCCAATTTTCTGTGAAAATATTAGATATGGCATTTTGAAAAAAGGTTTTGTACGTCTGCTAATTTATAGGTCGTATTGTTCCTGGCGACTTCACCTTTATGGTAACATGTGCCCATATAAGTTCTTTAGGATTGAGTTTGCAATGATATGATGGCAAACGATAAACAGTAAGTAATATTAGGTTTTTTGCCATGATAATGAAATTTGTGTACTTATCTTGATTTCTGAGAACTTCAAGCTTTACAAGTTTTAATAATTCTCTCTTAACGCTGTCTTTTGGATATGAAATGTTTTTCTCGATCATCTAAGATTGGATGTCCTGTTTCAGCCAACCCAAGGTTGGAAGTCGCTCTAATTTTTTATAATGATAGCTTGCGTTATCCATTACAATAACAGAACCGTCTGGTATTAAGTCTACCATCTGCGAAAACCAATCTTCAAATACATCGGAACTCATATCTTCGTGATAATCTCCTATTTTCTAGTATACGAATGTTAAAAAACCTCCGTCTACAAAACCACTTTCCATTTCCAATATGCGTAATAATTAACCTACGTTCCTTATCAGATGATGGTTTATGACCAGTAGAGAGACATTCATTGACTGCTTGGCGAGCATTTTGATATGCCCACCTTGCCAAAATTTCTTGACAGTGTACCCTTCATTTACCATATCCACGTCTCATCTAAGTAATATATCCTTTTTCCGTCAGAGCGAGTTTTTCTAACTTTCCTTAAATGGTCTTTCCCCAGTGTACAATTTCTCCACTTCCTATCAATAAAGATTTTTTTTCACACTTTTTCCAATAAAAATTCATACCTTTTAAAACACTCCATAATTTTACTCGTAATCATTTTCGGTCCTTCTGGGTGACTTGTCGCAGCCTGGAGGATTATATCCAAAATTGGAATTCTTTTTTCCATAAAAAAAAGTCATGAACAATACGCCTTACTACTTGTTTGTGTTATCTGTCAGCTGAAGTTCTTTTCTGCCTGGTCTCTCTTTTGGAGAGTTTATACCCTCCTCCTTTTCTTCTCTTAAAATTCTGTAAACTGTGGCTTTACCAACTCCGGTCATTAAGGAAAATTTTGTCACACAATCGTCCACACATAAATCACAATTTTAATAGTTTTTAACGTAGTCAAATGCATTTTTAACTATACGCTTTTCATTACGGGTTAGCTGCCCGTACGTTTTGCATTTCGCTGGAGAAGACATTTTGTTAACACACTAACTGATTTGTCACAAGGCTTGGTTTGTTAAATTCTTTAACTTTTTCCATTATCTGCCTCACTATAAATATGGCATCTATGGTCGATCGATTTTTGCGGACTCTCAGTTGTTCCTCTCTTATTTGAATATCCTTGCTCATTTCTTTCGACATGATTTTTGTTAATACTTTTAACGTAGTATTTAGGAGCATTATTCCGCGGTACTTTTTGGGTGACGCCTTTTGCCCACACAGAAGATGCACTGGCTAATTAACAAGAACTCTAAACTGACAGCAGACAACAAATTGCTGCGTTACCCACAAATACTCAAGACCGTCTGGCTTTATAGCATACAGTTGTGGGGCAGTGGGGCAGTGTCGCATCAAGCAACATACTGAAAAGTCAAGCTAATCAGAACAAAGTGCTTCGCGACGTCGTAGATGCGCCAAAATATATTAAGAACAGTGTCCTTCACCGATACCTTCAGGTGAACATGAAGCGTGCAGATAAGCTCCATCAACACCCAAACATCGAGGCTTTCTAACTCCTAGATGTTGGTGATCAAGAATGAAGGCTGAAGAGAAAAAAATTCATGATCTGACTTAAGTGCGAACAAATTAAAAGCAGAGCATAGTGCGTGAATTGAAATACACAACGAGTGTACAGTTGATATATTTGAAGACATATACACGACTGGACTGTCCTTAGCTTTATGTAAACTCTGCATGCTGCTCTAAATATGTATTTATATTTGGGGCAACAGGAAGGTATGTAAATAAAATGATTTGATCGACAATAAAACTTCGTTACAAAAGAGCATTGTTACCTGAAAAGTACCTAGGAATAGATAGCAAGCCTCTGTTATAGAACCGCCAGTCAGTCCACGGGCATTTTTATTGCTATCAATTTCAAATAAATATAGTATAGTTCGAAATAATATTCCTAGCTTTTGAGAAGTTCTCTTTGCTGTTCGTGCCAAGGCATATTTGCTCTCAAATTAACGACCAGCAGATACAATGCTAGCGAAATGGAGTATCCCGACAAAGCTATGTCGGGTTCAGCAACGTTAAATTCGTAGGAAAAACTGCCGCCTGGGTTTATGTAGCATTAAATTCTACTTGGTTACTGACAGCCAAAGATAGAATTTCTTCTAGGTCTTTGTTAAGTTGAACGACCTCCTGCTGTCTGCGGATATTGATATGAGTGAATGAAGAAATAAGCATGCTCTCATCTGCAAAGCTGGAGATTGGATTCCTGGCCCTTTCCAGTAGATCGCTGATGGAGATGAGAAAGAGAGTAGAAGACAGTATGAAGCCTTTGGGCACACCAGCGTTAATAATGAAGATGTTAGAAAGAAACTTGTCGAGTGCCACTCCTAAAGAACGCTCTGCGAGGGCCAAGAGTGGATAAAACTGAGAAACCTAGATTATTTTTTAAATCTATCAATATTATGGATATTTCATAAATTTATTGGACACACTGGGGTGGCTCTGTTATAAAACCAATCTTTTAGCCGCAAATTTAGCCTAACATAAGACGTTATTCAGAGTTTTTACACCTACAATAATTAACAAATCTATAGGTTGAATCAAAAAATATTAATAAGACTTTTGATTCTTCAATTTGCGATAAAAAACTGGACAATGTTATTTGTTGTGCAAAAGTCCCGCTACCAGACGGTGAAAAACAGGTAGGACTCTGTATTCCGTGACTAGAGTACGTTAAGAAAAAACTTTTCCCGCATCGATGGTCAAAAGCAAACCTTTATAATTTTATTCCCTGCATAGATTTCAACACGTTTAATTAATACCTAATTAACACTTATGTACGATGCACAGATATCATCAGGAACAAAAACTGTTTTTTTTTCTAAAAGTGAGTTGTAGTTTTTTCTAAGAATCATCTAAGTTGGGAGTGTGGAATCTTTGGCACAATGATACTACTCAGTATATATCACCACTAGACCAAACACTTTATTTTTGCACTCGACGCGCGTTTCGCTAACCATGTTAGCTTCATCAGGAGCGATCATCGCTCCTGATGAAGCTAACATGGTTAGCGAAATGCGCGTCGAGTGCAAAAATAAAGTGTTTGGTCTAGTGGTGATATATACTGAGTAGTCTAAGAATCATGTTGTAGACTAAATTGAATGACAAGACCTGCCAATGTAAAAAATAGATATAACTTTTCTTACAATTCTCTCAGAACATAAAAGATGCAAAGGCAGACTACAGATAAGATGGACGGACGAAATAAAAAGATTAGCGGGACACGACTGGATGTAAAAAGCAAACAACAGAACTGCTTGGAGACAACTTTGGGAGGCTTACTTCCGATTATGGAATGATGATGATTTAGCGGGAAGGGATTTCATGCATGACATGGTTTGTCTCCCCCTGGGCATAACATATTTGGGTAAACAGTACGATTTTTTTTTAATCTCAAGCCAATTCTATAGATCCTACTTTCTCATCATGAAAACAATGAATGGCTAAAAATATAAAATCAGATGACGTGAATATTGCTGATAAAGTCACAAAAAGTCTATAATTTTTAAAAAGAAATAAGAATAACAAATTTACATATTAAAAAGGTATCTAAGGAAGGGAACAGAAAAATAAATCTAAAAAGAGTACAATTTTATTTGGAAGTTTTATCGTAACCACAGTGGTGGTAAATACTTATTAGAATCGATCGTGGATAGCAGTCAATTTTTTTCTGCGAAATAGTAAATGTATTTCCCACGCTTTTGAACATCCAGGGTTTTTTTTATGGGAATGCTTTATTGAATCCAAAGGATATGAGTCGAGAGACTAAAAATTTGTTCTTCGTTCTCGTTTTTGCGCACGATAAATGCGCAGATTCGAGAACAGGTCATATGTAATAACCACTACCAGCGCCTTAATTCCTCTCTTACTGAAAGTTAAATTCTAAATATAATTTTTTCCTAAAATGACAAATTCAAATCCAAATTTCCACCGAAACGAAGAAAATTGATTCTACAACAATTTTTAATGGAAATCTTAGTTCACCAGTAGGATGGAAGATCTTTAACCCATATTTTGGTAACTTTTGGCTTTAAAAATTTGATTCAGATTACTTGATGGCAGCATGGATGATCATTTACTTTTACAAATCGATATCGATCGTTAAGACCAGAGTACCGTGGAGAGTCAAGTTGGAATGACTCTCGCTGGCTTATAGCAATGACTGTTATAAGCCAGCGAGAGTCATTCCAACTTGACTCTCCACGGTACTCTGGTCTTAACGATCGATACCGTTGCCTAAAGCCTACCTGATGAAGAATATAGGCTCAGAAACTATAGTCGTAGGAGGAAAGGCATGGAATATAGCATTCATGGGATCTTTATTTGTTGGTCATTTTGCATTTGCAAATTCTCGACATTTACTTTTACATGTTACGATAAGAAATTATGAATTATAATCGCCAAGAAGACCAGGAGCACAAATAAAAAGACCAGATTCATTTAAATACATCGCAGAAGCGAAAACTTCGCCTAGAAACCTAACCAGCTTCTTAACTCTTCGTACAGAAGTATGTCAACTGAACAGACGTCCGGGATATTTAATATCTCGAACGAACTGAAACCTGTCCACTACGTTGGAAATACTATATTATTGTAGTTAAACTATTTAATATCATTATATACGACCCCTTTCTACCCCTCAGCATTATATAGTTAAAAGCCAAAGTAAGGTCACGAAATTTAAAACCGTCTTATCTCTTGCTAATGTTTCCACATAGTCCTTGTATTTGTTTTTTTTAAGAGACAGGAACAGAATCAAACTGAAAACAATTATAGACTAAGGAAAAATATTTATGGGTAATGGAAAATAAATTAGTGGTTGTTTCATTTTAATCATTTGATTTTTAGTGTTCCGTACGGGACACTTTGGGGTCACTTCAGTGTATGTTTGTCCGTCTGTCTGTCTGTCCATCAGTCATACCCGATTTTTTCCGAAACTGTCTGACATAGAAAATTGGAATTCGGTACAAATATGCCCCAATCAGAACCGTGTAGTTTTAAAAGTTAAATTTTGACTTAAGGGGTTAGTTTTGGGGGGTGAAATCGGAAGTGAAAAAAATCTACCAAGTCATCAAGTGGGATGTCAAATGAAAGTTTGTGAAAACAACGAGTTCAAAAATATCTATGATGTAAAATTTGCGCACTTTTCTTTGTATTATTTTAAAAAAACAGCCAAAAAGCCTTGTTCACCCACCCTATCTCCAATAATACTGATGAAAAAATTTTGAAAAAATTCTGGAATATTCTCCATAAGGTGTAGATTGAACTAAAATTATCACAAAATCACCTTTGATAATTTATCTGGTAGGTAGGTAGGTATATATATATATATATATATATATATATATATATATATATATATATATATATATATATATATATATATATATATATATTATATATATATATATATATATTCTATTATATATATAAGAGTGACGCTACTTTTGTTATTTATATATATATATTTATTATAAAGTGTTATGGGGACTCCGCTCTCCATCAGAAACAACAATAAAACGTTGGTTTGCTGACTTCAAACGTGGTCGTAGAGACACCGATGATGCAGAACGCAGTGGACGTCCAAATGATATAATATATATATATATATATATATATATATATATATATATATATATATATATATATATATATATATATATATATATATTATATATATAAAGGTAATCAGTTTTCAGTAAAGGTCGGAAACAAACTTTGTTGAAAACTCATTTGGGGTGTGTTTTGTGAAGTCATATATCTCCGCAGCAAAAAATCTTTATTTGAAAGGCAATTACAGTACGGAACAATAACTGCGCAACTCCAACTTGCACTTGATCATTTTTTTTTGTTAGGTTAGGAAATCGTAATAAATATTTACTTTATCATCAAATTTTGCTGGTTCTTGCACTACATTTATCCGATTAAGATTCGATACACAGCATATAGATATGCTACAGATAAATTCTATTCCAGGATTGGTCGAGAATAGAAAAATATGAATTTTAGCTTAGGAAGATTTTCTTAGAGAAATATATTCTTATAAGGATTTAGTCGATGAATTGAAGAATTGAGGCCCGAAGTAGGGGAACACTCAGTTTGGATTCAGGGGGGCCATAGACACCTGTGAGACGATATTCTGCAAACGGGTTCTATTTCAAAGATGTAGAGACGTTAGTTGTGATATACACACGTGCCTTATAAACTACCAGACAGCATTCGACAGAGTCCAACACCATAAACTCGTAGACATATTAAAAATAATAGGAATAGGTGACAAGGATCTACGAATCATAAAGAATCTCTACTGGGAACAAACAGCCAATATCAGAGTCAAAGGGGAAATATCAGAAAACCAAATCCAACGTGGCGTACGCTTAGGATGTATCTTGTCACCACTCTTATTTAATGTATACGCAGAAGAAATATTTTGCATACCACTCCACGATATCTCAGCGGGAATAAACATTAATGGAAGAAAAATTAACAACATTAGATTGGCTGATGACACTATAATATTCGCAGACAATTTACAGGACCTACAAATAGTAATGGACAGAGTAACACATGTCAGTCGAGAATACGGAATAGATATAAATACAAAAAAGACTAAACACATGATCATAAGCAAAAACTCGGCATTACAGGCACAACTCTACATTAGCAACCAGATTGATAGAGTCAATACCTGCTGCTATTTAGGTACCACAGTAAATGAAGAATGGGACCACTCACTTGAGATTCGATGCAGAATAGAAAAAACGAGAGAGCCTATACAAAAATGACCTATTAGAAGTCATGATCTCAGTTTAAAAAATCAAAATATTCAAAAGTCATGATCTCAGTTTAAAAATCAAAATAAGAGTTCACAAATACTACGTCTTTCCGGTGCTTCTGTATGGGGCGTAGTTTTGGACTGTAACTACGGCATCGTATAAAAGGTTGGAAGCATTCGAGATGTGGCTCTACAGGCGCATGCTTAGAATATCTTGGACAGAGTACATTAGTGGTTGTTTCATCAACAAGAGAGTACTAAAACTCTTGAACAAAGATCTGGAAATTATTTATACAATTAAAAGAAGAAAACTCAAATATCTGGGCCCTATCATGAGAAACGAGGAAAGATATGGTCTACTCCAACTGATACCGCAGGGTAAGGTGGAAGGAAGAAGAGGACCAGGCAGGAGACGTATTTCGTGACTGAAAAACCTGCGAACATGGTTCTCAACAACAATCGGACTATTCCGGGCAATGGTCTACTCCAACTGATACTGCATGGCAAGGTGGACGGAAGAAGAGGACTAGGCAGGAGACGTGTCTCGTGGCTGAAAAACCTGCGAACATGATTCTCAACAACAACGGGACTATTCCGGGCAGCTATAAATAAAGTTCTAATAGCCAGAATGATCGCCAATATCCGATAACGGATCGGCACAAGAAGAATAAGAAGTAGGGGAACTAAATACATTGTCAAAAATTAATTTAAAATTTTCCCATAATATCTTTATAATTTTAAATTTTATATGAAATTTAAATAGAATTCAAGATTTTTATTTGACGATGAAGACATCATATGAAAATTGTTAAATACCAAAAATTTATATAACTCAATCGTCGAGTTAAGTTTACATTTATGGATTTTAAATGCATATGAAAACAGCACATAGTCAGTAGAACCGATCGTCACCTTACATTCTGTTAGTGCCTTCGTTGGTGGTGCAGTATTCGGCTAATGATGAAATGAATCCAGTAATTTTGTGTCGTTATAAGTTTGTACTAACATTTTATATCCAAGGGGAGACAAACTATGTCATTCATGAAATAGCCAAATCAACCATTTAAAATTTCGTGCGCTAAGGACGAGTAGAAAACATTGGAGCAAATTGTAACCCTATTTTATTCAAAAATTACAGAATTCCACTTCCTTGCAACACTGTTAAGAAAACTGGATGGTTGCCTGCTGTCTTGAAAAATCTGCCTTAAATGGGTACCGCTGTTGCCACTTATATTCATTAATTTCAATAGGTGGTTGCATGTGTTTATAGTTAACTTACTAAAATAACCACTTCTAATATAATATTATTGACTTTCTTCTCTATTAGCTAAACTATGCACATTATTAGATTAGACTTTTAATGAGACTGAGTAAGTCTGTGAACCAATGATTTTTTTTAAATTATAAAAGTCTAAACAAACAAAACGTTAGAAAATATTCAGCTGTCACTTCTAATATAATGTTATTGACTTTCTTCTCTATTAGCTAAAACTATATACTTTATTAGATTAGACTTTTAATGAGATTGAGTAAGTCTTTGAACCAATGATTTTTTTTTTAATTATGAAAGTCTGAACAAACAAAACGTTAGAAAATATTTAACTGTCACTTCTAATATAATGTTATTGACTTTCTTCTCTATTAGCTAAAACTATGCACTTTATAAGATTAGACTTTTAATGAGATTGAGTTAGTGGAAACAATGAATTTTAAAAGTGGAAACAATGAGTTATGAAAGTCTGAACAAACTATACGTTTGATCGATTGGTTAACAGTCGATCCAGTTAATCGTTTTTAGGACAGATTAGTAATACTTTTCCGTTAACGGAGGCTTGCTGTTTATACTATTAAAAGCAAACTAACAAATCTTCGAAAATATATTATTGTCGTGATTTGTCTTACAAGAGAATGTCTTAAACTGCCTATTAAATCTTCCAAAAGATGTGCAAAATTGCTTTTGCTTGCTTGCTTGTGTCTATAGAGGGGTGGTTTTTCCAGTGAATCGCCAATTTCAGAAGGTGGTAAAATTTTAAATATAAAAGAGGGTAGGTTACTGGAAATCTCCTAATGACTGGTGGTGATCAACTTGTATTAGGTGTGGTAATTTTTCATAATGACCAGTAATATATACAGTTGCGTGCACAAGTTTTGGGCGAAAAATATTTTTGTGATTAAATGGTAAGGGAAGAAGAGAAAAAACCAAATACATCATAAAATAGTTTAATTATATTAACAACATATACAACTAAAAAAATCTACCATAAATAAAAATCATTCCTAATAAAAATAACATTTTTCGGTTATTTAGAAGTATTTAAGAAACTGCGATTTACTCAGTTATGTTTACATTTCTGATCGTGAATCCAGGTAAACATCAAGAATTTAGTTCACTTCATAATTGTGTATCAGTATCATTAAGGTAAGATGCCAAAACGCACGTCATTAGACATTTGGAAAACTGTTGTACGGTAAAGGAAAAGTTTCATGTGAAATAGCTGAACCTTTATCCACAGGAAAAACAACGGTTAACAATACAATTACAAAATGGGGAACTACAAGTACTCTGACTGATAAATAATGTTCTGAAATGCCAAGGAAAAGAACTATTCGTGTCGAAAAAGTAATTAAAAGAAAAGCAGTTGCAGACGTAAAAAAGAATGCTGCAACTAGTGCACGTGAATTACGTGAAGAAAATTTAGCTGACATCAGTAGGATTACTGTTTCTCGTAGACTAACCCAAGTTGGACTTGTATTGGAGTAAAAAAAAAACCGTTCATCAGTAAAAAAAATAAGAATGCCAGATTAGAATTTACAAAAATACACCAAAATTGGTCAGTTGAAGACTGAGAAAAGTGCTGTTTTTAGACGAAACTAAACTTAATTTATTTGGAAATGATGGAATGATGGAAGAAGATATGTTCAACGACCAAAAGGTTCTAGACATAGGCGTAGCTACCGCCGTATCAATGATACGGGGCACCCGAGCTACAGGGGCCCCGACATGTGTAAGCTGTCGGATAAGAAGGGCCCCCGAATAAATTTTGATACGGGGCCCAATTAGGATTAGCTACGCCCCTGGTACTAGACATGCTTCTCGGTATTAAATACCGACTGTTAAGTATGGTGGTGGTAGTATTATGGTTTGGGGGGCATTTTCGTGACAAGGCGTCGGTCCAATAGTTAAAATTGAATGTACTATGGACGCTGTTATGTACAGAGATATTCTATTAGAACAGATGCTCCCTTATGGATGTAGAAATATGCCACGAGGATGGATTTTTCAACAAAATAATGATCCGAAACACCGATCCAACCTTTTGCAAGAATTTTTCAGAAAGAAAAATCTTCGAGTTTTGGAATGGCCGAGTCAATCCCGGACTTGGACCGCACAGA
This sequence comes from Pachyrhynchus sulphureomaculatus, assembly GCA_019049505.1. Taxonomy (NCBI): domain Eukaryota; kingdom Metazoa; phylum Arthropoda; class Insecta; order Coleoptera; family Curculionidae; genus Pachyrhynchus; species Pachyrhynchus sulphureomaculatus. The sequence continues at coordinate 60,377,090 of CM032453.1, read as the reverse complement.
ACATTTATGGAAAGGATTGAAAATGAAAGTGGGAACTCAAAATTGTTCCAATAAAGGCGCCTTTGGAAAAACGTTCAAGAGTGGGCCAATATTACCAGAGACAGAATACTCAAATTAATCGAATCGATGCCTTAACGATGTGCCACCGTATTAGCTTCGAAAGGTATGGTTACAAAGTATTGATAAGAATGTATCTTTTACTGCCACTTTTTTCTGAATTATAGTGATATTTTGCTATGTTATATACCTTTTTATTGTGAAATTTGAAGTTGGCCCAATACTTATGAACAGCCGAAAAATATTATTTTTATTATAAATGATCGTTACTTATAGTAGAAAATTTTTGAGTTGTATATGTTGTTAGTATAATTAAAGTAGTTTATGATGGTGTATTCGGTTTTTTTCTCCCTTCCCTTTATAACTCAATTAATAACAAAAAAGAATTTTTGGCCCAAAACTTTAGCACGCAACTGTTTTATTATGTATTACTGGTCATTACTTTGAGAAGGTGTTAAAATTTTATAAGAGAGGGATTTTTTTACAGCTCCAGGTCGGTCATCATCTTAAGAAAGTGGCAAAATTCGTACTACAATAAAGAGTTTTTTGAAGATTTTTACCTCCCCTCAATCATCTCGACAAGGTGCAAAATTGTATTTTAAGGACTAATTCTTTTGGAAGTCTTATAGAATTTTGAAAATGGTAAAGTTCCATTTCAAAAGAAGTTTTTTAAAACGAGGGATTATTTTGGAACAGCTCTTCAATCCTCAAATTCGCGCCCAGTTTCAACGTAAGAGAAAGTTTTTTTTGAGAAGAAGGGGGCAGAAAACTGAATTCTCCGGCTTAATTTTTCCCCCTAAAGTCCTTTGATCACCCTAATTAATTAATTATATATTAAATAGATTACACTGGTCAACAAAAAAAAAAGAAAATTGCTTGTTTCCTGTGATTTTTTTTTTTTGTTTCTATCTCAAATTGCCGCGTATTTTTTAAATATGGCAACAATTTTTCTCTAACAGCTTTTGTTTTGAGTTATAGCTAACTACCCTCATTTACTATTTTTATTTAGATTTTCGTTTTTTATTGGACACTAAAATATATTTTGTTGTTGTTTTAGATATGGCTTCGTCAAGAAGATGTTGTGTGCTTAATCCCGATTGTTTTTGCTATATTTGTGGTGAATATATATTTGCAAAATATCGGACTTTGTGAAAATTGCGTATCATCAATACTTTAAAATAAAATTGTGTAATCAGGACAAGCCATGGGTCTACGGTTATGGTCCAGTGGAAAAAGAGATGCAATAATGTTCGTAACACCCATGATTTGGCGAGAACCTCGAAACCATCATGACGATTGTTACTTCTGCGTTGTGAAAATAAACGGAATTAACCCTGGAAATCGAAGTAAGTGGTCATATCCTAACTTATCTTTTGCTCAACGACCTCAATTAAAATCACAAGAGGTACAACCCCGCACATCTAAATCTTCTGATGATCCAAATCTCTGTGAACCCGAACGAAATACATCAAGTGAAGACTCTGATTCAGACTACAAATGTAGCCTTTCAGAACCTCAACCATTTAATCAGAAAGAACTAAATGACTTATTAAGAGATCTGAATTTACCAAAAGAAGCTTCTGAAATTTTAGCATCTCGTTTAAAAGAAAAAAAATTTGCTTACTCCGAAAACCAACATTACATTTTATCGTACCCGAGAAAAAAATCTGTTACCGTACTTTTCTCATGAGAAGGATTTAGTTTTTTGTAACGATGTTGGTGGTATTTTGCAGCAGATGGGATTAAAACAGTACCAACCTAGAGATTGGCGTCTTTTCATAGACAGCAGCAAAAGAAGTTTAAAGTGTGTTTTGCTTCATAACGGTAACAAGTACGGATCTATACCTATTGCACATTCGACGACTTTAAAAGAAGAATACGTAAATGTTTCTAAGGTTATGGAAAAAATTAAGTATCAAGACCACAAATGGGTCATTTGTGTTGATCTGAAAATGGTTAACTTTCTTTTAGGTCAACAAGGGGGGTACACAAAGTTCCCTTGTTTCATGTGTCTCTGGGATAGTCGCGACAAACAACACCATTGGTCACAAAAAGTTTGGCCAGTGCGAGAAGAGCTAAAAGTTGGTACAAAAAATGTTATAAACGTGCCTTTAGTTAGCCGAGACCGCAACATACTTCCACCACTTCATATTAAACTCGGCATAATGAAACAGTTTGTGAAGGCGCTTGACAAAATTGGCGAATGTTTTAATTTTCTTTCACGCAAGTTTCCAGGATTAAGTTCAGAAAAATTGAAAGCTGGTATTTTTGATGGGTCACAGATTAGGCAACTCGTGAAAAATCCTAATTTTGTCAAATCAATGACTGAAGTCGAATCCAAAGCTTGGAATTCATTTGTTTTGGTTATGAGTAGCTTCCTAGGCAAAAAGAAATCTGACGACCATGTCGAGCTTGTTGAGTGCATGCTATCGAACTTGCAAGAGCTAGGGTGCAACATGAGCATAAAAATCCACTTCCTGCCCTCGCATTTAGACCGATTTCCACAAAAGCTGGGTGATTTTAGTGAGGAGAGCAGGGTGAAAGATTTCATCAGGATCTTCGGACAATGGAAGAGCGTTATCAGGGGCGGTGGGACTCACATATGATGGCAGACTACTGCTGGAGTTTGCAACGAGATCTACCTAAAGTCGTTCATTCAAGGAAATCTTATAAAAGATCATTTGCTAGTGTTCAATAGAAATTTTGTTAACATAATGTATTATTTTTTTGTATTTTTTTTGGCAAAATAATAAAACTGTATATTTCAAAAGGTAAAGCTGTTAGCAATCTCCCAGTATTTTTTTCATAGTCTGGGCTATAGAAATACCCAATAACAGAAAAAAAAAATAAAGGAAACAAGACTTGTGTTGACCAGTGTTATCAAAAAATTACTTGAAATTTTCAACAAATACTATCATTATTCATGGAATATCGTTATGATACTCCATGGAATAATGGTAGAATTTGTTGAAAATTATACATCCAGCATGCATAGAAGGCTCAAGTTACTTTACTAGGTATTTATCTTTAAACAGTACACTACAGTACAGATAATTAGAGATATTTATTGATATTTGCTTTTAAAATTGAATTCGGCATATTGTAGCATTTAGCAAATATCGTTTCTTTAACTAAAAATCTTTTCATTAAACACTAATTAAATTTAGAAAAAGGGCAAAATTTGACATTTTTAAACACGTAGAATGAGGTATACTGGAAAGAAATATTCCCGTTATTTTATAATTATATGTATGTAAAATTAAACGCTGATTTAGTTAGATCCCGTGAAAAACTCTCGTACACCACGACAAACACCCGGAAGCCCTACAAAAGCACCACCTATGGATTCTGACGCAACAGAGGAGAATATTTTTATTATTTTTGCAAAAGTAGGTCACTGGCAACCCCGAACAAAAAACCTCTCGTTAAAAACTCACAAAATCCATCGGTAACCCGAGAAAAAAACGCAAAAACAGGGCAAAAGTCGGCTTTTAGCCGCAAAAATGTCTCCTGTACACCGCGAATATGGGTACAGGCGAACCGCGGTGAAAGGATCGCGAATATCGCGGCCACAATTTTAATACAAACACGCGTTCTTTCGGAAGCGACGCCTTTGATTGGCCGGCGGGTCCGCGGGGTTGGGATACACCCACCCAAGCAGTGTTGTCGGATCAAAGCATTTTCAGGTCAATTCAAACATTTTATATATATATATATATATATATATGTATGTATATCCAGGTCTGGCGAAAGGAAGCCGGTTTTCCTAACAGGGGGGTTTTTATTGGTGTTAAAATTTTGTTTTAATAGATTTTTTTTGAAAATCCTTTTCCACCCCGTTACCACTTAAAAGTCATAAAATTTTCTTACGAGAGAGGGCTTCTTTTTGGAAATCCTCTCCCAAGGTCACAATTTTAGAAGCCGATAAAATTTTATTAAAAGATCACTTTATTTTTAGGTCAGATCACTTCGGTGTCTTTCCGTCTGTCGTCTGTCACATCCGATTTCCTCCGAAACTATTCAACATAGAAAGTTAAAATTTGGCACTAAGATAGGAATTGATGCCTCATCAGAGTCGTGCAATTTTGAAAGTTAAATTTTGACTTAAGAGGTTTTGGGGGTGAATTCGGAAGTGAAAAAAAAATTTACCAGGTCATCGAGTGGGGTGTCAAATAAAAGCCTGTAAAAACACGAGTCCAAAAATATATATAATGTAATATGTGCGCACACTTTTCTTTGAATTATTTTTTTAAAAAATTACGAAAAATCGCTGTCCCCCCCTTATCTTGAAAAGTACTAATCAAAAAATTTTCAAAAAATTCTGAAATATTCTCCAAAGGGTGTAAATTGAACGAAAATTATCACACCAAAAAAAAAAAAAAAAAAAATTTCAAGGTCATCAGTTTTCAGTAAAGATCGGAAAAAAACTTTGTTGAAAACATATCTGGGGTGTGTTTTGTGAAGTCACTGCTCATTTTATACCACCGTAACAAAAATTTTTATTCTAAAAGCAATCAACGCACAGAGCACTAATGCGCAAGTCCGACTTGCACTTGGCGGGTTATTTTGGTAAACCTTACCCCCACCCGTCGGTAATTGATTCTTGAAGGAAGTTCAATTATGTAAGAAATTTTTTTTAAAAAAGAAGGGATTTCTTGGGGAAAGCTAGCCCAGTCAAGTCCAAGTTTTATTATAGAAGAAAGTTTTTTTTTGAAAGGGACCTTTTCGTCGTTTAATTTTCACGAAATAGTGGGCCCCGAAAATTGAATTCTCCCAGCTTCGATTTTTCTCTTCACAACCCTGTGTATATCCATAAGGGGTACAAAAATTTTATTAAGGTTATAATAAAATTGTATGGTTTTCAAATTTTATTGGGAATTATTTCGCTAAATACCAGGTGTACAAGTATGAAATGTGGATTTCAGACAACAGATGGTGCACCAATGTAGTTTGTGCTATAGAGATTTGACACTGCGCCATTTTGTTGTATCATCAAGAAGTGTCAGACGCGCCCGAGTGATGAATTGGAAAAGTGTGTGCATAGTGTTTATGTTCAATATGTGGAAATTTATACCGAACAAAGAGCATTCGCGGACAGCATTAATTTTTTATTTTCGTTTGAAGAAAACTGCTGTTGAATCATACCGATTACTTCGAGAAGCTTATGGTGAACATGCTCCATCGCAAGATATGTGTGAACGATGGTTTCGGCGTTTCAAAAGTGGTGACTTCGATCTTGAATGTGGAAAACCGCCAAAAAAATACGAAGATGTGAATTGCAAGCATTGTTGGACGAAGATGATTCGCAAACACAAAAACAACTCGCCGAGCAATTGGGCGTTAGTCAACAAGCTGTTTCCAATCGGCTACGAGAGATGGGAAAGATTTAGAAGACCGGTATATGGGTACCACATGAGTTGAACGACAGGCAAATGGAAAAGCGCAAAAACACGTGTGCGATTTTGCTCGCTCGGTACAAAAGGAAGTCGTTTTTGCATCGTATAGTTACAGGAGATGAAAAGTGGATTTATTTTGAGAATCCCAAGCGCAAAAAATCATGGGTAGACCCAGGCGCACCATCCACATCGACCGCAAGAGCGAATCGCTTTGGCAGAAAGACGATGCTCTGTGTTTGGTGGGACCGGAGGGGCGTGGTCTATTATGAACTGTTAAAACCTGGGGAAACGGTTAATACTAAACGTTACTAACAACAATTGACGATTTGAACCGTTCGCTGCTTGGAAAAAGGCCAGAATACGGAAAGAGGCAACACAAAGTCATTTTTCTTCATGACAATGCTCCATCACATACGGCAAAACTAGTTCGCGACACGTTGGAAGCACTCAGCTGGGAAGTTCTACCCTATGCGGCTTACTCACCAGACTTGGCTCCTTCCGATTACCACTTGTTTGCATCGATGAGTGCCCCCACACTTGCTGAGCAGCGCTTTGGTTCGACGAAGATGTGAAAAAATGGCTCGATGAATGGTTCGCAGCAAAAGGGGAAGATTTTTACTGGCGTGGTATTCACAAATTGCCCGAAAGATGGGAAAAATGTATAACAAGCGATGGAGCATACTTTGAATAAAGTACTTTTTATCATTCTTCCGAATTTAACATGTTTTTTTAGAAAAAAAATCCGCATTTCATACTTGTACACCTGGTAAACCAAAATATCCCTTAATTTAAATAATCCTAAAGAAAAATAATTACAGATCATGACATCACTTAATTTTTTCACGATCCTGGTTAACATTTATTGTAATTTTTAGGTACTTAGTAAACAGACTTTTAATATAATGTACAATGACATTTTTTATTTGTTTGAACAAGTTTCAAAAATTTTTATAGAAATTAAAAAAAAAAAGGACATAAAAAAGTTTTTCCTTTTTTTTAAAATATGACACAAGTTTCAAAATATTTATAAAAAAAAATTAATTTAAGAAAAAAACAGTCAATAAAATTCAAGGTTCATTAGCGATTTTCTAAAAACATCATTTTTTATAGTAATTATATGTAGAATTTTTTTTTTATGCTACAGGGAAGTCCCTAAAGCGCTCCAGGAGCGGCATGTGTGCGGAAAAGGCAATTCACGTTGTTCTTGAATCGCTGTAAATTGTACTCGGTGGAAAACACAGCCTTGGGCAAATCATTCCAAAGGGATGATGTTCTCCATATAAAAGTCTGCTTGAAAAGCGTTGTGCGCGGAGTAACCAGCTGAACCTCATACGGATGTGAAGTATCAGCGCGGCGTGTATTCCTAACATGCACCGCTCTAGGAGGAATTAAGCGGACAAATTATTCCAAAGGGATGATGTTCTCCATATACGTAGAAATACTGTAGAAACCATTATTTGCTTTGGAAAAGTCGAGATTAGGCTGAAAAATGCAACAGAATAGAAGCATCTCGACCTGGCCCGCCGAACGTGCAGCTCCCGTATACTTACTGTCTCCGCCCCGTTTTGGTAAATCCTCGGTCTAGACGCATTTCAGTTTCAGTTTTTTTCCAGCAGTTGAGTGTTGGTTTTCGTCAAGAAAGGAGCAGTCGAGCGTTTGTATATCGTTTAATAAAACGCCTTAACGCACGTTTTTCTCGAAATAACCTTTTTTGATTTGGTTGACATGATTTAGAAAAAACTATTGCACAGATTGGGCTCAAATTTTTATGGCTTATTTCACACATGAATCGCTATCGCTAGTACTACTTTAATAATTGTTCATTAATATTTAACCATATTTTTAAACATTTGAAGTTGCAAAAACAAGGTAAAAATCCGCCATTTTATTTATTTATTTTTTTTTTCATCGTGGGTATACAATTTTAGTATTGTCAATAGCGGCAACTCTATATTATAAGAATCAACTCGAATATTTACTTTCACATGCTCCAAAGTTCAGATATCATGTCAACCAGATCTAAAGAGAGCCCTGTTCAGGTGGCCACACCAAGGAAATAAATCAAGAAACAACAAAAAAATACGAGGCTGGTTTGAAAAGTCCGTACAAAGTCCGAGAGATGGCACCACCGGCGCGTATCGAGGTCATGTTTAGTTAGTAGCATCTCTTGAATGAACGCACACCAAGTATTGGTCTATTTCTTTGTGTTTGGCATTCGCGTGAATCAAGGAAGTCGAGTGATTTTCAAGAAATGGACGAAAAAGAATTTCGTGTGGTAATTAAACATTACTTTATGAAAGGCAAAACGCCTCAGGAGACTAAAGAGAAGCTTGATAAACATTATGGTGACTCTGCACCTTCGATTAGAACGGTTTATATAAGTGGTTTAAAAATTTTCGGACTGGCCATATGGGCACAAGTGACGCTGAACGTTCTGGACGGCCTGTGGAGGTTACGACTCCAGAAATCATTGATCAAATCCATGATATGGTGATGGATGACAGAAGAGTTAAGGTGCGTGAGATTGCTAGTGCTGTGGGCATCTCGACTGAACGGGTACATAATATTTTGCATAAACATTTGGACATGAGAAAGCTATCCGCAAGATGGGTTCCGCGATTGCTCACGCTTGACCAAAAACGGAATCGTGTGAAGTGTTGCAAGGATGGTTTGCAGCTGTTCCAGAAGAATCCGGAGGACTTTAAGCGTCGTTTCGTCACTGTGGATGAAACATGGATACATTACTATACTCCTGAGACCAAACAACAATCTAAACAATGGGTTACCAAGGGGGAATCTGCACGAAAAAAGGCGAAGACCGTTCCTTCGGCCGGAAAGGTTATGGCGACTGTCTTTTGGGATTCGCAAGGGATAATCCTCATCGACTATCTGGAAAAGGGTAAAACTATTACAGGTGAATATTATTCATCGTTATTGGACCGTTTGAAAACCGAGCTGCAAGAAAAACGCCCGCGATTGGCCCACAAGAAAGTCCTTTTCCATCACGACAACGCACCAGCACACACCTCAGCAGTTGTGGTCGCAAAATTAATGGAAATAGGATTCCAACTCGTTTCACATCCCCCCTATTCTCCAGACTTGGCTCCCTCGGACTACTATTTGTTCCCTAATTTGAAGAAATGGCTGGCGGGACAAAGATTTTATTCAAACGAGGAGGTGATTGCAGACACTAATGGATATTTTGCAGACTTGGACAAATCCTATTATTCGGAAGGGATCAACAAACTAGAATCGTTGAACGAAGTGTATAAGCCTAAAAGGAGACTATGTCGAAAAATAAAAAAGGTTTACCCCAAACACATAAGTAGTTTTTTATTTTTGCACGGACTTTTCAAACCAGCCTCGCATATTATTTTAAGACCTCTAGAAATATATATAAAAATATTAAAATTCACAAATGAATATTACTATGAAAAAGGAAATTCTTAAAAGATTGCGAGTTACCAGACTACCCTTTTAACAAAAACCGACCAAATGTAAGTGGGACTTGCGCAATTAGTGTTCCATACGGTGATTTTAAAATAAAAAGAAAACTCAATTATTAACGAAATTAGACAATATATATATATATATATATATATATATATATATATATATATATATATATATATATATATATATATATATATACATATATATAGTAAGTGAATTCCGAACAAACGTAAGGAAGCCGATGTGCAAAATATAATAACTTTAAATTTTTTAAAATTGCAAAAAGTAGCACGGAACCGGAAGGTGAAATTTCGAAGTTCACGTGATTTCAATTTTATGCGTTCAAATTTTTATCACATGCACCCTTTTGAGGTGTGAAAATGGGGGGGTTGGAGGGAGAGAAGTTACGATATTCACCTGAATTAGAGTGTCGCGTTCAAAACTGATTCCTCTGAGGTGGCTGAATTTATTTTCGAAGTCATTTTGATCATATGAACACTACTGAGGGGCGAAAATGGGGGTTGGAAAATAGATTCAGCGAATATCGTAATTTCTTCCCCTCTAACCCCCATTTTTACCACTGAAAAAAGTACATATCCTAAAAATAGATTCAACGACCCCGAGGAACCAGTTTTGAACGCGAAACTCTAATTCAGGTGAATATCGTAATTTCTTCCGCTCCAACCCCCATTTTCACCCCTTAAATAGGTGGATATGAATATTACTATAAAAAAGGAAATTCTTAAAAGATTGCGAGTTACCAGACTACCCTTTTAACAAAAACCGACCAAATGTAAGTGGGACTTGCGCAATTAGTGTTCCATACGGTGATTTTAAAATAAAAAAAAACTCAATTATTAACGAAATTAGACAATTTATTATATATATATATATATATATATATATATATATATATATATATATATATATATATATATATACTCGTAAGTGAATTCCGAACAAACGTAAGGAAGCCGATGTGCAAAATATAATAACTTTAAATTTTTTAAAATTGCAAAAAGTAGCACGGAACCGGAAGGTGAAATTTCGAAGTTCACGTGATTTTAATTTTATGCGTTCAAATTTTTATCACATGCACCCTTTTGAGGTGTGAAAATGGGGGGTTGGAGGAAGAGAAGTTACGATATTCAACTGAATTAGAGTGTCGCGTTCAAAACTGATTCCTCTGAGGTGGCTGAATTTATTTTCGAAGTCATTTTGATCATATGAACACTACTGAGGGGCGAAAATGGGGGTTGGAAAATAGATTCAGCGAATATCGTAATTTCTCCCCCTCTAACCCCCATTTTTTACCACTCAAAAAAGTACATATCCTAAAAATAGATTCAACGACCCCGAGGAACCAGTTTTGAACGCGAAACTCTAATTCAGGTGAATATTGTAATTTCTTCCCCTCCAACCCCCATTTTCACCCCTTAAAAAGGTGGACATGATCAAAATGACCCCGAAAATAGATTCAGCGACACCAGAAACCTCCGATGATCCAGTTTTGAACGCGTAAACTTGATATTACGTGAACTTTGAAATTTCACTTCCCAGTTGTGTAGCTTTTTTTTAAAAAAAAATTGTCTGACTTCGTTAATATTTGAGGGCTCTAGATAATTTTGAACGAAAAATTAGATTCTTGGCCCATTGTGCGCAGGTATAAAATGATCGGTGACATCAGAAAACACCCCTAAATGAGTTTTCAACAATTTGTTTCTGATCTTTATGAAACTGATGACCTTGAAAAATTTGTTTTTTTTTTATATACCAGATAAATTATGAAAGGTAATGCCCTTCATTCAATCTACACTTCATGGAGAATATTCTAGAATTTTTCAAAATTTTTTGATCCGTACTATTATTCGAGATAAGGAGAGTGAATAGCGATTTTTGCGTTTTTTTTTTATAAATATTATGAAGAAAAATTTGCGCGACTATTACATCACATATATTTTTGAACTCGTGCTTTCACAAGCCTTCATTTGACACCCCACTCGATGACCTGGTAAATTTTTTTTCACTTCGATTTCTCCTCCCAAAACTAACCTCTTAGGTCAAAATTTAACTTTCAAAACGCACGGCTCTTATTGGGCCACAAATTCCTATATTTGCGCCAAATTTGAACTTTCTGTGTCAAATAGTTTCGGAGAAAATCGGGTGTGACAGATGGACAGACGCCGAAGTGATCCCATAAGTGTTCCGTATGGAACATTAAAAACGTTAAAACAATATGGATTAATATAAGAATTATTCTGATTAGTAAGTTGCAGAATTTGGACGTCTGGCAACACTGTCACCCGCCAAATCTAATCTAAAGCATTGAATTTGCGTAGAATTTTCGTCGAATTTTAAGTAAATGCGTCACAACTAACTAATTAAGACGTAATTACCTTTAAAAATAAAACAACTATCTCAAATTTGTGGTAAACCCATATTGTGTATTATGAACTTATTTCTGTATAGGAGCGATCAGCCATAATAGAAAACAGGTTGCGTAGGTAACTACCATAATTTATTAACAAAATTACATTCACCAATCAGCCTATCACATTGCGGATTGTAGACAATATGGCCGTTTCTAAAGAACGAAATGGAAGCTGGTTGTCTGCAACGTAAATAGGTTCCTAGCACATTTTTTTTGTTAAAACAGTGGTAATGGTATGTAAGTATACACAGTGTCTGTACAACGTATAATGCTGGATCCCAAACTAGGTTTTCATTTTCACTTTGATTATTATCAATTGTCTAAAATTATTAGGTTTTCTTTGCAGAGTGGGTAGAAAAACTTTTAAATATTTTTACTCTTAAATTATTGTATCAGTACCTTGTTAGATCTATTATGGATTACTCTTCACCGGTTTGGTCTCCGACTTACATATCACATATTTCATCTCTGGAAATGGTTCAAAATAAGTTTTTAAAGTTTGTCTCAATGAAAATAAATATTGCCTCACAGGACTACTCTGCAACGGCCATAGATCTGTTGTGGGGTTGCCTAGATTTCGAATCGAAGGACAAGTGCGGACCTGCTATTCTTGTGTAAAATAGTGAACTCTACAGTGAACTGTCACAGCCTTTTCACCGTTGTAACTATGGGCACTCTCCTATCACGAGACTCTTTTTGAAGGTAATGACACAGTAAACATAAAACAAGTAGCGACAGTCCGTCCTTTGATCTCAAGGGGTTCGAGTTTATAATGATCACATAACCTGTCGCCATATTGCTGGTATGATGCCCGCGACTTTTTGAAATATTAAAATTCCTTCTTTCAAGAAAAATCCTATTCTGTAGAGTAAAAATGAATTTTGCTGATTGAAAGGAAGAAAAAAACGAGAAATGTTTTTTTTAGAAACATTTCTTTATCAAGTTCTTATTAAAAGAGATATACAAAAAACAGGCAAAAATGCAAAAAATACAAGAAAAAAACATACTTGGCATCAACGCTTTTTGCACGTTATTCATTTAAATATCTCATTGTTGAATTTATATTTCTCAACCATCAAGTATTGTCAGGGGGAAAAATTTTCATTTTGAGAATATATCTCTGCACACCTTCAGCTTCGCACGTATATTTCAGCGAATCTCAGTAATCTGGAGAGATTGAAAATAATTATAATTATCATTTTAAGACGCGATCGTCTCTCTTCTGAACTTAAAAATGAAGTAAATACACTTTTTGCTCCATTTTGTCATTAGTTATATAAAAAAATTAAATCCGTGCACTGATTTATTCAAATTCATTCGTGTTAAAGAATTACTACTTTTGCATGCCCAGATTGAGTTTTGAAAGTGTGGTTAGCGAATTTTAGCAGATAATATAACTTATCTCTAGCAAATAATATAATATAGTGCATAAGAGAAATAAAGAATTATGAATAAATTACCTTTTAGAACCTTTGGGAAATCTAAAAAACTAACTCCTTTCGAGATACCACATATATTTTTACAAGCACTAACTGCACGACAAAAATTTCTTGATTTTAACATCAAACGGGTCATTTACTTATTGGAAAATTATTAATAACTAAATTTCGGAGCACGTCCTTGAAATTCAGATGTAAACACAACCCGCGACCCTAATGGCAGCCATGTTTTTGGAATGATAGGGGACGCAAGCGTGATAAAAAAAACGGAACCTAAACGTTTTCTTGAACGTCGTTACTGTGGTAATGAGGTGGACTTTGATATATTCAATGTATCTTTGACTGGTTTGAGAAGCGAAAAGCTTACAATGTAAATAGTAATTTATAGTAGTTTTGGTTTTCAGTCCTCTGTCTTGTTTTGTTAATTTTTATTAGATTAAGGAAACTGTATACATTTAATTATTATGTTAAGTTTGTAAAAATGAGTTACCCGTTAATAAATAAATAAAAGTCTAAGCCGTATGGAAAATTATATATTTTTTCCAAATTCTACAAGGAGTCTATTTTTAAAAAGAAATGGCTGAAGAAGGATTTTAAGGCGGTAATTTACCGTTAAGTTTCCGGAAAAATTACCGAAAAGATTACAGTAAAAAAATTACTGATAAAATTGCTCAGAGCTTACAGGTGTACAAGTAAAATGCGGATTTCAGACAACAGATGGTGCACCAATCCAGTTTGTGCTAGAGATGATTTGACACTGCGCCATTTTGTGTGTGTCATCAATAAGTGTCAGACGCGCACGAGTGATAAATTGGAAAAGTGTGTGCCTAGTGTTGTATTGTTGAGTTCAATATGTCGAAATTTATATCGAACAAAGAGCATTCGCGGAGAGCATTAATTTTTTGTTTTCATTTGAAGAAAGCTGCTGTTGAATCATACCGAACGATGGTTTCGGCGTTTCAAAAGTGGTGACTTCGATGTTGCAGACAAGGAACGTGGAAAACCGCCAAAAAAATACGAAGATGTGGAATTGCAAGCATTGTTGGACGAAGATGATTCACAAACACAAAAACAACTCGCCTAGCAATTGGGCGTTAGTCAAAAAGCTGTGTCCAATCGGTTACGAGAGATGGGAAAGATTCAGAAGAGCGGGTAGCATATGAGCTGAACGCACGCAAATGGAAAAGCGCAAAAACAGGTGTGACATTTTGCTCGCTCGGTACAAAAGGAAGTCGTTTTTGCATCGTATAGTTACAGGGGATGAAAAGTGGATTTATTTTGAGAATCCCAAGCGCAACAAATCATGGGTAGACCCAGGCGCACCATCCACATCGACCGCAAGACCGAATCGCTTTGGCAAGAAAGACGATGCTCTGTGTTTGGTGGAACCAGAGGGCGTGGTCTATTATGAGCTGTTAAAACCTGGGGAAACGGTTAATACTAAACGTTATCAACAACATTTGACCGATATCAATCATTCGCTGGTTGAAAAAAGGCTAGAATACCGAAAGAGGCAACACAAAGTCATTTTTCTTATGACAATGCTCCATCACATACGGCAAAACCAAGTTCGCGACACGTTGGAAGCACTCACCTGGGAAGTTCTACCCTATGCGGCTTACTCACCAGACTTGGCTCCTTACCGATTACCACTTGTTTGCATCGATGAGTCCACACACTTGCTGAGCAGCGCTTTGGTTCGTACGAAGATGTGAAAAAATGCCTCGATGAATGGTTTGCAGCAAAAGGGGAAGATTTTTACTGGCGTGGTATTCACAAATCGCCCGAAAGATGGGAAAAATGTATAAGAAGCGATGGAGCATACTTTAAATAAAGCACTTTTTATCATTCTTCCGAATTTAACATGTTTTTTTAGAAAAAAAATTCGCATTTCATATTTGTACACCTGGTAAGATTTAAGAAAAAAATCAAAGAATTCAACATTTCATTTCATTCTTAATTAGCATTTTTTATATTGGTAAATATTATTGTGCTGAAAATGTATAAATTATAACCTGAGAACCTGCGCCGTGACCCAGGGAGAGCCAAGAAGGCAAACGTCCCTTCCTGTCCCTATGAATGTAGAAAACACGGGGATTTCTTTTATGAAAAATGTTCAATCCCCGATCATCGATTTTAAAATTGGGTGTAAGTTTTTAAAGTCCCAAGTTAGTTAGCGCGTTTTTTTTTGGGGGGAAAATATGCTCCCTCCACCCAGTTATCGATTTTTAAATTGAATGTCCAGTCTTTAGAAATTTACTGTAGATAAGAAGTTCTCTTTTGTGAAAAATTTACCCCCCCCCCCCTAAACATAGTCATAAATTTTTAATTTACTGTATTGTGAGGAGTCTAAGCTTTTAGGGTTCTGGTGCAAAAGTATCTTTTCTTATAGAGGGGTTTTGACGTCTCCATCTATAAGTAGCTTCGCCCTCCCCACGCCCCCTCATGAACCTAGCTAGGGCACTGCTAAGAATATCCAGTCTCGCAAGTAGCAGTCCTAATGAGGTCTTTTAGGTATATTCACAACCTGAACTAAAAATCGATGAAATGGAAGCATACAAATACTTTCCCCTTAGTGGGAACACAATACACATAAAATAACCAAAATCTTGATCCCGGTCATCGATTCAAGTTTTTAAAGTAATAAAAGAGTTCTTTTTCGTGCAAAATTCCTTCCCTCGGTCATTAAATTTGCATTCACTGTTGGGAAAGGTCTAAAGTCTAAAAGAATCTAATATTAAAGATGGTGATATTACAGTCAGTAGCACAAAACTAGAAAGAGTTGATAAATTAATGTATCTCGGTAGCAATATCGACGACCACTGGAACCCGACTGTGGAAGTCAAAATTCGATTAAAGAAGGCTCGAGCCGCATTTATGAAAACAAAAAAATCTTAACTTGTCACGACCTCTCATTGAAACTACGGATGAAAATGGTAGGCTCCTATATCTTTCCGGTTCTTTTATACGGCATGGAAGCATGGACGCTAACTGAAGCAATGCTTAAACGTCTGGAGGCATTCGAGATGTGGGTGTATCGACGACTGCTGAAAATCAGTTGGATATACTGAATTAGTAACAAAAGCGTTCGCACTCGCATGAACAAGGACTTGGAGGTGGTCACGACCATCAAGCGACGCAAATTAGAATATTTTGGCCACATTATGAGACATACAGAAAAATATGAAATCTTGCATCTGATTATGGAGAGAAAGATGCCAGGCAGACGTGGAGAAGAACATCGTGGTTGAAAAACTTGAGGCAGTGGTACGGAAAGTCTACGGTTCAACTCTTCCGAGCGGCTGTTAATAAAGCGATCATCATCGACATGGTAGCTAACATGGTAGCCGACATGATTACCAACGATCGTTGAACGGTCATGGTACCCGAAGAAGAAAGAAGAAAGGTCTAAACTCTTAGCAGCAAGAGAGATATTTTTTCATCAAGAAGTTCGGTCTCTGGTTGTCGATTGGCGCTCCCTCTTCTATGCGCAGCTTAGCTATTAGTGTTCTTTTTCTGCTTTAAAGAAACGTTATTTGTATCCATTTGCCCTCCCCGCCTCTCGAACCTGGCTACGTCACTGATTCGCAACTTACGTTAAGTTGATTTTGTCACAAAAATTAGATTTATATATCATAAAAGTAGTAAAATATGATATGGAATTAGTAAAAGTACAATGCTACATGGAATTAATTAACAAAACTAAACTGTTCTCTGAAATATCTTCACCGCCAGTCATCAATTTTTAATTTACTGTTTTGGGGTCACAGCTTTTATAGTTCAAGTGCCCTCACCCCCCCCCCCCCCCCCGCCTCCATAAGTAGCTCCATCTTTAGTATTTCTTTTTTATTTCATAAAGTAATTCCATTAGTATTTATATGGTTTATATGGCTAAGCTACTAGTTATGGCTACATATTTACAAATATTTAATTTTATTTAAGAGTAAGAATAGTCACAAGGGGCCTCCGGACTATTTAGCAAACATATGTTCCAAGCATTAAATTATTTGACGTTTAAAAGAATATTTTAACCCCTTCAATTATTCCCTGCAATGCAAAAATATTCCACACTCCTGCATCTAAACATTTTTTTGAGATAATTTCTAATAACTGGACATGCTGCTACCAAATTTGGCCATCATGTATTTTAAGCTTTAAGCCTGCAGCATAAAAGTTTGTGAAAATAACATTCAATCTAATGGACCATAGCTAAACATTTGCGGCTTGATCTCTCAAGAGCATTTTTTGTTAACTCGTGCTGTTATCACACTTCGACATAACGCGCAACAACGATCTTGGAGATCTATCAGGTCAGTCAGTTTTGAAAGCGACACCTATGGAGCGTCACTTGAACAAAATATTGAACACCATTTTGAAGTTTCATCTGTCATATGAAGACACCCCAAATTTCAAGTCGATCTGTCAAGTCATTCATTGTTTATCAGCTGGTTAAAGTAGACGTGTTTGAGTATTTTTTTTAAAAATGGAAAGAATAGAATATCGTGCAGTGATAAAATTCTTTGTTTTGGAAGGTTTATCGGCAACTGAAATCCATGTATAGCTAATGAAAGTGTTACAGGAGTCTGCTCCTTCATTTCCAACTGTTCATAAATGGACTAGAGTTTAAACGTGGTCGTACAAGCGTCAATGATGATCCACGTTCAGGACGTCCAAAAACTGCACAACTGAAAAACTGTTGTGCAAGTACAATATATGGTAAAGGAAGACCGTCGATTAACCGTAGATGATTTAGTTGAGGTTATAGGCATCTCACATGGAACAGTAGATGAGATCTTAACTAATGTTGTGGGTATGTGAAAGCTATTCACAAGATGGATGCCGCATTTGCTAACATCGAAACAAAAACGCACTCGAGAGAAACTTTCTAAACAACATTTAGCTCGTTTCACAAAGAATAAAACTGATTTTGTGCGTCGAATTGTAACTATGGATGAAACTTAGGTTTACCAGGAAGATCCAGAACTGCGACAACAAACCACATAGCCAGCCAAAGTGGTCAAAGCCGTCCAAAAAAATTATGGTATCAGTTTTCTGGGATGCAAAGGGAATTTTGTTAATTTAATTTAACCTTCAAACCGGTAAACCAATCACAGGAGAGAGTATTACTGCAACCTTTTGGACCAACTGGATGAGAAAAGTCGTGAGAAAAGGCCCGGTTTGCAAAAGAAAAAAATCATCTTTCATCATGACAATGCACCGGCTCATAGAGGTGCTTTGGCAACGGCGAAACTGGTCGAATTAAAGTACGAATTGTTGGAACATCCACCCTATTTGCCAGCTCTGGCTCCGTCTGACTTCTATCTCTTGCCAGACCTTAAAAAATTTCTACGTGTGAAGCGTTTTTCAACAAATTATGAGATGATAGCATCTGTAAATGGATATTTTCAAGGTGTTCCGGAAAATCACTTCAGAGATGGGGTAGATCAATTGGAAAATCGCTGGAAAATATGAATTGAGCTTAAGGGAGATTATACTGAAGAATAAATGTATTTCGACTCATTAATTCATCTTGTTTCATGTCCACTTTCAAAACTTATTGACTGACCAGATCTTAAGGACTATAACAGACAATTCTATACTGTTTTCACTCTAAAGAGTTGACTGATTGGTCCGTTACTTTGTGACAGTACATTTTAACAATAAAATAACCCATACAAACAAAATAAGAGTCTACACCTTGCTTTCCTAGACTTAAAAAAGCATTCGACAGTGTACCGAGAAATAAAGTGTGGAACAAAAGGACAATAAGAATAATAAAGGGAATATACAGCAACAATGTGCAGTATGTAATAAAAAGACAACATGAAGTCGGAGGGATTTACAACACAGGAAGGTTTGAGGCAAGGAGGAAACTTGAGCCCAACATTGTTCAGTGTATATAGAAAATATCTGAAGCAGCTTTTGCAGATGATATTGTGCTGGTGGCGGAAAATGAGAGACAATTACAAGGAAACCTCGATATTTCGAATAAAGCGTTTAAGGAAGAAGGTATGAAAATTAATATAGATAAAACAAAAGTAATGACAATGGAAAACCAACAAACAAACATTTACATAGAAGGGAATAAAATACAACAAGTGGAACAATATAAGTATCTGGGAGTGATAATGGATGAAACTGGAAAACAAGACAAAGAAATTATTGAGAGAATCGAAAAAAAACGGAACAAACTTTACTATGCAATAAATAATAAATTCATTGGGAAGAAAGAGGTGACGAAACAAACAAAAAAAAAGTGTTCAAGGAAATTTTTAGGACAATCCTGGCATATGGATGTGAATCATGGACCCTAATAGACAGGCAGAAAAACAAGATACAAGCCGTCGAAATGAAATACCTGAGAGCAGTACAAGGAGTTACACGGAAGGACAGAATAAGGAGTACAAGCAATTATGGAATATATACAACAAAGACAGCTGGGATGGTGGGGACATGTACAGAGAGTGAAGGATGAAACAAGTGTATGAAGCCCGAATACAGGGAAAACAGAAACGAGGAAGACCTAGACAAACCTGGAATGGGAGTATTGGAAGTATACTTAAGGAGAAGGGAAAATCCTGGAAAGAAGCAGTGAAAATGGCAAAGAATAGAATTATATAAAAACAACACTATGCTTTAATTTCCAATATATTTAAAGTCACATAATCAAACAAATAGCAATTAATAATGGATATGACCCCAACATTATAGACAATATCGTGAATAAAAAATCCTTTAAACAAGCAATCTCTCTAATTTATCCCACAATTAATGACAAAAAAGGAAAATTTAGTACACTCACATACACAGGGAAAATAACTAGAACAATTTCCAAACATTTAATAAAAAAGAACAATAAATTGGCATTCAAAACCAGTAATTCCTTAGGGAGTATAATTTTGAATAACAAAACCAAATCTAAGAATTCCTTAAAATCAGGAGTTTATTTATTAAATTGTGGATCTTGTACTAAAACCTACGTAGGACAAACTGGTAGATCTTTTGAAACTCGCATTAAAGAACATAAACATAGTTATTTAAAAAATAAGAACAATTCACATTACGCAACCCATATAATAAACGAATCCCATAATTTTGACGATACGTTAAAAATCCTACATGTAGAAAATAAATCTAAAAAATTAAATTGGCTTAAATGTCTTGAAATTAACAATCGGAAAAAATCCAATCAATTATTAAACGCACAAGTAGACTTAAATCTTACTAATATGTTACTTAATCTTTCTTAGTTCTCGGAAATAGTACCACAGATTTGCATTCTTAAAATAATTCTGTCTGTAAATAATATAATAAAATGATTAACATAATCTTAAGTAATTAAGGATAGTTTTAAGCACTATTTAACCAGAATTACTACCAAATATTTTTCTTTCTGATTTACTTCTGAAGCCATTGTATGGTGAAACAATTGTTAAGTGACTTTAAATATATTGGAAATTAAAACATAGTGTTGTTTTTATATAATTTTATTACGAATTTCCAACAAGTATCGGCTAACACAATCAAAGATGCAAAGAATAGAGACAGATGAAAGAAGTTTATATGGAGATTGAGAGGAAAAAAAAGGAGAATGTATAACTGCCCTACACCATATGGTAGAAGGGATATACGATTATTTATATATATATATATATATATATATATATATATATATATATATATATATATATATATATATATATATATATATATATATATATATAATAACCCATTTACTTTGTTAACTGACACTAAATATATTTTTTGTAAAGTTTTACAAATGCGTTATCGTAGTGCAACTAAGCGTTTGAAAATGTATTTGTACTACGAAATCGCGATAATGCATTTATAAATATTTAAAAAATACATATTTAGTGTCAGTTAACAAAGTGGATAAGTTATTTTATTGTTTTCACTCTCCCCTTTTTAATTTTTCAGTGCCCCTACAAAATGGCCAATTTTTTCCTGAATTATAATGCCAAAACATTAGAAAACTAACAAATATCACTTCCGAATTATCGATTTAGTAATAAAAATCCAAATCCTCATAGCTTACATTAAAAATTAATCTAGAGTAATAAATTTTTCCATTAACGAGTGCAATGCATTTCCTGATTACCACAATTGTCCCGGGACTTCGGCGACGTAATAATTGTGATTATATCCGGGGAATCATCTTTATTGAAAAATCAATGAACTTATTGCCATCGGCTAACTCTCCTGTAAATAAGCAAATACTAAAAGTTCTCTATTTTCTAGACGTCTAGGGTTCAACGAAATTGAATTGTAGTTTGCAGTCTCCATTTCTAACTTTGTACTGCTTATTGAATTTCGGGTGTGTTTTAGGGTTGAACTAAAGAATTTCTAATAAAGAACTTGCTCGGTATAACTTTACAAACGACCTATTTTGGCAGCAATTTATAAGCACGACTTATCTACTACTCGCAATTGCGTTCGAGTTTTTTTTATAGCTTTAATAATAACCACGTCGTTAATTAAATTATATAACAAGACCTGTCAGTGCGTCAGAAACGATTTCGCAGCTAGTTTGACTGTTATAGATGTAAGTCAGGCAACTACTTCTTTATTTTAAGGATTAGGGTATACCGAGGAAAGTAAGTCTCTTTGATGTTACTGTCAAAGCCACCGCATGCAATGTCCGGTCACAGAAAATATAACTATCGCTCCAGAAAGACAAACAGGTGAAATAAAACGTCGCCACGAAGCCGGCTGGCTACCACCAAAATGTGTCTCAAAGTTTCTCCGAGATGTCGCGTATGTAGAGGTTGCGTCATTTTTAACAATAATAGGCAAAATATGAGCGATATCTCTGATAAACTCGACCAAGACATTTTAACAATCTGGTGGTTACCAGCCGGCTTCGTTTTGTGGCCCCGTCATGTTCCGCGTTTGCCTTTCTGAGGTGATAGCTCTATTTTCTGTGGTCCAATTTTCAGAAACGTACTTGTTTACATAAAAAGCTTTTTTTCTAATTTGGTTCGAGGAATATTCTTGTTTAGTTCTTACGTCTTACAAGTCATTGATTAAAAAATGAACAAATACTGTGTACCAGAAAACAAGAATGTTAAAAAAATTCTCTCTACTGTCCTGTAGTAAAAATATTAAATATTTTATGGTATTTATATGGTAAAGCTAGAAGACTTTTATTTATGCTGTTTCTACATTCACAACATCTATAAGGAAAATATCAACAATTAATAATGTATGTTTTAGAATTTTAAAAGATGACAAAGACGACTCTGATTTAGAACACCAGGTCTGAGATATCTTAAGAAGCATAAGTCTTTACCCGCATTTCTCAGAAAATTGATTGGATAAGACCACTGCATACGAAATAATTATTTGGGAAAAATTAACATTTCCTTAACCTACTTTTAAAAGCGCAAGATAAACTTTCTTTTAAACAAGTTAAGAAAACAAGACAACTAACTATTAACTTCTGTTTTAATTACTAAAGATCTTTCTGGAAAAGACCTACTTACACCAAAAAAATTTACTTAAAGTTTACACAAACACAAAAGTTTTTTTTTGCGTCGTAGAGTTTAGACGAACGAGCGCTGTAATTTCTTTTTCATGAAAATTTTTCTCCAAATTATTATCACTATTCAAAGCAATATATTTTTGTTAAAATTTAAGTACTAATTTAATTCTCTATTCTTCAACGTTCATTCATAAATAAACCAAAATATTTTGTTTAAAGTAATAAAAATCCTTCCCCTTATACCTAATATTTTTTTAATATTATGTCCAAAGTAGAGAAATTTTAACAATAACACATACAGGGTGTTCTAAAAATAGATTAATATATTAACTCCCAGAGCAAACTTATTTTTTATTAAATTAAGCGTAGTTAAAACTTAGTCACGACTAAGTAATTATAAAAAGTAATTGACGTAACTGAGATGAGTACTGAAATGCCGAAATGAAAAAGAGAGGGAGTTGTAAAAGCGAGATGAAGAGATACGATACGCCCATTGATGAAATGTCAATATCATATGTTTATGTCTTGAAACGTGCGGCAAAAATAATTATTTTCTCGTAAAATAGGAAAGATACTTTCGAAGAATGGTGATAATTAGTTTTTATTACAGTTTACTTTATTAAACAAAAACAGTGATATATTTACGCTGTGTTTGTCATATTTAATTTCTAAAGTGTATCTGATGTCTAATGCATTTTCATATGAAATTTGTAATAGTTAAGAAAGAGCAAGTTATTTGTTACTTATTTTGAAGCATGCATAGTCAACTGCTTGCAATAGTAAAATAGGTATCGGTAAGTAGTTTTCAATTCAGTCATACAGACAGGTTCAGCGATATTTTTGGACCAAAAATTTGAGATCTCTTTACGTTAGTTTTATGTGTGATTTACAAGGGGTGCGATTTAGAAATATTTTTCTTTAATTGCTTTTGGTACAAAGATATACCAGTTTTAATGTATTCAGCGATTCTCAGAACGTACGGTATACTGTAAAAATATTATACATTTTTCAATTTTCTTTATAATGCAGTATTTAAGAACATCGTGTTGTACGGTTGTGAAACTTGGTAATTCCCCAAACGAAATGGATTATTGGCGAAGATCGGCTGGGGTGTCAAGAATGGACAGAGTTAGAAATGAAAGAATAACATATGTAATGAGAGTAAAACACCACGATTATTGAGGAAACAACAACCAATACCAAAGACGGTTCTAAAGTGGGTATCAAGCGACAGGAGGAGAAGAGGGAGATCAAGAGCGACATAGTTTGGAGCTGTTCAGAGGTCAATGTCGGAAATCTACGATCCGGAAATTGGAAAGATCGAAGAAGATGGAAACTGGGAACTGGAAGGCGAAGAACGCTATAAAAAACCGGATTGATGATACCTTTTTTTTTTTAATTTATATTATACACGAAAAGGGTATATTACTTTTACCACATTTAATTCACTTTTCTGTATATTTTCATGTACAACTATATAAAAAAAAAAACTGGTCAAGTGCAATTCGGACTTGCGCAATTAGTGTTCCGTTACGGTGATTACTTTGAAAATAAAATCTTTACCTAGGCTAAGTTAATTAGGTACCCGACATGTAGTTTCACGTTTTTTTTTCAGTCAATAATGTATAATAGTTATAGCATCTTAGCTACCTAATAGCCAATAAATGAATCTAGTTCAATCTAGAATCTAGTAAGAAAAGTGTAAAACAAATATTTATTACCTGAATATTTATAAACAAATAAAATAAAATTCTTTTGTCTCACCATAGAAGCGACGCGCGAACAGTAATGTACTGAAAAGTATGTTAACAAAAGCTCCATTATTGTCAGGTAACATAGTTTTCATAGTTTCTTTTATACCAGATAAATCATCAAACGTAATGCACTCGAGATAATTTTCGCCCAATTTATACTTTATGAAGAATATGCCAGAATTTTTTCAATAATTTTTGATCAGTACTTTTCGAGACAGGGGAGAGGATAACGATTTTTTGCCATTTTTTAAAAATAATACAGAGAAAAGTGTGCACAAGTATTACATCATACATTTTGGATGGTTGTAACTTCTACTTGGTGGAAATTCATTATAAATATATAATAAAAGATGTTTTTAGTCAATTTCCACTGGTTTATTTAAATTGCGATGACGCGTTTCGCTGTCGATGCAGCTTCCTCAGATCTACATTTTACACTGTCAAGTTAGGTTTAATGTTTACAATTTTATATAATTTCTTAATTATAATATTACACCTAATTAAATTACATTGATAGTATTGGAAAACCCACACAGACATGGAATTAGGAGAATAAATTCAATAATGGTGAATTGTTTAAATCTACCTGGAGGTTGAGTCCTTAATCGATTTATTTGCATTGTCTCTAAAAGGTTTAGTTTTAAACCTTTTTGTTGGGTATATAAAATTTTATAGTTCTTATTAAACGTGTGATTTTCTTTTAAAAGATGATTAGCATATGGTTGAATTCGACTTTCTATGGATGAAACTTTTTTCGTGTTCTATAATTCTTTGATAAATTTCATGTTTTGATAAAGATTATTATCATATAGTTTTTGATATTCCCGTTACTTTCTATGTTGATGATTTAAAAATTTTTTTTCTGGCATAACTTACAAGACTAACAATACTATAGGGAAATATCTCAAAAACTTCTAAAGATAATAATTCTAACATGTGGGTTGTCCTATAGGACAAACTGTACAAAAATTACATGTTAATTGATAAATATGCCATCTTTTGAAAATCACATGTTTAACAGGTTGACTGCCGATCTATATTTTTGAGTTTGTGGTTGACGCCGGTTGAGTTTGATGGTTTGCCATTCAAAATATTAGAAAAAAAAAATTTTTCGGAGTAATGAGATATTTTTACTAGATGCCGAACCTATAGTGTCCAATTAAATAAGTGAAATAATAAATCGAACTCATGAACTCAAAACATTTATTTCTAAATCATTTTTGTACAAGCTATTAAGGCAAAAACCTGGTTGTCCAGGGCACATTTTGCATTCATACACTGTTTGCTTTCTTATTTTATTTTTCCTGCATTCTTTGCATTCCTTTCTGCTTACCCGTTTTGTTTCTTTAGTTCCTTTTTTTTCACTAACAATTTTTTCTACTTTGCTAATGCTGTGGACATTTATTTGGCCTGGAGGAATTTGCGGCAAATTAGTAATTGGTCGTCTGGCTAGTAAATTTCTTATGACATCCAATCGGAAGTCATATAATCGTAATGGTCAGACCGCGAATCTTTATTGTACAAAAAATAGGCGTTTATCATGCTCATTTGCAGCACATGCATGAATAACTTTTTGTACCACCGAATGGTTTTACGGCTGCAAGGATAATATGCCATCATTTGATCCTGTCTATCTATACCGGACATAAAAGCATTATATCCAATGATTGCGGAAGGTTTTTCAGATTCTTGATTTCTTTTGTTTTTAAAAAATGCCCATTTCGCTTCCAAATTCTGTTGAAATGTATTGAACATTGCGTTTATCGCGCCATTTTCCGACATGCACTCCATTGCAAAACATAGATTTATTCTCACCACGTTTTAAGTTTGCACTCATTACCTCTTTCGGATTATCTTTCCTCTCAGCTCTCAGCGTACCAGTGCAGTATGTATTTTTGTTGAAGTAATTTCCTAGCTAAATTAACACTATTGTAAAAATTGTCTAGATAAACAGCATGTCCCACACCCAATTTTTCCTCCAATAAATGTAAAAGTCAGTATGTCCGCTTCCACCATAAACATCTGTCGCACCTTCGTAGACACGAAATTTCAAAATAAGTCCATTAGGCTCTGTCAGCATGTATAACTTCATACCATACTTATGACGCTTATTCTTGATATACTGTTTAAACTGGAGACGACCCCGATAAAGTACTATAGCTTCATCCAAAGACAACTCTCTTCCAGGATAGTAAATTTCTCCCATCTTGTTGTTAAAAAAATCTGCCACAAATCTAATCTTTCCTAGCCGATCTGCCGGATCCATATCTGGAGATGTAAAATGCAAACACCTCAAGATAAGCAAAAATCTATTCCTTGACATGTATTTTCTAAAAACAGGTAGATTAAATAGCGGATCAGTTTTTCCAATAATTGTTAAGACGGCTCAAGGATATTGTGCCAGTGTGAAGTAACAGGGCCAAAAAAATTTTTAGTTCGTCAAGAGTAAGATCTTTAAAATTAGTAATACGTGATTTTGTACTTGTTTCTGGGCGCAGCAAAACCTCGACTGCGTAAGAGTTCGTTCGTTCTACAATAGTTTGTAAAAATCATCATCAATGATCATTTCGAAAAAATCGATAGGTGCACCCTGTCCTGGAATTTGCACCAATAATTCCTGGGTTTTCTGGAACAAAATTTGTTTTAACGCACCTCTGTCGTTCCATTTTATCTCATCAAGGCTAGGAAGTGTTTGATGTGGCCGAATAGGGTCTATAAAATTCTCTTCTTCGGACTCGGAGCTTGAATTTACATCACTATCGTCTGTGTCTGGTACGTAATGTTCGTCACTACTACCTCCGCTTTCTTCCAATAGCTGCAATAATTCAGTGTCAGTTAGCTTCTTTTTCTTATCATATACCTTTTTTTTTCATCACTACAATGTCTTTTTTTAATACCAGAAGGCCCAGGTTGATTGTCCATATTGTACGGCAGATTACAACCAAACCAAAAGCAAATCCGCGGAACCACTTAAGCACCTGTTAGAACTTGCGTTTTTAAGCAACGGCACCACTAGAAAACACGTTTCATATACAACGCCGATGGAATACTAAAACGTTTCGTAAGAACGCATGTCGAACTCCGATCGGAGTAGACGGCGTTGGCGAAGAGACCCGACGCACTCCGATCCGAGTGGTCGGCAGTCAACCTGTTAATAAGAATTTTAAAATTTTACATACCCAACAAAAAGGTTTAAAACTAAACCTTTTAGAGACAATGCAAATAAATCGATTAAGGACTCAACGACCAGGTAGATTTAAACAATTCACCATTATTGAATTTATTCTCCTAATGACAGACATGGAGTCTGTGTGGGTTTTCCAATACTATCAATGTAATTTAATTAGGTGTAATATTATAATTAAGAAATTATATAAAATTGTAAACATTAAACCTAACTTGACAGTGTAAAATATAGATCTGAAGAAGCTGCATCGGCAGCTAGACGCGCCATCGCAATTTAAATAAACCAGTGGAAACTGACTAAAAACAGTCTTTTATTGTATATTTACATTATATATATTTTTGAACTCGTGTTTTCATTTGACACCTCTCTTGATGACCTGTTAATTTTTTTTGCACTTCCGATTTCACTCCCCAAAACTAACCCCCTAAGTCAAAATTCAACTTTTAAAACAACACGGTTCTGATCGGGCCATCAATTCCTATATTTGTGCCAAATTTTAACTTTCTATGTCAAATAGTTTCGGAGAAAATTGGGTGTGAGAGACGGACACCGAAGTGTGTAGTTCATCTCTCAGTGCAGTTCTTTTACTTTTTTTTTAAATAGTTGTTTATACAATCAGTTAAAAATTGGTTCATTATGTGTAAAATATGGTTATGCGAGATAAGCAAAACGAAATCCCGTAAATCACACCAGTTAAACAATATTGTGTTTCTCAACATGTTCCGTATAATCTCTTTTTCTAAATGTCACAATATGTCTCTTAAAGCTACAAAATTATGAATCACTTCAAAAAAATAAAGTTTTCTTGTCCGAATTATTCGCTAATGTTTAATATTTGATCACCCGTTAGGAAATGTTTTCATTTACTAACTACGAGGAGTTTAAGATGTAATAATATATTTCTTGAATCCCAGTTGCAACTTTAATACGACTCTGTCAACTAAATGTCAGTCGGCCATATTGGAAAGTTCTTGTTAATATTATATTTTAATTAGGAAAGGTCCTTGTTTATATTATATTTTGATTATGCATTAAATTACCTGTATACACCATAGTTTATTTAAAATGCTGGGAAAAGATAAAATGTTAGTGCCAATTGTTAGTACACCAATGTGCACTATGGTGTCCAGCTTTCTGAGAATTCTGAAATAAAAGCATCGCGATGGCGAAATGCAATAAGTTAGTATTTTGCGTTATCAGCTGGAATGTACAATATAAAATACAATCGGCCTATCTTTGGCAATAATTTTGTTAACTTAATATATGTTTTTTTTTTTCTAGAGGTTACTCTTTGATATATTACAATTACAAATTTTAGGCTTCATAGAAAAAAAGATAAAAGTCCATAATAAAACTATTGCACTTACCTGTCAAAAATATCTCCACTCTGAGCATATTTCTGAATGCGCAATAACGGTGATAAAGAAGCATCGTCTCCTGGAGTGCGTAAAGAGGAACAATCACCTTGCTCGAAACCTGCAAATCAGAAATTCGATGTAGTAAATTTAAAACTACGAATACCAATTTTTTGGGATAGTATGTTTTATAACCGATACTAAAAATAAAGGGAAACGAAACCACAATAAACATAAAACACAGTAGCGACGCTCAAGAAAATTTTTAGGTCCTGTTTTTTATCAGGCATGCGTCTCCTATCACACCAACAATATGGCTGCTAGCGCGGTCGCGGCTTGGTTTTGTGGATTTTATCTTTAATGCTCCGGATTTTTAAGAAATGACTCGTTTCGCTATAATTGAAAATAATTATAAACAAAACGTGCAAGTTGAACTTGCGCAAATTCCGTATATTGATTCTTTTGAAATAAAATTTTTTGTTTGAATTCACGAAACACACCCCAAATGAGTTATCAACAAAGTTTGTTTCCGATCTTTACTGAAAACTGATGACCTTGAAATTTTTGTTTTTTTTATATACCAAATAAATTTAAAGGTAATGCATTCATAATTTTATAACAGGAGAAATTCCAGAATTTTTTTGATGAATACTTTTCGAAACAGCGATTTTCGCAACTTTTTTAAAAAGAGTACAAAGCGCAAGTATTACGAGGCTGGTTTGAAAAACGAGAGATGGCACCATCGGCGCGAATCGAGGTCAATAGTAGCATCTCTTGTGAACGCACACCAAGTTTCAGCCATATTGGTCTATTTCTTTGTGTTTGGCATTCGTGTGAATCAAGGAAGTCGAGTGATTTTGAAATGGACGAAAAAGAATTTCGTGTTTGATTAAACATTACTTTTGAAAGGCAAAAACGCCTCAGGAGACTAAAAAGAAGCTTGATAAACAATGGTGACTCTGACCTTCGATTAGAACAGTTTATATAAGTGGTTTCAAAATTTTCGGACTGGCCATATGGCACAAGTGACGCTGAACGTTCTGGACGGCCTGTGGAGGTTACGACTCCAGAAATGATGATCAAATCCATGATATGGTGATCATGACAAGGTGCTTGAGATTGCTAGTGCTGTGGGTTCTCGACTGAACGGGTACATAATATTTTGCATAAACATTTGGACATGAGAAAGCTATCCGCAAGATGGGTGCCGGGATTGCTCACGCATGACCAAAAACGGAACGTGTGAAGTGTTGCAAGGATGGTTTGCAGCTGTTCCAGAAGAATCCGGAGGACTTTAAGCGTCGTTTCGTTGTGGATGAAAACATGGATACATTTATTTGAGACCAAACAACAATTTAAACTATGGGTTACCAAGGGGGAATCTGCACCAAAAAAGGCGAAAGAAAGGTTATGGCGACTGTCTTTTGGGATTCACAAGGGATAATCCTCATCGACTATCTGGACATGAAAACTATTAAGAATATTATTCATCGTTATTGGACCGTTTGAAAACCAAGCTGCAAGAAAAACGCCCGCGATTGGCCCACAAGAAAGTCCTTTTTACACACCTCAGGATGGAAATATTCCACTCGTTTCACATCCCCCCTATTCTCCAGACTTGGCTCCCTCGGACTACTATTTGATTTGAAGAAATGGCGGGACAAAGATTTTATTCAAACGAGGTGATTGCAGAAACAGCTAATGGATTTTCGCAGACTTGGACAAATCCTATTTTCGGAAGGGATCAACAAACTAAAACATCGTTGGACGAAGTGTATAAGCCTAAAAGGAGAATGTCGCAACGGACTTTTAGCCTCGTACATTATATATATTTTTGAACTCGTGTTTTAACAAGCTTTCATTTGACACCCCACTCGATGACCTAGCAAAAAAAAAAATTTTTTTCACTTCCGAGACACCCCTCAAAACTAACCCCTCAACTCAAAATTTAACTTTCAAAACTACACGGCTCTGACGAGGCCATCAATTCCTATATTAGTACCAAATTTTAATTTTTTTTTTGTCAAATAGTTTCGGAGAAAATCGGGAGTGACAGACGGACGGACACCAAAGTGATCTTATAAGTGTTCCGTACGGAACCCTAAAAAGATGTCAAAAGGATGTTTTTGTTGTGCGGTTAGTGTTTGTAAAAATATCTGTAGTATCTCCAAAAGAGTTTTTTAGATTTCCCAAAGATTCTAAAAGTTAAGTTATTCATAATTCTTTATTTCTATTATACAATATATTATATATAGATTATGATAATTGTATTTTCATATTAGAGATACAGTTTATTGCAGTTGATGTTTTATTATTGTTAAGTACTGGTTTATGTTATTCCACTTGTACTTTTTTTTCTGAATTCAGGGCAGAATTATGGTTAGCAGAATGTGACCGACCAAGTGTCAATTTGGATATTGTAAAACCATATAACACATATAGAGTAGAGAAGTTGTTAAAAAAATGTTTCTAAAAAAAACTATTCCCGTTTTTTTCTTCTTTTTAATCAGCAAAATTCATTTTTATTCTACAGAAAAGGATTTTTCTTAAAGAAGGAATTTGAATATTTCAACAACGTAAATCGCTTTTTCCGCACACCTGCCGCTCCCGGAGCGCTTTAGGGACTTCCCCGTAGCACGTGTGCTAGACCCATAAAAAAAAATCATACCAGCAATATGGCGACGGGTCATGTAATCGTTACAAACTAGAACTCCTCGAGATCAAAGGTGCCGAGTCGGACTGTCGCTACTGTGTTTTATGTTTACTGTGACAAAACCGTCTAGGTAGACAGAAGTTTCTTTTTTGAGAAAGTGATGAAAATAAAGGTTTTTTTACTCCCTTAAAATTGCTTCGAAAATTTGTTTATAAAATGATCATTAAAATGGGGAAATGTTCGAAGAGAAATGAAAAAACTTTTTAATTTTTTCTGACAAAAAAAAGGTTAATTAGGTTATTTTGCCTTGATACAACTTTATTCCCTATATTCGTTACAGGCAGATGGGAATATTTTTATTTGAAGTAAAAAAACAAATTATATGCTTTTATCATTTTTACTAGTGTTCCGTACGGAACACTTATAAGATGACTTCGGTGTCTGTCTGTCTGTCACACCCGATTTTCTCCGAAACTATTTGTCATAGAAATTTCAAATTTGGTAATAATATAGGAATTGATAGCCTCATCAGAGCCGTGTAGTTTTGAAAGTTAAATCTTGACTTAAGGGGTTAGTTTTGGGGGGTGAAATCGGAAGTGAAAAAAAAAAATTTTCATTAGGTCATCGAGTGTGGTGTCAAATGAGAGCTTGTGGAACCACGAGTAAAATATAAATATATATATATATATATATATATATATATATATATATATATATATATATATATATATATATATATATACATATATATATATATATATATATATATATATATATATATATATATATATATATATATATATAGTCCCTGGCCAAATTATTAGACGCACTGTATTTTTTTTAGTAATTTTATGTTTCTTAAGAGTTTTTATGCAATAATGGTATATTTAAACTACAATATTATTGATTTTTATTTAAAAGAATTGTTGTAGACTACATATTTGTATTTATTTTTAACATATGGCAACACTGTGTTGACAAAGTGATACATGAACGTAAATAAGTACAAACCTGTATCAGTCGCGATCGGAATCGAGTCAGGTACGGACGTGTTTCTGTGGCTTTATAGACTGTGATTGTTTGTTTAACAGTTTTATACTACTCAGTTATTAGTTTATTTTGTATGCAGTGTTTTAAAAAAGTAATTGGACTATTTTCATTATGGGTAGAAAAGGCGATCTTTCACCACGTAAAAAAGCTGAAGTGAAGGCCCTTGTGATTGCGAAAACATTTACAAACTGAAAATATTACGAAGATTGGAGGTTTCTGAAGCTAGTGTACGACGCATAAAAAAGAAAATTGAGTCAGGGAAGGAATTAAGCCCGAAAAGAAAGAAAAGATGCGGTAGAAAACCAATTTTCACTCCACGGTCAGAGAGATGTTTGAAGAAAATTTGGTAGAAAACAGATTTGCTACCACAAAGGTAATAAAATCACAACTCCAGGATGCTAGCGTAAATGCTTCTGAGCGCACTGTTCGAAGAAAATTGAAAGAATTAGATTTTAAGGCCTGTCGCCCCGCCAGGAAAGCCCAAGTTAACAGCTGCAATGAAAGCAAAGCGCCTGAAGTGGGCCAAACAATGGCAAGACAAAGATGTGGACTTCTGGAGATCGATAAGATACAGCAATTTAATCAATAATTGATACATTATTATCATTTTCAGTTAAATAAAGTAAATAAACATGGAAGTTTATATATTTTTCCTATTTTTGACAGGTCTGCTTCAGTGACGAAAGCACATTCGAAATTTTGCAGAATAAAGCTCAGTATGTGCGTCGTCGTCATGAAGAAAAGTTTCATCCTGATTGTGTCGTCCCGACGGTTAAACATCCCACCAAAGTGATGATTTGGTCAGTCATCAGCGGCAAGGACACTGGACGTCTGTACGTCGTCAAAGGAATAATGAGGCAAGATCAGTACAAAGAAGTATTACAAAATCGGTTGATTCCGCAGCTCAGAGAATGGTTTCCAAATGGGGAACCATTCACTTTCATGCAAGATGGAGCTCCCTGCCACACTGCTCGGTCTGTTAAAGCTTTTTTGGCGGAAAAAAATATCCCTCTGTTGGATTGGCCGGGTAATAGCCCATTGAAAATGTGTGGGAGCTGATGAAAAGAGAAGTGGCTAAAGATGTGATTACCAACAAAACCCAGCTCCTAGAAAAGATTATTCATGTGTGGAATCATCATCCTCAAAATGCAGGAGACAGTACAATCTTGCATTGATAGCATGCCGCGCAGAATTAAAGCTTTGATAGCGGCTAAAGGTGGCTCAACTAAATATTGACTTTTACTAACATTAATTTCACTTTTCTTTAAAACTTAATAAACTTATGCTTTTCTAAATTAATGCTGTTTTATTTATGTCAAATAAATAGGTAATTGATTGGATAATATAAAAATAAAAAACAAATCAATTTAAAATAATAAAACGGTACAATATCACTCGGTAATTAATATTTTACATGAAATCTTGCAGTGCGTCTAATAATTTGGCCAGGGACTGTATATATATATATATATATATATATATATATATATATATATATATATATATATATATATATATATATAATGTAATACTTGGGCTCACTTTTCTTTATATTATTTTTAAAAAATCACGAAAAATCCCTGTCCCCCCCCTTATCTCGAAAAGTACTGATCAAAAAATTTTGAAAAAATTCTGAAATATTTTCCATGGGGTGTAGATTGAACGAAAATTATCACGAGTGTATTACCTTTAATAATTTATTTGGTATTCAGTAAAGATTGGAAACAAACTTTGTTGAAAACTCCTTTGGGGTGTGTTTTGTGAAGTCACTGATCATTTTAACACCACCGTAACAATTTTTTTTTTATTTTAAAAGCAATCAACGTACGGAACACTAATTGTGTAAGTTCAACTTGCACTTGACCGGTTATTTTATTTTAGTAAAAAAAAAAGTATTTTTATTACTTAAAGCATATTTTATCAGCAAGTTAAAATTTTCTATTATGTTATTTTCTACAATTCCACAACGTTAGGCTTAAAATATTATATACTAGCCGTGGCCGCGGCTCCGCTTGCGTGGACTTGATTCACTATTCACTATTATCGTCACTGCTTATTCCTTATGTTACCTAACGTAACAAAATATATTCTATGACGTGGCCAGAGAACATATGTATGAATTAAAAAAAAAACACATAAATCGGATAAGTGGTTCTCGAGTGATAAGCGCAGTAACGGACAGACAGACAGACAGAAAGACGTTGCATTTTATATCTATTATATTCTTTGCTACATGATATTGTCCCATATTTACCGGTTTAGGCAGCGTATTACAAGAGAGCGCGCTAGCGGAAAACTTTTTTCCGACTTGATTCACTATTATCGTCACTGCTTATTTCTTATATTACCTAATGTAATAAAATATATCCTATAACCTGGCCAGAGAACATATGTATGAATTAAAAAAGAAACGCAGCTAAATCGGATAAGTGGTTTTCGAGTGATAAGCGCACTAACGGACACACAGCCAGACAGACAGAGAGACATTGCATTTTATATATATTATAGATTTAAAAGTTTGTGTGTCAGAGATGTAAAATGTTATGGATGTAAATGGTGATGACAGCCCGATTGTCTCTTCATTAACCTTGAATACTCAAACACCAGGTGCCCATGTATAAATCCGCAGACAGTAGGACGTTGTACAAATTAAAAACCTGGAAGAAATTCTAGTGTTACAGAAACCACGCAGAGTTTAAGAATACAAAAAATAACCGGCCAGGTGCAAGTCGGACTTGCGCAATTAGTGTTCCGTACGTTGATTACTTTAAAAAAAAAAAAAAATTTTGTTACGGAGATATAAAGTGATCAATGCCCTTCATAAAACACATCCCAAATGAGTTTTCAACATAGTTTGTTTCCGATCTTTATTGAAAAAATGGCCTTGAATTTTTTTTTTTTTTTATATATCAGACAAATTATTAAAGACAAATGCACTAAAGTGTATTTTCGTTCAGTCTACACCCTGTGGAGAATATTTCAGAATTTTTCCAAAATTTTTTGATCAGTACTTTTCGAGATAAGGGAGGTACAACGATATTTGGCAATTTTTAAAAAATAATACAGTGTGCGCAAGTATTACATTATATAAATTTTTGAATTCGTGTTTTTACAAGCTTTCATTTGACTTGACGACCCTTTAAAATTTTTTTTTTTCACCTCCGATTTCACCCTCCAAAACGAACCCTTTAAGTCAAAAAATTTCAAACCTACATGGCTCTCATTCTATGTAGTGTCGAATTTCAAATGTCAAATAGTTTCGGAGAAAATCAGGTGTGACACCGGACAGATAGATGGACTGACAGACGAACATACACCGAAGTGATCTTATAAGTGTTCCGTACAGAACACTATACTACTATAATCGTATTGCTAATTTAGTTAAATAAATCAGTTAATAATTACCTAAGGTTTTTTTTATTAAAAAAACTATAGTTTAGAAACATAAAACCCATAGAGGGAGCAACGCTTAATATTAAGTCCCGCCGGATGGTGATTCATGTCTTCTCAAATATATAAATAAGGTTTACGTTAGCTGCCATTGTATGATAAAATTTAAATTTTTCTGTTTATAAAATTGGTACAGTAGTAAAGCAGTACCCTTTGCAAATACAAACTGCAAACTCAATATATTGTTTGTTTAGGCCACACCACAATAAAGTCCCTTTTTACATACTATTTCTGTTGAAATCGGACATAATAAAAAAAAAATATAATTTTTGATTCGTTTGAAAAAAAACTGAAAAGGATGTATAACACGATATATCCCAAGCTACCTTTCTAACACCCTCCACCACCCATTAAACTCTGCTTTTGCTACAAATAATTTTACTGAAGTTTGTATATAGTCCAATCGCCAGGGGTTTTAAGCTCCTATTGTACCTCCAAAAAAGTACCTGTGTGCCAAAATGCAGCTTGTTAACATTTAATCAGAGCTTTTTTGTTAAAATTTGCCTTAACCACTGGGCTAATATTATTGCAATTAAACACCAGGAAAAATTTTCATAATACTGGAATTATTCCAAATGTATTGTCCCCAACCCATTGTACTTCCTTCCTTGAAACGACATAGCTCAAAAACTATTGATATTTCATTTCGTTGGAGAGACACACAGACTGACAAATCGTCGACAATGGGAAGCTATGTTTTTCCAGATCTAGGGATCCTGAAACGTGAAGAAATGCAAAAATCTCCGAATGTACGTAACTTTTCAACGTGACCGAATGATTCTTCTTCTAATGCCTCATGCAATCGGAGACGAAGCATCTCCACACTGATAGGGTCTAATCCCGAAGACCACGATTCCCATTCATAATTTTTATTTATTTAAAAAATTTTAAAAGTAAAGTTATTATTTAATATATGTATTTCCCCTTAGTATGCTACTGGAGAAGCAAACAAAGAAAGACTTTCAACCGGTGTTGACAATGGTTAACCGTTGAAAATTTTTTTAAAAAAAAAACGAAACTCTTATCGCATGTATCACGCACATTTCTTTATCTTTTTCATATATTTTTGGGGATTTTTTACTCTGGTCGTCATTTAGCCGATCAAGCGGACTAATTTTTGGTCAAAATCGGTATCTCTATTTACAGAAATTAACCTTTGACACTCAATACTGTCCTCTAAAAGGAAGATTGTATTTCTAAAAAAATTACCGTCTGTAATTTTTGCATTTATTCATGTTTAAAGGTCCCTAGATAACGAAAAACATGCTTTCTCATTTCCGTCAGTCTTTCTGTCTGTCTGTTGGCACAATAATTCTCGAACGAAATGACACTTCGACTTCAAAATTGGTACACACAGTCCAAGATGTCGTAAGACGGAGCAGAATGCTGAGGAACAAATGGCGGGACCACGTCGAGAGAATAGGCGCAGACAGATTTCCGAAAATTGCTAAAAATGATGTCGCAAACACTTCCAGGCCTTCAGGAAGACCATCCGAAGCGATGATAAGAAAGTTGGTCATCTGCGCCTCAAGATTAAAGGAGATGGTTTATATTTGTGTACACGACTCAGTCCGAAGAAGACGACATAATATTTGACGTAAAAATTGACCTATAGTCTTTGAGAGATATCGCTTAAGGGGAAGGGGCAAAAAGAACATTTTTGGTAAAAATATAAGAGATTAAAGAGGTAAGAGAGGATGTTAGAGGGGTTGAGTTATATATATATATATACATATATATATATATATATATCGTTTTAAATGTCTTTCTTCGAGTCGAGAAATCAATAAGTTTTATTATGATTGATGTCTTATCCATTTGTGAAAATATCGATTTGTAAGACTTGAATTAAGTTATTTTTTAGTGTGAGAAATTCAAACAGTACTTATTTTAGAACTTTAGTGCTACAAGAGAAGTATTGGGTAAGTCAGTTCAGTTTCGATTTTTTAAAATTATTTTTTATAAAATAACAAAAAAAGTTCTCAAACGATTTTGTCCAGCCAACCAACCTTAGTTCTTTCCATCTAGCAAATAGGTGAGTAGTATAATATGCCATTAGATTGACCACAAACATGTATTCGTTGATTTGCATTATATCTGACTATTAATAAATGGTATTTGAATATACAATAAAAACCGGTCAAGTGCAAGTTGGATATGCGCAATTAGTGTTCCGTACTGTGATTGCTTTTAAAATAAAAATGTGACTTCACGAAACACATCCCAAATGAGTTTTGAATAAAATAATTAAGAGCTCAGATTACAAACATATTTATCTAGTCAGATACTGACTCAGCAGACTAATCAGGCAAACCAGAATAATACAAGTTCTATGTGGTATGTATATATCTTAAGATCCAATATGTATTTCAAGTTTTTTTTAGTCAATAATGGATAATAGTTATATCATCTTAGCTTAGGCAATAAATCAATCTAGCTCAATCTAGAAACTAGTACTAAAAGTTTAAAACAAATATTTACTACCTAAATATTTGTTTAATTATAAACAAATACAATAAAATTATTTTGTCTCGGTACCTAATGCTAGAAGCAGTAGCTCTCAGTCCCGATTCAGTTCACAACTTTTTCGACGTTCTAATTCACTTGTGTTTTTGAAACTATTCCAAAATTTTTTGATCAGTACTTTTCGAGGTAGGGTGGGTAGACAGGGGTTTTTGGCCGTTTTTTTTTAATAATACAAAGAAAAGGGTGCGCAAGTATTACATCATATATATTTTTGAACCTGTGTTTTCACAAGCTTTCATTTGACACCCCACTCGAAATTTTTTCACTTCCGATTACACCCCCAAAACTAACCCCAAAACTCAAAATTTAACTCTTAAAACTATACGGCCCTGATTGGGCCATCAGTATTTTTGGAGATGGGGGCGGGGGAGGTGCACAGAGATTTTTGATTATATTTTAAAAATAATACAAACAAAAGTGTGCACAAGTATTAGAATACATATATGTTTTCACAAGCTTTCATTTCACATCCCACTCGATGACCAGGTAAATAATTCTTCTTTTTACTGCCGATTTCATCCCCCAAAACTAACCCCTTAAGTTAAAATATAACTTTTAAAATGGCACGGGTCTGACTAGGCCATCAATTTCTATATTTATATCAAATTTCAACTTTCTATGTCAAATAGTTTCGGAGAAAATCTGGTGTGATAGACAGATGGACATGGAAGTGATCCCATAAGTGTTCCGTATGGACCACTAAGAATTCAGTCATGATTTAATTATACTTACCTGGATACGAACTAAACTTTGTTCATGATCATGTTAGATGAATTTTGACTAATCGCGAATGGCGGTTAGTTCAAACAATACTAAATTAAATTACAAGATAATTAATTTTTTATTAATTGAACTAACCATTGTATGTCCCTAGCTAATATCCATCTAACCATATTAAAAAATGAGTTTAAATTCCGTTTTTCGCAAACTTGTCTTCTTGCCAGATTTATCCATTCGCAAATTTTCAAAGGTCCAAAAATATACCATTTTCATGGCGTAGCTTATTTGTTTTAAGCCAAATATTATTCTTATTGATATTGTTAAATTCCATGGAAAAACAATTAACTTTGGTTACCATCAATTAATAAACTTTTCCCTAATTTTCCAAACAATCATTTCATATTTTTACACAAAAACAAAATATGTCAATAATAGCAGACTGTGCGTAGGTTTCAGAAATGGGTAAGCATAGAAGTTTTCTGTCCATCACCGTCGTCATCTTTTAGGGTGTGAAAGATGTAATCGTTCCCTGGGGTGCTGTGACCGGCGCTCTTCCAGCCTTACTGGAAGAAGATAGAGATAAAACAATGCAAGGACAGAAAATATGGTTTAACACAGGACCGTACAGTAGTATATACATAGTATTATTAGCTTTTTTTAATTGTGCTTAGTACATTACACGATAAACATTTCAAAGTTGTTTTACAAATTTGCATGTAAGAACTTGAGTTTTTAGAATGTCCAGGAAAAAGCTGCCAATTTGTTCAACCTGTTCGACTTCTTACCAAAGAACCTGTTTAAGTTTTCGGACAAGTTAATCTAACACATTTTTTTGGGAAGGAAGGTTTCTAAAAACTGACTTGAAGTTAACTCTCAACCACTGATTGTTTTCTTTTTCTTACGACTCCGTCTCCTCACGAAGGTTGGCGATTCATATACAGTCTTGGCCAAAAGTATTAGGCACCCCTAATAAACACGTGAAACTCATAAAATATGAAAAAAAAAAGACTAATTGTTTTAACAATACTATAGGCGGTGCTGTAACTTAAACAATAGACAATCTCTTTCACAGGTCCATAAAATACCTGGCACACAAAATTGCGATAATGAGGTTTTTTGAAAAATATTTTTAAGGTTTTATCAGTCTCTTTTTACTACTTGTAGTGTCAAGAAGCTTCCGTACGTGTTTTATTTGTGAACAGGACATTCTTATATTTGAGAAATGCCTAAGAAAAGTGAGCTTGGTATCAAAAAAAACGAATTAAAATTCAAATCCTACATGAACAAGGCAAGTCCCAAGTAGAAATAGCCAAGTGAAATGTTCTCGGTGCGCAGTGCAATGTGCTATTAAAAGGTTTGTGGAGACTGGCTCCCATGCCAACAAAATGGGAACGGGCAGAAAACTTAAGACTAATGAGCGACAGGACAGAAAATTCATCTGCGAGTTTATTAAAAATCGAAAAAAAAACATCATCTGTGCTCGCTGAAACTCTGTCGGAAGAGATTGGGATGCCGATTAGTTCTCAAACGGCAAAAAGAAGAAGACTGGCAGAAGCTGGATTAAGAGGGTGCAAAGCTAGAAAGAAGCCTTGGCTTTCAGAGACCAATAGGAAGAAACGCTTGGAGTGGGCTCTAAAGCACCAACATTTTAGCGAAGAGGATTGGTTTAATGTTGTATCGTCCGACGAATCCAACTTTGAGGTAAGTTTTTATACGATTTATTTTAACAAATAACTACATACAAGTACTCTTGATTTAATCCGTTTTAGTCAAAATAATAACTAATTTTTTAATTGAGTATTTTTTTTTTTTCTATTCTTACAGCTGTGTGTCGGCTAGGAATACCATCCAGATTGCGTGGTACCTACTGTAAAAACACGGAGGCAGTATTATGATCTGGGGCTGCATGGCTGCTAAAGGTGTCGGCGAAATGTTCGTTTGTGAAGGCCGCATGGACAGCCAAAAGTACATAAATGTACTAGAAACTGTACTGATGCCTTCGCTAACGCGCATTTTTGGCGACACTAATTTAAACGACATCAAATTCCAGCAAGATAATGCACCTTGTCATAAATCAGCGGCCACGATGCGCTGGTTTAGAGACAATAACATTGTCTTGTTAGATTGGCCGGCGCAGTCTCCAGATCTAAACCCTATCGAGTATCTTTGAGGTATTCTGAAGCGCAAAATACGGGAGCACAGCATAACATCAAAAGCAAAGCTAAAAAGCGTTTTGATGGATGAGTGGGATGCCATAAGTACAACTGAATGTATTAGGCTAGTCCGTAGCATGCCTCAAAAAATTGCTGCTGTAATTAAAGCTAAGGGCGGACACACCAAATATTCAAACCACCTTATTTCATAATTTTATCGATCGTTTGTCGTCAATATACGATTTTACAAAACATTTTTTAAATCGATCTCAAACACTGAATGATTCATTGATTCAAAAACCCCTCGAATCGAACCGATTCATGTTATAATAATAAAAAAGTGGTAATCCACAATATGACTTATTTAAGTTGTGTACGTCATGTATTTAAATAATC
Source organism: Pachyrhynchus sulphureomaculatus (assembly GCA_019049505.1). Taxonomy (NCBI): domain Eukaryota; kingdom Metazoa; phylum Arthropoda; class Insecta; order Coleoptera; family Curculionidae; genus Pachyrhynchus; species Pachyrhynchus sulphureomaculatus. The sequence continues at coordinate 60,335,568 of CM032453.1, read as the reverse complement.
ACAAAACACGTTTATTATTAAAAATACTGAGTACAAAACATAACGTATTTTTTATGATTTTTTAAAAGTCTCTAATTGATAATCTTTAAATTGAACGCATCCAAAAATGGTGCAAAGAGAGTCCAGGAGAAGGTTTACAAGACGAGTTGAAGCATTATTTGACACAGCCCGTCGTCGACCTCAAAACAACGAATCCCATCACCTACTGGCATCATCAAAAAATTCTCTGTGTAGCTCAATAAGGCCGATTGCTAATAAATATTTTTGTATAGTTAGAACATCCGTTCCTTGTAAGAGACTTTTTCTCATTGCAGGAAATATTGCGACTTTTTTTTATGGATCTAGCACACGTGCTACAGGGAAGTCCCTAAAGCGCTACAGGAACGACACGTGTGCGAAAAAAGCGATTCACGTTGTGCTTGAATCGCTGTAAATTGTACTCGGTGGGAAACACAGTCCTGGGCAAATTATTCCAAAGGGATGATGTTCTCCATATAAAAGACTGCTTGAAAAGCGTTGTACGAGGAGTAACAAGCTGAACCTCATATGGATGTGAAGTATTAGCGCGACGTGTACTTCTACCATGCACCGCTCTAGGAGGAATTAAGCGGGCCACATCCTTCGAAAACTTTCCATGAAAATACTAGTAGAATAGGCTCAAGTCGCCAACCGTTCTTCGATGTTCCAGCGAATGAAGGCCGCTGGTCAATTCCGGGTCTCCAATCAGACAAACAGCTCTTCTCTGAATAGAATCCAACAAATGCAGTGTATCTTTGGGAGCGGAGCTCCAAACATGGGAGCAGTATTCCATAGTTGGTCGAATTTTAGCTTTGTAAAGAATTAACAGTTGTTGTGGAGTGTAAAGCTTTCTGGTTCGAAATAATATTCCCAACTTTTGAGAAGCTCTCCTTGCTATGCCTGCAACATGTTCATGCCAGGACATATTTGCTCTCAAATTAACGCCCAATAAACTGAGTGATGAAGTTAAGAGGAATGGAGTGCCCCGACATAACTATGTCGGGTTCAGCAATGTTAACTGCAGCCAGGGTTTTTGTAGTATTAAATTTCACGAGGTTACTGTCACCCCAAGATAGAATTTCTTCCAGGTCTTTGTGAAGTTGAATGACTTCCTGCTGTCTGCGGACATTCGTCTGAGTAGCCGATGTCCGAGCGTTCAAAGTGAATGAAGAGATAAGTGTACTGTCATCTGCAAAGCTGTAGATTGGATTCTCGGTCTTTTCCAGCAGATCGTTAATGTAAATGAGAGAAAGAGTAGGAGACAGTATGGAGCCTTGAGGAAACATGAGAGCTACAAACAGAACTTTTCAGACACACCATAAGAGCGTAGCTTAGCCACCAGTCTATCGTGCCAAACACAGTCGAATGCCTTGGATATGTCAAGAGCAACCGCTCCAGATTCTCCAAAGTGTTCAATTGCGTTGTTCCAAACATGTGTTAGATAAGCCAGAAGATCTCCTGTTGATCTATTTTTACGAAAGCCATATTGGTGATCGCTAATAATGTTGAATCCTTCAAGATATTTTAGAAGATGATGATTGATAGACTGACGAAAGGAGTCGCCTAAATCACTTGATTTGAAATATTGGGAAATCTAAAAATTTATTCATTTGATCCAATAAACGCATATAATTTATCTATTGTTTTATTTCTTGATTGCAAGTTTTGTACAATAAACTGCCCCATAGAACATTATTTTTTCTGTCTAGTAAGCACATTCAAAAAAATCGACTTACGATTTGATTAATCGAGAATTGATCTTTTAATGTTCGATTTAATCGAGAATGGATTCTAGTGTGTTCGATTCGAATCGAAGATCGATTATTTTTAGAATGAATCGACGTGCCTACCCAGGAAATGCGAAGAAGGCGTCTATAAATGTACATTGTTGTACACACTTTAAACTTAGAAAACGCCACCTATTAAACATAAACCACATTCCGAAATCGATACCAAAAAGAATAAACAATTTGATCATATCACACAATATTACCCCCCCAAAGTACGAATACCCCCTTTACACTACTTTTCCACCATGGCTTTCCCCGCAACCCAACATAGACCTTTCTATGGGAGTTTACGATAAGACAAACTGCTCAAACACTCTTCTTAAAAAATCATTTCTAGAAATTATCTCAAAAAAATACTCAAAACACGTGCTATACTATACCGACGGATCTAAAACCGAAAAAGGAGTTGGAGCAGCCTTTATCACTCAAAACATCACAAAAATATTTAAGCTCCTTTTCCGTTGAACTGTTCGCATTAAAAGAGGCGATTAGGTATTCCTTAACAAGGCCCCACAGGGCTCCAATCTTAATAATATCTAACTCCCTCAGCACTCTGACAGCAATCAAATCTAAAAATCTAGACTATAACTATATTAGGCAGATCACAGATCTTATGTATACGGCCTCACAAAAGCATTGCTCTATCTCGCTACTATGGTCGCTTAGTTACATAGGAAACAGGAGAAATGACAGAGCGGACTTCTATGCCAAAATGGCCATTGAAAAGGAGAACGTAATCACAGGAGAAAACCATTACTCAGACTTTAATATATACCTAAAATCGATCTATGAATCCCTTTTCCAACTAGGATGGAATTTGGAAAATCCTGATAATAAGTTGTGGCCCATCAAATACAATGTCTATCCATCATTACATTCAGTCAACATGAATAGAAACGACAACGTACGCAGGAGAAGATTAGCGGCAGGACATACGTACTCCACTCACAGTTACCTTATGAACAAGGAACAACAGCCCACATGTCCAGACTGTGATGCACCCCTTACAACGTCACACATTTTCGAGGCAGCTCACTATAGAGATAAGCGAAACAGATATAACATTCCATCTAACATGAAACAAATAATTGAATCATTTAAACACATGAAAGTAAATATTCATAATTTCCTCCTAGAAATACACTTTAAAATTTAGATAAACAGAACAAGAGGCGCTAAATAACCTTTAGTAGCTGATGCGCCCAGACACCAATAACATCAACAACAACAACAAAAGACTCCAGTCGTTTGTCTGAGCCAGGGTCAAGAGTCCAGCACTCACAACCATACAATAGCACGGAGTATACATACGCTCTCACCATTCTCATTCACCGAGACTTGAGCGATGGAAAAATTTATTTATATTCATATATCTTACTCATGCCTGTTCAATTCGGGAATATATTTCCTTTCTTGGTTCCCAAATATTTAAATGTGGAGACCTGTTTTACAGTGTTCTCCCAGAATTAGAGGGATTCTGGCGGTAGATTTTTCTCTGTTATTACCATCCACTTGGTTTTTTTTATATTCATAGTTACTCCAAATCTTTCGCTGACTGTTACGACTCGATTGATCAGTTGCTGGAGATCTCTGATATTATTTACTAATAGAATAGTATCATCAGCATACCCTATGCTGTTCAGTGTACTCCCATTAACTGTTATTGCTTCAATAGATTCATAGATGGCCTCATTAAACACACCATCATAATAAAGATTGAACAAAAGTGGTGAGAGAATGCATCCGTGTTTTACACCTGGGGTTATTCTTATGCTTTCTTATGATATTTAGATCTCTTTTGTATATATGTTTCTAGAATTTTTATTAATTTCTCGTGCATCACACAGTTGAAAGCTTTATTGTAATCTATAAAATATGCGTAATACATCTACATTCATATCTTTACAACGCGTGGACCAGTACATTTCCCGTGTACCCATGCCTTTTCGAATTCCAAATTGTGTGTTATCTATTTCTGCTTCATATTTTCTATATATACTAGTATGGATGATTTTCAGGAATATCTTGAGAACGTGAGGCATTAAACTTATTAAGCGATAATCGTCAAATTTCATAGATTTTTGACTTTTTAGGAATTGGGATGAAAGTCGACTTTAGCTAGTCAAGAAGGATTTGTCCAGTTTCATAGATCTTGTTAAATAAAACTGCCAGGGACTTTCATCCGAAAATATTTTAAGGACTTCTCCATTTATCTCCTCTGGACCAACTGCTTTTCCAACCTGCTAGTTGTATAGCATGAATAACTTCTCTTCTTGTTATTTCTGGTCCTATCTCATTATCCCTGTTTAGCTGTAAGTTTTGAAAAGTTGTTCTATGTATTGCTTCCATGTCTTTATTTTATCCTTAATATCTAGTATAATTTCATTACATCCATTTCTCAGAATTGTTTCTGATTTTTTCCTCCCAATTCCTTCCCTTTCTTATATAGGTTGAATGTGTGGTTGCATTGCAAGACGTTTATTAATTTGACCAAATTAACTTAGAGTATTATTTTATTTATTATTTATTATCAAAATACGCTTTCAATAAAAAAAAATACTTCCCGCGTACACGTGGACTTTTAAAAAAAATACTGAATTAACATTATTTTTAGACTTCTCAATATCAAAAGTCTTAAAAATGTCATGTAACATGATAAATCCGAAGCGACCTCCCTCCTTCTTACCCCGTATTCCCCCTCTTTTTTTAACTCCTTATATGCAGGAAAAATTCTCATAATACTACCTAAACTATAGAAAATTAATCAACCCTCCCCCACCACTTTCACTGTCCTTCGAGACGTGTACAAATTTAAAAATCGATGCATTCGAGAATTATCGCGCCGACAGACAGAAATCGCCGAAAATTGGAAATTATATTGACTGAATTTTTTTCACACATACAACATTTTCCTTAGAGAGCGAAGTAAAAAGGAGTGTTATGGCCGTTTTCAAAGAGCTGCTCAAATAAATTGCAACATTTGGTTAAAATTAAGTGAATATTTTATAAATGTTGATTCTTTTATCTTCTTTGCAATTGCTCAGATCAAAATGCACGCAAAATTTGTTCAAAAATCTTCAAAATAAGAGTACGATCATCTAAAATATCTACTATACCAGATGTACAAGAATGAAATGCGGATTTCAGACAACAGATGGCGACCAATGCAGTTTGTGCTATAAAGATTTAACAGTGCGCCATTTTGTTGTGTCATCAACAAGTGTCAGACGCGCACGAGAGATAAATTAGAAAAGTGTGTGCATAGTGTTGTGTTGTTATGTTCAATATGTCGAAATTTATACCGAACAAAGAGCAATCGCGGACAGTATTAATTTTTTCTTTTCATTTGAAGAAAACTGCTGTTGAATCATATCGATTACTTCGAGAAGCTTATGGTGAACATGCTCCATCGCAAGATACGTGTGAACGATGGTTTCGGCGTTTCAAAAGTGGTGACTTCAAGTTGCAGACAAGGAACGTGGAAAACCGCCAAAAAAATACGAAGATGTGGAATTGCAAGCATTGTTGGACGAAGATGATTCGCAAACACAAAAACAAATTGCCGCGCAATTGGGCGTGAGTCAACAAGCTGTTTCCAATCGGCTACGAGAGATGAGAAAGATTCAGAAGACCAGTAGATGGGTACCACATGAGTTGAACGACACCTAAATGGAAAAGGGCAAAAACACGTGTGACATTTTGCTCGCTCGGTACAAAAGGAAGTCGTTTTTGCATCGTATAGTTACAGGGGATGAAAAGTGGATTTATTTTGAGAATCCCAAGCGCAAAAAATCATGGGTAGACCCAGGCGCACCATCTACATCCACCGCAGGACCGAATCGCTTTGGCAGAAAGACGATGCTCTTTGTTTGGTGGGACCAGAGGGGCGTGGTCTATTATGAGCTGTTAAAACCTGGGGAAACGGTTAATACTAAACGTTACCAACAACAATTGACCAATTTGAACCGTTCGCTGCTTGAAAAAAGGCCAGAATACCGAAAGAGGCAACACAAAGTCATTTTTCTTCATGACAATGCTCCATCACATACGGCAAAACCAGTTCGCGACACGTTGGAAGCACTCAGCTGGGAAGTTCTACCCCATGCCGCTTACTTACCAGACTTGACTCCTTCCGATTACCACTTGTTTGCATCAATGAGTCACGCACTTGCTGAGCAGAGCTTTGGTTCGTACGAAGATGTGAAAAAATGGCTCGATGAATGGTTCGCAGCAAAAGGGGAAGATTTTTACTGGCGTGGTATTCACAAATTGCCCGAAAGATGGGAAAAATGTATAACAAGCGATGGAGCATACTTTTAATAAAGCACTTTTTATCATTCTTCCGAATTTAACATGTTTTTTTGGAAAAAAAAATCCGCATTTCATACTTATACACCTGGTAGTAAACAGAAGTAGTGGTTTAAAGCCTACACAATTTAAAGGAGAACTTTATACCGCGATTTCTAAAAACTAAAATTACAACCCTGGACATGGAAAAGGGACGAAGAAAAACGACGACGAGGACCGATGCACTCGACTGCGAAAAAGGATTTCGCCTTTAAGAGACATCTTCAATCAATGTTTTGATAGGAGGTATTACGAGTGTATCCGGCAAGAAAAAAAACAAAGCACGTTCTTTTTCTTGTCGCTAAACAGAAGAAAATTGCCTTGGACAATATGACATTTAACATAGATTGAATACATAACAATAGCGTAAGTTATTTCAATTTTCTACGGAAAATTGAAATAACAGTTTTAAGTTACTAATGTCATGAATGTAAATATTGTAAGTAACATTGCGTTGTTTTATTAACATTACTGACATAAATCAAATCGATATTCCGAAATAAAATTTCGAGAATGTCGAGAATTTGCAAATACAAAATGACCAACAAATAAAAATCCCATGAATGCTATATTCCATGCCTTTCCTCCTACGACTAGAGTTTCTGAGCCTATACTCTTCATCAGATAGGCTTTAGGCAACGGAATCGATCGTTAAGACCAGAGTACCGTGGAGAGTCAAGTTGGAATGACTCTCGCTGGCTTATAGCATTCATGGGATTTTTATTTGTTGGTCATTTTGCATTTGCAAATTCTCGACATTCTATTACTGACATAGTTTGTCCAAAGTTTTATATTATGAAAACAATTAATGCAAGAATATTGTTGTACTGATATATAAGAGACATACAAATTTTTGTTGTTTTTTTTTTTTAATTCGCCCATCAGGAAATATTTTTTTCTTTTTACTACTAAGTTTCAAAATTCACTTTTTTTTTGTCTAATTACACAAGTCTACAAAAGAGTGATGAAAATAAATGGTTTCCAAACGATTTTAGTAAAACAACCCCATCCGCACGTGAAATATCATGACAGTTTATAACGAACCAAGTGACGACTTAGAGTCTTATTTTGAACAGCCACTGCCGAATTCTTGCGTATTTTACACACACGAATCCACGTCTGGCAGTCGTACGGGGGCCTTGGCTTGACAGTCGTCTTGAAGACTGTCAGTTAGAACTGAAGCAAAAGCTGGCCGGAACGAGTCAGCGGTGGATAAAGCCTTGATGCCAAGACTCTCGCTTTAGCTGCTGCAGCCTGATCGTTCCATAACAGCCTTTTGTCGTATTGAAGGACAAAATGGTTACATCGCTCTAACTTGCTTTCTCCGAATTTAAGATATCCAATTTTAAGACATCTAAGAGACGAAGACGACTATAAGAATGCTCCCCTAGTTGAACTAGGCTTTGTAAATATTAACCTGAAAAGGCCTGGTTAGTGTTACCAGTAGAAATAACGATAAACAGTCGACAAATAACTATTGTTTTTTATTATTTTAAAACATTTCGATTTTTAAAACATCAATTTGGATAGAAATAGATATTTTTGTACTTGACAGAAAAAATACAGATTCGGTTTTGGCAAGTCAAAACCCTTTAGAAATACTTATTCGTATTCTGACGTCCAAAACTTTGTAGACTTATGTTATCTATCAGATCATGTGATAATCACTACATTTAGGAAGTTTTCGTCACTTCACCGATTGGTGAAATGGCGCCACATTCCACATGACCGATTTGGTGCAAACAGAAACCGTCTGATAGAACCGATTGGTCTACATTCAATAAGTCACATGCTTGTCAAAATTCAAGGGTAAAAAAAGGAATTTAATAGGTGTTTTATTTAATAATCTCAATTTTTTCGCAACATTTAAGCGTGTATTTCCATCACAAAATGATTTGCTTTAATAACCAAAGTATTAGCCATCGTTAGCTATGACTTTTTCAAATCTATCTGTCAAAGAATGGATTCCGCACCAGAAGAACCTTTCATCTTTTGAGGCCAACCATTCATCAAGCCCAATTTTCACTTCTTTGTAAGAATGTAAGTGTTGTTGTGGTGGTGGTAAATGGTAGTCTGAAGGGGCTAAGTCCGGTGAATACGGCGGGTGGGATAGAACGTCCCATTTGATGTTTTCCAAATGGTTTTTAACACTTTTGCAACATGGGGCCGAGCACTGTCATGTTGAAAAATGACAGTGGGCCTATTCTGGTCGTTTTTCCTTCAATGCTCGGTTCAATTTTATCAATTGTTGTAGGTATCGATCGCCAGAAATTGTTTCACCAGGTTTCAGCATTTCGTGATACACAGCTCCTCTATTATCCCACCAAATACACAGCAAAGCTTTCTTTCCCTATATATTGCGCACTGGTTCCGATGTTGAAAATTGGCTTGGGTCTACCCAAGTTTCAAAGGGCTGGATCATGTTCACACAAGCTTCAACCAACAATCGATAACTTTCAGCAGCCGTTTTCTTCAACATCCCCGCAAAACGTCTTTTTCTGGTACGAAACACGACATATTCAAAGCTATGTTTTTCACACAGTGACAATTAATAACGAACTGGCCTTTGAGGCGTATGTTTACCTTCCAAAACGCCATAGATGTCATTAGTTTATACCAACAAGTGTATTAGTAACGCCATCTCTTTAGCAAAGTTTCGACATTATTAACCGAAACAAGGAAGTCCTATGTTAGAAAAACTAAATAAATAAAAAATAACTGCAAGGGTAATGGGGTCAAGACAGGTCAACAAAGTAGCCATTTTTGTATATTCTTTAAACCTCTGTATCTTTGAGATTCATAATCTCGTTAGAAAAATAGAAAAAACGCAATTGTTGTAGGTGTAACGTCACACAGTTATAAAAAAATTTTAATAGCCAATATGACCGTTCCTTCGGCCGGAAACAACCATATTTTTACATCCCTAGGTCTACAAACAAGAAAAACCACATACTTTTTTCTATTTGATGTGTATAAGGTTCTTATAATTTGAACAGGAGGTGATTGCAAATAAATAAGAAAAACCGATGTCGATTGTTTTTTAGACCTATTAACAAGTGCACAAACCCTGTATAATTCTGTATCGTTAGAAAAATAATTAGTATATTAAAAAGATGATAACTAAGGAAACTAAACAGAAACTATACTAAAAGCTATATTAGTTCAACTGTATAATTCTGTATCTTTATATTTAAAAGATGATAACTACTATAGCTATAAGCTATATTAGTTTAACAACTAAGTAAGCTATATAGTTTAACAAAAATATAATTATAAAAATTTGTTTCTGTATATACGTTTTGAAGCCAAAATTAACTTTAATGTATAAAAAAAGGAAACGTGCTCGACAACAACAAAAAAATTTTAAGCAACATATTAAAATAACACACCTTGTATTCCTCCACAAACATTTTGCTCAATTCTTGGCTCTTTGCACTTTTCTAGCATCAACTCAAAAATTAGACACTCGCGCAAAAATAACAAATTAATCAAATCAATTTTCATTATGTTGATTTCTGTATAGATTACGACTTTTTGATTAGTAACTATTACAAAATTTTAAAAAAAATACAGTAATGAGTTTATTTAAAAATAATAATAACAGGGTTGGAAAAAAAAAGTTAAAACTAATTAACTCTATAGAATGAAAATTACATTAACAATTTTATAGTGATATTCACCGATGATAAATCGTGCCTCTATTATTGCTTCAAAAAGTTTTTATTTACTTTTGAAGACAACAATCTAACAAACGCCCGTTTCCATACCTTCAAATTTTTAATATACCAACAACGATTGAAGATGGTTGCCAATCGAAACGCCGCAACGTATACAAAAATGTAGATAAAAATTCGTTCGAAAACGCACTTTTTTCTCAAAATCTATCCGTAATCTACTCCCGGCATTTTTTCCGCGTGGTTCAGGCCATACACCCCGAAGCCGGGTGGAGTTTTGGGATAGTTCGGAGCGCCGCCACGCGACTTCATGGAGCGCCACCTGTTCAATCGATGAGGGCGTGCGCACCAATGAGGCACCCCGCGAAGGTGGACAAATCGCTAAAGATTCCCTAGGGGGTGGCGGAGTGTCAAGGGACTCCCTGTGTAGTAAGAGGGAGTAAATTGTGCGGTTTTTGGATTGGACTTGACCTTGCGGGACGTACAGGCGGGACAAGACCTATCTGATAAAAGTTGTCTTTGATAACAGATAATCAGATTTTTCTTCTTTCAGATTGAAAAGTTTTAAAAAACAATGCGAGGAAAAACCTGGTTTTATAATTTTTATAAAAAATAAATGAGTAAAGGTATGACCATTACTATAAAACTAGTTTCATATCTGTATTAGACTGTATTTTTGATAGATCAACCACCTGTCTGGTGTAAACCTAATAAAATTTTCGTTGCTATTTGACTGTTCCTATAGATACACTCAAATTTAGGCATCTAAGGTGTAAACAATAATTGATATTTCAATTAGAAATCTTCAACAATGCAAGCATATTTAATATCTCACTTTATACTTAAATTACTTTACACAGATGGGAGATAATTACGTTAGGATTTTGGAACCTTCGACACAATGACGCTACACAGTAGTTATCACCACCAAACCACTTTATTTTTGTACTTGGCGCACATTTCACTAACCATGTTAGCATCATCAGTAAATCATCGCCCCTGACGATGTTAACACTGTTAGTGAAACGCGTGTCCAGGGCGAAATCAAACCAGCAAGAGATGTTAAAGAGGTTTCAAACATTTGAACAATACTAATTCTTTACATGAGTTGGAAAGAAAGTTTAGCACCAAAAGGGTGCTTGAAACCTTCCAAAAAGATGCAAACAACGGAATTTCATCCTGTATCTTTCAGGAGGGCTTACATTTGGACTCTATTTTTCGTATCTCAGGAGATATCATGTCCTGGGTTTTCAGCTTTTCATATTTACTTAGAAGAAGGGTATATTATTTTAAAATCTGATAATACTTATAAACCTAATTGCCTTTAAAATTGACAACGATAGAAATTTCAAAGAATTTTTCGTGTATAAATAACTTTTAACTATGAATGTATTACAGAAAAACGTCAAAAGGAATAAACATTTTGACAAATCATGGTTCTTGGGATAAGTGTCATATTGGAGTGATTTTCTGACGTTTGGTGTACGATTGCAAGAAGCATCTTTAGAGACCTTTAATTTTCGAGATTAGAACACTTAATGCGCGTTACATGCACGGTACTTGCACAATTTTTACACTTCAAAAATTGGAGAATGGTTAAAATCAATCAATGTATTCTATGGTGTGCTAACAACGGAGCAATTACATTAGTAAGTTGTCCAATCGCCTCCTGCATCAATAAACGCCCAACATCTTTGAGACATGCTGTCAACGAGATTTTGCAATGATTTCCAAATTTTTCGAATCTCGCGAGACAATTGAGTTAAAGCCCTCAGGGTCTTTCCTCCGAGCTTTCTCTTTAGAAGGGACCAAACGTTTTCAATAAGGTTGGCGTCCGGCGATTGTGAGGGCCATTCTAGTATCTTATCGTGGTCCTAAGCTAGCCGCTTTGCGACGTGATTTTCGTCCAGCAAAATATTTTCTCCAACGTGCTTCGGAATTTGACATCATGAGCACGAAGATGTTGTCGAATGGTCTCATAGAACACATTCAAACCAGCTTTTCTTATTTTTGCCGCTCCTTAACGCAGCGTCAATTTCGGGTCTCGTGAAAACAAAGACACGATACGTTTTTCTACTTTCCACATTTCGACAAATCGTCAACATTTTTCGTCTCGTTAAAATGATTTGTCCCCTTCTACACAAACGATACCGACTTTTTAATATATTTAGCGGCGGCGGACTGTAATTTTAGACCCCATTGGATGCCTCTAACAGACACGCAAACAAGGGACTCATTTTGAATTTTAAGTGATTTCGACGAAAGCGCGGAATCGACTGATACTTTAATTAAAATGCGTAGTAGACAAAGGTTCCTTCTACCGATTTTTTGTTGAATCGCTAGAAGCGAATCTACCAAAAATGAATTATCGCGGACACGTTGTTACTTGTCAGACAGTGAAAAAAAAACTAGAAGATCAACAGCCATTACAATTAAAGGACATGCAACCTGTATGAAAAAAAAAAACAAATTGGAGAATCAACTGTAGCTGAACATCAACATTGTACAGCATGCACCATCACTATAAGAGAAATCAAAGTTCTTGCTGCATTCGCATTATTTTTACCCTCTATGTTATGGCTGTCTACTTCAGTTGTTACCCCATGCACTAGTAGCTTACTACATTTGGTATGAAGTCAATAGGTCACAGGTACCAGCACCTGGAGTTTTAGTCCGGCCTGAGGGCCGCCCAAATCGTAAGATTATCAAGATCCAAGAACTGCTATTGTAACTGGTCGTTTCTAACGAATTAGGAGGTGTTGGCAATCATTCTTGAGACCTTATTCAAGTCAATCCAAGTCTCAGGTAGTCATACGGAAACCATAGCTTGACAATCATCTTATATACTGTCAGCTTGTTCAGCGGGGAAAACTTGCTGGAAGTACTGAACAGTGGACAGTCTCGACAGGCCGGCCCCAGCTTAAGCAATCGCAGCTGCAGACTGATCCTTGCATAGCACCCTTTAGCCTGCAGTTTAGGCCAAAATACTTTATAATGTTAAGCTATGCAAGCCTGCTACCTCCAAGAATAAGATATCCGTAAGGCGGAGTCTTACTGGAGTTGAGGAAGAATAATAGCAGTTTTTTGAGAGCGAAAAATAGAAGACGCCGTTTGACCGAAATCGTCTATAACGATCCCGTTCAAATTTGCTGTAAGGATACTTTAATACTAACTTTACAAAATCTCCCCAATTGTGGTTACCCGAAAATTCTGTTGCTAGATTAGTACAACATGAAAGAAAGGAAAATTGGCGCCTATCGTCACTAAACACAAACAATTTTTGAAATATTTATGGACAATTAAAATTACAAGTATAAATGAACATACGTTTAAAAATATTTTTAGGCAATACAGTCTGTCAAGTAAGACGTATCCGCGATAATTCATTTTTGGTAGATGCGATTCGACAAAAATCGGTAGAGAGATTCTTATGCCTTTAAGGGGCCTAGAATAACACATTCCGCGGCCGCTAAATATATTAACGTCGGTATCGTTTGTGAAGAAGCAGGTAAATCATTTTAACGAGATGAAAAATGTTGACGACTTGTCAAAACGTGGCTCGGTAGGCACAGTCACTCCGCTGCGTCAAGGAGCGGCAAAATAAAGAAAATCAAGTTTGAATATGTCCATGAGACCATTCGACAACATCTTCGTGCTCATGATGTCAAATTCCGAAGGACGTTAGTCAAAGCTTTGCTGGGCGAAAATCACGTTGCACAATAAGATACTAGAGTGGCCCTCACAATCGCCGGATGCCAACCCTATTGAAAACGTTTGGTCCTTTGTAAAGAAAAAGCTCAGAGGAAAGACTCTGAGGACAAGAATATGGAGATCATTGCCGTAGTATGCAGAAAATCTCGCCGACAGTATGCCTCGAAGATGTCAGACGGTGATTGATGCAGGAGCCGATTGGACGACGTACTAAGGTAATTGCGCTATTGTTAACACACCAAAGAATACATTGATGGCAAAAATTTTTCTTGAAACACATTTTTTCAAGAATATGAGTGGTCACGTTCTTACTTGACAGACTGTAAAATTAAGCAGTCTTTGCAAAGTACCGTATCAAAAATTTCATAAATTTTCACCCCCAATTACTAGCTCGTTAATTATTTTCTTACTCGTTTAAAAAGGTGAAAGATGAGTTTAAAAAAACATGCATAGTTATACTATATAGAAAACTAATTAATTTCATTAATTAAGATCCTTTTACATCTGAACAGGGATTTACAGAGCTTTTAACTGTGTCAACATTCTGCTCTTTTCCTCAGTTATTTTAGTTACATTTATTATTATATAATTTACTTATTTAAGATTCAGTGTAACTGACGGCGTATCCAAGAGAGAGACTATGCCCGCCACATAAAAAAATCGTATTGGCCATCTACAAATTACAAATTTTTCTTGATTATATTCTTTTTTTTAAAAAATGGGTCTAGCACACGTGCTGTAGGGAAGTTCCTAAAGCGCTCCAGGAGCGGCATGTGTGCGGAACGACGTACAAATTAATTTGGTACTTTGAAGTAAGTATCTCAAACTAGTTCCTGTCCCTTTCAGGGGCTAACCGTTTTCGCTTCGTGCGGTGATACCCGATTTCTTTCTCAACTCGATTGTGTAAAAACTATTCCATAGATTCTAACTTTTGTTTGTTTGAATCATTGTATTTTAAGCTTTGATTTAACTCCGGTCCATTAAAAATTCAATTCTCAAGCGCAGCCAAATTGTTTTCAAGCTCGCGGTAACCTAGAAAACATGACTGTAAAAGGGATGTTAAAATTTGTGTTTTTTTACACAAAATGTTCCTTTCCTACAGTTCTATAGCTTCTATTTTCAACTTATTTTTTTAGCTTTTTCTCGAATACGAGATAACAATCTGAGCGTGGTAGATATTCAAAATTTTGCTTTGTCTAATTACAACTCCAAAAAACTAAAGTAGCAAAATTCGTACTTTAGTTTTTTGGAGCTGTAGACAACGCAAAATTTTAAAAACCTACCACCCCGGATTGTTTCTTAATAATCGAGAAATGGCTAGAAAAAACGAAGTTAATCGGAGCAGTAGAATAGTAGAAAAAGAACGTTATGTGCAAAAAACATAAATTTTCAAATCCCCTTTACAGTCATGTTTTCTAGGTTAGCACGAGCTTGAGAATTGAATTTTTAATGGGACCGGAGTTAAATCAAAGCTTAAAATACAGTAATTGAAACAAAAAAAATTATTAGAATCTAAGGAATAGTTTTTACACAATCGAGCTAAGAAAGAAGTCGGGTATTTTCGGACGGGGCGCCAAACGGAAAACGGTTAGGGTAACCGTAAAGGGTGAAAATACTAATCTCGAAGAAGCAAAATAACCACTTCATGGAATGCTGCTATTCAAATAACCTCAAAATTTAGACTGGCGTTCGAGAAGGAGCCGTTAAAACACAGTATTCTCTTTTCATGGCAAAAAATGCGTCTAAAGCTGCACGAATGATTTGTTCAACTTTAGGAGAAAGTACTGTGACGCGGAAAACATGCAAAGTGTGGTACCGGTGATTTAGAAGCGATAAATCTCATCGTTCGAAACGGCATCAGGCTACACACTCAGAATTTTATCTTTTTTTTTTGCCCAAGAAGTTCTCCCTGAAGAAGCATATACTACAGACATGGCCCCTTCTGATCATTGTTTAGCTCGGTCGCTGCAACATCATCTGGCCGATTTCCACTTCATTAAAGGACGTACAGAAAAGCAACGACTTGAAACCACCATCTTGTTTCAGAGGATGAATTCGTCAGCTGCCTCAAAGATGGGCAAACTGTGTGGGAATATTTTTCTTGATCAAGTTTTATGCTTTTCGTAAATACATAAACTTTTTAATATTTATTTAATATTTGTAAGGACGGACAGGTGCTATTATTAAATTTACCCCAATCGGATCCGTTATAAATTTATAAACACTACATTGTATCTACTTCATACTTTGGTGAGAAAATTTTCTTGGTTCATATTTATTTTAAACATCGTCCTTGTTTTCGTTCCAGATCCGCCACTGAGTGTAATAAACATGTTATACAAATATACAGTTGCGTAGCACGGGGGGGCAATATGGTCCCTCGTCCTTAAATGTCTACAAAAAACCGTTCCCTTATAAGTAGCTATTCTTATTATAGCCCATTACCGTTATGTCTTCCTAAAAAAATCGTCCCTTTGATTTGTCTTCCCCACCTCTTCTCTAGAATCCGTTTACTCCACCTTAAATATAATAATGATATACTGTCAAAAGCAACCAAAACCAAGTATCTCTTTGAAAAAGGAAAAAAAAAAAAAAAAAGGTTTTTTGTTTAATTAGGCAGTCAGTTGTTCACATTTTAAAGATGTGGTTGGAATTTTATAGCCACGGGAACCAACAAATGTGTTAAAATTACTTTACAGCCATATCATACGCATTGTTTCTTGTAATCGATTATTAGAAATACTTATCCAGCTAGCTGAGTAATTGTATGTACGAGGGTGATTTTTTTTTTTTCCAACCTCCGATCGGGCCTGTAAACAGCCAATCGAGTGCTAGAAGGCAGGGATGCTCGGAGGGCGACTGCGCATCTCCCTCAATATAACCCTGCCACTTTCAACGTCATTACACCATTTTGAGCTGAGTTGCAGGCACGTAAACATGGCTGCTATTCTCCCACCAAGTGCGAGTTGCGTAGTGTAATTCAGTTTCTTCAAGCAGAAGGGAATAGTCCAGCGGAAATTCATCGAAGAATGAGAAGAAGCATGCCGACTTCTGGAGTTCTTTTCATTCATGACAACGGCCGCCCTCACAGTGCTGCTGTAACCCAACAGCTTCTTGAACAATTTCGATGGGAAGTTTCTGAACACTCGGCGTATACCGCCGAGCGACTATCACCTCTTCCTGGAACTGAAGAAGTAGCTAGGCGAACAGAGCTTTCAGATTACTGAGGAGCTTCAAAACAACGTCAAGGCTCAACTCACTGGCGGCAACATTCTATGAAGAGGGGATTGAAAAGCTCGTCCACAGATATGACGAATACCTCAATCATCAGGGTGACTATATCGAAAAGTAACCATGTTTATACACAACTTTTGATAATAAATTCGTTTTGTTATTTACACTTGTCTTTTTTTTATGGACCATTGAAAAAAAAAACAGCCCTCGTACACTGAAGTGGTCCGATATACCATGTGTCCAGTATGCAAAAAATTGAAGAGATTGTGACATAACAAATTTATATTTTTATAAGTTAGATTACTTATTACAGATAACTCAATACTACTTGTCAATTATTTTTAAGTAGACTTACCTTAGTTTTTCTAGAAAGCACCAATTTAATAGGTTTTGAAGTAAATCACTGTCAGAAAATACAAATACCTTTGCCCAAAAGGCAAAAAAAGAATACGTGATAAATCTATAAAATTCATGATCACAGAATGGACTCTGTTCCGCCTTCTTGTGATGTTTGATATTTTTTTTTGTTTTTTATCCTATTAGACAGGAGTATTTAAAAAACATAAAGAACATTTTCATAGAAGGCATAAACCAATCAGAATAAACCCCAATCAAGCCGCGCTAAAACAATGTGCAAATTATCCTGTGATCATTTTTGCGACATCTGACTGGTTTGCATTTATCTCTTGGCGAGGCCCTTAAAATTAGGACACATCTAAATTAACTGTAGGACAGATTATACTATTGGAGAATCAAAGTCAATCTAGCAAAGACACAAGTGACTTTCTTTTCCACACAAAATCAGTTTCTGTCTTACAAACTCCTAATACTTGTAGTAACCCGACTTAAAATATGTCAAAACACTAATATGGAGGGACCAGGTTGCAGCGATGACAACTAAAGCCAGAGCCTTACTTCTCAAGCTCTATCCACTGATGAATTGGTCCAGCAAGTTTTTACTTTGCAACAAACTAAGAACATATAAAAAGCTAGGCTGGAGCTCCTGTATGGCTGGTAGACATGGATTGACATGTTTCAAACACATAAAAATAGTATACGACTCAGAGAATGAACACGAATGCCACACTGGTTCACTGGAAATGAGCAACTGTCCCGAAACCTGGATATCCAAGCAGTAAGTTACAATTTCTGTAAGCTCTTAGAAAAGGCGGCTTTTCATGTTCATTCAATGATCTGGAAGGTGCTGGTTGAAAAGATAAGGGATGGGTACATGTTACCTAATGACCCCACACTCATACAAGACAGCTAGCAGTGCTCTAACTAAAAGGGCAAAGTATACAATAGGTCATTGAAAACAGGCTTCAAATTAACGTTTACCAATGTTTCCAACTGCTGAAAAACATTTAAGAATACTCTGAACCAACTGAATAAATAAATTTAGGTGATATTTAAAATTAAGTATTCCTTAAACATCCAAAACAAGCAATGAGGTTGCCAATTTTATGAGAAATTTAACTAAATATATTTTTTTTACTGTGCCACTGCAACCAGAGGATTATGTACTAGGGGTAAAACTCCCACCAAATGCAACCTCCATCATTTCCACGGACATTATATATGTAATACAATTTATTATTTCCCCCCCAGTTATGTGTCAGCTAACACATCATTAGAAAACTTAAAAAGATATTAACATTCGCTAATTCATTTTAAATGTATTCAATGAACTAAACTAATTATAAAATACAGTATTTAGGTGGTATTTTACATTAAGTAATCCATAAATCTGCAATGCAACTAGATTGATGAATTTAGGATGCTCCTAAGCTAAAGATTCAGTTAATTTGTTGTTAGAGTTTAGTGCTATTTAGCACAAATTATTCATTACGAAAGTGTTTAAAAATAATATTATTTACTATACTTTACTTATGCTTGAATTTTTTGCCAAATTATTTGAATTTATTACAAATCAATAAGATTTCTATTTAGTGTAAATTCACCTTTCTGTTTTCTTACAGACATCAAATTTAAGGATTTCAAAAGAAAAGTTACAGTGGCTGGCATTTATATTTTTAAACTAGTACCAAGTTACTGACTACAGTGTCAACATAAAACTAACCTGTATAAACTAAATATTTTTGAATACTGCTCTCCTTATGTCTATTTTGTTTAATAGGATTCCAGAGCTGTGTTAATCTTTCGATGTTAAAACTTTTTTCTATAAACGAAATAATAAGTAAGTCAATGCAAACTGAAGGAATAACTTTTAAATTCTTATTAATTTACAACCAATACATTTAAAAGTGGTTTCTACAGGCACAGAAATCAAACAAGAGTATTTGGAATAAAATATGGTAAAAATAACTGTAGCTATGTGATTACATTTGTGTCTGGAATTTTGGGAAAATTTAATAATAAATTCTCGATAATTTCTCCATGCAATTCAAATAATAATAAGTCTAGTATTATCAAATAAGAAACATATCCACTCTGTAGGCAAAACATTCAAAAAACGTAGTTGCATCAATTGACTTTTTGAGAGGGGGGCATTTAAAGCTGAAGGCTGGACATTTAAACGAAAAATTGCGACTAAAAATAATTCATAATATAGGTCATACCTTCGTCAGTCAGATCATCCGGACAGTCATCGTATATTAGTGAAACATCTAAAAAAATAGGAACAACGTCACAAGGTTTATTTTAGTCAAAAATACAGAGCATTACTTACCAGCACCGGCCATTTTATTTTAGATTGGTAAACGGAGCATTTGCTGGGACACGTGACGGGTCAATATTGTTTTGATTGTTACTTTAAAAGCTAATTTCAAATAAAAAGGGTTTTTATTGTTAAGAATATGTTAAATAAACTTATTTTAAATAAAAATTCAACAAAATGACAGAATGTTTATGAAGGGAAAATTGTTGTTTTGCATATTTAGGGATTTAAGTATTGCCAACACTAGAGATAAAATTATGAAATGTTACCAAATTTGGGCGGATAGTTTAAAATCAGTGATACATGGGGAAAAGAGCTTTTCCACAAGAAATTAAATTATAAAAGTGACGATAAATTATTAACAAAAAAATAATAAAATATTTAAAAATAACTTTTTTATATAAATATAAAGAAAAGTTTTGTTGCCAACATTACAAGATTAATATAGGATATTACTATTTTAATTGGCGGCGGATTTAAACAGGGATTGGCCATTACGGTATTGATTTTTAGGGCGTTTTTTTAAAATTATATTTATCATTTCTCTTCATTGTCCAAATAAATAAAAAAACAACAGTAAAAAAAAACAACTTCATAATATAGAGCTACCACAATAGTATAGAAAAACTACAAATTTTTAACATTAACATTAAAAATATATTTTGCATAAAATTAATGAAAAACAACATCTTCTTTGAGAAAAATATAAATTCAGTAATAATTTAACCTTTTTCAATATGTTTTTACAATGTTTTTAGACTAGTTACAAAATAAATGCATATCTATGGTATAATGCAGAGACAGGTATTTTTTTGAAATGCCTATTAGAAAATTTACAAAAATGGTTGTAATGATAATAATAATAAATTATAACATATACCAGAAATAACAATCAGGACTAATAAAATAAAATACTATTCACATAAGACTAAAAAATGATATATAAAATTAAGTCAAACAATAAATAAAATGGTTGAACCAAAGCCATATTTTGAATTTTCTTTTTAATTTCTTGGGAAAATCAAAATCTTTGAAGAACGACGTTTATGGTTGGTACTACTCTGGATCAAAATTATTTTGAATTTAATGAAAAATGTTTCGATGTCAATAACAGACTAACAATGGGAAATCCTCTTAGCCTTTTATGTGCAGAGATATTCATGAATCCCCTAGAAGAAGTAATACACAAACATCCACTTATAAATTTTTGTTTTGGTATAGATACGTAGACGACATTTTAGCTTGTTTTATAGGCGCAGATAGACAGTTAAACTTATTTTTAAAACACATCAATAATATCCAAAAAAAAATTAAATTCACACTTTAAACATAACAAAATAATTCAATTAATTTTTCAGACCTAACAATCAAGAAATCTAAAAATAAGTTTGAATTCTCTATATATCATAAACCATAACACAGAGCCACGGTAATCCATCAGAATTCATTTCACCCTGAGGCCTCTCGTCCACTAGGAGCGGAAAGCTGCGAAAAGTTGCGAAATCAATTCGTCCGAATTCGCACAAAAAGGCATGAACGAGGATCGGTGGGGGACCGCGTCCACTGGGCCCGTATCGTTTTGGTCCCCCACCGAGCCTCGTGTTTGGATCGTTCGTGCGTTTTTGTGCGAATTCGGACGAATTGATTTCGCAACTTTTCACAGCTTTCCGCTCCCAGTGGACGAGAGGCCTTACAATCATAAAATGACAGCTTTTCATAGTCAAATTTATAGACGGCTCAGTGTTCCAATGAACGACGTGAATTTTCAAAAATAATAATAATTAGTGTTCCGTTGTACGTTGTTTGCTTTTAAAATAAAAATTTCTGTTACGGAGGTATAAAATGATCAGTGACTTCACAAAATATACCCCAAATGAGTTTTCAACAAAGTTTGTTTCCGATCTTTACTGAAAACTGATGACCTTAAAATTGTTTTTTTTATATACCAGATAAATTATTAAAGGTAATGATCTCGTGATAATTTTCGTTCAATCTACACCCCGTGGAGAATATTCCAGAATTATTTCAAAAATTTTTGATAAGTACTTTTCGAGATAAAAGGGGGACAGCAATTTTCCGTGATTTTTTAAAAATAATACAAAGAAAAATGTGAGCAAGTATTACATCATATATATTTTTGAACTCGTCTTTTTACAAGCTTTTATTTGACACCCCAGTCGATGACTTAGTAAAAAATTTTTTTTTTCACTTCCGATTTCACCCCCCAAAACTAACTCCTTAAGCCAAAATTTAACTTTTAAAATTATACGACTCTGATGAGGGCATCAATTCCTGTATTAGTGCCAAATTTCAACCTTCTATGTCAAATAGTTGCGGCGAAAATCGGGTATGACAGACAGACGGACACCGAAGTGATCTTACAAGTGTTCCGTACGGAACACTAACAACGGAAAAAAGCTAGTAATTCGGTTTACCCTTCATCAGTTAACAAAAACATTAAGTTTAACACAATAACTTATGTGACATATCCAGCTACAAAGCCTCGAAAGATTTAGAAAATATTGGATTAAAGGTAGCCTTCAAAACAAATAATAAAAAACAATAACACTAAAACTAAACCACATAATAAATCAAGGGTTTATAAATTAAAATGTGGCACCTGCCCCAAAGTCTACATAGGTCAAACGGATAGAATTTTCAAACCAAGAATACAAAAACATAAAAAAAATATTTGAGAATCAAATTGAGGTTCACATTATGCCTCTCATTCTGAAAATCATAGTTTTGTTGAAAACTGCGATATAGTACATACTAATAACAAAAATAAAAAGTTGAAGTCGTTAGTTTGTTAAATCTTAAGTTCAGGTAATTATCTTTCTATTGTACCAAATAAAATTCCTTTAAAATATTACATGATTTTGTTAATTTAGTTTTAACACTTTTAGGAAATTCCTTATAATTAAGGTAAGGTTTAAATAATTGTACCTAAATTAGTTATTAGACAAAAGAGTAGACGTTCAACTACCGTTTGAGAAAGGTTCTGTGTACCTAAACACGTCACAGCTGATTTAAGTCGTATTCTTTTATTTACCATATTTTACTTTGATAAATAAAATATAGTGAAAATCTGAACACTAGTTCGTCTTTTAATTTCCTACAATTAGTTTTAATGAAATAAAGATGCTGTCAGTGCTAATAATGCTCCAATGATTGCAAAAAAAAAAACATTAAATCTAAAATGTTTTATTCTGACCCTTGGGTTATTTATGTTCTATCATTTAAATAAAATCTTCCAAATGAAAGATTAGGAGACCTCAGAGTACATTACATTAAGAGGCACAGTGCATAATTTGTGTAAACTACGTCACCATTAGTTCTATAGAGTTTGAGTTTGGAACAGACACTAGTTTTTCTTAGTCTTACTCACCAAACAGAATACCAATGAAGTGCTAACAAGGTATGGCTACACCCATTTAATAATCTGAGAAGCAAAAAAACCTGAATTTTTGCAAAAGTATATTATTATACTGTTTTTGTGTAATGAAGAATATAATATAGTATATCTAGTGTAAGTTAGTAACTTGTTTATTGGTACGTATATGTATGTATCTTTATTCTGATGCTGTGTTTAATGAGGCCATCGATGAATCCATTGAAGGAATAACAATTAATGGGAGTACACCAAACAACATACAGTATGCTGAAAATACTGTTCTATTAGCAAATAAAATTAAAGATCTCGAGCAACTGATCAATCGGGTCGTAACAGCCAGCGAAAGGTTTAGATTAACTATGAATAGAAGAAAATCCAAGTGGATGAGAATAACAAAGAAAAATCTACCACCAGAACACAGTAAAACAGGTCTCCACATTTAAATATTTGGAAAGCAATGTAAATGACAAGTGGGACCTATGCAAAAAAATATATTCCCGAATTGAAGAGGCCCGAGTAACATACAAGAATATGAATAAATTTTTCCATCGCACAAGTCTTAGTCTCGAACTCCGAATGAGAATGGTGAGAGCGTATGTATTCTCCGTGCTATTGTATGAATGTGTGTACCCTGTGACCCTAGCTCAGAGAAACAACTGGAATCTTTTGAAATGTACATTTATAGACGCCTTCTTTTCATCTCCTGAGTACAGAAAATAAAAAACACAGAAGTACTGGAAAGAATAAACAAGATGAAAGAATTACTAACAACGATAAAAATAAGTACTTCAGACAGAATAAGGGGCCCAAAGTACATATTGTTACGTCTAATTATTAAAGGCAAAATAAAGGGCAAACGATCGATCAGAAGACGACAGAATTCTTGGCTGAAGGACACGAGAAGGTGGTTTCGATGTGCAGCAGTTTCTAAAGTTCGTTTAGCTATATGGATCGTCAACCTTTGTGAGGAAACGGCGTCGTAAGTAATAAAAAGAAGGTTTAAGCTCATTATAACATTGAAAGTACACAAAATGACCATGCTTTCTACATCTACTACATATTTTATTACAATGTTTAAGTTACATTAATATGCATTTAAATTAAATTATTAGTGTACTTCATTAGAGTGTGGTTTCAGTATAAAATGGATTAACCAGTTAGGTTGTGGCTTGTGTTGTATTCTTAAAGTTTTCTTCTGTTTGTCCACAACATCATTATATATTTGAAAAAGAAGGGGCCCTTAGTTACCCGTTGATACCGTCATGTCCTAAACCTTTATTCTCGTTAGTAATTAAGGAGGACATCATTTTACGATACTGCAAATATGTTAGGAGAGCATAAAGATGATTTTTATATCAACCAAAATTTGGCAGGATTAATTTTCTGTATGGTTAATCCTGCCTGCTATAAACACCTCTGCACTATTTTCTTTATAGTGCAAACTGGCCTCCATTTCCTTTCATTACAAACTGGAATAACCTCAAATTTTAATTTAGAACACTTTACCTACACAAGGTCATAGATGCCCTGTTCAAAATATTCAATAGAAAACATAAAACTATTTTAATTGCCAAAAAAAGTGTTAGGTTAACAAAATGTTTTGACACGACGGCGAACCAGATAATCATTTTCTGACTTAGTGTAAAGTTTGAAACACAAGACTATCATGTATAGCTGCTGCTTCCTTGTTTAAACTTATGCAGTCGCTTATCTACCGTAAAGCGGTGACTAAATACGTTATTTCTTGTGTATTTTTCACTCAATTAGTTCGATTTTTAAGATGTTTCTGAAATTTGTTTCCATTTTCTCCGGGTGACTATACGTTAAGATAATGTTGATTTCAAATTCTACGCGCTAAGCCAGGAATCAATTTTAAGTTACAGTAAGATTGCAAACCTGAGATTGTGTGGTTCCAAATTATGATGATAACTTGCCGGTTAATATAAAATTTACAACTGATTCGGATCTGCAGCAAAACTACAAGTAGTCATGGTATTTATTCTATTATAAAAAAGAGGCAGTCAATTTGTACTCTGTATTAGAGTGTTAAATCGACTGTTGGTAGCCACCTATTATCGTTTAAAGCGACACTTCTCAAGTAATGTTTATAACATTGTAAATGTCATAATGTCTTCAGATCGATCGTTGATAAAGTTCGTTAGTTGTGTTAGATCTTCTTGTAGCGAAAAAACCCTGTTTGTGCTGCACGTAGTTGGACTTTAAATATTAAGTATGCAAGTCGGAATTGTACCTGACTGAAAAGGTTATATGCAATAGACTCTACCAGACGAAAGTAACTTCATACACCATGAATAAGTCATTAACCTCATTACTAGCAACTGATAAATTCTGAATTTTCAGAAGTAAATCATTTCCAAGGGTTACTGGATCCTCAGATCATAAGGCAGATAGAGATACAAACCGAAAACAGGCTCAAAGAGATCACACCACGCACAACGTCTATAAAAGAAACTTGGTCTGAAATAAAAGATACACTCACAAACATTCAAGAGCAAACACTTGGTGTGAAAACTAATAAAAAAAAGAAGGAATGGATGACATCTGAAATACTGACGCTCATGGATAGGAGAAGAATGTGTAAAAGGCTTCCGGACCAATACTGGATAATTCGTCGCAAGTATAGGAACGCGAAAGAACAATGGATGTTTGCAAAATGCAGTGAAATCAAACTACTACAAACAAAGCACGACACCTTTAATTTACACAAGAAAGTAAAAGAACTAACAAATAAAAATCGAAAACACCCAACAACGGTGTTAAGAGATGCTAATAATGAAATCATTCTGGGAATCGAAGCCAAGCTTAGTATGTGAAAGATTTATGTCGAAGAGCTTTTTAATGGCGATAGACCAAACGAACCACCGTCTACAGCTAATGAAATAAATTACACTGGGCCTCCTATTATCGAAATTATTCATGCAATACGGGCCCAGAAAAACAAAAAAGTTACTGGCTCAGATAACATTCACATCGAACTAATCAAGATCATTGCAGAATAAAAGGGAGCAGGTCTTGAGATTTTAACATCGTTGTTTAACGCCATTTATAACTCGGGCCAGATACCGTCTGATTGGCTAAAATCCACGTTTATTACCATTCTAAAAAAGTCTAATTCTTCTCATTGTGACGACTACCGTATGATCAGTCTTATGTCGCACGTACTAAAGATTCCTCCGGATAATTCATACATACATATATATAGAAAATGCGATTCTCAGGTGGACGATACACAATTTGGTTGCAGAAATAGTTTTGGCACCAGAGAAGCGCTTTTGCTCTTAATGTTCTAACACAACGGTGCAGGGACGTAAACGTAAATGTGTTTGTGTGTTTCATTGGCTATCGTGAGGCCTTTGATTGTGTGAAACACGTTAAAATGATAAGAGATCCTATGTGCCTCGGATGTCGACCGCCACGACATCAACATCATATCCTGTTTGTATTGGCAACAGACATTGAAAGTAAAAATCGAACAAAGCCTCTTGGAGGACGCTCCTATCAAGAAAGGGGGACGACAGGGATGTATTTTGTCTCCGCTTCTCTTCAACCTCTATTCGGAAGCTGTCTAAAGAAGCTCTAGCCCAGATTACAACGGAATTTAAAGTGAATGGCATCATGATTAACAACCTAAGATATGCACACGACGCCATTATTGTGGCTGATAATTTACCCAATTTGTAGAGCATGATGAATCTCATAGTTCGTCGGAGTGAGGAATTTGGACTACATATAAATATAACAAAGACCAAGCTAGTTGTATTTTAGAAATGCCAATCTTATTGTTAATGGACAGAGAATTCAGCAGGTTTTGTCTTTTAAATCTTTGGGAACACTAATTAATAGCCAGTATAATCCAAAAATAGAGATTAAATCAAGAATCGAACAGGCTCGTGTGACCTTCATGAACATGAAAAATATTTTCACTAGATCCGACCTTAGTCTAGAATTTCGAGTACGTATGATTAGATGCTGTTTTTTCGGTACTCCTATATGAATGTGAAGGCTGTACTCTTGATGGCAGCATAGAGAAGTGACTCGAAGCTTTCCAAATGTTTTTTTTATGGAAAGATTCTACAGCTATCATGGGTGGATAGAGTAACAAATGATAAAGTACTTAGGCGAATGAGCAAATCCACAGAACTGCTGCTGACTATAAAGGAAGGAAAAACTCGTTATATCGGTCATATAATGAGAGGAGCAAAGTATGACTTGCTGAAACTGGTGATCGAAGGCAAAATACAAGGAAGAAGATATCAAAATCCGAAGATGGCGTAATTGCTCATCAATAGATATTTTTAGAGCTGCAGTTTTCAGGACTATATCAGTCATTTGGATCGCCAATCTTCGTCAAGAGACGGCCAATTAAGAAAACTGCATCTCAGGATAAGTCCTAGAGATGGAAATCATTAACAGTTAAGTAAGCAAGTCAGACAAATATTGGTTTCGAACGACAAAAATGGCTACCAAAATCGACTAAAAACATTAGTAGGTGTGGGTAGCTTGGCTTCTACTTTAAAACACTATGATCACAAGGGTTCCACTGTTAATACGACGTCGTATTAGAGTTGAAACAGGCATACAGTTCTCTGATATTTTCAACCGGGCATGACATTAAAAAAAAGAGGGATTGAGATAGAATATTTTGAGTAAACTTTTTAAATTAACATTAGGCAACATAGGATCAAGTGAAATATATTTAATGTGGTAGTATATGGAAAAAAGTTAAAACTTAGTAATGCATCAAAGACCATTACTGCTCTCAATTTAAAATGTAACAAATTTTATGAAACGGTATGCTGGTGATTCTATTCCATTGTAATATAGTTTAAAGAACCTTGTCTCGATTTTTACTAATTTTGAGCAACTTGAAATGTATATTATATGAATCAATAAACTAAGAATTTCCATATTCCACACGAAGAGCTACAAACGATCTTTAAAAATAGGTATATAGTATGAGAGGCACAAGTGTGGATAACATACATTATTTTCAATTTTCTTTGTCTCCAAAACATAATCATAAATATTGTTTTAAAGCTAATAAAATAAAATAACTAATCTACATGCTAATAACAAATAATACAAGGAAATGTCACTTATAGACGCATTGGTTCCGCAGTACAATGTCAATTATACATACAACAATAATTAAATTCTTTAGTTTATGTTTAAACTGTAGGTTTTTTTATATTTTTATTACAAAGTTATTTTGATAGCTAAAAGATATACATCATAAAAATAAATTTAAAATTTGGCTGCAAAAAAGGAACGTTGATCGCTATAACCCTTAATATGTTGAAGTTATTTATTCGTAATTTACACTTACAATGATAAAAATAAGGTTACAGAGTGTTCTGAAACTAGCAAACCCTGATAATCTTTATTTTTATTCCTATTGTTAATCCTGAAAATGATACCACGGTCAACATAAAACAGTAGCGACGCTCAAGAAAATTTTTAGGTCCTGTTTTTTATCAGGCATGCGTCCCCTATCATATCAATAACATGGCTGCCAGCGCTGGATTTCAAGGAGAATCTTTTTATAACGTGCTCCGAAATTATTATTAAGAATTTTGTAATAAGTAAACAACTCGTTTGACGTAATAATTGAAAATAATTATGAATAACCGCTCAAGTGCAAGTTGAACTTACGCAATTAGCATTCCGTAAGTTGATTGCTGTTGAAATAAAAATTTTTGTTACGGAGGTATAAAATGATCAGTGACTTCATAAAACACACCCCAAATGAGTTTTCAACAAAATTTGTTTCCGATCTTTACTGATAACTAATGACTTTGAAATTTTTGTTTTTTATATACCAGACAAATTATTAAAGATCATGCACTCGTGATAATTTTCGTTCAATCTACACCCTGATGAGAATATTCCACAATTTTTTTTATAAATTTTTTGATCAGTACTTTACGAGATAAAGTGGGGGACAAGTGTGCGCAAGTATTACATTATATATATTTTTGAACTCAAGCTTTCATTTGACACCCACACCAAATTTCAACTTTTTATGTCAAATAGTTTCGGAGAAAATCGGGTGTGACAGACGGACAGACACCGAAATGATCCTATAAGTGTTCCGTATGGAACACTAAAAAGATGTCAAGAGGAAGTGTTTGCTGGTCGGATAGTGCTTGTAAGAACATATGTGGTATCTCCAAAGGAGTTAGTTTTTTAGATTTCCCAAAGGTCCTAAAAGATAATTTATTCATAATTCTTTATTTAAGATTATGATAACTGTTTGTTGTTTTCATATTAAAGATACATTTTATTTGTAAAACAGTTCATGTTTTATTATTGTTAAGTATTGCTTTAAGTTATTCCACTTGTACTTTTTTTTCTGAATACAGGGCAGAATTTGAATATTTCAAAAACTTGCGAGCATCATACCAGCAAGATGGCTACAGGTCATGTGATCATTACAAACTCCGAATCGGACTGTCGCTACTGTGGTTTACGCGTAAGTGCCAGTTTGTGACTAAATAAAGAAGGTTGTTAAAATTTTTCTTCTTTTTTTTCTCTGCATATGTCCCTTCTGGGGAGCAGATACGATTTTCCTTTCTAAATTAAACAAAAGCACCTTTTTCTTTAATAAACATCAACATTTTTTGTCAAAAATGATGTTATTCTGTCAATAAAAGGTTGGGGTAATCCGTACCTTGTTAACTCCGTCGGAAAAAATATTCTGAACATGGTTTTAAATATTTTCGAAAAAATTGCGGTAAAACCTATTATTTTTTGGGAGAGTTTTGACTGTCTTAGAAAGCTTTTTTCGGGATAGCTTTATACGGACTTTTTCTTATTTTTGCTCTTAAAATCGGGTCTCTCCAGTTTCGAAACACCCTCTATAAACCTTTGATACAAATAACTGTGAATCTATGATTGAAAAAGGAATAAGGTTCTTTATAAAGCTGTAATTATTATATATATATATATATATATATATATATATATATATATATATATATATATATATATATATATATATATATATATATATATATATATATATATATATATATATATATATATATATATATATATATATATATATAATATAATATATATTATATATATTATTATATATATATATATATATATATATATATATATATAAAAGTTCATCTCAAAATAGGGCTTGGTTCAGTGTAATTTCTTTCACACAAAATTGGTAATGATAAGTTAGTAAAACAAAAAACTGATAAACATATTTTTGACATAAGCAAGCACCAACCTGTTTTAAGGTCTTCGGACATAAATTTCTCCTGATGCAATTAGTCTACGCACCTTGTCTGCACACCCACAAAACATCCATAAAACAAGGAAAAAAACTTCGTATTTACGATTTCTAGAACCATGTAGGTGCACATAAGTAAACGTGGTACTAATGTGCACCGGCAAAATATAAAAAAACGATGGTGTTAATAAAACTGTGCAACTTATAGCATAAAAAAAGTTATGTTCATGTCCGAAGACCAGACAAGCTATCAAAACTTAATCATATAGTACATTTCATAGAAATTCATTTGTTTTATTTCAAAAAGTAGGAGCAAAAGCATGCATAAATCATTATGGTGTTAAATCAACTCTTATTTAAACAGCTGACGTAAGGTAAGACTTTTTCCTAATTTAATAGAGATCCTTATACACCCTTTTAGAGTTATCCAGAAAATTCTAGATATATTGTTTTCACAAATATATTTAAACTTTCTATAATAAAAACCTTTGATTTACTTACTGAATCAGAATAAAAGATATTAGACTTCTGGTCCAATCAAAGACAGATGTATTTCGGCAGATCATAAAAAATAATTGCATTTTTTAAGTGTCAATGTCTCAAAACCTTAGCACTCCGAATGGGAGTGCTAATACCAACGTCGAATGTAAATGTCCATGTAAAATGTTCCATGTGATGTTCTTAAGTATCGTTTTAATATTTTTAATTTATATGTGTAAAGTATTTTACAATAAATAACATATTAAACGACTGATGAAGACCAGAATGTATGTCGAAAATATATTCTACGATATAAAACAAGTCTTTTAATTTCATGAACATTAAACCCAAGCAAATTATAAAAAGAATATAATTGTTACATGTTCAAAGAAAAAAAAAGAAATATATATATATATATATATATATATATATATATATATATATATATATATATATATAAAATAAGATTTTGTGTTTAGTACTTTAATATCTTAAAAAATTTTAGCTAAATTCAAAAGATGTGCTTCCTATGTCAAAAAATACTCATCTAGTTTTATTCCTATAAAAGTCAAAAAAAGTTTTAACAAGAAGAAAACAACAAAAATTAGTCAACATGTAATCAATTGGTCACTATACTATAAATAAAACAAAAACTAATGTTTGGCCTGACTATACAAAAACATTTGTTTATATATACTATATAATATGTGCCTAGTTATTTGTTAACAAATTTTTCTTTGTATTGGCATATAATTCATTGATTCAACAAAACAAAAAATTCTTTAAGGTCCGGTTGTACAAGAGTAGTTTAAACTGAATTTTCCTTCCCATTTAAAATCCATTGAACAATAGTAATTGGCTATTTTAGTACAATTGAAGTTAACGATTTCAGCACTAACACTGTAAATTAGAGATTATTACAAATAATTTCCAATAATAAAAATACCCTAAAACGAACCCTTATTTTTTAAATGGAAAATTTATCTTCACTTCAAAAACAAAATATTATGGAGGTCAGGGTAATCACAGTGTTTTCTAGTCAGGCTAAGAAAGCACATGTTTTTAGTCAGCTGTTTATTTTATATAAGTTTTTTTTTTTGTTTTGGGTTTTGTTTTTAAAAAGTGTGTCGTTATGTATAATGTAGCAGCAAGTTAAAAAAAAAGTTCTTGTGATAACATTTCTGTAGTTGAGGTATAAATAATGATTTTTTACTTAAAAATATGATTTCTAGTATTGATGATAATAAAGAAAATGAATGCCAACATGGTACAGATATTTTTATGGCAGTATTTTAAATACGAGGGTTGTATGATAAGTACCTGGTCCCATCCAGAGATGGCGCTACTACTATTTAATATTTTTATTATATTTTTCGTAAAAATAACCTTTCACGGGAATCCTGTCAAATTCTCTCTGCTTGATTTAGTTTGTAAGTGGCAGCCATTTAAATAAATTTTTTTTTGTGATTTTACACCAATGGAAAAAATCGAGCAGTGATAAAATAGTTGTTTTTGAAAAAGAAAACGAATGAGATAAAAGCGGAACTCAGCGAAGTTCATCGGGACTCTCCACCTTCGTTATAGACCATAAAATATTGGACAGCTTAATTCAAACGCAGCCGTACAAGCATTTTTGATGAAGAACGTTCAGCTCGTCCAAATGAGGTCACCACATGATTGAAAAAATTCATGATATAGTGATAAATGATGGGAGAGTGAAAGTGCGTAACATTCCTGAGACTGTGGACATCTCAATTGAACGGGTGCATAACATTTTAACAACTCATTTGGATATGAGAGAGCTTTCCGCAAGATGGGTGCCGCGATTGCTCTCAATTGACAATAAACAAGCACGTGTGCCAACTTCAAAAGAATATTTGGCGATGTTAAACCGCAATCGGAATAATCGATTTATAACTGTTGACGAACCATGGCTTGATCACAGCACACCAGAGACCAGAGAAAAGTCCAAACAGTGGGTTTTCCGTGGCGCACCGCCGCCAAAGAAGGCCAAGGCGACTTTATCGGCCAACAAAGTGATGCCCACAGTGTTTTGGGATGCATGCGGCATAATCCACGTCGATTACCTTAAAAGTGACAAAACGATTAATGGAGAGTATATGTTAACTTATTAAATCGTTTCAACCATGCTGTGAAAGAAATACGTGCGCATTTGGCCAGGAAAAACTCTTTTTCATAAAGATAATGCACGCGTGCACACTTGTGTCATCGCCATGGCAAAATTCCATGAATTAAGATACGAAATGCTTTGCATGCCCCATATTCGACAGATTTAGCTCTCAGCGATTATTTCCTATTTCCGAATATGAAAAAATGGCTCGGCGGAAAAAAATTTGGTTCAAACAATGAGGTGATTGCTGAAACGAGCGCCTAGTTTGAAGGGTTGGAGATATCGTATTTTTTAGATGGGATACAAAGGATAAAAAAATGTTTTTTTCTTGTCAGAAACAGGTATGTATCACACAACCCCAGTTAATCATGAAATTTTGAATGCAAGTATCAAATAAAATACATGTTTAATTTACTATTTACGTAAGTTCACTTTCCAAGATTCATTTATCTGGAGTATCAAAAAAATTTGATCTTGTCAACACTACTCCATCGCTGCAATTCAAACATGTGCAAAGTCAGGTTGTGACGTATGAATCACCATTTGCGTTTTCTATCGGAGATTTACAAAAAAAAAAATATTTGAAGAATTAAAAATGTCGAAATTTCTTCAGTGTTATATCCAAACTACTCAGATTTATATTATTAAAACTGGGAAATGCCATTGTTCATTTGCCATGTAAATGTGTGCTAAATAAATAAATGAAAGTTAACTGTGTATCATGATCAAATTTAGGACTGCTACCGAATATGGCACAGTGCTGTTAATTTCAGTGATATTTTAAATGGGAAGGTTCAAGTTACGCTTAGGGTTTTATAAAATTAAGTTTATGTTGCTCTTGCACAGCCAAGTACAAGTCACGTACTAGGTTCAAAATTGTACTAAAAATGAAAGTCAAAAACAATTTTTCTTTCTTCTCCTTCATCTTAAATAAAATACATATTAGTACAAACCGATTAAGAGTGTACAGGATAATCCACATAATACATGTACTCTTGATAACTCTGTTACTTTTAGAACTATCCATCTATTTACTGGGAAGAGAATTAATAATATTACACTCGTCATATGTCATACCACCGTATGTTCGTGCCTACTGAAACAGTTAAATCTTATAATATCTAGATTAAATAGTTGTTTCTATATACCAGCAGATAAATCGAATACTAAGTTAATGTCATCTGCCCACTAAATGTGTTTCAAATATAATACAGTAGGTAGTTACTGTGATATAGATGTGGTTTTTCACGGCCTTGTTCGTTCTAAATTTTAAATTATTTTTCTATTTCGTTAAGTTAATTTTATTATTAGTCAGCTGTCAATAGTGACGGAAAAAACATTCTTGCTTTATAAAATCGCTAACGTCTTTCATTGAGTCTTTATTAAGGCTATTTGAGGCGGGTCATTCAAAAATGCGTTTTATCCACTTTGACCTTCATAACGAAGTACATGTCGTACCGACTAAAGCGCATTGTCCTGCGCAGTTTGACACACTAGTTAGTATTCCAAATCGGTCCTTACTCCAGTAAAAAGGAGTTTAAAATATGTCCAGTCCACTAGGGCTATCGTTTCAAAGTGAGCCTCATCCACCCGGCCAATCAGACATGCATTTTGGCCAGCAGAAAAAACTAACTTCAGCACAGAGAAGAGACTTCATAAACTGCGAAGTAACGCTTTTTATGAACGTCTACGCAAAGACAGAGATAATATGCTAACTATCAAAAAAATCTAGTCAACCCCAAAATCCCTGACCAACTTTAGTAATAGTTGGCATGTTGTTGTATTTACCAGCCAAAGTTACTCCGAAAACTCTGAAGAAAATAGACTTAGTTTTTTTCGGTACGTGGTCGTTCTTTTTTACCATTTGACCGAGTGTTCGGTAATAT
>CM032453.1:60222874-60300856 GCA_019049505.1 Pachyrhynchus sulphureomaculatus | reverse complement strand
GTCTTTCATGTGTACATAACTCAGAGACTATTAAATTAACAGTTACCTAATCTAGTATCTCTTGGATAAGGATGTCTTTACTCTTATATTTATTATCTGTACTTACCATAATTTTGGCTTTTTCTTCCCTTTTTCTTGCCATGAGGATTGGCATAGCTTTTATTAGCATAATTTCTTCCCAAGCTGTTTGTTCATTAGATCTATAGCAAATTAAAAACAATAATCAAGGGTACCTTTAATAAGAGACTATAATAAAGTAACTATACTATGAATATCACTAAAATGGTCTAATATTGAGTTTACTATACCTCATCTCTGAAAGATCAGGAAGCATTGACACTTGTACTTCTCCCCCTATAGTGGAAGCTCTTCGGGTCACTGTGGAATCCCTACGAGATCTAGTTGCAGTAAGCCTGCGTACTGTGCCTTTATTTACTCTGGTATCATTTGTTCTTAAACGAATAGTTGCAGCAACTAAAAGAAAAATAAATAGTGATGTTGAAAAATCCACAGCATATTCGGTGTTACATTGTGAGTTAGTTAGACTTATTACAAAATGTGGACTCTCCATTACATAATACATGTAGAATCCTGCTTATAACATGGTGTTAATTGGAACTGATTCTTGAACTTGGATATCTAAGAGAGAATACAGATTTATGATTCTGTTTATAGTAATATCAAAGTGCTTGAACGTTTAACCTTAGTTAATTTTTGAATGTTTAACTAGTCAGGTTGGAATACTGAATTGTTTTTTTTTGACCCATTGATAGGACAAACTATGGATTATATGATTCATTTATAAGACTGCTTCGATATGGAAATATTTACTCAGATATACTTGACTTTGTAAGAGTGTTACACAATTATTAAAGCTGGATTTATCATTACACAGTTAGCACTAACAGCACATATTATTTCTTCAAAAATTATCAGTTTTATGATATTTGCATAACCATAAAAATCAATGTTCAAATTTTTTAATTTTTACAAAAAATAAGTACTTGATAGCAAACAAAATTTTGATGATATGAAATTACGGATATAATAAAGTTTAGTAAACGTAGACACTTGTTAAAAGTTATATTTATACATACCTGCCCTCGTTTGTTTACTGGGTAATAATGTAGCTAATCTTTTTGGGTCCTTCCACAACACTTCCATATCAGCATCACCGGGGTAACTTTCCTGATAAAATTCAGATCCAGCCTCCTCCCAACCCTGGGACCGGGTATTTTTTTTCTTCCTTTCTCCTCCGGACATTCTTATTAGTGCAGGAAGTTAACGGTACAACTACAAACAACAGATGTGTTTTAAAATAAGTCGATAAGATAAATAAAAAATACAATACCTGATTAATTACATGGTGTTAAGGTATTAATTAACTGATTAGATAACGAAAAATTAACATTTTGCTTAATTCAATTGCTTTTCCGCAATGAACAATCACAATTTTTTTAAGGTGCACCCGACTGTCAATAATACGTCTATCAAGGTTAAAAAATTACTCCTAAACCATTTGAACTACCACCAACGCTTTAAGGTGAATTCGGATCAACTGATAACCATTGCGTCATTCCATATTTTTTATTTCAAATATGATATCAAATCGTGTTCATAGATACCATTTTTGTTCCTCTTTGGTTCATTAAATCTGAATGTCTTTAAATTTTTTTTTGCGCTTTCGCAACCAAAATTGGTTAGCTGGTTACAATTTTAAAGTACCTAATAGGGATGAGCGATATTTCAGGAACTGTAATTTTTTCACTGTTATTTAAATAACTTAGTCATCAGTATATCTATTAATATTAATGTTAGTATTAAGTGTTCAGAAATTAGGGTTCAGTCTCAGACTGAGGACATAAGTTATTATTAAATATCAGTGAAAAAAATCACAGTTCGTGAAATATCGCTCATCCCTATTATAAATGATAACCGCGAAAATCGCCAATTTGCATAGTTTAGTCAGCTCTATCAATATCAATAACGTGGTCGTACTGGTCGTGGTCTAAAAAATAAAAACTGTGATCACGTCACGTTTTAAAAATCATTGATATTAAAAATCACAGTAACATATAACAACGTGACTAAACACTCACAGTATCACCCAACTCTATTACCTAAAATTCCTTTCCATTTTGTAACGTTTTCTTATAGGTGACGTGCCACGTTACTACGGTGATGCCATATGTTTTATGTAGTTTCATTAATTTTGTTTTGTTGTAAAGTAAAAATAAAAAGATAACAAATACTGTCATTTTATAGGACCATTTCAATTAAAAATAAAGATTATTCTTTCGTTTTTATTAAAAAATGTATAAGAGAATTAACCAAACGTTATGCTTTTAATGAAAAAAAAGTGATCCTCTGGCAACATCGTAAAGTTTATAAACACGATACACGACTTTGACATCTTGAGATGAAATAAACAGAAAAATATACTTTCTTTAAAAAATTGGAAAAAAATAAATAGTAAAAATGGTTTTAGCAGATTTAGGGCGGAAAATTACCTCTGCCCTGCAAAGTTTAAGCAAGGCAACTATCATCAATGAAGAGGTAAGTTTATCCAGATGGTTTATAGGTTAGGTGACTTCCTTTTGTAAAAGAAAAATATTTCAGTTATGTTGCTAAAATACCATTTATAGGGACTATAATGTCATTTATCAACCCAGTATTTTTTTTTTAAATCTGGTGTTATCTCGTAGGTTCTCAATGGCATGCTTAAAGAAATATGTGCAGCCCTTCTGGAGGCTGATGTTAACATCAAAATGGTCAAACAATTGCGTGAAAATGTAAGAGCTGTAATAGATTTTGATGAAATGGCTGGAGGCCTTAATAAGAGACGGATGATACAAAGTGCAGTATTTAAAGAACTTGTTAAGGTATGCTATAGCTTTTTCTTTATATGTACCATAGTTTTTTAAAAAATATTACTTTTAGCTTGTAGATCCGGGTGTTAAACCATTTCAACCTGTAAAAGGCAAACCTAATGTTATAATGTTTGTTGGTTTACAAGGTTCAGGTAAAACCACAACTTGTACCAAGTTAGCTTACCATTATCAAAAGAAAAATTGGAAATCAGCATTGGTTTGTGCCGATACTTTCCGTGCTGGTGCTTATGACCAAGTCAAACAAAATTGTACTAAAGCTAGAATACCATTTTATGGAAGGTAATTTAATTTTGTAGTCTAAAATCGTTAATATTGTTCAAGTTATTTTTGAAATCGAAGTTGTTTCTTGTATAAAGTTTATAAGGTTTTCTGGTATTTATTTTTAAAATTTTAAAGTACGTAGTGACAAAAATTGGTAATGAGAATGGTATAAAATTTTTTATTTAGTGACAGCTATGTGGCTGTATGTTTTAGTTCTGATTGTACAATGAAAACAGCAGTGACTTAAGAATTTAATGCCGTTTTAAAGAGAAACATGAACCTAAATTTTTGATTTAGGAATTACAGATCTTTGTAAAATAAACAAATATTACGATTATTTTGAAGTTAGGTTAGGTTAATGGCGAGTGAATGACACTTAACCTACTGTGAGTCTATGAAAAATTGTGGCTCCCACCTACATCTAATTTGTGTGCTGTGATTGATTTTATTTTTGAAACTAGTAGAGAAAATTATCACTTAGAAGTTTGACCTGCAAAAATTATAGCAATTTTAGCAAAACAATCCACAGGAATAGCATTTAGGCAGTTTTTTTTTTAATTCTTTATTACTTCTATACCAACTCAATAAAGATATAATGTGTAATCAAAAGTATAGAGTTTGTATTTTCATCAAATTTTACAATTTTGGTTTTGGTTTTTTAACTTTTTTTTTTAAATATTAAGAAAAATGATTTTATAACTTTTTCGATCAGTTAATATAATTTATATTTTAGTTATACTGAAGTAGATCCTGTAGTTATAGCACAAGATGGTGTAGAAATGTTCAAAAAAGAAGGTTTTGAAATCATTATTGTAGATACCAGTGGTAGGCATAAACAAGAAGATTCATTGTTTGAAGAAATGTTACAAGTTTCTAATGCAGTAGTAAGTTTCTTAATCTGATACTTTAAAATATTATATTTTAATGATAAAACATGGATGAAGGGACTAAGTGGTGAATATGTTTCTGCTGCTATTAGTTTGTCTGGGTGTCACATGTGTCTTGGTTATTGTCATATCTAAAGTTATATGTCTAGATGTCAACTGCATATTTGTTACTGCATTGTCTTGGGCCAGCCTAAGTAAAATATTAGTGTGAGTCATAGCTGATATAGACTATGTTTGGAGAAATGTTTTATTTTATAACTTAAGAAAAACCCTTTTCTCAGTCGTAAAGAACATGTTTCTATTTTATTAATTTATTAAAATATATTTGTAAAAAAATTAAGGTTTTTTGAATGTTGTTTTGTTAATTTATAGTAAGAATTGGATGGATCATTAATAATCAAGACTTTTCCACTGAAATTTGGAGTAAATATAACAAAAACCCTCTACATATAATTGGAATAATTAACAAATGTAATTAATAAAAGAAAAGAAAATTATTTTGAACTCCACAATTGTTAATTCGGTACAGAGCTGAAATTTGACCAATAATGGAATATTGTTCTCATGTTTATGGCTCTACTTCTAAACACACACTGCATTTGTTAATTTCAATTCAGAAGAGAGCTGTTCATCTGATTGAAGACCCAGACCTCATCAGCAATCTTGATTCCTTGGAACGTCCAAGAATGGTTGGCAACTTGAGTCTATTCTACAAGTACTTTTGTGGAATGTCTTTGATCAATGTAGCATGCTGTGAATACACGTCATGCTAATACATCACATACGTCCGGGAGAGGCTCATCCTTTTGGAACGATTTGCCCAGGACTGTTTCTCACCAAGTACAATTTATAGTGATTCAAGACCACTGTCAGTTGCTTTTTCCATACGCCCATCTCTTTTGTGAGCTATACCCATAAAATAATGAAATTTTTCTAAACAGAATATTTTCTAAACTAGATAACTTTAAAAAATATTATTTTATAATTATAAGAGATTTTCTATTTTAGAAACCAGATAACATAATATTCGTTATGGATGCCACAATAGGTCAAGCTTGTGAAGCCCAAGCAAGGGCTTTTAAAGAAAAAGTAGATGTAGGATCTGTTATTATTACAAAATTAGATGGTCATGCCAAGGGTGGTGGTGCCCTCAGTGCGTAAGTAACAAGAGATAGGTATCTAGGTAGTAGTAATAGTAGTGATGTAAATGGAGGCTAATTTTTAAATTTATAAAGAAATATATGAGGCAAAAACATGCACTGAATTATAGACCATGCATCTTTTTGCAGAAAGTTATCTATCTAGCCATGAAATGATGTCATACAAAAAAACTGCTTTGGTTGTTAAATTACTGTCAATATCTGAAGTACTTTGATGAAATTTTGTAAGATTTATTTCATTTTTCAGTTTCTATAATTTTTTTTCTTCTCAATAAGTAAATGAAATTAATTTGGAGCCACACATTGATCAAGTTTCTCATTGAAGAGGGAAATGGACCCAAGTTATTCATGAAATAATCTCTTAGGTGTACGGCAACAATGGCCCATATTGTTTTCAATTTAAGGGGCCATCCTACTCCAGCCCACAGAAATTTCGCATTTTTATGGGGATTTTTTTAAAAAAAAGTATAAGATATCATTAGGCTTATTCAGGATTTGTGCTGCTGTTCATTCGACGATTAAAGATCCCCGCGTTTGCTAAAAAGCTGGAGTATCTGAAACTGCAGTTTTCAAGTTTGTGCATGAAAATTTAAAAATAAAAAATGTAACTCTCTAAAGGGTCCGCTATTATTGAAGAACTTTACAGAAGGGCAATTCAAAACTTGAAACAGGTCATTAGAGAAGAATGTCCAAATTAATGGAAAACTAAAACTTTGCGATTGTATAGCAACTGGACAGTTCAAGTCATTACTAAAAGATATAGTCCTGATTTAGCACCCTTTGACTTTTTTTGGGATCAAATGTTTCCCGGTGTAACCATCTCACTTGAGCGTTCAGTATCTGTCTGTACGACCACATTTAAATTCAGCATACCAGTAAATGATGAGTGATTTTCCAGCTGCAGAGTCCCCATAACACGTATCAAGCCATGGCTTTGCTTGAACGGTATTTTTTCCTATCAAAAAACAGTGTTTAACCAACACAAGAAATTCTATTTTTCCCATTGTTTTGAAAATATCAAAAATAGCGTTACTAAAACCACTGTAACTTGTAAACTAATAGTCGAAATGTCATGAAATTTTGATACGTATCATTTGAAGGTTGGTACTTTCTAAAAAACAAAGGGCGACATCTATGTGTCAGACCAAAAACTTTTCAGTGTTATTGTATGTTTTTTGGGCTTTGCGAGTTTTTCTTCATGGTTAACTAGATACTTTAAATATCACTCTTGTATAAATGGAAATACAGTTTTCTATCATCAATTGAAACGAGCTATTTTTTTTCTAGCGTTGCAGCGACAAATAGTCCAGTTATATTCATTGGTGTTGGAGAACATATAGATGACTTAGAACCATTTAGGACAAAACCATTTATAAGCAAATTACTTGGAATGGGAGATTTAGAAGGCCTCATTGATAAAGTTAATGAACTTAAGTTAGAAGATAATGAAGAATTATTAGAAAAAATTAAGCATGGGCAATTTACTCTTAGAGATATGTATGAGCAGTTTCAGAATATTATGAAAATGGGCCCGTTTTCGCAAATAATGGTAATAGTCATATGATATAGTTTTAAAGGGGTTGAAATTTCATTGTTTTTTGTATTTTAGGGCATGATCCCAGGTTTCAGTCAGGATTTTATGTCCAAAGGCAGTGAACAAGAATCAATGGCTAGGTAAGAATTGTATTTGGATCACGTTATAGTGGGTGGGTAAAAGAAAAAAAAACGCATCTTGTTTAGAGCCACAGAACTTCCTTCCCTTGCATGTTTTTGACCAAATGTTGTGAGCCAATGATCTAGATGTTGTTGATATGGCCATCTACTGATTGTCATTTTTGCCACCTGTTTGGGTTTCATCAGCTTTTTCATTACCTTTTATCCCCGAATATCCTAGAACCCACGGTGGTTCAACACTGTTGTTCCTGGAGAATAGTTCTAACAGTATTACATCATATATATTTTTTAACTCGTATTTTCACAAGCTTTCATTTGACACCCCACTTGACCTGATTTCACCTCCCTTAAGTCAAAATTTAACTTTGAAAACTACACGGCTCGGATTAGGCTATTAATTCCTATATTTGCGACAAATTTCAACATTCTGTGTTAACTAGTTTCGGAAAAAATCAAGTGTTCCGTACGGAATGCGAATAACCTTAAAAGTTTATATCACGCAACTACTAGCGTCATTAAAGTGTTTAGTCCCCACCATAGCAGAACTCGGAGACATTAGGTAAAACGGCGTTGTTGAAAATACGAAGTTTATCATATCTATTTTCAAAATTTACCAAAAATGCTGAAAAATGTTGATGCTATTTCCGAACATATCCTCAACGACCTAGAATCGACTTGATCAGTGTTTTAAGAACTCTTAACCATTGTCCAGGTTCAAACTATCAACGTATAAGAATATTACATATGTTTATGTAAAAGTATTTTATTATAAAAACCTATATTTTTTAGATTAAAAAAGCTTATGACTATCATGGATAGTATGAATGATGGTGAACTGGATAGCAGAGATGGGGCCAAACTATTTTCCAAACAGCAAGGAAGAGTGATTAGGGTAGCCCAAGGTTCTGGAGTTACAGGTAATATGATCTAAAATTGTATTTTTTTTTCTTGCTGGTATTTATAAAATCAAAAATCACTAAAAAAATTATAACATTAAGCTCTGGCCAGTATAACCAAAATGGTAAAAGACAAAAAAACAATGCTATAAAAGGGAAACTTTAGAAACAGGAAACATAAAAAAATGTGTTTTAATGTTCTTAGTAATTAGAAATACTTTGTTTAGGTAAATTTAAAAATGAAAGAAAATTTTGTCAGAGTGAATTAATTACAAAAACAGTGGATCTTGTGGGTCAGGGTGTCTAAACTACTCAAATTCAACAAATACCGTTCCCAAATAGCTTAATATCCTTAATTTTCAACATCATCGTGATATACTTTTTTTGATGGATTGCCATTTATGTATAGTGACTTTTTTTGAGTGTCTCACTCTCACTGTCTTGTCAAGTAAGAACGTGTCGGCGATAATTTCTTTTTGGTAGATGCGATTCTAGCGATTCAACAAAGATCGGTAGAGGGAACCTTTGTCTACGACGCATTTAGTAAAAGTATCAGTTGATTCCGAACTTTTAATTTAATTTAAAATGAGTTATTT
This sequence comes from Pachyrhynchus sulphureomaculatus, assembly GCA_019049505.1. NCBI lineage: Eukaryota > Metazoa > Arthropoda > Insecta > Coleoptera > Curculionidae > Pachyrhynchus > Pachyrhynchus sulphureomaculatus. The sequence goes on along the minus strand of CM032453.1, from coordinate 60,292,491 downwards.
GTTTGCGCGTCAGTTCGAGGCAATCTTTCTTTGTTCCCATCCAAAGGGGCCTAAAATGACACATTCCGCGGCCGCTAAATATATTAAAAAGTCAGTATTATTTGTGAAGAAGTGGGTAAATCATTTTAATGAGACGAAAAATGTCGACGACTTGCCAAAACGTGGTTCGGTAGGCAAAGTCACTCCGGATGTCGAAAAACGAATCGTGTCTTGTTTTCACGGGACCCGAAATTGACACCGCGTCACGAAGCGCTAAAATTAAGAAAATCTGGTTTGAATGTGCTTATGATGTCAGATTCCGAAGCACGTTGAAGAAACCTTTGCTGGGCGAAAATCACGTTACGAAGCGGCTCGCCTAGGCCCACGATAAGACACTAGAGTGGCCCTCACAATCGCCAGACGCCAACCCCATGGGAAACGTTTGGTTCCTTGTAAAGAGGAAGCTCAGAGGAAAGACTCTGAGGATTCGATTCAGTTATCTCGCGAGATTCGAAAAATTTGGAGATCATTGCAGAAAATCTCGTCGACAGCATGCCTCAATGATGCCAGGGCGATTATTGATGCAGGTAATTACGCCGTTGTTAGCACACCAAAGAATACATTGATGGCAAAAAATGTACAACACATTTTTTCAAGAATACAAGCGGTCACGTCCTTACTTGACAGACTGTAAGTCGTTATTTTCCTCTTCTGCATACCAAGAAAATTCTCTCAATACTTAACTTGATTTTTTATGAGGAAGCCAAATATGATAACAATAAATTTGTCACTTGTCAAATCTGACAGTTTACTAAGTCAACTAGAATTCTTTAAATGGCACCCTCTATATATAAGCACACCATTAAATGCCATTTTTCAGTCCGTTTACAAAAATATATACCACTGGATATTTGTTTTCAATCTTTATCTATACACAGGGCATTTAAGTTATTCGAACGGAACTTGAATCATTAAGAGCCCTACTTAATTTACTAGCTTCCTATTTGACACAACAAAGTGAAAAGAGATTTTTTGATATGCTAAATAGGAAAACAGTGAATCGGGTGAGTCACTTAAAAGTTAAAATTCGGTTCAATAACTTAAATTCCCTGTATATTGATAACGACTGAAAATAAATATAAAGCGTTATATATTTTTGTTAACGAACTGAAAAATGCTGATTAATAATGTGCTCATATGTAGAGGTTGCCAATAAAAAATATCCTAGTTGGCTTTGTAAACTGCCCCATTTGACAAGTGACAAATTTTGTGTTGTCATATTTGGCTTCCTCCTAAGTTTTAGGGTTCTGTACGGAACACTTATAAGATCACTTCAGTGTCTGTCCATCTGTCACACCCGATTTTCTCTGAAATTATTTGTCGTAGAAAGTTAAAATTTGCTACTAATATAGGAATTGATGGCCTCATCAGAGCCATGTAGTTTTGAAAGTTAAATTTTGACTTAAGGGGTTAGTTTTGGGGAGTAAAATCGTAAGTGAAAAATTTTTCGAGTGGGGTATCAAATGAAAGCTTCAAAAATTTCAGTTTCAAAATAATACAAAGAAAAGTGTGCGCATGTCTTACATGCGCTCACTTTTCTTTGTATTATTTTGAAAAAATCGCTGTCCCCCCCTTTATCTCGAAAAGTACTAATCCAAAAATTTTGAAAAAATTCTGGAATATCCTCCACGGTGTGTAGATTGAACGAAAATTATCCCGAGTGCATTACCTATAATAATTTATCTGGTAAATAAAAAACAAAAATTTCAAGGTCATCAGTTTTCAGTAAAGATCGGAAACAAACTTTGTTGAAAACTCATTTAAGGTGTGTATTTTGTGAAGTCACTGATCATTTTATACCTTCATAACAAAAATTTTTATTTCAAAAGCAATTAAGGTACGGAACACTAATTGCGCAAGTTCAACTTGCACTTGACCGGTTATTTAATACCCTAAATAGAAAAAGAGTAAATTGAGCGAGTCACTTAAAAATTTAAATTCAGTTCAATAACTTGGAAACGACTGAAAATAAATACCAAGTGTATATTTTTATAAACGGACTGAACAATGCTATTTACTGATGTGCTTATATGTAGAGGGTATTTAAAGAATTCTAATGGGCTTAGTAAACTGTCAAATTTGACAAGAGACAAATTTTGTTATCATATTAAGCTTCCTCACAAAAACTAAGATTATGAGTAGAATTTTTTATATCTCAAATAGGAAAATAGGAAATTAAGTGAGCCACTTAAAAGTTAAAATTCAGGTTAATATATTGAATGCCCTATGTATCGGTAACAACTAAAAATAAATATGAAGTAATATATATTTTTGTAAACAGATTAAAAAATGCTATTTAATGGTGTGCTCATGGGTCGAGAGTGACATTTAAAAAAAAAAAGCTTAATTGGCTTTGTAATCTGTCAAATTTGACAAGTAACAACTTTTTTGTTATCATTATAAAAGACTAAGTTTAGTGCTGAAAGAATTTTCTCGGTATGTAGGATAGGAAAATAGTGAATTAGGTAAGGCACTTAAAAATATGTCCCTGTACATATAGGTCATATCGCTTGATAAAAACTTAATGCTGATGAGAATAAAAATGAATCAAGCAATTTTTATGGACTAAGCACTCACAGCCCTGTTAGAATGACGAGCGTGATGAAATAAATAGCTGATAATAGTACGTGAAGTTTTCAAAAAGGTTGTAGTATAAATTGAGTTATATTTGGACTACAAGGGATGGTTTAAAATTTTACGTTATGAAGAAGTCAGAGAAAATACAAAATCGGAACATGGTTTTGAAATCTCGTCCTCCTAATTTCCCTTCGCGAATTTGGGAATAAATCGTAATCTCTGGGGGCCAGATCCCTTTCCAACGTAAAGTGCAAGAAGTAATTTCTTGATTTTGACTTTTATCTGATTGCATTTGATCAAATTTTTGTCAGTTAGTTAGGACAGTGTACCAGATTAGTAGAAGCTGTCCCTCCCTTAACTTTTAAAATTATTAATTTTTTTTTATATTTTTTCTGCTTTTTTTTAAATTGTTGAAAGAAAATCCTTTACAATTTTATTTGTGCTTCAACGCCCCTCTTCCTTTCGAAACAATATGTATTATTTTAAAAAACTTCCGTCCTGGTTTATTATGTAATTTTCATTTTTTCTGTAGCTACAGCCCTATCGTTTTAGGTAATTTTTATCTTATTTACCTTCTAATGATTCCATAGATTTTAATTTTAAAAATATCTTTTAGTATATTTTCTTTTTATGACACACCCTTTACACGATCCTTTGGGATAAAATTAAGCCTATAGTCTGACTAGATATCTACTTTATGTAAAATTTCGTCAAAATTCAGGTGTGATACCCAAACAGAGAGATAAACAAAGAAAAAACTACAAATGGTTGTTTTAGTCTTGATATATTACCTACATTTTGCCTTTATTAAAAAAAAAACCATTGGGGTTAAAAAAAAATGGAAAAATCATATATAAGTTTTATAACAAAACTATTTTTTTCTTCGTTATAATTAAAAAGTTATATCAAATTGAAAATAAATTTTTAAACTTAGTACCGATGATGCGCCGCCAGTTCCCGAAAAAACCCGAGCGCATGTGACGTCACAATGTTTATTTCTCCTCAACATCACAGACAACTGTTTGTGTTTTAGTTTTCGATCAATTTATTCTTGTTATTATCATCAGTGTATTGATAAATTTATCTAAAATGTCTAATCTAAAAAGTTATCGTACCTGTTTCATACCATTTTGTAAGAATACTACAAAAACAATTCCTGAAAAAATGTTTTTAAATGTACAACAAGATGTTAAACGTCGTTATCAATGGTTCCAAGCTGCACGACGTATTAATCCTAAAACATCAAATTTTTTCTGTTGTAAAGATCACTTTGATGTACGTATTTTAATATAATAATGTATTTAATAATCGTTAATATCAGAACAATATTATCGAATGATTTTTGTTTTATTTAGTGTTTCAAAATACACTGGACCAATTGGAGAGCGTAAATTTTCACACATTACTGAATTAAATTAGATTAAATTAAATTAGTAACCAACAATTTTTTTTTTGCACCAAATTTCAATAATTTTGACAGTATATACACAGGTAAAAGCTGTTGGCAGTACTTACGTGAAAACACTTTAACATAATAACGTCACAAACATGGCAGCCAATCGTGGCGTGGTTTTAAAATAAAATAAAAAAGTCGATAATTATTTTTTATTCAAAAACCCAATTTGCCAACATAGCTTGTGTTACGATTTTATTATATGTTTAGAATAACCAAATTCTTTTTTTTTAGAACGTGAAGTAAAAGAACTCATTACCCAATATACGAAATTCGCAGCGGTTGTTAAAAAAATGGGAGGTATCAAAGGTCTCTTTAAGGGAGGAGACATGGCTAAGAACGTTAACCAGACCCAAATGGCCAAGCTTAATCAACAAATGGCTCGTATGATGGACCCGAGAGTATTACACCAAATGGGAGGAATGAGCGGGCTACAAAATATGATGAGACAATTACAATCGGGAGCAGCAGGGGGATTAGGGGGCTTAGGTAATTTAATGGGTGGTTTCGGAAAATAAAATTAGTGTTTTTAGTTGGGTGCCAGAGTATAAACTTTTATTTTTTAGGCCATTACAGAAATACAGGATGGTTTAAATTAAGCTGAATAGTTTATATATCATAATTTTTAATATTGTGAAATCGGGTGTGAAATCGTTAGATGTTTAGAAAAAAACTGCCACACTTTAACAAAGCATACAGTTTTATTAAAACTATTTTCGGGAGTTTTTTTAGGAAGTCCTATTCACTTCCTTTTGAAATGTTATTTTTTAAAGGCCATATTGGTTTAATTTGCACCATCCCGTTCATATTTATATATTCTTTTTGTTCATTTTAATTTCTATAACAATTAGATGTTCTTCCGTGGAAAGATATTAATATATTTAAATTTCTGGTTATATAGTTGGAACAGGCATTTTTTCTTGACGGAAACCAACTGAAAATTGTAAAATATTAACTATTAGGTAAAATTAAAGTTTATTTTTATGTTTTTTTTGTTTTCATATTATAAAAACAGTTTTCATAAAATAATTTTTGTTTAACCTGAACTACTGGAACAGCAATATATTGTAAATGGAGAGTTGTGATTGGGTCAGATGTACGTTCGATAGTTATTGTCAAATATTTTAATAAAATTCGACAGCAAGCTCTTGGCTTCTTGTAAAAACACCAAGAATGGAGTGGTCGCATTAGCGTGAGGATCCGTTAACTAACAATCTGGGCGTACAAAAATAGAGTATCAAATTAAATGTATGTAGATTGAAACCACAGTATTAACTACTCATTCCAAACTTTACGCAAGTGTAAGTGTATGTGGACGTTCCCATAGGCCCTACGTTTTTGGCAGAACGATACAGAATAAATTATCATTATCATTATTTTTTTTATGCAAGCAACCCACTCGGCTTTGCACGGGAACTACCAAAGCTGCACTATATAGTAAAAATGTTCTGTATATTATATTGTTTTAACGCTATCCTTACTTCCACCTCTTTTTAGTGTTCCATATTTAAAAGATCACTTTGGTGTCTGTCCATCCGTCTGTCAGACCCGATTTTGTCCGAAACTATTTGACATAGAAAGTTGAAATTTGGTACTAATATAGGAATTGATGGCCTCATCAGAGCCGTGTAGTTTTGAAAGTTAAATTTTGACTTAAGGGGTTAATTTTGAGGGGTGAAATTGGAAGTGAAAAAACAATTTTTTTGCTAGGTCATCGAGCGGGGTGTAAAAACAGGAGTGCAAAAATATATATAATGTAATACTTGGGCACCCTTTTCTTTATATTATTTTTTAAAAAATCGCGAAAAATAGCGCCCTTATCTCGAAAAGTGCTTATCAAAAAATTCTGGAATATTCTCTACAAGCTGTAGATTGAACGAAAATTATTACCTTTAATAATTTATCTGGTATATAAAAAAAAAACAAAAATTTCAAGGTCATCAGTTTTCAGTAAAGATCGGAATCAAACTTTGTTGAAAACTTATTTGGGGTGGGTTTTGTGAAGTCATTGATTATTTTATACCTCCGTAACTAAAATTTTTACTTTAAAAGCAATCAACGTATGGAACACTAATTGCGTAAGTTCAACTTGCACTCGACCGGCTATTTTACTAATTTTTGTAATTTTCCCTCTTCATATCTCCTTTTACTCTTCCTTTCTTCTACCTCCGATCTCTACCCTTTTTACTTTCAGCCCATCTTATATATTTATTATATATATATATATATATATATATATATATATATATATATATATATATATATATATATATATATATATATATATATATATATATATATATATATATATATATATATATATATATATATATATATATATATATATATATATATTGTAGCCTATGAAAAGGTGTTTAATTTAATTGCGCCCCACGTAGACTGCGTCATTTAGTAAGATGTGAACTTACCCGCTTTTTGAGGCGTTGTGAAAAGTTGTTTTTCCCACGCTTGGGCGCAATTTTCTTGCAACCTCTTTTTAATTTCTGATAATGAATTGAGTGGATCCTGATTTTAAAAGAACTAAAGAAATTAAACACACACTAGCTCAGTTTTCCTTGGTAGAGAGATATGGGTAAGAGATAATTTTTGTACGTCTTTTTGGAATTATTTTTTTCTTATTTTTAAAAAACCTCAGCTGTACGACTTTTGGGCACCATTCATTTTAAAATAGAAAGGATCTAACTTCAGCTAAAAAAATGAAAAAATACTGAAAGGGTGTACCGTTGTTAAAAATAAAAAACAGTTTGGTACAGCCGTCATTATCCTGAAAAGTAAGATAGGTATTCAGTGAGACACTAGCTTTAATCAACAAAAAGAAAATTTATTCATGATTTTAAATAAAAGTTCCAACCTCTGTGTTTTTAAGGATTACAAAAAATTCTAGCCTAACAGGTAGTTATTATTATTAGAGTCCCTAAATCAGACATTTAAATTCTAAAACCTGACTACCCCCGAAAGCGAAGAATCGTGATTTTCACTTCACTTTTTGTCAGTTCAAATTGCTATTAAGGCACTACTTCGGGAATAGGTCTATTGATGAATGTTCTGGTAACTTACGGTTTTTATTTGGGCTTCTAGGCCTTCGATGGAACACAAAACCGATTTCACACTTTGTAGGAAACACTTAGAGCCCACTACGGCTTTACGTTAAAAAAACTTGTGCTTTACTTAGCTCTCATAATTGTTGCTATGAGCCTCTACTGCGGCTCGGTCGAAGTAAGCCTCGCTGCGGCTCGATGGAAAATTAGCCTACTTGGCGGCTCGGTCGAAACAACCTACTTGGCGGCTCGGTGGAAATTAGCCCCCTCTTCCTGTCCGCCGGACTCTTAAATAAACCGTGGGCACTCTCTCGGTAATATGGCTACGCCGGAACCAAAACTGCGGATACAAATATTTGACCAATCCCGGCGTATCGAGAGATTCGGTCGCAAACCCGCACAGCACACTAATATACCGAACGGCTTGGAATTTCTGATTAATATACCGCTCGATACAAAAATGAAAGGAAGTACAATTTAAAGTGAAAAATCAGTAACATTACATGGTCTTAAAATCTAAGAAAAAATGAATGTTACATTTACCCCCTTCCAAAAGGAAATAGACTACACTAGTCTATTAAACTAAGGCTACTTATGAAAAGGTACAAAGTGGTACACTATCACTTACTACTAAGGTCAGAACTTAAAACAAAATTACAAACTTCGGACCTTACTACTAGACTTAATTTAATTAAGCACTAATATTAAGTACAATGAAAACCAAATGAAAATCTTTGCAAGTACACAAGAATCTTATAACTAGACTTAACTTAATTAAGCACTAAGGTTAAGTACATCAAAAAGTAAATAAAAATCCTTGCATGAACATAAGAAATACCTTTCTAAAGTAACAATCGCGGTCTTCTTATATAAAGGAATCAGCTCTGTTATTGTTACCAAAACAAAAAATTATTTTGTCTAGACTCTTGTCTAAATCAAAAAAAATGAACTGAAACAAAGTATGAACACCCCCCTTAAAATATTTTAAGGATTGTCTGAAAATTTTCTATATCAGCAAAAGAAATTTAGAAAAATTCTTAAATAAAGAAAAATAAAAAAATGATTCTAGTGCAATCACTAACACTAAAAGGAAAAAGTCTTGTCAGACCATTTAGCACAAAGCCAAAAAAAATATCTGGATAAATATCCAGGCAAACGCTCGGGAAAAATCTCATCAATGCTCTAGCTCACAGCTAAGAGAACATTCTAAATCTAGTATCACTACTAGTCGCACTCGGAAAATAATCGCACTCTATAACGCAATGTCGACGTCCTGAGACATCCATGACATGCTAAAATCGCCAGGGAAAACTCTACATCGCGCAATGTCGACGTCCTGAGACATCCAGACATGCAAAAATCGCCAGGGAAAACGCTCTGGTTGATCGCCAGAAAACACGTCAGCTCATCGCCAACAAAACACTCTGGTATGTCGCCAAAAAAAAAAACCTCGGCTCCTCGCCAAGAAAACACTCTGGTATATCGCCAGAAAAAACCTCGGCTCCGCGCCAAGAAAACACTCTGTAAATAGTCCTCGACTACACAAAGTCTGCGTTCTAAAAGAACAATCTCGCCATTAACATAGTGAGCAGCTATAAAAGCTAACAATATCACTATAGGCACAGTGAATAGCTATAAAAGCTAAAATTCACCCTAAACACAGTGAATAGCTATAAAAGCTAAAATTCACCAAACTGAATGATCCTGCTTCAAAAAGCAATGTTCACTAAGAACAGAATGATTAGTCTGCGCACAACTAACATTCTAGGAAACATTCCCAATATAACTGTATAAGACAGCAAGTCTCGAAATAGGACCTCCCTAAAATCATAACCCGATATATAGGAGTCCATAAGCAAAACGACTCAAAATCACGCATTTTGAGCACATGCCCTCAGGCAACCAAAACACACCGAAATATATACAGAAATATATACAGAAATACATACAGGAGTTCAAATCCCAAACTCTTGGTTATGATAACTCCATACTGGGCTTGGTGAAAGCTCTTAGCAAAAGCTAATCAAATCTTCGGCACATCGCACCAAAGTGACAAATCTGCCTAGAAACATGAGCCAGAAGAAACGCCCTCCGTCATTCTTCAGGGTGGCTACACAGAGATATAAAATTTAACCAGCATTGCGCTTCCCCAAGTTGCATGAAGAACCCTCGTGTACTGGTCTCGCCCTAGAACAACAACGAAAAACATTCGATCCATCCCACATAACAGGAGACAAACACCTCACCACGATATACTGAAAGGTGGAGACAATAAAATACGGAAATGGTGACCCTGGTGTCCACCAACAAAAGGGAGTAGATTATAGCATCCACTAAACTAAAACGGTGTCTACCACACCACCATAAGTCAAAAAAATTAATCAATAGGGTGTTCCGAAACACACTACTGCCAACAGCCTGTCACCACTAATAGGCTAATTGGAGCTGAGGTCGGCTACAGTAGCTAGGCTCTCCTTTGGCTCAAATAGAAATAACCATTGGGTAACAAAACCTCCAAAGGTCCCAAAGGTCAAACGTTCGCCCCCCATAGACTACCCTTCCAATCAGTCTGTTCCTCAGGAAGACTAACTCCCTGCCAAACGTCGTAACGGCATCTGTTAGCACCCGGTGCATCACAGCCTGTAAAAACAGATAACTCATTGGATACAACCTAAAAGGTTTACAAGGTTGACTTAACCAAGCTTCTTACGGAAATTTCCAAAAAATGAAAATGAGCTTAAAAAGCTACATGAAGCAAAAATTTCTCAATTTTTCGGTGGCAACGCAACAAAACTTTTGAAGACGACAAGAGCTTTTCCAGCTTAATCAGAAACAAGAAGAAAACATCGTTGACAGCTAAAATATTCGATCATGGTGTTAATCGTCTCCCTAGACAATAGCCTCTAGAAGAAACTGCTACAGGTATCATGCATAACCGTTTTCTGTCAGCCCAAACTTCTAGATTACCTCTTGGAAATCTAAAAATTCGGTTAGGAATCTTCCTTCACTGCGCCTAGCCTCTCTTGACAAGGTTCTCATCTCGGTATCAGATTTTGATCATTTCTTTGTGAAACGACTGTCTTACTCTGCTCTCATCTCTTGTAAATGATCAGCCTTTAGTTCTCCTGCAGGACTTCAATTTCCTATCAATCTGATAGTATACCGAAAAAACTCAACATACGCCTATGAGTCCATGCAAAAAAAATTTTTTTTAAAAAATTAGTGACTCAAAGGTAACGTTTAAACGGCTCTGAAAAGAATAAAGTATACCCTCAGTTTGTCAATTCAGAAGAAGATCTAAATCAAAATAATCCAAGTCTTAGACTCACTGGATAAACCAAAATCAATTTACTCTTAATTGCACCCAACATATACCACTAAGGTAATAGAAATACACCCACTCGGGTAACAAACTTTGAAATTGCTCATAAAAATTTTGACTCTACATCACACTACACGAGCTACATCTTGCGCTTGTCCTAACTCAAGATCACCTTGGATTGCCTCTAATCAAAATTTCGCTTCCAAGTGTCAAGAACTGGATATTATTTGGGGTCATGAGCAAATCAAATCCCGCGACCACCGACATACCAGTCTTATGATATATCCTGAGTGTGACTCTTTCGCAAGCTCGCAACAGCTGAGTCGATGCTAAACATCAACTACAATCAACCTAAGTTTGGATATGATCAGTACCCAAAACCTTAGCATTAAACAACAAAAGTAAGCTATTCTCTGCTCAACTTTTATAACAGTCAAAAAAACGAGGTCGTCACCTCTACAGAGCAACATCAAGAAAAATAAAGTAAAGCAATTAAGATAATGTAAATATAAATTATTCTTCTTCTGACAAACTTTCACTAGGGCTAGGTTCATTGAATGGTTTTAAGTCTTTAATATGCCATCTTCCTATTTTAGTCCCATCTAAATTAACCAAACCATAAACTAAATCTGAAATCTTTTCTCTTATCACGCAATGCACATACTTAGGTACTAACTTAGATGTGAATTTATCAGCTGCACTGGAAAGAATTTTATTTTTTCGCCAAACGTGATCACCTATTTTAAAGGAAAAATCCCTTTTTCTAAGGTTGTAAGACTTACTGTTCCGTTCATAAGCCTTATGTATCCTACTACGCACGTCGGTGAAAATATCTTTTAAACCCTTTAAATTTTCGGCGTACGCACCCCTGTTACCCGGAATTATTTCGCTGTCAACATTGACATCCAAATCTAAATTTTTATAATACGATCCAGATAGAGGTATATGTCTGCCGTAAACTAAGAAAGACGGTGTGAACCCTGTTACTTCGTGTCTTGCGGTATTTATTGCTTGTTGAATTTTGGAAATATTGCCATCCCAAGTGTCATGTGAATCAACGTAACTTCTTAAAGCGGTCCCGACTGTTCGGTTATTACGTTCAACAAAATTACATTGTGGAGAGTACACGGGATTAAAACGGATGTTAAAACCATAAGTTTCACTTAAGCTCTTAAAACTCTTAGAGGTAAACTGAGTACCGTTATCGCATATTAAGAGCGATGGAACACCGTGGATTAGAAAGACATCATTTTCCAAAATTCTCTCTATATATCCAGCTTTAGAGCTTTTCAAAGGAAATAGCATGGTATACTTTGTAAACCAGCAAGAAACCACGAGAAGCCATTTATTTCCCTTTTTTGAACGTGGGAATGGGCCTACTAGATCAGCTGCTATGACTTGAAAAGGGTAATTAACCGTTTTTTCTCTTTTCCCATCAGTCCCATAGGCAGTGCATTTGGAGATTTCTGCGCTCCACATACTTCACAAGTCCTCACAAACTTTAAGATATCAAAACGCATTTTTGGCCAATAATACTGTTCCTGAACCCTGTGAAGAGTTTTATAAAAACCAAAATGACCAGAAGTAGGAGGAGTGTGACACATGTCTATAATTTCCCCTCTCTGCGGTTTAGGAACTAGTATTTTCCACTCGGGTACATTAACTTTTAAAGGCAACTGGTTTGGGATAAACTTGTACACAAAATCATTTTCCACCTTCCACTGCGGAAAATTTTGAGGAAATTCTTTAATTTGCTGCCGTAAATTATCGTACCATGGATCAATGCGATCTATATCAACTGTATCAATTCTTACGCCGATCTGTGCATTAAGACTGTTTTCGTCCACTGTATGATCTGGGATTCTTGACAAAGCGTCAGGAATAACATTGTGGACTCCTTTTCTATGAATTAAATTAAACGTATGTTGTCTCAACCTAATCGCCCAACGCGCTAGTTTGCCACTAGGGTTTTTAATAGAATTAAGCCACAATAAACTATAATGATCTGTTATGACCGTGAAAGGAACACCTTCTATGTAAGGTCGAAACTTTTCGATGTTAAAGAGTACTGCTAAACATTCTTTTTCAACAACCGAATAGTTACGTTCAGCCCTTGATAAAGTTCTACTGGCATACGCTATCACTCTTTCCTCACCATTGATTTTCTGTGTTAGGACGCCCCCTAAACCGGTATTAGAAGCATCACTAGAAATATAAAACTGTTGGGAAAAGTCTGGTTGGGATAAAATTGGAGCTGAAACCAATAGCTCTTTAATCGTTATAAAAGATTCTTCGGCTGCCTTTGTCCAATCTATCGATTGTCCTTTTTTTCGTCCTTTCAAAAGATCATTAATAGGCGACAACAAGGTAGAAAAATTCTCAATAAAACGTCTATACCATGAACACATTCCTACGAAGCGCTTAACTTCCGTAGTATTAGTAGGTCTCGCATAATTAACCATGCTTGCTACTTTATCCGGATCGGTACGCAAGGAATTTGAGCCTACAATATAGCCTAAAAACTTTAGAGAAGTTTTGAAAAAATCACATTTGCTCAAATTTATCGTCAGTCCGGCCTCTTTCAATTTATTTTTTACTTCTTTAAGTAAGCGTATATGCGATTCGAAGTCTTCCGATGTTACTAAAATATCATCTAGATAGGTAAAAATATGCGGCTCATATTTCGGACCAAATATAGCGTCCACTAAACGTTGCTGAGTTTGAGCAGCGTTCTTTAGACCAAACGGCATAGTGACGAACTGAAATAGACCTCGGCCTACTACTGCAAAAGCGGTCTTTTCCTTAGAGGATTTGTCTAAAGGAATTTGCCAGAAAGCCTTTCTAAGATCTATCGAAGATACATACTTAGCATTCCTGAGTGATGTCAAAATTCTGTCGATGTTCGGTAATGGATAGTTATCAAATTTGCTGACCTCGTTGAGCATAGACGATACTGTCCATCGGCCTTTTTCACCAATAAGATTGGAGAACACCAGGGGCTGTTTGATTCTTCAATCACTCCGAGGTTCAGCATTTCGTCTAACTCTTTATTTAATACTTTTGACATATAAGGAGACATGGCGAAGGGCCTTGTCTTTACAGGACTGGCATCAGCCGTATCTATAGACATGGTGATTTTATTCGTTCGGCCTAACCTATCTTTACTACTTATTTCATTGAAAGAGCTTGTTACTTTTTCTGCTTTTAAGCGTTCCGTCTGCGAGAGATCATCTAGGGTACATAGACGTGAGAAAAGGTTTTCTAAAGAACTTTCTGAATAACAATCTTTAAAACTTGGATGCGAATTGACTTCTAGGGACTGTGGATACCACGAATTATCTTTAAAATTTACTAAAATTCCGAATTTTTGTGCAAAATCACATCCTAAAACCAAAGTATGTGATAGAGAAGGTACTACTAGAGCAGAGATTACTAAACAATGACCATTGCAGACTAGCGGCAACTCAACCGTACCTAAAACTTTTAGACGGCTGCCATCTGCAGTGGTAACACTTCTATTTTTGACATGGCATATTTTTATACTTAAACGACTTAAAATTTTAATACCATTCTGACCTACAACGGAGGCATTTGCACCAGAGTCAAGTAAAGCCGAGAAATGGGCACCTAATAGATTTATCTTGATATGCGGTCTGTTATCTGAATATTTATGCACGAATAAAGGAGACATGTGACCATTTGGAGAAGCAGGAGTTTTAACTTGAGAAGGAGAATTTTTATTAGACTTAAAAAAATCAGAAACTTTTTGTAACCATTTAGTCCAATCTGATCTATTGGAATATTTTTTGTCCATCCGTGTTTCTAGAACGTTTTGGATTAGGGGCTATACTGCTAACGTGAGCTTGTGACTTTTTTTCTGGACTTAGTGTATCCGCCTCGGTAATATACCGTCCTTACTCGTTTTTTGTACACTTGGGGCATGATGCTAGTCTCACACCAGTTGTTCCACATTTGAAACAAAATACCCTCTTCGGTGCTGTACAATTTTGGTAAGTGTGATTCGGACCTGTGCAATTCCAACAAGTGAAAATTGCCTTAGGTGAGACCGACTTGTCGTTCACTTTAGCTGCAGTGTCGCTAATTTTAGAATCACTATCTTTTCTTTTACCCGTTTTCTGGTTACTCCTAGGGTTCCGATTTACATTCCCAACCTTATTTGTCGAGACTCCACTTCGGCCATTTGGATTATACCCTACTTGATGTATATTAGTTTCGCCTTTTGGTCTGCTCTTTTCCAACAAATAATCGGACTCTTCAAGTTTTCTACATAACCCGGCGAGTTCGGCTACCGAATTAATATCTAGTAGAGCTAACCGATTGACGAAACTAGGCAGAATATTCCTCCGTATAAATTTAACTTTGGTACTTTCCAAAGGCTTGGTGGACAACCTACCAAATAAAGATTCCATGTGGGCAATAAAAATCACAGTGGGCTCATTCTTCTTTTGTCGCCTCCTCTTTATTTCCGACCACAATTCTTCATCATCATCACAGTGCAAGAAGTCCTTCTTTAGCCTATCTACCAAGGAATGCCAGTCGTTGACACTTGATTTTATGCTTCTAAACCAAATGAAGGCATCGCCAGTGAAAAATTCAACAGCAGAGCTGAAAAGTTCATCTTCCGATACTTTCCTAGCTTGAGCTATTTCAGTCAGCCTCTCCAAAAAAGGATAGAGTCTCTTTGAGTCTCCATTAAATTTCAATTGCCATTCGCTGACAGGAATATTTCTGGCTGCGCAATTCACGATTGGAGCTGGTACGTTTATGACTGGGGTTGTAATAGGCAACTGTGGTAACTCATGACCAGGAGCTATCTTTTCTGCAAGATTTGCTTCCATGAGCACACACGTAGCTATTGTTTCCTGAACATATCTGGAAAACTTCGACGCTTCCTCTTCCGTCATCCGGCATGGGAATTCTTTGTACGCGACCCGCTACATGCGATAAACGTGACTTAACCCGGTGTACAAGTGAATCATTTGGATCGCCGTCATAACTATCGATTAAGTTTTGGATAGAATTTAAACTCTTTTCGATACCAGCCGTTTCTTCTTTAATAGACAGAGTGTCATCCCCTATCTTTTTTTTTTTTTTTTCCGGGCTCATTAATTTCTTTACTTAAGATCCTCGTTAGAATCTTTCTTTTATCCGCGACCGGACGTTCTGAGAAAGTACGACGGATTTTCAGTTCATAGTTTAATTCATATTCCAGTAGGTGATTGACTTTAAAATTGAAGGCTTCCATGATAAATGAATACAATTTAAAAGAATTGTTTAAAAAGTCGTGAAAATATTTCTCCTGTGCTCCCAATAGTCAAAAAAAAAATAAAAAATAAAAAATATGTAAAGGCACTTAAAATATGTAAACTTCTTTATCAAACATTAAAAAAATCTTCGACAATTTCAAAAAAATTTCTAAGTATCGCCTTGTATTAAAATTCCTTTACCAAATATGTTAAGAATTTTCAACAAAAAATCTCCAAATACCGTTTCATATCAGCAAAGTATTTTTAATATTCATGCAAAACATCGGTGAGAAAAAAAGTACAGTTTTTTCTTCGGTTCCGCAAAATAAATCTAACACTGCAAAAATTAAAGTAAACCAGCACATCTGCTAATCTGAACTATAAAGCTAGCTTTTAAGAAAAAAGTAGGAATCGCTTATCTTAGAGTCGATTAACAAAATTCAAATATCTATACCACCATCAGATAAATTGAAATAAATAATTCTACAAATTTCCTGCTTTTGTCTTACTGCTATAGTGTAGTTTCGTTTAATAAATATTATGAAATAAAAATATCTGAAAAGTTAGAGCTTTTACTTTGTTCGAAAGCTAGTACACTGAACCCTTTTTTAAAAAATAAAATTCCAAAAGCCCCGCGTTGACAGCGCTATTTTGTAGCCTATGAAAAGGTGTTTAATTTAATTGCGCCCCACGTAGACTGCGTCATTTAGTAAGATGTGAACTTACCCGCTTTTTGAGGCGTTGTGAAAAGTTGTTTTTTTTCCCACGCTTGGGCGCAATTTTCTTGCAACCTCTTTTTAATTTCTGATAATGAATTGAGTGGATCCTGATTTTAAAAGAACTAAAGAAATTAAACACACACTAGCTCAGTTTTCCTTGGTAGAGAGATATGGGTAAGAGATAATTTTTGTACGTCTTTTTGGAATTATTTTTTTCTTATTTTTAAAAAACCTCAGCTGTACGACTTTTGGGCACCATTCATTTTAAAATGGAAAGGATCTAACTTCAGCTAAAAAAATGAAAAAATACTGAAAGGGTGTACCGTTGTTAAAAATAAAAAACAGTTTGGTACAGCCGTCATTATCCTGAAAAGTAAGATAGGTATTCAGTGAGACACTAGCTTTAATCAACAAAAAGAAAATTTATTCATGATTTTAAATAAAAGTTCTAACCTCTGTGTTTTTAAGGATTACAAAAAATTCTAGCCTAACAGGTAGTTATTATTATTAGAGTCCCTAAATCAGACATTTAAATTCTAAAACCTGACCACCCCCGAAAGCGAAGAATCGTGATTTTCACTTCACTTTTTGTCAGTTCAAATTGCTATTAAGGCACTACTTCGGGAATAGGTCTATTGATGAATGTTCTGGTAACTTACGGTTTTTATTTGGGCTTCTAGGCCTTCGATGGAACACAAAACCGATTTCACACTTTGTAGGAAACACTTAGAGCCCACTACGGCTTTACGTTAAAAAAAACTTGTGCTTTACTTAGCTCTCATAATTGTTGCTATGAGCCTCTACTGCGGCTCGGTCGAAGTAAGCCTCGCTGCGGCTCGATGGAAAATTAGCCTACTTGGCGGCTCGGTCGAAACAACCTACTTGGCGGCTCGGTGGAAATTAGCCCCCTCTTCCTGTCCGCCGGACTCTTAAATAAACCGTTGGCACTCTCTCGGTAATATGGCAACGCCGGAACCAAAACTGCGGATACAAATATTTGACCAATCCCGGCGTATCGAGAGATTCGGTCGCAAACCCGCTCAGCACACTAATATACCGAACAGCTTGGAATTTCTGATTAATATACCGCTCGATACAAAAATGAAAGGAAGTACAATTTAAAGTGAAAAATCAGTAACATTACATGGTCTTAAAATCTAAGAAAAAATGAATGTTACAATATATATATATATATATATATATATATATATATATATATATATATATATATATATATATATATATATATATATATATATATATATATATATATATATATATATATATATATATATATATATATATATATATATATATGTATATATCTGAAAAGAATCGGAGGGCTTAACTGGTATCAACAAGCACAACATAGAGAAAATCAGTCAAGTGCAAGTTGAACTTGCGCAAAAAGTGTTCCGTACGTTGATTGCTTTTAAAATAAAAATTTTTGTTACAGATGTATAAAATGATCAGTGACTTCACAAAACACACCCCAAATGAATTTTCAACAAAGTTTGTTTCCAATCTTTACTGAAATCTGATGACCTTGAAATTTTTGTTTTTTTTTAAATACCAGAAAAATTATTAAAGGTAATACACTCGTGATAATTTTCGTTCAATCTACACCCCGTGGAGAATATTCCGGAATTTTTTCAAAATTTTTTGATGAGTACTTTTCGAAATAAGGCGGGAGACAGCGATTTTTCGAGATTTTTTAAAAATAATACAAAGAAAAGTGCGCGCAAATAATACATTATATATACATTTTTTACTCGTGTTTTCACAAGCTTTCATTTGACACCACACTCGATGACCTTAACCCCTTAAGTCAAAATTTAACTCTCAAAACTATATGGCTCTGATGAGGCCATCAATTCCTATATTATTACCAAATTTCAACTTTCTATGTCAAATAGTTTCGGAGAAAATCGGGTGTGACAGACAGACACTGAAGTGATCTTATAAGTGTTCCGTACGGAACACTAACAACAGAAAGATTTGAGAGAGGCCTATACCCGACAGTGGGTAGAGAGCGGCTAAAAGAAGAAGAGAAGGAAGATATATATATATATATATATATATATATATATATATATATATATATATATATATATATATATATATATATATATATATATATATATACATACATATACATACATATACAGTCCCTGGCCAAATTATTAGACGCACTGCAAGATTTCATGTAAAATATTAATTACCGAGTGATATTGTACCGTTTTATTATTTTAAATTGATTTGTTTTTTATTTTTATATTATCCAATCAATTACCTATTTATTTGACATAAATAAAACAGCATTAATTTAGAAAAGCATAAGTTTATTAAGTTTTAAAGAAAAGTGAAATTAATGTTAGTAAAAGTCAATATTTAGTTAAGCCACCTTTAGCCGCTATCAAAGCTTTAATTCTGCGCGGCATGCTATCAATGCAAGATTGTACTGTCTCCTGCATTTGAGGATGATGATTCCACACATGAATAATCTTTTCTAGGAGCTGGGTTTTGTTGGTAATCACATCTTTAGCCACTTCTCTTTTCATCAGCTCCCACACATTTTCAATGGGCTATTACCCGGCCAATCCAACAGAGGGATATTTTTTTCTGCCAAAAAAAAGCTTTAACAGACCGAGCAGTGTGGCAGGGAGCTCCATCTTGCATGAAAGTGAATGGTTCCCCATTTGGAAACCATTCTCTGAGCTGCGGAATCAACCGATTTTGTAATACTTCTTTGTACTGATCTTGCCTCATTATTCCTTTGACGACGTACATACGTCCAGTGCCCTTGCCGCTGATGACTGACCAAATCATCACTTTGGTGGGATGTTTAACCGTCGGGACGACACAATCAGGATGAAACTTTTCTCCATGACGACGACGCACATACTGAGCTTTATTCTGCAAAATTTCGAATGTGCTTTCGTCACTGAAGCAGACCTGTCAAAAATAGGAAAAATATATAAACTTCCATGTTTATTTGCTTTATTTAACTGAAAATGATAATAATGTATCAATTATTGATTAAATTGCTGTATCTTACCGATCTCCAGAAGTCCACATCTTTGTCTTGCCATTGTTTGGCCCACTTCAGGCGCTTTGCTTTCATTGCAGTTGTTAACACTAGCTTCAGAAACCTCTAATCGCCGTGAAATTTCTCGGTTTGTAAATGTTTTCGCAATCACAAGGGCCTTCACTTCAGCTTTTTTACGTGGTGAAAGATCGCCTTTTCTACCCATAATGAAAATAGTCCAATTACTTTTTTTAAAACACTGCATACAAAATAAACTAATAACTGAGTAGTATAAAACTGTTAAACAAACAATCACAGTCCATAAAGCCACAGAAACACGTCCGTACCTGACTCGATTCCGATCGCGACTGATACAGATTTGTACTTGTTTACGTTCATGTATCACTTTGTCAACACAGTGTTGCCATATGTTAAAAATAAATACAAATATGTAGTCTACAACAATTCTTTTAAATAAAAATCAATAATATTGTAGTTTAAATATACCATTATTGCATAAAAACTCTTAAGAAACATAAAATTACTAAAAAAAATACAGTGCGTCTAATAATTTGGCCAGGGACTGTATGTCTATATACATACATATACATATATCTATATATATATATATATATATATATATATATATATATATATATATATATATATATATATATATATATATATATATATATATATATATATATATATATATATATATATATATATATATATATATATATATATATATATATATATATATATATATATATATATATATATATATATATATATATATATATATATATATATATTTATATATATATATATATATATATATATATATATATATATATATATATATATATATATATATATATATATATATATATATAGATATATATGTACAATTTCGGTGTAGATAATTGAAAAATTGATGATCAGAGGGTGGAGAGTACCTTGCCATCTTCCTTAAACTCATTCAACGTTATTACTGAAGTGTAAAGAGCTCGAGGACCGGAAGTTGTAAGTTCGACCAGTATTAAGTAAATTTTGTCATTTTCGGTACTCGTTTATTTGAACCAAGTCAATTATCCAGTCTCCCGACTTACTCTCCACCCATCTACCTAGACGGTTCGCACTGCGGATAGTGACCATTAAATTAATATCGTCAGCAAAGTTGAATATTTTAAGCTGCAATTTTTAGACATGCTGTAATGTTTAGTTGAAGTGTCTCTGATATGACTACCATTTGTTTGTTGTGTATAGCGATCTAACTAAATTGAAAAAAAAAAAACCTTAGTTACCAAAACGTATTTATTTAGTTCAAATAATACAACAAATAATAGGCAGTAAAGCCAGATTTTTATAACATCACAATATAAAATCACATTTTCTTTTCATAAATGCTTCACTTACATTTTTAGTAAAATTGCACCTACCCTATGGATAAATAATAATCGTTAGGACCTAATATACAATCTTTTAAAATAAATATTTCACACATATTTAAAACAATATTTATATCTTAACAACGTAACAAAATAACAATACATATTCGACATTTTACAAGGACGTGTCTAACTATTATACATAAATGCACCGCATTTAATACTGATTTCTTTGGGCAAATTAATAGAACCTCTAGGATAAATAAACTGGAAATTTTTGCTGACGAATAAAAATCTTTAAATGCAAATGATAGTATTGTGGATTTAAAGCTAAAAGTTACTAAGTCTAAGGTTGGCTGCTTGAGACATTATTAGCATGATGAAAGATTTTTTGCTATAAGACTTTGTAACCCTGTGTAAATTTTAGACAACCAAGTAGTAGCAGTGAGCTTAACAGCGACTTTTAGGTCACAGGTATACCTGCGACGATGATTTATAAGTCACAGCTTATTTTCAACAGCGTCTTAGGTAGCTGCTTCTCTCTCCGTCCGAAATCTCCGGAAATCCGAAATTATTGCTGCTTAATGATCGACAATGGCGCCTGTCACAGCCAAGCAACGGCGACGCGATAGTCCAACATCGTACATATACCGACTGCGACCATTGTCTGTAACGAGATGATAGGCGCCATCGCCAATCATTAAGTTCAGGTCGGGCCGATCAGCGAGTATTTAAAACGGCGACTAGAGTCGCTGTCTTGCGAAGAATTGGGTCGCAGGTATTACCTATGACTATCTAGGCTAAAGGTAAAAGTCAGATATGATAATATCGCTCATCAAGTAGTACTAAGTTAGAGGCTTGAGATGCAAGAACACAGGTGCATTTCAGTAGTGTGTAGAATTTATCAGAAGATTTGTATGTGTATAAGTTCTTATGTTTTCTAGGTTCATTCGTATGTGCAAGATGTTTTCGAATAAAAACACGAAAAAAATTATATTAATTTGTGGTTGTATTTTTGAAAAGGAGGGAAATTAAAATTTATACCTTCTGATACAGAAAGTTATCTTACGAAAGCTGCTAAAAGCGCATCTTTACATGCTTTTCATACCAGAAATATTCAAGATCAAAACGAGTGAAAATTTACCTGGACACCCGATAATTTTTATAAGCATAAAACTAGATATTTTCTAATTTGATTATTTCTATTTTTATAATGATTTCTGTGCTTGCAGACTGAAAAAATAAATTTGATCAACTTGTGTATATTCCTTAAATTTGGAAATTTAAAAAGATTGCTAATCGACAGCAAAAAAATCAACCAACATATATGCATTTGTAATAAAATTATATTATCTGCCATTAAATTATAAAAATAACTAATAGGCAATGTTCGACATTTAAGAAAGCTGAAAGCAATAAACAAAGTTAACAGCTCAGAACTAGATATAGGACGACTCCAATCTTAAGAGCATTTTAAAGATAGAGCATATTATAAATTAAAGAGAACTTATTAAAAATCAGATGCCCACAACTCATTCATATAAATATAAGAATATTCTCTCGCATTTAAAGTGATTTTACGTGATTTATTTATTGTTAGATTATACTCGAGCTCTAAACTCGAATTGCCGAAACATTTTAATATCACTGACACTTGTAGAATTTTTTTTGTGAATAGTGTGTTTTTGGCCGAATATAAAGTAAAAGTTGCCAACCGTTATTCATTTAAGGAAATTACATTATTATTAATCTGAATTAATCTGAACTAGAAACAAATAATTTTCTTACTCGACGAAATAAAGGGTAAAATATAATTTGCAAAAAAAAACTTTCTAAGTTAGAGCGAAATTAAATTATTAGTAATTCACTCTAGTTGTCCTAGATCTTAATGTTTTTTAGTTTGGTAGTTTTAATGAATAATTAGGATATTAGAAAAACATAAACTCTAATAACAAAAATCTTTCATTCTTCCAGTTAGAAGCATTCACCAGCAGGCTTGTATGGATTTTGTATATATATTTTACATTTTTATTAAGATTTTTACTTTGGATAGTGAGATGGCGTCAGATCACCTAGGGGCCAGTTTCTGACCAACTTTTTGGCTAAAATTTCAGTTATTTTCACTAATTAGTAATATATTTATAATACTGATTGAAAAAGGTCTGATTTACCTCGCCGCTTCCACATCAACAAGTTTTCATTACATCACAGTATCCTTTAGTGGCAAAGTCTTTATTAAAAGAAACTATTTTAAAAACCGACCTAGCATAAATTGTTAAATTGTATTTTCTTTTATGGGCCTAGCACACGTGCTGCAGGGAAATACCTAAAGCGCTACAGAACACGTGTGCGGAAATAGCGATTCACGTTTGTCTCATATCGCTGTAAATTGTACTCGGTTGAAAACACAGTCCTGGGCAAATTATTCCAAAGAGATGAGGTTCTCCATATAAAATACTGCTTGAAAAGAGTTGTATGAGGAGTAACAAGCTGAACTTCAATAGATGGAAAGTATTAGCGCGACGTGTTTTTCTAGCACGCACCGCCCTGGAAGAAATTAAGCGTGCTACATCCACAGAACACTTTCTATGAAAATACTTGTAGAATAGACTCAAGTCGCCTTCGATGTTCCAACGAATCCAGGTTGCTGGCCAGTTCCAGGTGTCCAATCAGGCGAACAGCAGCTCTCTTCTGAATATAATCCAGCAAATGCAGGGTATGTTTGGCAGCAGAGCCCCAAACGTGGGAGCAGTATCCATCATTGGTCGAATTTAAGCCTCGTACAGAATTAACAGTTGTAGAGTATAAAACTTTCTAATTCAAAATAATATTCCCAGCTTTTGAGAGCTCTCTTTGCTATGTTTGCAACCTGTTCATGTTAAAACATATTTGCTGCCAAATTAACGCCCAGCAAATTGAGTGACGATGCTAGAGGAATGGAGTGCCCTGACATAACTATCTCGGGTTCAGCAACGTTAACTTTTTTAGAAAAAACTGCCACCTGGATTTTTGTAGTATTAAATTCTACCTAGTTACTGTCACCCAAAGATAGAATTTCTTCCAGGTCTTTGTTAAGTCGAACCACCTGCTGTTATCTGCGGATATTTGCATGAGTGGCCGATGTTCCAGCGTTCAAAGTAAATGAGATACGCATACTGTCATCTGCAAAGCTGTAGATTGGATTCCTTGTCAGCAGCAGCAGCAGATCGTAAGAGCCATAAACAAAACTTTTCAGACATATTAGAGGAGCGTAGCTTAGCCAACAATCCAGCGTGCCAAACACGGTCGAATCCCTTGGATATATCAAGAGCAACCACTCTCGACATTCTCCACAGTGTTCAATTGTGGTGTTACATAAGTTAGAAGGTCTCCTGTCGAAGTGTATTTACGAAAGGATCCATTACGAAAAATATCCACCGTACATACCAGCGTCGGTAACATATCCACAATAGAATGCATATGGTCAATGACAAGAAAAGGTCTCGTGTAGGATTATAACTTCTGTGACATCTACCTACGAAATATGTTAAAAGGCGCCAGCTGTTTAGGAAAGGAAATATTTAATTCCGAAAATCTGCATTATTATTAATTAAAAATGAAAGTGTCGACCCAAACATGCCTAGGAAAGCAGTGAATTTTACAATGTAAATTTTTTAACTTAGAAAAGACCATGTAATTTAATGGTATTTTGTGAGCTTGTAAATGAATATTTATGAAAAATTATGATATTTTGATTAAAACTTTAAGTTTTATAATTTTGACCATATACTTCTCTCCTAGGAGACAAACCATCTAATTCATTAAATCGTTTCCTGTCAAATGAATCATCCATTTAAAATATCAGTGAGTAAGGTGGACTAACTTTCAGCGCGTGGTGATAATATGCGAAAAGTTACTTCAGTGCGCCGCTGCAAAGAAAAATGTAGGGACATATGCGGTTTTGTGCTACAAACCACTTTGGATTCCGTAACGGTGTTGCAACTTGTATTTATTAATTCTGATACTCGATTATATATAATATTAAAATACCAATTTAGAAAATATTCAGTTATTAATTTTAAATATATTAATTACCCTCTAGCTATAACTATGCACGATAATTTTACTTTATTGGATTATAGTTTTATCGCGAAAGTCGGTGAACTAAGGAATCTATTTAATTTTGGAAATCTGACAACACTCTAAATTTGACTGTTAAGTGCAATCAACCCATTTTGAGTGCACATTAGATGATTGATGTTTTAATGTAAATACTGTTTGCAGTCCATGGTTTCGTTATCCCACATAAAAATCATCAAACCATATTAAATAATACAGAAATTAGGCATGAAATCTCAGCGAGGATTTTTATAATATGCTCTATTTTTTTAAGAAAAAATATATCTCTATTTCTTGATCAGATGATCATTCTTTTGTTCCTGTCGTCTTCCTTCACTAAATGTGCATATTTTTTGTTATTCTCTACTTATTTTTAAAAGCAACGATAGAGAAGATCTAGGTTTGGTTGTAAAGATATATTCAACAATTAATCCAAACCAAAATCCAAAGTCTAAATAAACCAAAATGCCCATTCCAAATACATCATCACAACCTAAATAAAATTGTCATATTAACGCCTACGTCCAATCTTAGTTTCTAGATTCGAATGAGATAGTTAAAATGTCATCTGCTTATCGTAAGTCAAAGTTGGGACTAACCTTTAATTTGTTATAACAGTTGCTTGACATTACAGTTTTTATGCATCCTATTGTGCGAAATTCATCGGTCTCTAAATAGGTGGCCGTAAAACATATTTAAACTAACAGTTTTGTGTTGATATTCCTAAATATCGGTAAAATTCTAAAAACTCCAATACTGTTTTAAAGTTTTTAATAAACATTATATTTTTGTTCGTTTTACTGTAGTTTAATAGTATTTTGAAACTTCAGTTTGAAAAAGAGTTAGAAATTCAGGATGTCCAAACCATTAGTAAATACTTCACTTTTATTTTATTCTCTTACTTAAAACTGAAGTTGGGGTATTATTTTTACATAGTAATCATTAAATAGTCACTTTGCCAAATATACCCTAAAAAAATACATTTTTAAAAAGTCACCTTAAAAATGTAGTTACTCTGTTTTTTTTATACAGCAAACTTATCTCACATATCCAAGCCTAAGTGCGTATGGTTAATGCGATGTTTTATTTTTTCATTATACTAATTTTTATAAAAACTATTCATAAGACCCCAAAAATAAAAATCATAGGGAATGTTGGTTACTACAAAACTGATCCATTTTGTAATACGTTCCCGTTACAAAACTTGACGTTTAAATAATCGCCTTCGCAAACGTCTAAAATGTGGAGGTCCACCATCAAGGAGGACCCCCATTGTTTATATAACATAGATAAGTTATTCTGGAAGAGATGTAGATAATATAAGCCCGTCATCCGGTTACATAATAGAAATGGACTTATCAGCGTTTCGTTAATAATACTAGTCCGTAAATTATTAGGTCAGCCAATAAATAATGTCGCCTTGTAGGTATCACAAATAGATATAATAAAATTTTCATTCATATAATTTCACTGTAAAAGGCACTTGCAAAATCTGACTCTCACCAATTTAGAAAAACACTATTTCTAGTACCGGTTAAAGTAAGGCATTAGTAGGTCGTATAAACGAACTACCTGCCCTTAGCCAAAACAAAAATTTCTAGGAATAGCATTATACAATACCAACAAATTGAATGTAAAAAAAGTTTGTAAAAAAGATCACCAATGAGTGAGATGATGAATGATGTTCCACTAAACAAAAATTAAAATTTTAGCTTTTATATATAAACTGTATTTGCTGACGTCACGTTTTAACTATAACCTGCTAAAATAGCCTCTATATATTCTTATTCCAGCCTTTATTACTATTAGTTTACATTAAGCCTTCTGAAAAGCAATTTTAAAACTATTTTTTTGGATAAGAGATATATTTTGTTATTATTCTCTCGCAAAAACTTTATTATGAAATAGAATTTACAAATTTTGGCAGTGTCCTCCTGTACTCGTAATATTTTGTTTCTTACTAAAAATCCATGCTTTAATATTTTTAGCTATCAGTATGTTGGATTTTTATTAAGACACTCTCTGTATATTTTTGTAGAATAAATTATTCCATAATATTAATTGGTTGCACAGATTGTGACGTAATTTCTAGAAGACTCTCGTTGGTCTAGGTAAATTCTTATAGAAGCGAATGACGATGACGTAAATGACCAGATGCTGTTGACCAAAAGAGCCTTAACAGATATAGTGATCGACAGTGGCCCAACAGGGCCCAAATTTCATATTAAATGACATCCGATTGAAAATAATTTGGGTGTTGTGTGAAACATAATTTCCTTGAAAAGGAAAGGAAGATTTATATTTTCTAAGTTGGGGCAGGATATAGTACTCCAAGAGATAAAATATAATTTTTCATCTGTTAACCTTAGAATTTAATTTAAAACTTAAAATAAAACGTGAAAAGCATATGCTAACCAGGAGGGTAAAGAATATTTGGTGGGACGTATATAATGGACGGGGTCGAAAGCCATTGCTTCCGTAATTTAAATCATTAGTACACATAAGTTTGAAAAAAACCGGCTGTTCTATACCCACCTACCCTAACTTATAGATTTATCTTTTATCTTCGCAACATGATACCTTGATTTCACGTTTAATATGTAATCTATGTTATTAAAAAAAGAAAGCAGTAATGTTACCACCTGATTCTGAAATTTTTTTTGAAGTTGCCTGTTATATCCCTAAAAAAATTCTAAAAACTCACACCAAACCTAGATACTAAGACTGTTTCATCTACGGTTCCAACCGCGAAAGCTCCCGCTCTATGTTTTAGCATCAGCCAAATGCTGCATTTCCACTTTATCTCGTGATTTTATCCAAAAAATCAGCCTCGACAACCTTATCAATCTTTTCTAAGATTAAATCCAACTCCTTATCCGACTGTCTATCTGTAAACAAGTTATCACTAGGTACAGACTTACGACATTCAGTCCTGTGTCTATTCGAACATGAACTAAGTGTTTTGAAAAAGCTATGAAGATCTTTTAACTGTGTTATACCATTAACTGTAAGAAGAAGCTCGTTGCGTTTCATCGGGAGAATGTCTATTTCAGTGTCCTTGAATTTCTGGTCCATCAACTCTGCTATCCGGACTACGTGAGGTGTAAAGGCGACTTGATGAAGTGTATCTGGTTTACGGACGGCGTCGTCTCCGACGAAGGCCCAGCGGTACCTAAAGCAGTAAAAAATATGTCAACTAAACAAAAGTAATGTAATTGCTGGGGAGATCAATATAATCTACATATAATGTACGTTCAGTACAAGTAATTAGAAGATGAATTTTGCTACTTTTTTAAATTCTTGACAGTTTTAAATATTATTCTATATCGTCGCACTAGTTTAAATATAATGTGCGGTCTTTGATTCCTGTTTTATGATGAATTTGCTGTCTTTTTGCATAAATAAAAATATAATATTTAATATTCACAGCCTTGCTACAAGATAGAAGTCTATAATATTGGGATTATTCTTATTATTACAATACATTCACATGTGACATTGGTTAGTGTTTTTCTAAATCTTTTATTGCACTTGACAATTTATTATTATTTAACTTAGGTATTACCTAGATAAACTGAACTAAGATAGAAAACATCTATTGTCATCGATGAATTAATCAGGTAATTTTACAACATTTTCAGAATTAAAAGTTTCATTATTTTTAGTATTCCGTAGGGAACGCCACAAATATAGAAACTGACAGCCCAATCAGGGCCGTGGAGCTTGTGAAAACACGTACAAAAATATATATGACGTAATAGTTGCGCACACTTATCTTTGCATTAAAAAATGGCTAGAAATCGCGTTTTCCCCCCTATCTCGAAAGTACTGATCAACACATTTTGAAATATTCCCCATAAAGTGTAGAATGAGTCAAATTAGCACGAGTGCACTATGTTTGATAATTTATCTGATATACCAAAAAAAAAACTATTTGGCTTGACAATATGGTGGAGGTTTTTTAGTATACTTTTGAGTACACACACTGGTGACCAACGGATAGGTAGAGACAAAAAATTTTTTTTTTTGATAATTAAACAAATATTTAGGTCGTAAATATTTGTTTTACAATTTTATTACTAGATTGAGTTAAATTGATTTATTTGCTATTAGGTAGCTAGGATGCTATTGACTAAGAAAAAACGTGAAAATACATACTGCATCTTAAGATATATATATATATATATATATATATATATATATATATATATATATATATATATATATATATATATATATATAGTGAAACCTGTGTTACGGCCACCTGTCATAAGCGGCCGCCTGTGGTAACGTACAGTATTAAGCTTCCCGAAACCTATTGCATAAATTCTCGTAACCTTTTACTTTTACTACTACTGAAACTGGGCAATTTATTCAAGGAAATACCCATTATTGTTGATAAAATTATCTGGTTTAAATTTGAAGTTTTCTGTTTATTACATTCTTTTAAAGTTGTCTTCGTGCTGAACACAATAATGTCGCTGAAACAAAATTATTATCATCGCTGAAAATGAAAAGTTTGCGTTGAGTTCGCAAAAACTGGCTGAAAAGTTCGAGGTTGGAAAAACGCAAATTCTCGATATATTAAAAAATAAGAGTGAAGTAAAAAAGATGTTTGAAGAGGGTGTTAACTTGGAGCAAAAACGAAAATTTCCCAAGTCAGCAGGATTAGCAGTGGATCAGGTTGTGTATAATTGGTTTTGCAAGGCTAAGAATAAAGCAGTTGCAATATCTGGACCACAACTTAAACAAAAAGCATTGGAGGCGTCAAGCAGCTTGAAAGTGGAAAATTTCGCTGCATCAAATGGTGGTTGGAAAGTTTTTGTAAACGACACAATATTACTTTTAAGTCAGTTTCTGGTGAGTCCGCAGATGTAAATTTGAAAGATGTAGGGGCCTGGAAAACTACATTACCGCTAATTTTAAAAGATTATTCTTCACGAGATGTATACAATGCTGATGAAACAGGTCTTTATTATCGAACCATACCAAATAAGACATTTGCTTTAAAAAATGATAAATGTGCAGGAAAGAAGGTAGCAAAACAGCGATTAACTAGTTTACTGTGTGCAAATATAGAAGGAGAAAAAGAAAATCCGTTAATAATTGGGAAAAGTAAAAATCCATATTATGTATATATTACTATATATACTGTACATTCAAAATAATTTATATTATTAAATCATTTTAACTTTTTAACCTGTGTATATGCTAACTCTATTTAAATTTTTTTGTGGCCGCTTTTGACAGGTTTTACTATATATATATATATATATATATATATATATATATATATATATATATATATATATATATATATATATATATATATATATATATATATATATATATATATATATATATATATATATATATATATATATATATATATATATATATATATATATATATATATATATACAGTAATACCCCGCTTAGCGCGACCCCGTTACGCGCGGTTTCACTATAACGCGAATTTCAAATTTCGCGCTCATGTAGTCATTAACTTCTCTATGGTCGCGGGGGAATCCCCGCTTTCTCTGAATATTCTCTTTGAAGAATTGGGAATTCCCTGTCCTTCGACTTTGTTCTATGGGGATTTCCTCGTTCGTTTCGTGTGTTCATTTGTTCCGTAATGTTAGTTCGGTCGGCTGGCAGTTTTGTTTTAATATTTATTGGAGATACATACATACATAATTTAACCCTACGTTAAAAATGCCGCCTGTAAAGAAAAAAGAGCGTAAAAGCGTCACTTTGGAATTGAAGATGAAAGTGTTAAGAAGAATGGAAAATGGAGGCAAAGCAACAATTGTTGGGAGAGATTTTGGACTCTCAGAATCGACTGTGAGAACGATTTATAAAAATCGGGAAAAAATTAAAATCTCCAGCGAAGGTTCAACACCTATAAGTGCAACAAAACTTTCTCGTTCGAGATCATCTATCTTAGAAAGAATGGAGAAATTACTGTCAGTCTGGATCGAAGATTTGAATAAGAAGAACACACCACTAAGTCAAGATCTCATATGCACAAAAGCAAAATCTTTGTATGAGATGCTGAAAACAAAAGAAGGAGAAGGGAGTGCCACTCCGACTTTTGCTGCCAGCAGAGGCTGGTTCCATCGGTTCAAGCAGCGTTCTAATCTTCACAATATCCACATAACAGGCGAGGCGGCCAGCGCGGACATTCAAGCTGCAGCTGAGTTTCCAGACAAGTTTCAAGACTTCGTTAGACGAGAGAAAATTCCTGCTTGTCTCATCTTCAATGTTGATGAGACCGCACTTTACTGGAAAAAAATGCCATCTCGAACATTCATTTCTAAGGAAGAACGTCAAGCCAGTGGTTTCAAAGCTGCGAAAGATCGACTAACACTTCTGCTGGGTGGTAATGCCACTGGTGATTTCAAACTGAAACCTTTACTAGTGTACCATTCAGAAACACCCCGTGCAATGCGAGGCACAGACAAGACAAGTCTACCAGTTGTGTGGCGATCAAACAGAAAGGCGTGGGTTACACGGGAAATTTTTCAAGAATGGTATTCTAATAGTTTTTGCCCATCAGTCAAATCATACTGTGACAGAAATGGGCTTGAACCTAAAGTTATATTACTCTTAGACAATGCCCCAGGACATCCAACCTCACTTGATACGCCCAGAGACTTAAAAGTGTACGTAAAGTTCCTTCCACCAAACACTACGTCAATATTACAACCTATGGACCAGGGAGCAATAGCAAACTTCAAAGCTTATTACCATCGCCGCACTTTTAGCCAACTAATTCATGAAACTGACGGGGAAGGAAGACAGTCTATGCGAGAGTGGTGGAAGTCATACAACATTATGAAGTCTATTCACAACATAGAAGAGGCTTGGAAGGAAGTTAAAATGAGTTGTATGAATGGGGTGTGGCGTAATCTTTGGCCAGATGTAGTGGAAGCACCTAGAAGAATTGTCCAGATGCAGAGACAAGTGCTTGAAGACATTGCTGCAATGATTGAGGGGTCTGAACTTGAAGATGTCACGGTAGAAGATCTCGTAGAACTTGTAGCAACGCACGACGATCCTATTAGCAATGAAGATCTGATCGAGTTACAGAATAATCCTATCTACGATGAGGAAGAACAAGTAGAAGAGAAAGTTTTATCTTCAGGGGAAATACAAAATGCACTTTCAAAAATTTATTCAGGTTTGGACATATTGCAGAGTATAGACAATAATGATGACCGTGTCTTGACCGTGTGTCAAACAATTAAAAACAGTGTTGGGTGTTATGAACGTATTTTACAAGAACGTAAACAAAACGTTACCCAAAAGACAATAGATGTATTTTTCCGTAAAAAATAAGAGTATGTATTGCATAAAGTGTTCTTAGAATTAAAGTGATTGATTAAAATGATTTGTATTTTTTTGTATTAAATTTTGACTATGTTTAATCATAAACCTCGATATACGCGAATTTCAGTTAACGCGATTTTTTTCGGAACGTATCCCTCGCGTAAAGCGGGGTATTACTGTATATATATATATATATATATATATATATATATATATATATATATATATATAATATATATATATATATATATATATATATATATATATATATATAAAATATATATATATATATATATATATATATATATATATATATATATATATATATATATATATATATATATATATATATATATATATATAAATATATATATATATATATATATATATATATATATATATATATATATATAAATATATATATATATATATATATATATATATATATATATATATATATATATATATATATATATATATATATATATATATATATATATATATATATATATATATATATATATATATATATATATATATATATATATAATATATATATATATATATATATATATATATATATATATATATATATATATATATATATATATATATATATATATATATATATATATATATATATATATATATATATATATATATATATATATATATATATATATATATATATATATATATATATATATATATATATATATATATATATATATATATATATATATATATATATATATATATATATATATATATATATATATATATATATATATATATATATATATATATATATATATATATATATATATATATATATATATATATATATATATATATATATATATATATATATATATATATATATATATATATATATATATATATATATATATATTATATATATATATATATATATATATATATGTATATATATATATATATATATATATATATATATATATATATATATATATATATATATATATATATATATATATATATATATATATATATATATATATATATATATATATATATATATATATATATATATATATATATATATATATATATATATATATATATATATATATGTCAGGGACCTAATTAACTTAACTTATGTAAGGATTTTCTTTATGTGCCAAATTTTATGATTCTCCGCAATAATGATACAACTGAAAATACAGTGTCCCTGAATAAGCCATACTAAAAACAATTTTATGATTCATTTTTTTTTTAACTTTGTGGTAGAATTATTTACTATCACTACTAATGTACATTCCTACTTACATTTGGAACTGTGGTAACGTCGTAGCTGGTAACAACAGTGATAAGTCCAAAAGTTTAGCTGTCGCTAATTGTAATCGTAGCCAATGGGGGTGACCGAGGGCATGGAGTCCATTGCTGCTGTTGGTGGCCCAGCTAGCGTCAAGGGATGACATAAGTTTTATGTGGGAACTAAATTTAAAAAAAAAGTTAAGTAATATTTTTCTCTGATTCAAATATTTTTTTCAGTAATTCATTCCAAAACTAAAAATTATATAAAATTATTTAAATTCTAATACTTTTTCAGGCTGATACACTAAACGTGTATGGAGATCCACACAGATGTATGAATTGTTTTGATAAACTTTTATAGCTTTGACAATTACACGCATCACGTGCATTACACAAAAATTTTAAGGTTTTTTTTCATGAGTGACAAATCTGAAGCGGCATATAACATCTATTTCAAACATATTTGATGATGATAATGATGACAATTAAAAAAAAGAACCTAAATCTAATTGGGATGTATTAATTGTGCATATTAAAAAAAGGCTAATAACCAAGCAAAACATCAAGGTATAGTTTATCACAACTTATAGTGCGCGGCTCCTGACTGACTGAATCTGAACTGAAGTAAGTGAGATTATATTCCAGACAGGAATAAAGAAGTGTCATCTTTGATTGTGTTAGCCGATACTTGTTGGAAATTCATAATAAAATTATATAAAAAAAAACCACACTATGTTTTAATTTCCAATATATTTAAAGTCACTTGACAATTGTTTCACCATACAATGGCTTCTTCAGAAGTAAATAAGAAAGAAAAATATTTGGAAGTAATCCTGGTTATATAGTGCTTAAAACTATCCTTACTTATCTAAGATTATGCTAATCATTTTATTATATTATTTACAGACAGAATTATTTTAAGAATGCAAATCTGTGGTACTATTTCCGAGAACTAATAAAGATTAAGTAAGGGTGAATAGTTTAAGTCTACCTGTTCGTTTAATAATTGATTGGAGTTTTTTCCGTTTGTTAATTTCAAGACATTCAAGCAAATTTAATTTTTTAGATTTATTTTCTACATGTAGGATTTTTAACGTATCATCAAAATTATGGGATTCGTTTATTATATGGGTTGCGTAATGTGAATTGTTCTTATTTTTTAAATAACTATGTTTATGTTCTTTAATGGGAGTTTCAAAAGATCTACCAGTTTGTCCAACGTAGGTTTTAGTACAAGATCTACAATTTAATACATAAACTCCTGATTTTAAGGATTTCTTAGATTTGGTTTTGTTATTCAAAATTATACTCCCTAAGGAATTACTGGTGCTTTTTAGCCTTATGGTATTTTAAACTGCTACTGAAAACTAGAATTTGCACACAGAATATTTGGTTTTTAAAACAGTATACACAGTTCAGTGTTTATCCTAAATACATGTGCCTTAAAACAAATAATCAGTCTAAAGCCGCTAAAATTGCACAACAAACTGGACTTAAGAGATGGGTACTTGAAGATATGAAAATACAATACAGTAAAAGTGATAACTACAACATATATCTCAAAGTAACACATACTGAAATTGCTCATAGATCAACAAATATTGAATTTGATATCTTCGATAGGAAAGTCAAAAAAACAAGTAAATTCTATAATTACCAAAAAATTCAATACACAAAACAAAAAACTTCAAACCTTCAGAACAACCATTAACCAACCAATTATTAAACGACCCGGTAGACTTAAACCATTCATTCTTACTTAATCTTTATTAGTTCTTGGAAAAGTACCACAGATTTGCATTCTTAAAATAATTCTGTCTGTAAATAA
The DNA here is from genome assembly GCA_019049505.1 of Pachyrhynchus sulphureomaculatus. Taxonomy (NCBI): domain Eukaryota; kingdom Metazoa; phylum Arthropoda; class Insecta; order Coleoptera; family Curculionidae; genus Pachyrhynchus; species Pachyrhynchus sulphureomaculatus. The sequence continues at coordinate 60,257,082 of CM032453.1, read as the reverse complement.
TATAATAAAATGATTAGCATAATCTTAGATAATTAAGGATAGTTTTAAGCACTATATAACCAGGATTACTACCAAATATTTTTCTTTCTTATTTACTTCTGAAGAAGCCATTGTATGGTGAAACAATTGTCAAGTGACTTTAAATATATTGGAAATTAAAACATAGTGTTGTTTTTTTATATAATTTTAAAGAAGTGTCATTGATCTTTAAAAAAATATATATTAATAACTCTGCTTCAGCAACCCAAAACATGCAAAATAATTTAATAATGGATTAAAGAGGTTCTTATGGTAATGAATTGCGGAGCATAAATTCGCGCATTATAAGTTGCGATAAACTATAATTGTTAGCAAATGAAAAGAAATGGCTTTATTGCAGTGAGAAAAAAGCAATTATTTTTTTATGAGTGCAGAGAATATCACTGATTCAATGCCGCTTTTGCGAATTTATTGCAAATAAGTTATTGGCTCCTATATATGTACTCTAACGTTTACTCATGCAAAAACTGATACAAACTCAATTTTCAAAGTAGTCTCGTTCGTTTTCTACATATTTTTGCCGTCTCTCAGGTAATTGTCGGATTCGGGAGAAATAATGCGATTACTGTTCAACCTTCGACCTGTTTAATTGACTTGAACTGAGAATTAGACAGGTTGTGTTTTAGAGATTGGAATAGGTGGTAATCCGAAACGGTCAAGTTTGAAGAATACGCAGCATGAGGAAGAATTTTCCAGGCCAAATCTGAAATGATTTCCAGGTTCTTTTTATGGTGTGAGACCGGGCCCTATCATGCAGCAGTTCACTGCCCTGTCCCAAATCCCAGTTTTTTCTTCAAGAGGTCACTGACACAAATCAGCTTCTGTTGGTAGTGCTCCGAAGTGACGGCCTGGTCCGGTATTAGGTAAAGCTCTCAACATGAACATACCGTGTACAATTGTAGATAAAACGTCCATGCCATCAAATGCGGACATAATTTTGATTAAACAATGAGATTATACCTTAGATTAGTGATTCCCAACCTTTTTTTAATCGCGACCCTTTTTAGATTTTTTAAAAATGTTCGCGACCTCCCTTTCCCATCCGCCATATTGGATTAATAAAACAAAAAATAAAGGACTTAACAGTGATATTTTTTATTAAGTATTAATTAAGTATTAATCAGATTAATCATTAATGTAATGATTGAGTTTGCATCTGCTTAACAAGTGTTAAAATACTTGGTTGAGTTTCTGCCAAGGCCAATTTTATGTCATCTTGAACATCCAGCTTTTGTCTTGATCTGCAGAAAGAGTTGAAAAATCAACTTTCGCAGGGGTAAGGTAAAATAAAGGATATTTAGAATACGAATGACGCATAGCACACCAAAATTGAGGTAACGATTTTTCCTGAAATAAATCACGTGCTGAGGAGTCATTTAGCAGCCCCAAAATTTATCCTGCACTTCACCAAGAACGTCGGTAACATCCAAAGATAAATGAAATGGGTTTCGTACTAATGCAGCTTCTTGTTCAGAGAACTCCGTGAAATAACGTATTTTAGATTCACGAGCTTGAAGGTGGCTATTAATTTTCTCTTTTAGATTATCTACAGTTCCCATCTCCGATTCTTCAGCTTTGGTATTCGAACGTGGTAAAGTTTCCAAGATTTACTTTATGGTGCCAGTTTTGCAGCTTTAATAGGAATGCCTGGATTTTATCTTTGAAGTGAATAATGTGCGTTTCCTTACCCTGCAGTTTCAAATTTGGCTTGTTTAGCTGATCTAAGATATCAGATAAATAAGCTACTCTTTGGATCCAGGTCCCATCATTAAAGTGTGCCATAAACTCCTGTTTTCCTTTCATTTCTAAGAACTGTTTTGTTTCGTTTTTCAATCAAAGAGTTGGCCAACAACATTTCCTTTTGATAACAAACGAACAGCAGTGTAGAAAAGAAGAACTTCGTGATCAGAGTTCATGTTTTTGCATAATTCCGAGACGAGAATTGAAAGCACTAGATTTTCTATAATTGACAATTGTCCCCAAAGAGTCGAGCACTTCTTGTAAAGGCTTTAGAAGAATCTTGGCAGCAAAGGCAAATCGGTGAATCAAGCAGTCCAGTCCCTTTGTTTGGGGTACAAGCTTAACTTTTGACTTTAAACCCGACCTCGGTCCAAGCATAGCTGGTGCTCCATCGGTACATCCTCCACGCAAGGTACACTAGGCAATACGTTTACTGAGCGCGACAATTTATCTGTACACTTATATTTATATTTGAAAGTTTAAACTGAATAACTGAAGATTGTCCCCTACGGTACCGCTCGTTGCTTATATATTAGTTGAGAGTATTTTCCCGATTATTCTCAGCTCGGCGGAACGTGAAGCTGTCCGTCTCGAAACTTCTCTCTTTTACACGTTTCTTCGAGAGGCAACGGAGTGTCGCTATCGCCGCAGAGTACCCGGCTAGCTTGTCCCAGTCGGATTTCGCCAGGCATAAGGAGAAGTGCATGCGCCAGCCGTGGACTGATTACATCGCATATCTCATGTGTTGCCAAGCATAAATAAATTATTAATATTTTAACACCTACCTTTAATTTTAAAATTTGGTTTTTAAAATTGATAACCGGCGACCCCCTTGTGAGTCGCGACCCACCGGTTGGGAACCAACGGTTTAGATCGAAAAAAATTTAATTCGCGCAAGTAAAATAATTCAATCTGCCGAGAAGTAACTTTTAATATACATGGTGTCCCATAAATAAATTGACATTTTTTTGGCTTATTATGCGAACGAAATGGTCCGGAGAGCCACGGTGGGGTACAGAGCATATCTTTTCTCGTGCCGGAGTTGTACATAAACAATAATTCTCCTACCATCGAACGGCGAAAACTTCGTATTCAATATTACTTAGGCGGTGTAAATGAAAGTCCAAGTGTTTAATTAAGAAATAGGTGTATCAGTTTGAAACCTACTGTAATTTCTGTAAACCTACGGCAGGACTACCAAGAGCATCAAGATAAGATGCAAATGTGGAGTGCAACTGATTCTCAGTCCGTGTGAATCCCTAACTCAGGTCGTAAATGTGCCCTGGATTTCGTAGATATATATATATATATATATATATATATATATATATATATATATATATATATATATATATACATATATGTCTGCGCTGGTGTCTACACTTCATTAATTAAATGTTCATTTTTCAACATATACCATACGGCTCCGATAATAAAGAATTTCCATTATAGGAGTCCGACAAATCCAAAACTAGCCTTTACAGTCCTCTAAAGTGGTAGCTTGAGCCATAATGTTTTGCATGTGGAATAATAGGGCTGTACTTCTTTGGCTATGACACAGCCAGCACGACAACTGTTAATTCGGAGCGAAATATAGAAAAGATTAAGAACTTCGCACAATTGCTTTACAAAATTTTGATAATCAGACAGCACACACTTTAAACATATTATTTCCAATCATTCTAGGAGTTTCCTTGAATAAATTAATTTCAAAGAAAGTGACGTAAGTTGGCCTTCCTGTAGGCCTGATTCTCTCTCCCTAGAAAAATTACGAAAAAAATATCAGGCAATAAATGGCAACGACCACAGAAAGACGTACCGAGGATCCAAAATTGCAGGTTAAACGTCGCGTGTTTTCTGTAAAATGATATTTAAACATTCACATTTAAATGGTCCTATCTATCGCCCTTGTTGTTCAACCTCTGTTCGGAGGTCATATTCAATGAAGCACTCACTGGCACCACTGAGGGAATCAACATCCACGGCGTTAACATAAATAACATCAGATACGCCGATGATAAATTAATTATCACTAATAACGGAAAAGATCTACAAAAACTTCTTAAATCTAAACGAGTCTGTTAGGATAAACACACTACAATGTTAAGTTACAGCTCTAACAATATATGTTACAATATTAGTTAATAATATTCCCAAGACAACGTGCGACCTTCAAAAACTGAGAATATGTTAAATTGGTCATATCAACATCGTTGCAATTTGCATTAAAAATCTCCATAGCTTGAAAAAGTGGGTCTTTTAACTGAAAGTTGTAAGCATGGAACGGTAAGTTGAACACAGGATAATGTCTTAACGCATGAGATGGTACGTTAAAGTTTAGTTTTGACAGTAAGTAGGGATAGTCGATGGCCGAGTTGCATATTTTAAACAAAAACAAAACCAGCATAAAATTGCGACGATCGGCCAATGACGATATTTGAAATTTGCAAAGCAGAGTTTTCTCTGGCGAGCCTCGTGGCGGGTAAATATCCTCTGCTTTATATACGAGAAATTTTAAAAATTTTCGTTGTACCCCTTCTAATTGGGAAGTGTACTTTGAGTGGATGCCCTACTATTGCTGCATATTCTAATTTTGATGAAACATATGCAAAGTACAGAGATTTAATTGTATCAATGTTTGAGAAATCACATGAGTTTCTAAAAATGAATTATTATTATATTAAATTATATGAGACATCCAGAAAAATATGAAGTTTTGCATTTGATTATAGAAGGAAAGATTCCAGGCAATGGCAGCCAACATGATAACCAACGATCGTTTCATAAACGGTCATAGTAACCGAATATAAAGATGTAGTAAAATTTTTTTTTTCATTTGTCAATTCGTTTTTTACTATTATTATTTCAAAATTAAACTTGTTTATGGGACATCTTATATATAGGTTTTTCATTTTGTGTTAGATCTAATATGATAAAAAAAAGGCCTAGAAAAGCGCAAAAAGTAGATATTAAAAATATTTAAATATCATTTACCTGTTACTGTTCCTGTGGAAAGCGGCCAACCCAGAGTCAAGCACAAAACAAATAACCAAGTTAAATATACAATCACAAAAAAGGCCAAAAAGAAGTTTCCATTACTATATATTAGGTTTGGATAAACATGTACATTATGACTTCTGGAAACTTTAATAAAAAAAATGGGAACTTCTTTTTAAAAGAAATAACTTTAGTAGCTGAAACACAACAATTAATAAGTATTAAAATTGCGTTAATAAAAAGATTTGCAAGCGATTTCATCTACTTTTAAATACAAACAAACCTTTACTGGCTAAATTAAGTTATTTGCTTAACCTTAGTGGAATGTTATAGACAGTCTGTCAAGCAAAAATGTAACCGCTCGTATTCTTGAAAAAATCTGTTTCGAAGACATATTTTCCCATCAATGTATTCTTTGGCGTGCTAACAACGGCGCAATTACCTTAGTAAGTTGTCCAATCGGTTCCTGCATCAATAATCGCCTGCCATCTTCGAGGCATGCTGTCAACAAGATTTTCTGCATACTCGGACAATGATCTCCAAATTTTTTGAATCTCGCGAGAAAGCTCTTCAGAGTCTCTTCTCTGAGCTTTTCTTTATAAGGGACCAGACGTTTTCAATAGGGTTGACGTCCGGCCATTCTAATATCGTGGGCCCAAGGGAGCCGCTTCGTGACGTAATTTTCGCCTGGCAAAAGTTTCTTCAACGTGCTTCAGAATTTGACATCATGAGCACGAAGATGTTGTCGAATGGTCTCAAGCCATACATTCAAACCCAATTTTTTTAATTTTGCCGCTCCTTGATGCAGCATCAATTCCGGGTCCCGTAAAAACAAAGAAACGATTCGTTTTTCGACTTTCGAAGTGACTTTGCCTACCGAGCCATGTTTCGACAAATCGTTGACATTTTGCGTCTCGTTAAAACGATTTACCCACTTCTTCACAAACGATACCGACTTTTTAATATATTTAGCGGCCGCGGCGCATTTTTGAGCCTTTTTGGATTGGAACAAAGAAAGACTGCCTCGAATCAACGCGCAAACGAATGACTTATTTTAGATTTTACGTGATTTTGACGAAAGTTCGGAATCGACTGATACTTTTACTAAAATGCGTCGTAGGCAAAGGTTCCCTCTACCGCTTTTTTGTTGAATCGCATCTACCAAAAATTAAATATCGCGGAGAAAGTGTTCTTGACAGACCGTCCCTCTTAACTATGGTATGGTGCTAAAAATTTATGAGCCTATAAAATTAATGGACGAAAAATCTTTTTCAGTTTAAATAGTAAGATGGATTAGGTACTTTAGCTACAATACATATACTTAGTGTCAACGCAATTTTAATACCAACAAAAACAAAATACAAAATGCTTAGACAATCGCCGAAAAATAGTAGTTACATCTACATTCAAATAGTCTTAATATTCCATAAAAAATGTTAATTATTTTAAACATGCACTCAACCAAGTTATTTTACAGATTAAAAAACTATAAGTACATTTTTTAATTATTCTTGATAAATAAATAAACATTAATACACTGAATTATTGGTGTGATACATGTGAAGAAATAACATCGCTTTTCTCAAAACTCATATATGTAAATATATCCTCGCGATAGGTTATTCCTTCATAATAGTATATTTGAAAAGATTTAATTAAAAGTTATTTTTAATGGCTCCTCTGTAGCTATTTGAGTCATTGCGCTCGTACGTTATCTAAATAAATAAAAAAAGCATTATCACTCCTAATAAAACAATGTACCACTTTAGGAATGGAAAGCCAAATCTATATTTTATATTTACTACTTGAGGTGAAATGTCCCGAAATTTTTGAAGAAAAAACATTTGGATACTTTTATATACTGATCAGTCAAAAAGTTTTGAAACCGGAAATGAAACGAGATGAATTAATGAGTCGAAATACATTTATTCTTCGGTATAATCTTCCTTAAGCTCAATACATTTTTTCCAGCGATTTTCAAATTCATTTACTTCATCTCAGAAGTGGTTTTCCACGACAGCTTCAAAATTCCCATCTACGGATGCTATCACCTTATCAATTGTTGAAAAACGCTTCCCACGTAGAAATCTTTTGAGGTTTGGGAACAGATGAAAGTCAGAGCCAGATCTGACGAATAGGATGGATGTTCCAATAATTCGTACTTTAATCCGATCAATTTTGCCGTTGCCAAAGCACCTCTATAAGCAGGTGCATTGTCATGGTAAAAGATAATTTTTTTGTTCTGCAAATCGGGCTTTTTTTCACGAATTTTCTCATCCAGCTGGTCCAAAAGGTTGCGATAATACTCTCTTGTGATTGTTTTACCGGTTTGAAAGTAATCAATTAACAAAATTCCTTTTGCATCCCAGAAAATTGATGCCATAATTTTTTTTGGACGATTTTGACCACTCTGCTTTGGAGGTGAACATACTGGTAAACTCAAGTCTTACCCATAATTACAAATCAACGCACAAAATCAGTTGTATTCTTTATGAAACGAGCCAAATGTTGTTCGCAAATGCGGCGCTCATCTTGAGAATGGTTTTCTCATAACCGAAACATTAGTTAAGATATCATGTACTGATCCATGTGAGATGCCTATGGCCTCAGCTAAATCATCCACGGTTAATCGACGGTCTTCCATTACCATATCTTGTAGTTGTACAACAGTTTCTTCAGTTGTTACAGTTTTTGGACGTCCTGAACATAGATCATTATTGATGCTTATATGACCACGTTTAAACTCTAGAGTCCATCTATGAACAGTTGAAAATGAAGGAGCAGACTCCTTTAACAGTTTTACTAACTTTGCATGGATTTGAGTTGCCGCACCCTTCCAAAACAAAGAATTTTATCACTGCAAGATATTCGATTTTTCCCATTTTTAAAAAATACGCAAACATGTCTACTCTAACCAGCTGATAAACAATGAATGACTTGACAGATCGACTTGAAATTTAGGGTATGTTCATAAGACAGATGAAGCTTCAAAATAGTGTTTAATATTTGGTTAAAGTAATGCTCCATAGGCTTTCAAAACTTATTGACTGACCTGATAGTACGATTTGTCGAGCTAAAATAAGCCTCAGTTTCCTATTCGACCTCTTCATTTGAGCCAAATTTCTGTCCCTGGAGCCACCTTTTCAAATTTGGAAAGAGGTAATAATCGCAAGGGCCTGATCTGGTAAATACGGCGGATGAGAAAGCAGTTCATAGCCCAATTGGCCCAATTTCACCATCCACATTATGGACTTGTGAACTGGTGCATTATCGTAGTAAAACAATACTTTTTTTCTTCGCTAAATACGGCCTTTTTTTCTTGATTCCACTATTTAAAAGGTCCAATAAACGAACGTAACAGTCTCCAATGATTGTTCGCCCCCCTTCTCAAGATAGTCGATTTGTATTATTCGGTCGGCTTTCATGCGTTCTCACCACTCTGTGAACTGCCTATTGAACTGGCGTGTAGTGGTGGCTCCATGTTTCGTCCATTGTTACGAATCGACGCAAAAAATTCCTTTAGATTTGGCGAAAACAGTGCCAAACAGCTTTCTGAACCTTCGACACGTTGCTGTTTTTGATTTAATCGCGAAAGTGCGCGGCGCATAGCTTTTTCATACGCAAATATTCATGCAAAATATGCCTCCCGCATTCTGTTAATATCTTCACGATGTCGGCTATCTTTCTCTCCTACACTTTGCGAACGATATGGTGGATTTTTTTGAAGCGTCATTTGGACGTTCGGAACGTGATGCATTATCGGTGCTTGTGTGACAACATTTAAGTTCACTAAACCATCGACATATAGTTGCTTTCAACAGAGCCGATGTGTCATAACACTTCTTAAGCCATTCTTGGGTTCTGGCTGTATTTTTTCCCATCAAAAAGCAATATTTAATCAACACACGAAATTCTTTTTCTTCCATCGTTTTTCAGAAATCAAAAGTAGTGTTCAAACAGCTGTAAACTAATAGACAAAATGTCGCAAAAATGTTACACGAATCTACTGAGAGTTGACACTAACTGAAAATCATATGGCTCTTTTGTTTGTGCTGCCATCTCTTGGATCTTTTCACCTTATGTAGTACAAGCCACAACGATCAAAAAATTTGACTTACCTAAATTCCTCTGTATCAGTTGCTAGCTCCTGTTCAATCTGCAAAAACACCTGTAACATTTCGCTAATTATGATTGGCCATAAACTAGTTACGTGTATGGGACTCATTCTAATCAGAATGACTCGGAAGCAGAGAAACACTTGAGCTTGAATTCCTGGGGCGGTAAGTCTTAAATTTGTTGTCAGTTGCTCTAAAATTAAAAACATGTTAATAACTAGAGACCGGATTATATGCAACATACAAATCTTGAAATATGCACGCAAATATGCATGAAAAGGGTCAAAATATGCAATATTAAATGATAATAAAAGTAGTAATTTTTAGTTTTTTATTTTAAAATCAGCATAAAACTAACAAGTTATCGACGATGTTTAAATTTAATTAACAATTATTTAACATTTTTTAAAATTACTTAACATTTGTATTCTTGTACACGTAAACAATAAGGTATTGTTCCAAATGTTGGGTAGTAAGATTGTGTCTTCGATCACTTAAAATATTTTTATAAATGGAAAAAGACCGTTCCACATCCACTGAGGTAACTGGGCAGTATTTGAATTTGGGTGCTATGTTAGCACTTATTGTTTCTGGCAAAAGTTCACCCGTCCCATTAATAAAACTATCAATTTGACACAAAGGTTCAAAGCCTGGGTTATTGCACAAAATGTTTTCAAACTTTTCTTTAACTCTACGCGGGAATACATCTGGCAATGTGGAGTTTATTTGACGGATTTTATTCATTAACTGAATTGATTCGGTCAACGCCAAACGTCGAGTTTAAAGCTTTTTAATATCCGCAGGTATGTGGGAAAAGTGAGCTATGTTTTTTTTTTAATATCGGAATCGGTAAATGCTTCCTTGGACTATCGAAGTCATTTACTACACCTTTGATTGCCTCGAAATGGTACACGTTAAACTTTAACACAACACGTTAAAAATTGCAAAAAGACTACACTGATGCAAGCGCGTCAACAATAATGTTAAAACTGATATCTTGTCTTAAAATAAAAATTCGTCTTCGAAAAAATTGTTTATTTGATCCACGCTCAAACAAATATTCTTAGAAAACTAACTACTTATCACTTAATATCCCGACCAATAAACAAAGGAATAAAATACCGTCGTAATTTTAGGTATTCACTTGGCACTATAATCTAATCGATGTTTAGACTATTGCAGGTAATGTTCCGGCGATAAGATCGGTTCCAGACGGCGACATTAAAAATACCCTGAGCAATTCAATTGCCTAGTAATACCGAGAAATATTGTAAATATAGGGAAAATATGCATCATTACTAGATTTTGGGTAAACTATGCAATAATCGGTGAGAATGGTCTAAATATGCAAATGCATATGAAAATATGCAAATGCATATAATCCGGTCTCTATAGTAACAAATATCTACCTACCAATTTTATTTTTCCTACTTGTTCTTATTTAAGTGACCTTTTTTTTTATTTTTTACGGTTTAAAGTTCTAAAGCAAAAGGATCCTATAAAGAATGGTGTCGTGACAATTTTTGCAATCAGAAGGGAATGGAGGGGATAAGAAAATGAGTATTGATAAGTGCCTATCACAATTTTGCTAGAACCTCTAGTAAACCGGAACTTGACCGCCATTGTTAACTCTTTGTCACTTTAAACTTGCAGATGTTATGTCAAACTTACGTTGAAATTTAATTTGTGCCCTTGTGTTTTACCAAATATAAAGTACTATGGAATCCTAGGATGATCTTGATCTTTTTGTTTTCGATAACGAACAAAAGTTTTTATAAAAATACATAAATAAGTTAAATTTCCTCAAGTGCAAAATCTAAGCAAGTTAAGTTTCAATAAATAATAATTTCCTCAAGTGCAAAATCTAAGCAAGTTAAGTTTCAATAAATAATAATTAAATTGAAGACTGTTTTTAAAATTAGTACTTTTGAGGTGGTTAAATACGGTCCCGTGGTCTTCATTACTACCACAATAAACATAGCTATCGCTACAGAAAGACAAACATTTGGAACAAAACGAAGTAAGCTGGCTATCGCCGGATCGTTAAAATGTCCCTCGTCCCTCTCAAACATGCCGCGCACCCAGAAATTGTATTAATGTTACAATAATAGGGAAAAAATATGCGCGAATCTTTGAGAAACTCGACGAGGCACATTTTAGCGTGCCGGCGGTAGTCAGCCGGCTTCGTTTTGCGGCAACGTTATATTCCACGTGTTTGTCTTTCTGTACCGATAGCTATATTTACTGGGTTACTACCCTTTTTGAAAAAGAAGCTTATTCGCATATAAACTCTATTCTCTGACAAAAAATATGGGTCTTTTCAGAGGAATGGAAAATTTCAGTAAGCTAATTCAGTAATCAATATTAATGTTATCAGCATAAATAAATCGTTTATTTAGATATACTGAAAAAGAGAAAGAAACCGATATTTCACGATGCATCTAATTTTGTTTTTGTTTGTTGTTTAAAAGTCGCTCTCAATTTCATTTAAGATTGGAGTATGAAATATCGTTTGGATGTGGCATCACCACTACGATTTTGCTGCTGAAGTTGTGCGGAACTGATGGACCAATTATGTTAAATGAATTAATGATGGTTGATATTATATAGTGTCCGTATTACTTTAGATAATAACATCAATAACAGTATCAGGAATACAACATACGGCATCTTAATGCTTACGACAATTTGTTATATTTTTAATAAGTTTCACTAATAACTGACAACAACGGAATAATAGGTAAGTAACTTTCTATGTAATGAACAACTTACCTTGAATTTCAGGCATATATTTCGCATATTGATCTATTTCGCTGCAAAATATTATATAGGCTAGTCTTTTTAGTAATTGAGCTTTTTGCTCATACTCTTGCTCCCTCGATGAGAATATTCCCAAAGTCCCACTTTGTGTCATGGATACTCGACCTTAAAAAAATGAAAAATGATTAGCTTAAACGTTAGGTTCAAATTGTTTTGTGCCAGTTAAAATTTGTAGAAAGGTTCTTTTTTAGTTTTTCGTACGGAACACTTATAAGATCACTTTGGTGTCTGTCTGTCACACCTGATTTTCTTCGCTACTATTTGACATAGAAATTTGGCACTAATATAGGAATTGATGGCCGCATCAGAGCCGTCTAGTTCTGGAAGTTAAATTTTGACTTAAGGGGTTAGTTTTGAGGGGTGAAATCGAAAGTGAAAAAAAAAATTACCAGGTCATCGAGTGGGGTGTCAGATCAAAGCTTGTAAAAACACGAGTTCAAAAATATATATGATGTAATTCTTGTGCACACTTTTCTTTGTATTACTTTCTAAAAAATTGCCAAAAATCGCTGTCCACCCCTTATCTCGAAAATTACTAATCAAAAAATTTTGAAAAAAATTCTGGAATGTTATCCACAAGGTGTAGATTGAACGATAATTATCACGAGTGCATTACCTTTGATAATTTATCTGGTATATAAAAAAAAATTTCAAGCTCATCAGTTTTCAACAAATATCAGAAACAAACTTTTTTGAAAATTCATTTGGGGTGTGTTTTGTGAAGTCTAAAAAATGTTTATTTCCAAGGTAATCACGGTACGGAACACTAATGGCGCATGTCCAACTTGCACTTGACCCGTTTTTTTATGCCTAAAATAGTTTCGATAGCATGCCAGGACAGTTTTGGTCCGATAACCATTTGGGTATTAAGAAATGCTTTTAAAGACTAAGTTTGGAATGTGGAATCTTTGGCACAATGACACTACTCAGTATATATCACCACTACACCAAACACTTTATTTTTGCACTCGACGCGCGTTTCGCTAACCATGTTAGCTTCATCAGGAGCGATGATTGACTGTCAATCATCGCTCCTGATGAAGCTAACATGGTTAGCGAAACGCGCGTCGAATGCGAAAAATAAAGTATTTGGTGTAGTGGTGATATATACTGAGTAGTGCTTTTAAAGAATTCCGTCGAATACTAATCTCGATCGATTACCTCCCTTCTATTTCAAATGAATAGTTATTTTGCATCCGAATTCTTTTCGATTCTGGTTCCACAAGGTGTCACGCAAATGGTATATTTCGCAAGATGCCCGGAGCCCGTTGTTGTTACATCCTCAAGAACGTGTTCTAAGTATAAAAATTATACAGGATGTTATGAACATTGCTTAATATATTTAAACTGGTAAATCTCAGTACCAAGATGAACTGTAAAAAATTGTAATAAATCGCGCTTAGCTAAAACTATGAGAATATCAACTCTGAAAAGTTTCAACTGTTCAGTATGTATGACAACATACATGCCAAAAACAACTGACACTAATTTTTATATTAACCTGGATTGTTGCAGTGTTACTGACAATTTGTTTTTTATTTTACGATATATTAAAGAAATTTTGCCTTTTTAAAAAATTTTGCCATTTTAAAAAAAGCAACTGATGCTGAATAGGCAAACTATTTCTGAAGTTCAGTGATTAAAAAAAATGTTTTTACTAAGAAAAATAGCATACGCCACTAATTTTGTATCTAAAGCTGAAAATTTTCACACCCTCTAATAATCACTATATTTCTAGTAAAAACTTTGATTTTAGTTTTATTTTATTATATCACAGTATAGAACGATACAAAATATAATATTTATCACTGCAGTAAAAAAACTGACTGTGTCGATAAATAAAAACGTTCTCGTGTGGCGCTCATGTGCTTTGCTTTCGAGCGTTCGTACTAGTTGAACTGTTGCCAATCATATGCTGCGCGATGGTCTGCGCCATTAATTATACATTACTAATAATTTAAAGCCAAATAGCATTAATATCGTTAAGCCTGGTTAGAAATGTGTTAAACCTAAAAAATACATCTCATTTTATTTAATGACTGTTTAATATGGTGTTTCAGTTTTGGTGACAGCTGATTGTTTTCATACATTCGAGTGTTCTGAAAAGCAAGATTTTTCTTTAACTTAAAAAGTACAGTGTTTTTACAATGGTGAGCAAAAAAATCGACTCGAAAGATTTTGCTGCATTTAACACCGATCCTTGAATTTAATTTTCAAATAGTGGTATTAATTTTGGTATCATTAAAATGCTGATTTTTTACTCTCCAATAATACAAAAAAACATTTGAATTTAGAAAAAGTTTTACTAATTAAAACAGTTTTACTCAATAGAGCCATTTTTGCAACGTACTCGTTTCGCGCAATTCATCCCGATAAAGACACATGCAACTGCATTTTCCTATCATTCCCTTAGCGGAACTTGAACCGTCAATATCTCTATTATACCTGCTCACTAATTACGTCCTCGGAAAATGAATACCACCCTGGAAGAAACGGCACAAGTTATTGCCCTATTGCAAGATGTGTAGTCGCTGCGCAACTGCACCTGAGCCAGGGAGCTGTCTCCAGAGTCTACAGACGTTATCAAGAGACTGGCGCCTTTACACGGAGACCAGGAAGAAGATGTACCTCGGAGCGAGACGACCGCTTGATTGTCAACACAATTCTAAGAAATCGTCATTTGACCAGCGATGAGGTCCAGCAGGAGCTCCGACCAATTCATGGTCGTGCTGTCAGTCATTGGGCAGTCAAAAGAAGACTTAAAGAAGTTAACCTAACTCCGAAGAGCTAACGGCCCAAATTGAAAGCAGTCCCTCGACAAGCGCGACCCAGATTTGCCCGAAAACATCTCAACTGGACCTTAAAGCAATGATAGAAGAAGATGAGTCTCTACGAGACCTGGCGAGTGCTATGCGCAGTGCTGCATTACTGAAACGGGCGCCCTACGGAGGAAGTTTTGTCATGGTGTGGGAAGGCATCTCACTGGATACGAAAAACGACTTGGTTTTCGTGACTGACCAGACTCGTAGCGGTGGATTAATTGCTCACCGGTACATCGAGGAGATGCTGCAGGAACACATCGTTTCTTACGCCTGGTTTGTTGGCGATAGCTTCGTGCTAATGCACAACAATACGAGGCCGCATGCTACTACATCGGTGCGGAAATACCTGACGGAAGTGGGAATACCCACATTAGACTGGCCTGCGCGGAGTCCTGACTTCAATCCAATCAAGCACATGTAGGATGAGCTGAAAAGAAGGGTTCCAGCCAGAAATCCAGTCCCTACATCGGTGAGGGACTTAAAGCTAGCGATGGCTGAACAGAGAAGAATCCCACAGACAGTGGTGAAAAAGCTCACCCGCCTAATAAGGGCTAGGGGGGAAATACAAAATATTGATTTTGGTTTTTTATCAATAAATTTAATTGTTAAACTTAAAATTTGTTTAATTTTTCTTTTCTCTTTCCCCTATTTTGAATCCTTGTTCTCCTTGTTTCCCCTTTCAAGCATGCTATTGAATTTGGTATCATTAGAAAGAGAATAGAATGGGCTTTCAAATGATACTAAAATCCGTAAAATATATGAATGCTAAATTCTAGGATGCTTTAAATGAAATCAAATAGTTTGAGTCGATTTTTTTGCTCACCTGTGTAGTTTGTTATTGAGGGATAGGAATACAAATGATGTTTGTTATAATAGCATTATTATTTAAAATTTTTTATTGGAGAAAGTAAAAATTTAAAACCTATTTTATGAGGAATATTTACAATACTAAGAGAAAAAAATATTTTGGCACAATGGCCTTATTTATTTAGTTATTTAAATGTGGAACAGAGTTCTAAGCATGGGAGCAGTAGCCCATCGTTGATCTAATTTAAGCTTCGTACAGAATTAAAAGTTGTGGAGTGTAAAGCTTCCTAGTTTGAAATAATATCCACATGTTCACGCCAAGACATATATTTATTCCTATTATAAAGTCCAGCAAGTTGAGTCACGATGGTAGAGGAATGGAATTTTTAGAAAAAAAATGTCGTCTGGGTTTATATTCCACAAAAATCTGTACAATTGTAGCAATTTAATATACTTTATCCTGTAACCACTTACAGAAAAGTAAAAAAAAAAAGCTCACTAAAGCTAAATATATTAAAGAGATCCATAGTTTTTCAAATCGTATGTTGTACTTCTATTAAACAGAAACCAACTTACTCATTAAATCCCTAAAAGTTGTATTGTCATGCGTCATCAGATTATCTACTATTACTCTCCAATATTTCAAACAGGAATGGTCCATTTGGAATAACGTATTGTCCAGCAGTAAATCAAAGACATCTTTTTTCCAAGCCTTCCTCGTATACTGATAGCTGCTCAGACTAGATAATAACTTTGAACAGGCGTTAAAACTTGGCATATTTCTGACAGTGTGCGTCTTTAAGTAGGGCACTATGTTAACCATTAGAGAGGCAAGTATGTTGTTAACTTTGTCTTTTTCGGATGATCCGAAGCAGATGTCGAGTATTGGGGCTAGAATTTCGGCCAACACCTAAAAATATGTAAAGTTAAATTTAGAAATCAAAATGTATTATTTTTTATCCATTGTTAATTTGCAAAGTAGACCTTATTGACACTGTTCGTAATCGTAGTGTTCATTGTTACTAATGTAAGGTGTGCGACTAATTTATTTCACGTGCTATCAATGTTTATCAAATAGCTTATTTAGATGCAGAATTTTCGAAAGATAGGTAGCTGTAGAAAAAGATAGTAGAAAATATCCTTCGAAAACTTGGTTTTTGGGGAAAAGAGACTGCAACGAGGCCTCAAGGCTGAGATCTTCTCTTCCAGAGTCTAGGTATAATGTATGGTTCTATATACTGATAATATGTGTACCTTTTGGCGTTATCAAAATTTACGAACAGAATATAACTCGACTAAGAAAAATGTTCTCCATAATTATCTACACAGTCTTTCCACTTTTCAGAAAAAAATGGTGGTTTTGAGACGACGGTTTTTTGTTTGACGTTTTCCAAAGAAGTGAAGTAGGAATCTGGGAGATAACATTGCAGCGACCAAAATAGATAGTAATTAAAGTAGGTGTCTCACCTGGTGTTGTGCAGAACGTTCACGATCCGAAAGATCAAATTCACCGCTTCGAAATCGCTGATACCATATTTTGAACATTTGTGCATCCCAGTACCTTCCAAGGTTAAACAACTCGTCAGACTAATTTTTTTTTTCATTTGAAATGCAGGGACTGAAATGCAGCTTGTCGAACGACATCCCTTTAGAGATTGTTTTTTGAGGTTATGTGAATAGCATCATCGTATGAAGAAGTGTTATTGCTTCTTTAAGATTAGTACTGCCAGATATAAAAGTGGCGGGAAATAGTTTCAATTGAAAAACTAAATTTTGAAATATTTATTTCAAAGGTATAATGATAATATCGCACAAACAGCTTATTTACAAAAATTCAAAACTATGACCGATTATAAAAAATCTTTTAACCTTGATAGTTAAGGTTTAGTTTTAATCTCCGTTGCATTAACAGTTCTTTGGATAGGTCGCTGATTGGGTGGGATTTATTCGTGACAAATAGTGTTCTGTGGTTGGAAAATAGAGTGAATGATGATGATGTTGTACTGAATCCTGGAAGAGCGAGCAGCAGGGTCTAAAATCTCTGATCGCGCTTACATAACTTTTCTACCAGGTGTACAAGTATGAAATGCGGATTTTTTTTGCTAAAAAAAAACATGTTAACTTCGGAAGAATGATAAAAAAGTGCTTTATTCAAAGTATGCTCCATCGCTTGTTATTAATTTTTCCCATCGTTCGAGCAATTTATGAATACCACGCCAGTAAAAATCTTCCCCTTTTGCTGCGAACCATTCATCGAGCCATTTTTTCACATCTTCATACGAACCAAAGCGATGCTCAGCAAGCGCGTGACCCATCGATGCAAACAAGTGGTAATCGGAAGGAGCCAAGTCTGGTGAGTAAGCCGCATGGGGTAGAACTTCCCAGCTGAGTGCTTCCAACGTGTCGCAAACTGGTTTTGCGTATGTGATGGAGCATTGTCATGAAGAAAAATGACTTTGTGTTACCTCTTTCGGTATTCTGGCCTTTTTTCAAGCAGCGAACGGTTCAAATCAATTGTTGTTGGTAATGTTTAGTATTAACCGTTTCCCCAGGTTTTAACAGCTCATAATAGACCACGCCCCTCTGGTCCCCACCAAATACAGAGCATAATCTTTTTGCCAAAGCGATTCGGTCTTGCGGTCGATGTGGTTGGTGCGCCTGGGTCTACCCATGATTTTTTGCGCTTGGGATTCTCAAAATAAATCCACTTTTCATCTCTTGTAACTATACGATGCAAAAACGACTTCCTTTGGTACCGAGCGAGCAAAATATCACACGTGTTTTTGCGCTTTTCCATTTGCCTGTCGTTCAACTCATGTGGTACTCATCTACCAGTCTTCTAAATCTTTCCCATCTCTCGTAGCCGATTGAAAACAGCTTGTTGACTAACGCCCGATTGCTCGGCGGAGTTGTTTTTTGTGTTTGTGAATCATCTTCGTCCAATAATGCTTGCAATTCCACATCTTCATATTTTTTTGGCGGTTTTCTACGTTCCTTGTCTACAACATCGAAGTCACCACTTTTGAAACGCCGAAATCATCGTTCACACGTATCTTGCGATGAAGCATGTTCACCATAAGCTTCTCGAAGTAATCGGTATGATTCAACAGCAGTTTTCTTCAAATGAAAATAAAAAATTAATGCTGTCCGCGAATGCTCTTTGTTCGGTATAAATTTCGACATATTGAAACACAACACTATGCACACGTGCGCATCTGACACTTGTTGATGACACAACAAAATGGCGCAGTGTCAAATCTTTATAGCACAAACTGCATTGGTGCACCATCTGTTGTCTGAAACCCGCATTTCATACTTGTACACCTGGATATGTTGCCGATTTAATGCGATGTTGGTAAGAAGTGTGGCTGATATAGAATAGACTACCCGAGAAAGGACATTTCATAAGCCATAAATGTGCCTTTGACTCCAATATTATAGACAGTCGTAGCCGAGTTCTGAAAACTCAGGGGTATAGGAAGATGCCCTAAACTTGATAATGTGTAAGAGTCACTGAAGCTGTAACTAAGCACGAGACCAAGGGTAAAGTGGCGTATTATTTCAGAGAGAGACAAAGTCAATAAAATAAAGAGAGAGAGAACATTGATTATTCACAATTTATTTGGTACATTAGAACGCCTTATTTGTTGTCGAAATGACTGATTCAGCTTGGAATATTGGATTTAACAAACGCGACACTTGTTAGTCATAAAGCCCATAAACAAATTGCAACCGACACTCTTGGCGTCTTTTCGAAACGGACACTTATCTCAAATGACAATTCTACGGTTGGCAGTAAAAATAATTTACCAATAATTTCATCTACTTTGCAATCACGACGTTACCAATATGTAATAAAAATATAGACATATAAACGTAAGAGGACAATAGAGATTTGGCAACGCTTTTGGTAGGCCACTGTCTTGATCTTTATTTGAAGCATCGTTTGGAGCTTGCGCAGTAGTAAAGGGAAGAAATCAAATATAAGGACTCAGCTGTTATCATTATTTGAAAACATGCCGACCATTCGGAGCTTGCGCAGTATTAAAACAAAATAAGAGAATCCTTTATTAAAGATAACGATTTCCCTTATTTAGGAACTTATAAGGGAGGTTATTTGAAGTTCGTTATTCTTATCGCTATTATGGTAGGGTCTGTTTTTTTTTCCTACTTGGGTATACAAACCACTAAGAAAATATAGTCAAATTGAAATGATAATTCTTTATTGCAAATAACACTGACAACACTTAAATAGTATTCAGATTATGTTGGGATTTTGCAATCTTTGGCACAATGACATTACAGTGTGTGTAGCGCTAATTTCAAATGAAATTTTATTTATCGCACATTCGTATTACCTCGGAAATATTGAAGGAAGGGACAGGAACTGGTTAGACACAATTTTAATTTAGCAACTTATGTTAACCCATTAAATACTAATAACCGACGTCTTAACCATGAAATGAATGAAAAAAATCCCCTAAGTTTATAGAAGATGAATGCTAACCTAACCTTGCATTTCCATCGCGTTAATACTGCGCATGGACAAAGGCATGTGATAAATAAGCGGTGCAAAATCTCTCTGTTCGATTCTTTTACTGCAATATGACTCAAATTCATTACTCCCATAAAGAAATATACCAGACTGTTGTATATATGGTATATAAATATAAAATAATATTAACATTCCCTAAATAACCGCCAATTGAATCACAGAGGACTAAAAAATGCCATAGTACTGTGGAGTGTTGAGAGTAATTTTACTGCCTACACCCACAAGCTATCTATAGATTTTTATATCTTTTTTTATATTTAAAATATAAATGATCTTACCAATTGCGCCTGTACACTATGACTAGAACTAAAAATGAATTCCGTCGTTCCTCCACTAGCAATGCTACCTTCAGGAGTGGTTTCTTCTTCCTGTTCCCGGACAGAAAAGTTCTTCCTCAACCAAGTTGTCTGTTCCAGACATGAACCACAGACTTGAGACACACAATCTATAAGCTAAAAAAATAGTAATAAAAAATGAGGCTTTTAGACCTCAAGATTATCAGATGGGCCAGAAGATTCCAAGCAATGGAATGTTTCCGACCCGAAAAAATACCATTGTATGTCATTGTGGCATAATATGCAGCTTCTTTTGTGAAAGTCTACAATAATTTGGAGCCGCTCGTGATATGTAGATCTATGATTATTTTTAAATTTTACTCTATTAAACCGACAATAAACGACTCTTGGTAAAAAATTAAGTCCCTTTAAAAGCATTTATTAGCCAGCTGACCTGCCTATTTTCGCGAAGAAAATTATTTTTTACATTTACTTAAAAAAAAAGAATACTAACCTTGGCCGTTACATCCTGCAAATCTTTCTGATCTTTTCTCTCCTCTAGAGGACAGCACTTGATCATCATCTCGTGCAAAATGGCGGCCAACAAGAATTGCGCCGGTGGGGTCAGAGAGTTTACTTCCCTAATAAGCGATAGTAGAGATCCCCAGGCTTCAGACAATTGGGTAGCTGAAGCATTACGCATATAACTAGAAATAAAAAGGAATGTGGACGATTTTGACATTTTTTGCCTTATTATTTGATCGACGTGTAGAGGATTTTTTTTTATTTTAATCTAAAATATATCTGTAAAAACAGAAATAGGAAAATATTTGCATAACTTGCTGCTGGTGAATAAAAACATAACTGAAAGAGTGCTTATGAGTACAGGCTCAACATTTTGTCGCCTTAACAGGATAGCTTTATATTGTACTTTAAATTGCATATTTTCTTGGATTTTATTATTCTGATGGAAAGTCTGACCAGTGAATTATGTCAGAATAAGCTTGTTGAGTACTTTGGGATACTCAGCAAACCGCTCTCTTATATCAAGATCATGAACTTAATAACCCGAGATCAGAATATGCCTATATAAGGTAGTGGGCAACTGAGAGAAGCATGATTTTCGAAAACAACACGGAAAAGTGCAAACAGGAATGTTGCTTATTGAATGTATAGATTAGGGGTCCATAATTAATAAAAGGGTCCGCGGAAGGACGATCCAAACCCTGAAACAGGCATTAAAAAAAAAAAAGTCTGAACTCGGGGAGCACCAAAACTTTCCTGTTGCAGGATAATTGTATGATCCAGAAGGCTGGCACAGTTCAAGCGATTACTCAAAGCTGTGGATTTACTGAGATACAACATCCACCCCTGATTTAGCGACCTGTGACTTTTTTTTGTTCAAACATCTAGAGAAAGACCTCAGGGGCTGAACATATTTCTCAGATGGCGAGTTGGCACTGTAGCGTCGTTTTTTGAAGCACAAACAAAAGAATTCTTGTTAAATGGAATAAAACAACTCGAGAAATGCTGGACTAGTGCATTAGTGTAGACGGTAGTTATATAAAAATTGTACTTTTATTTTGAGCTCTGTAAGTTTTCCTTTATAGCTAAGTAGATAACTTAAAAAACATCCTCGTAAGAAACCTGGCAATTATATCGAGTTAAGTTTGAACATCACTTAACAACAGATAACTTAATTATACTTAATGGTTGTGGTACATTTGTTGGACAACCATTAACAAAAGATTTTTCAACAAACTAGTAATACACCTGCCCTAATCTTCTAACTTACCAGTAAAAATAATTCTAATACTGATACTTCTAAACAAATATCGGAACTAAGTCCTTCACATGGTGGAGGATTTTTTATCACAGCTGTCACAGTTTGTACTAAATTATCCAAAGGAATTACTCGTATAGCGGAGATTAGGTACACCAAATTGTTCTGGCCAACGTTCGGTTCCGGTAGTACCTAGAATATAAAGACAATACAATAATAGCTTAGTAAAAATAATTTTGCATAATTATGACACACCCGTATTTGTTTTGGTATGAAATCTAGTTTTAATGATTCGGGATGAAAATAATTATCGAACAGCAAAATTTGATTTTGATTCCATCAGTACATAAAAATTTGGCTTGAAAAAGAAAATACTTACGGCCTTTACACTCGTAAACGGATTTCTTCTTTCATACCAGGCTACAGCTACAGCAGCAAGAAAACTAGCTCCATGGTGAACAGCTATTGGACTTAAAAATTCCAGTAACTGCTGTTTAACTATCTTTGAATTCCCATACACACTATTAAAATCGTTTTCTATACCTAAAACGTCGAAAGAAAAAATATATGTGCTTCTGTGGTATAGCTAGGAAAGGACTATATACCCCCCTGACCTTATGAATATGGAAAATAGAAATCGGACTCTGTTTATTTGGGGGATTTCCACCATATAAAAACAACAAACATTAAAAATGCATAAAACAGCCTAAATAGAATTCAAAGACTGTAATGAAGATAGGTAATTCTGCATTAAAATATTCTTGAAGGCTTAGCTTCAATTATATATTTGAATAACTTTCTTTTGTACTGCCTAAAATTATTGACGCGTTTTACAGTACTTACTATAGAAAGTAATGGCTTAGCGACAGTTATTTTTTGGTAATGTTTTGCAACGTATAGTCAGCTTAGTTTATTTTCCGATGGATAAACCTCTTTGGATGGTAACACAATGCTCTCATATGCGCTGCCTTTCTAATGTTCTCCGTATGGACTGGTCTTTATATCCGTTTTACTTTGAAAGCAGCTAAATAAGCGAGATGATGCGCTGAATATCTCCACTACATGGAAGGGTCTACTAGCTAAGCCAAGAATTAACCAAAACATCGATAAGGCAACAGTCAGCATAGCGCCGGAACCCGTAATTACCACCCAGCACACAAACACCGATGCTCGGACAAACACTTCCGACCCCCCCACCTATAATCTACGTAGATGCCAATCTATAAAAGACGGCAACCGCATATTTGGTTTCTCAGTTAGCTTCGAGCGGCAGCAGTGGCAAGATCACAGTATCGAATAGCAGCAGCGGCGGGAACGCTTGAAAATGCCAAATAAGATTTTGGCGAAACGTCGTGCAAATTCATTGTTAGACGAACGGATTGAAACCCGGAATTTTAATGTATTACATTCCACCATCCGTGAAAACCTCTGTATATGTATATGTATATATCTTCTTAAAGTCCTTCTCCTATTAAAGGTTGAAAATCAATATTGCTATTCTGATTTTGCTCACAGCCGCACGGAATAACTCGACGCTGCTGCAACCAAACCAATCTCACAGGTTTTTCAACCTGGTATCCTACATCGACCAACACTTCGTTTCCCCTCTATCTTCTCTTGCATTATCACTCGTAGCAGAGCATATTTAGATTCTCTCATTATGTGGCCAAAGTACACAAATTTCGCCTTTTTAAAAGGTTTGACTATCTCGTATGCTCTGTTAATCTTTGCTAGGACTTCATGGGTTGCCATTTTATCAGTCTAAGGTATGCGCCACATTCTCCGGTAACACCACAGTTTGCAGTTTATCCAACTGGTTCTTTTTTAGTGCCCCAGCCTCCACTCCATAAAACACGGGGAAAACCTAACAACCGAAGTCCAATGCTAACATCTCGACAACATAATAATCTCTTTAGCGACACAAACGATGTTTTCTATTCTTGTTCGTATTCCCAAAGTTTGATCTCCCGTTTGTTACATCCAGACTCTAAGGTATTTGTAGGTCTGCACTCTTTCTATCACGGTGTTTGCAGTAGTTAAACTTATAATATTTTGTGGAATTTTTGTTATTTACATCTATTTGGTTTTATTAAGATTGATCTTTAATCCATACACAGTACAGCTATCATTTACTTTTTCCAATAGATGCTATAATTCTTGTCGTCCGCATATCGAATATGATTTATTGTCTTTCCATTTATGATATCCAAACTGAGTGGAACTTAAATCCTTTTTCAACTTTGTATATATTCTTACATACATACATAAACGATCCTCTTCTCCCTTACGGTGTTCTTATATGAATAATTCTAAAGAACAACTTAAACACATGATTCGTAAGTGCAATAGTTCTATACTCGGAGCATTCCCTTGCTCTAGCCTTCTTTGATATTAATATGAATGTAGATGTCAATCATTTTCTTTGGGATTAGACCAGTTTCGTAGAGAGTGTTGAAAAGATTCAGGAGTATACCAACCGCTTCCTCATCGAAACGATTGAACAGCTCTACAGGTATGTGACTAAGACCAACAGCTTTATCAGTTTTCATACTACTTAGGGCATGCACTAGTTCTGGTTTTAAGATTCCTATGCTTTTATCATTAATTTCCATCGCATCGTTGCATGTTCTTTCATCACTGAAAGTTCTTGGATATAAGTAATCCATCTATTCCGTTTATCTTTCAATTCTATTATTAAGTCTCCATGTTCATCTCTTATGTTGTTACGATAATCAGCTATCATATTTTCTGTCCAGCTGCTCCCTTTCTTCACATTGCGTGGACCAATATATGTCTTTTGCTATTTGAATTTTTCCCTATATTAATTTATACTGCTCCTTGTAGTTTTTCGACGTTTCTTTTGTTCTTTTTGCTTTCGTCCATTAGTTCTAATGTCTCCTCGGTCATCCAATGTTTTTTCTTCTTTTTTATTTTTTAGTTAATCGTTAGCTGTAATATATATATATATATATATATATATATATATATATATATATATATATATATGGTATATATATATATATATATATATATATATATATATATATATATATATATATATATGGTATATATATATATATATATATATATATATATATATATATATATATATATACATATATATATATATATATATATATATATATATATATATATATATATATATATATATATATATATATATATATATATATGGGGGGTGCGATCAACTCCTAATGATTCTGCAAATTCTTTTTCCATTTGGCACAGATCTTCATTGAGTAATGCTTTCAATTCTTCATCTTTAAACTTTTTCGGCTGGTCTGGACGTTCTTTGTCTCCGTGTCGAAATTACCACTTTTAAGTCGTCGAAACCAGTACTTGCATGTTTTTATCGATGGAATATAATTACCATAGGTTTCCGACAGCAATCGATGACTTTCAGCGGCGCTTTTCTTCCAATTAAACAAGAAAAGTGACGCTTCCCGCAAATGGCGTTTTGTTGGCGCGTAATTCAACATACTTAATGGGGGCAGTCAAAAATTTTCATATATTTTTAATACTTAATATCAGTATTTTCTACCGTTTCGTATCTGGAATAACTTTTTTATTCTTATTTATATTTATTTTTAAAAACAATGCACTGTTTTTTCCATGTTGAGAATGAGCCAATTGACGTTTTTTATTTTATTATTTTTATTAATTTTAACAACACTTCTTCAGAATTATTGAATAGGGAGTTAATATTCCTATGTTTAATTAAAATGTTTGTGTGGTTGGTATGATTTGCAATAGTAGTTAATGTATACAAAAGAGTTATTTAAATAAATAAGCTATGACTCATAACGATTTCCTGTGGGATATCAAGATTTACAAATAATTTTTCAGAAATACAACCACAATTATTAATTTTAACGATTTTTGGTTTCCATCGCGATAATGTGCACTTGTACTGTTCTAATAGATTCTTATTGGAAGAAAGTTAACAGCCTTGGAGGTTCAGATGAAGGACAGATGCAAAGGCTTCCAGAGGCTTTATATATCCTTTAAATTACTAAATACGTACCTACTACAGTCTGCCATAACTTCGCCACGCTAGATATAATCCTAGGCATATGACTCAAAATAGTCTTCCTCGCATTCTGATAGTGATCCGAATTGTGTTTCGTAGAGAAATTTATGTCTGAAGAGAGAGGCGTGAAGAATACATTAACTAAATTATTTAATATCTCTCCTGGATGAGATACAACCGGGGTACTGGTAGATGCGGGTACGTTTTGATTAACAGTTTGTGATGAATCCAGCAAGCAATAGTGGCACAAAATCGTGAGAAATTCGAGTTGGGTTATGGTGTAGTCTGAGCCCAATTCATAGTCGTCTAGCTCGGGTTTTTTGTAGCTTGCGGCCAAGTCTTCTATGTTGTTACAGATCTAAAATAAAACTATATGTAATATTGAAGATTACTCTTAAAAAGGATACTTCTATACGATAAACGGTCTTAGTCGCTACCGCTTCCTGTAGAGTATTGATACATAATTTTTTTTATTTATACTATCAGAAATCCACAAGAAAATACCGAGTGGAACGTGGAATTAGACAATGTGATACGATTTCTCCTAAACTTTTTCCGGCATTGCTGGAATATGCTTTTATGTAGCTTAACTGTGATGGAAAAGGCATAAACATCGATGGCGAATACCTAAACTATCTGCGCTTCGCCGATGATATTGTCGTAATAGCCGACAATCTAGGTGTGATGCTCAACAAATGCTTATCGAATTGCAAGTAACATCTGCAAATAATGGTCTAAATATTAATTTTCAGAAAACCAAGTTTATGACTAATCTAGTTGCGAACAATAATATGAAATTTAATGAAAGCGAGGTGGAACAAGTCCAAAACTACAAGTATTTGGCTCATGAATTACAAATTAGTAAAGATAACCAAATTTGTGAGATACATCATCGTGTGGGTTTGGGATGGACGGCTTTTGAGAAACTGAGAGATACCCTGCAGGGTAATTTGCCATTGTGCTTAAAAAATAAAGTTTATAAACAATGTGTTTTGCTGGTTGGGTGAGAGACTGGAGGACGAAGGCGCAGAACAGAATAGAGTGGAGACATACGATCCAACAATACTTGGACGCCAGATGATGGAAGAGGGACACAAGTTTTACTAAGCCCTAGGCCTTCATGGCCTGTAGCGCATTTAAATTATTATGTGTTTTGCTACTAATCACATATGGCGTCGAGACACATTAACAAAATAGTCAGCAAACAAACTGAGAGTATCACAACGGCCAACGGAGAGAGTTATGCTGGCTATCACAAGGAAGGATAGAATAACAATCAGTTATCAGACAATGAAGAAAAGTAATAGATGTTATCCAAAAAATTACGCAATCTAAATGGAGGTGGGCAGGCCATGTAGCCGTAAGGGATGATAATTGATAGTGTAAAATATTAATAGAATGGAGACACAAAGAAGACAAGAGGAACAGACAGAGGTAGACCATCAACTAGATGAAGCGATAATATCAATAGAGTAGCAGGAAATTGGGTTAACACTGTCCAGGGCAGAGATCGGTGGAAGTTCTTAGAGGCCTACATTCAGCAGTGGATGAGGACGGCTGATCAATGATGATGAACTGTCAATATCGATCTATCCTGTCCTTCGTAGGGAAAATCGTATTCACAACAAATCACTCATCAAGATTTTTACATTTTTTCACCTTTTAGGGCTCTCTCACGAACATAATATTTTCTCATTCTCGTCAATCTTTTTGTCTGCCTTCCGTCATGTTGTCATGATAACTCCCGGACGAAGAGAGATATTGATTTTAAACTTTGTATCATATACTACTTAAAAAAAAAATAAAAATAGTACCGATAGTTTTTGAGCGACATTGCTCAAATGGGAAGGGATGTAAAGCGTGGAAATTGATACACTTTATAGGATTTTACTGGTATTATATAGTTTTTTCCTTATATTTGAATAACAAGCCACAAGTGAAATTTTAACATAATCTATTTATACAAACGGTGGGAAGTGGTAGGGGTAGTGGGAGGAGATAGCTTTTTGTGTCGAAAAATTTGTGGATTTCGTCAGGTTTTTCATAAACTCAATCTCAGGTGTAGTAGTCAGTGATGACAATCGACAAGTTTAAGGTATTATATCATAACTTGTATTCGAGTTCAGAGAAAAAAAAAATTACCATATTTAATTTCCTTGCTAAGAAGTATTGTATACATGAAAAAAAATCACTTCCTGAGGTTTTGACCTTTTTTCACTTTTTAAGGACCCTATATCATGAAAAACATAGTTTCTAATTTCTATTGACACGATAACTCTCGAACAAAATGAGATATCAACTTCAAATTTCGTACACATAAAATGTATAGCAAGAAGACCTATCGTTGTTGAGAGATATGGCTTCAAGAGAATGGAGTAAAATAGGTGGGGATTGATACATTTTGTTTAGTTTCAATAGTAACATGAGAATTTTTCTTGGTTGTTGGTAGGGTTAAGAAACAAATTCTTTATAATCATATAAGAAAGTGGTAGAAAAGAGAGTTAGAAGGGTTGCTTCGACTATATCCTGTTATTTATGCTTTTCACAGATCTTGAAGCAAAAGAATCTGAAAATTATGTTATTTTATCATTATTTTCAATTTTAAGAAATAGATAGTATATAGAGGATAGGGTCAGGTTTTAGCTGCAAATATTTCTAATGCTCTACCTTTACTAAACTTTTTTTGATTAATATCTCTTAATAAATCATGTCAAGTATCGAGTTGTGAAGCTCGAATTAATTTACTCTTAATGTGAAATAATTAAATTCGGTGTTTATTTTAGAACTGCTTCTTTGCGATGGAAGAATTCATCAGTAAATTATTTAACTGGTGTAACATCACATGTAAGTATCTATTGTTTTACTATCACGGCACTCATATAATGGACGGTGGTGTAAATAATTAAACACAGCTAATCTATAAAAAGTCAAGCTCTTGAAGATATGCTAGATGAAATAAGCAGTTTTTGTTATGATATATCCTTTGTTACTCTTTCCTAAGAATAGCATGTTAAATGCAAATCGGGTGTAAGTAAAAATATAGCTGCTTACCTGATGAATAACGCTGATTGATATCTGTTTCAAGTTATCCCCAAAATAAGGTAAACAACATGTAACCATATTTAACCATTTTTCATGTAAATTTCGCATATTTGAATTCCTTAAAGCACTCAAAATGGCCGATAAAAATATCTGTTGCTTTGGTATTAGCACTGTAGGTGTATAGTTCAGATGTTCGCCATTCGCGGAACCTCCAGATGGCTCTGGTGTTGTAAGGCCTGGAGGTTTGACGGTTGGAAATATGGAATGTTCCAAGATTATAAGAGAGTGTATTAACCTGAAAATATATAAAAAAAAAGATGCTGAAAAAAGAATGAAGGCTTTACAGGCCGCTGAAATTAGTCTGTTGTGTTTTCAAGACTTATAACTTGTACTTCTAAGGAAGCTGAGAAAACCTAGTACGCTGCCACACACTGGTAAAATTAAGGCATTTTTTTGGACAAAAATCGAGACGTAAGGTTTGACCAATTTGAATATTTTTTCCTAAAATATTTGTGAACACTTTTAGTTTACACTCCAACTGCAGAATAATTGACTTATTATGATTATATCTGATCATATATTGGTTGTATGAATAATACATATTTATCCCATATTAGTACTAGTACAAAATTCGACTAAATTTGGTATTTTAACGTATATACTTAGATATATTAACCTTCTCAATTCAAATTAAAAGAAAATGTGATACTCTAACCTCAAAACATAGCTTCCAGTTGCAAATATTCTTAATCATAAGAATGGAACAGTTTTTTACCGCACAAATCTATCTGAATATGATAACTTTGTAGATTTTGATCCAGCTGGTAGACTGACATCAAAATTATCCCTATAAATAACTTTTTAACCTCAAAAAAGCTTAAAAACATCAATATTTTTGGTTATAAGGAGGGCATTTCTTTTATATAGTTCATAAAAGTATCTAAAATAAAATAGCTTTTTATATGTAGATTGACTAATAGGCGAACAAAAAGCTACGTATGGTAAGTTTAAACCTAACGTAACCTAATAGGTCGAGTCATGAACGAGCAGAAAGGCATATACAAGCTTTGAACCTAATATAACCTAATCCATCAAGTCATAGGCGTGCAGATAGGCATATATAACGAGATTTAAACCTAACATAACCTTAATGGTTAGACACATAAGAGAGCAGAAAGGTATACACGACACACTTTAAACCTAACATAACTCAATGGTTAGAAATATAAGAGGGCAGAAAGTTATATACCACAAGCTTTACAGGGACAATTTTGATGTCATATTCAGATAGATTTGTGCAGTAAAGAACTGCTCCATTCTTATGATTAAGAATGTTTGCAACTGGAAGTTATTTTTTAAGGTTTCTAGCATTTTTTTAAAAATTATCTTCGAACTCGAATTGAGTATATTCGTTAAAATATCAGATTTAGTCGAATTTTGCACTATTCCTAACATGGGATAAATATGTATCTTTCATATATCCGATATATGATCAGATATGATCATAAAAGGTCAATTTATTTAAAATTCTGCAGCTGAAGAGTAAACTAGAAGTATTCATGAGTATTAAAAAAATATATATATTCAAATTGGTCAAAATGTAAGCCACGTCTCGATTTTTGTCGAAAAAAATGCCTTATTTTTCCCAATGTGTGCCAAATTCTCTGGAGATATCAACTGCACAAACTTCAAGTGATAATATTTGAGAACTATGGCGTTACAAGCCCAGAAACAGAACATACAAATGATACTTATTCTTTTTCAATAGAAGTACAAATTATATTGGTTGTGTCTGCACGTTGATCATTTAATGAATAAATAAAAAGGAATAAAATGATTTTCTACACGGAGGAGATAAATCATGTCAATACAGTAAGAACAATTAGAAAACAGTGGACTAAAATGCAACCTTGTCCGATTCACAACGCATCATGATGATATGTAAAAAGTAACTTTATACTATTTCAATTCAATACTGCAGAGAAAACCGAATGGCTACTGCTGTTTTGTAGTACAAACCTCTTTGGATACCGTAACCGTGTTCCAACTTACATTTATTAATTTTACCAGCTGGTTATATATAACTTATTCAAATATAAATTTAGAAAATAATAAGATGTTAATTAAAAATATAATATTATTTATTTTCCTCCTTATTAGCGAAAACTATGCACTTAATTAGATTAGACGTGAAATGATATTAGGAACGCCGGCGAGACAAGAAATCTTCTAAAGTTTGTCAACATTATAAATTTTCAGAGCAAAATTAGATTATTCATCGTGATTTATTGTAAACATGCATACGCTTGAATGAAACATACCTTAACAACTCAATCTGAAATGCTTCCACATGCTCTCCTATCCTATTATCAGAATTACACACTTGAAAATTATTGAAGAGTAAAACATCCTCCGCGAAAGACATATCTTCATCAAAATTCCTCACAGAAGTCAATAGACAGTGAAGCAAAATCTTCTGAATTTTACACTTAACTAGTAAATCAGCTATATAACTAGCAAAACCTTTATTAGAGTTTTCTTCAACCATCGGTACAAGGTTCTCAATGATCGTGTTTAGAATTTCCAAAGATTCTAACTGAATTTTAATATTGTTATTTAATTCTTCTATTATAGGACTAGAATCTTCCAAAAATGGAAAGAACGTTCTTGCATAATTTAAACATATAGACAGAATAACATCTAGAAACATATAACTCTTATAAAAATTTATGTGTTCTTGACTTAATTCTCCATTAAATCCTTGTCCGAGATGACTCTTCCGGTGTCGAGCTAGGAGATACAATATATCAATATTCTTTAAATTTTTTAATGCCACTAGTTGCTGAACACTTAATGAACAACTTTGGGTTGCACAAAATACAATTCTTTAGTGTATGTAGAGCATACATTACTTGATTAGAGTCAAAAAGTTCGTAGTAAAGACACATGTGCGAGTGGATGGGATATAAAACGAAATTTTTAGAGTTACTGTTAATTTTGCCTTTTAAATCTAAATCTGTTGGTCTAATATACGTGTGTAGCAAAAGGTCTCCATTAAACGTATTTTTATCTACGTCTTGACAAACATTATCTAAAATTTTGTTTAAGATATTTGTAACAATAGCGTATTCTTCATCTTTTCCTTTAAAGAATTCTTCTGCATCTCTTTCCAATATCTAACTCTCCGTGTAAGTTGGACGAATCAGATATACAGTAAGACCAACTTTGTACTAAAGAATTTTCAATATCGTCACTCTTGATATTACTTTTTTCATCGAAACTTCGAGATTTTGGAAGCTTGACTGCTTTGATTCCATCGGATATTGGTTCCATGCTTTCTAATAAGGCTTTTTTTACTGTTATCAACAAGAGCATTGATGATTTCTGATTGTTTCTTCTGTGGTTTCATAGAATCATAACCATTATCTTTGTTGTCATCTGCAAAGTAAATATCAAATTCGTTAAAAAAAAAACTACGAACTGTTAAAAACTATGACAAAAATATTTGACTCGAAAACTACGGCTGAAGTGTATGATTTTTTTTTAATTAAAGTAGGTCAAACGCACCATTAGGTTTCTAGCCCGTTAATCTTAATAAACAGGCACATTTTAGATTTTTTGTTTTACTTTTAGATACAACAGCAATTGGTTTCCTATGTGCCGTGTTGCTAACACGCTTAAAAACACAAATTTTGTTAATTCTGGATAAGTTGAACTTCAAAAATAAGCTAAATCAAAAAATCAAGTAGATTTTAGCTCAAGTAAAAACAATTTTTTTTCTTTATATCCCAAGCTCCATACTAGGATTCCATAACGCACATATATACATTATATATACATTATATATATATATATATATATATATATATATATATAATATATATATATATATATATATATATATATATATATATATATATAAACTCCTGGACAAAATTAACGCAACAATCTGAAAATTAATTTATCTTTTTCTTATGTCAGTTTTAAAGTTTATCGAGTATTTGAATAGAAGGCTATGCATATTTTGTTTCGTTGTTCATGACAGAAATCAAAAACAATTCGTTTAGATTTACGGTTTTAAAAAGAATTTTTTAGAAGATAAACAATTTTTTCTGTAATAATGCGATAGATTTTCTTTAAAAGTAAGCTTATAAAATTGTTCCCTTTTTCAAAGTAATACGTTTTTGTGGGAGACTGTTTTATTTTTGACCCCGAAGGATTAGAAAAATGAATCGAACAAGGAATTTAACTGAACACGAGGTAGTGCGAGCCTCAGTTTTATTGGACGAGGAATATTGTCAGAGTAATATTGCCAATTTGTTAGGCAAACATCGTTCCACAATAAGTCATATGGTAAAACGCTTGAATGAAGTAGGAACTTATTCTAGAAGGCTAGGGCAAGGGCGAAAACGTTGCACTAGCGACCTAGATGAACGTTTTATAAGACAATATGCTTTAAGAAACAGGACTGTCACTAGTTCTATAATAAGAAACGAACTCAAAGCTGTTCGCAATGTCACAATTTCTTCTAAAACAGTTAGAAGACGGTTAAATGAAGCTGAATTAAACAGTAGGAGACCAGCCACTGCGCCCTGGCTTACTAAAGAGAACAGAGTTGCCAGGTTACGTTTTGCTCGAAATCACGAAAACTGGTCTGTGGATGATTGGAAACAAGTTTTCTTCACAGATGAAACTA
Source organism: Pachyrhynchus sulphureomaculatus (assembly GCA_019049505.1). Classification (NCBI taxonomy): domain Eukaryota; kingdom Metazoa; phylum Arthropoda; class Insecta; order Coleoptera; family Curculionidae; genus Pachyrhynchus; species Pachyrhynchus sulphureomaculatus. The sequence goes on along the minus strand of CM032453.1, from coordinate 60,223,340 downwards.
GGGTTAGTCTAAAACATCCAGATGGTCGTGAGCGAGTATGGCGAAGACCAGGAGAGATGTTTGCTCCTTGCAATATCTCTGCAAGGATTCCATTCGGCGGTGGCTCTGTTATGTTCTGGGGGGGTGGCATCTGCTTTGATGCTCGCACAGAGTTAGTTCCTGTCCATACGAGATCCATGAATGCTGACTACTATCTTGAGAATATTGTAATAGAAGATGTGATACCTTTCGGTCATTTTGTGGGGCCCAATTTCCCGTTTATGCAAGACAACGCTCGACCTCACGTGGCTAGGGAGGGTACTCGATTATCTTAATCAAGTTGATATACCGATTATGCAATGGCCACCAAAAACCCCAGATCTGAATCCGTTAGAACATGTATAGGATCACGTTAAGAAAAAATGTGAAACGTCATATACCTGCACCTAGAAACCTGAGGGAACTTGAAAATGCAGTTATCACAGAA
>CM032453.1:60165374-60217874 GCA_019049505.1 Pachyrhynchus sulphureomaculatus | reverse complement strand
CAAATGCTTTAGCGAAGTCCAAAAAACATAGGACTGCATCTTTGTTCATATCCCTACAGCGTTGGATGGACACTTGTATGCTAAAAATGGCTTCTCGTGAACCAAAAGCATTACCAAAGCCAAACTGTGACTCGCTGATGTTTGCTTCACATTTTCTGTAAATTCTGTTAAAGACAAACTTTTGTGAAGACCTTGGTGATGTGGTTAATCAAGCTTATCAAGAGGAATTCATCGCGTTCTTTAGCGCCTTTTTTCTTTGGTACTGTAATAAAGGTCTTTAGGGAATTCACCGGTATTATAAATGAAACTGATCATCCATTTCATATATTGGTTTTAGGTCTTCACCGTAACTATTATCAGGACCTGGTGCTTTATTATTTTTAAGGGACAGAATGGCTTTCTCTATCTCAGATTTCATGTGTCTGTATTACTTGGTGAGGGTTTATTAGGTCGATCCAAGGCAAAAAGCATACCAATGTACAGTTTCCATGTTGCAAGAATTTTCTAAGGATATGATTTTATATATATATATATATATATATATATATATATATATATATATATATATATATATATATATATATATATAGTTTGGCCTCAGGAATACGAAGCTAAAATGATTTTGAAAGTTTTCAGGGTGGAATTTTAACCTCAAAGTTTTGCATTTTTCAGTAGATATAATAGATACATGCAAAACTTTGAGGTTAAAGTTCCACCTTGAAAACTTAACCAATTTCAAAATCCTTTTAACCTTGTATTTAGAGCACTACCCATCCTTGGGTCATTTTTTTCACTCCACCTTAATACACCTACACAGCCGGTTTGTTACAAATTCCGCGAAGGTAGTTATTGCAGAGAAATGATGCCTCAACATGTCTACGTAGTGTAAAAATTTATCAGTGATAGAACAAATGTGAGTCCAACTAAAAACATATTGTAGCAACATTTTAGAAAATAAAATTCAATATTTACTGTTGGCTATCTCATATGCCAATGATTTGAGTGTCTATTCCACTCACATTTATTGTAAAACTTTATTTAATATATTAGCTAGTACTGTCTTACCTATCAAAATTCCTAGTATTAGCCTTATGCGGAGAAAGCTTTATATTCAGGTCCCTCCCTAAATGCCACAACATAAAAAACTGCTTTATATGTATTGTGTTCAAATTTTCCAGGGATAAATATTTTCCTATTACTTGTTCGACAAACAATTTAGAATCGAAGGTGTTATGTATTTGGTAAAGCTGAGTTACACACAACATAAGTTGATTTTGGTTATTTACTATGCCTAAGAGGATCCAGAGGATCTTCGAAATCACCTAAAAAATAAAAACGAACTTATGAAAGAATACTACAGAAACTTATGTGTTAATAAATACTATAGTAAGCTGTCGATAGTGAGTCGTGCTTTATAAAATTTCCAACGTTGATACCTTAATTTAAACCTTTAACAAAGGAACAATAAAAATAAATATTTAGATATTCCCTCAAATTATGCCAACACAAATTTAACCTTATTCCTTTCTCTTTTTCTTAGAAACGGTAACTTATACGAGGGCTGCCTTTTAAATTTTTATAAACGACCACTAGATGGCGCTATTAAGATGTGACATTACCATTGTTCTAAAATTTGACATTTATTATTGTTAAAATAATAGCAGCTCAGAAATTGGCCTCATAGTTTGTTTACAGTGAGCACTTCTTAGAAAATGATCGCTTGTTTCTTTGGTTATACTGGACATGGTGCAACCACTGCTTTAGAGAATCGAAGAACAGTTAATGCTGAATGGTATACAACAATTTGTTTGCCTAAGTCATCGATGACATCAGCAAAAACAATCGAAAACGTCGCATCGCTCTTCATCATGACAGTGCCAGCTCTCAGATAGCACATGAAACAATTGATTATTTGATGGAGAAAAACATCGAATTAATGTCTCATTGCTTGTATTTACCTGAAATACAGTTAACAACTTCTTTTTGTTCCTGAATGCCAAAAAAAAATCTGTGGACAGTGATGTTCATCACCAAGAAGCTGTTGAATCCTTCCAAACCATATTTTTGAGGTGCCAACGTCAGAGTGGAAAAAATGTTTCGAGAATTGGTTCGAACCCATGCAAAAGTGTATAAATTTTAAAGACCAACCAAAAAAAATTTTTTTTTTCCTTATTTTTGTAAAAAACTTAAAAAGAGCCCTCGTATAAGATTTTTTTAATTGTACCCGGCCATACCCTCGTAAAGTAAAATATTTTTGGTAGTTTTCCTTTCGCCTTGTATAAAGAAAATGCTTGAGCTTACCTCAATAACCACAGAATGTTCTTCAATATAATGGACATGCCCGTGATCCAAAATTCCCGTTATAATAATATTTTTATCACTTTCATACTTTTTCGAATAATTCTGATTTTTTGACAGACTGAAAATTTCCAGCAAGGTGTTCATTGCCGTTATTTGGATTTCTCTCGAAGAATCTTTACAACACGACGACACTACTAATGCTTCGAGCCATAGAGGAAGTTTCTTCTCGCATGTTCCGGCTTGTAGGTTGGGAAAAGCGCAGAATTCCAGAAGAATATTACATGCAGTACTCATAGACGGTTCATAATCTGACACTACTTTCTCAGAAGCTATGTTACAACTACTTAAGGGCTCCTTTTTCAGTTTTAACGTGTAATCTACGGCTACGAAGTCAGTCTTGCCATTTGATAATCTAAAAATTAAATTATTATTTTAATTTTTAAGCAACATTAGTTTTAAAAAAATAGTAATCTGTTAATCACTTATATTTTATTGTCTTGACTATCAATATTATGTCTACCATATATGTATAAGTAGGGTGGTAAAAGCGTGTTTCTGGTATATAAGTATCATTTTTTAAACATTAGACAACATAGTAATGTTTTTATTAGGCTACCCTATCCTGTGGAATACCGGCGATTGGCCTGGGGACTGGAGAGTCAATATTGATTTCTATATACAAAAAGGGTTTCCCTATAAAATGTACCAACTATAGAACTGTCTCCTTGATCTCTCACGCCACCGAGGTTTTTCTAACTATACTGAATGAGCATCTCAAGTCTTGTCTATTGCCACAAATATCAGAAGAACAAAGAGGATTTTTACCAGGAAAGGGAACACGGGAGCAAATTTTGAATGTGCGTCAACTGATAGAGAAAGACAAAGAATATAACATCAAAATTTATCTCTACTTCAGCGACTATCAGAAAGCGTTCATTGACTATCAGAAAACGTTCATCGACTATCAGAAAGCGTTTCTCAAGGTGAGGTGGCCGAAACTATGGTCGATTCTAAAAGAAATGGGAACTCCGCCACATTTATTAAAGCTAATACAAACGTTTTACACATAGCCAAAGTGCGTGTTAATAACATGTACACAGAAAGCTCCACCACGAAAACTAGTGTCCGGCAAGGATGCATTCTTTCGCCACTACTGTTTAACATTTATACAGAGTGCATAATGCACCAAGTTTTCAAAAACTGGAATGGTGGTATAGTCGTTAGAGGGAAACGCATACAGAACTTGTGCTATGCAGATGACACCTTGATTATAGCTACAAATGTAAGCTAATGTCATGATGCAAAGACTGACAAGGACAGTAAATAACAACAAAACAAAAATAATGATCATTAGTAGAACGAATGATAATCAACCTCAACATCTACTAGGATATGAAATCTTAGATTCCTGTCGAGAGCTTGGGTCTCTAATAACCGATACCTGCCACTGTTACCCAGAAATACGTAGGAGACTCTCAATTGCTCGCTCTGCAATCACAAAATTAGTCAAAATATGGAAAAACTCGAGCGTCTCACGATTGACCAAGTTAAGGCTCGCAAGAACGCTTATATTTCCGACTGCAACATATGCATCGGAAACATGGACGATAAAGAAAGCTGATAGAAATAAAATTGCTGCATTTGAGATGTGAGTGTATCGTCGAATTCTCAGGATATCGTGGGTGGAACATCGAACTAATCAGTCTATTTTACAAAAACTAAAAATTACTAAATGACTGAACGCGCTTATAAACCATACATACTTGAAGTATTTCAGCCACCTTAGCAGAATACATGAGTTGAAATCACTGGTCATACAGGGAAAGGATGAAGGGAAGCGCTGCAGGAGTAGATCACCTTCACGTTGGGTACCTACCTACATAAGTATTAAAGGATCTAACTTATACTCATTATATATCCGGTAAAAACATTTTTTTTTATTTCATTACGACCTGTGTAGAATAATATAAAAAATAATTTTTATCACTGCAATAAAAAATTGCCCCTTTAGTAAGTAAAACGTTCTCGTGTTTTTACGTGCATTCCTTGCAATTTACGCGTTGCCGCGTATGCCCATGCTGCGCCATATCCATAGGTTGCTAATAGTTTAAAGGCAAACAGAATTAATATCGTCATATCTGTATAGTGGCTCTATTTAGTGAGTATTTTATGATTTAAACACAATTGTGTTTGACTGTTTGTTTCGGTAGCATATCGTGTATTTTCTTAATATTTTGATCGGACAATATTCACTTGAGCCTTAATAAGGTATCGATCATTTTATTGGATAAATTTTTAATATGGTGTTTTGGTTTTAATAACAGCAGGTTGTTTGATACATTCTACTGTTCTGAGAAGCAAGGTTTTTTTTTAACTCGAGAACTGCAATATCTACGTGTAGTGTCTGTTATTGAGACGTAGGAAGTCAAATATGTTTTTGTTGTAACACCATAATGTTTAATGATTTAACCAGGTAAGGTTTTTTTTTTATTAGAGAGAGTAAAAATTGAGATTTGGTTTAGGTTTCACCTTATTTATGAGAAATATTTACAATACCTATAAGAAATAACGGTGTTCAAGTCGGGCTTGAGCAATTCTTGTTCTGTACGTTGATTGCTTTTAAAATAAAAATTTTTGGTACGGAGGTATAAAATGACTAATGACTTCACAAAACACACTCCAAATGAGTTTTCAACAAAGTTTTTTCCGATCTTTACCGGAAACATATGACCTTGAAATTTTTATTTTTTTATATACCAGAAAAAATTATTAAAGGCCATGCACTCGTGATAATTTTCGATTAATCTACACTCTGTGGAGAATATTCCAGAATTTTTTCAAAATTTTTTAATCAGTACTTTTCGAGATAAGGAGGGCAGCGATTTTTCGCAATTTTTTAAAAATAATACAAAGAAAAGTGTGTACAAGTATTACATTATATGTATTTTTGAACTTTGTGTTTTTACAAGCTTTTATTTGATACCCTACTCGATGACCTGGTAATTTTTTTTTCACTTCCGATTTCACCCCCCAAAACTAACCCCTTAAGTCAAAATTTAACGTTCAAAACTACACGGCTCCGACGAGGCCATCAATCTCTATATTAGTGCCAAATTTCAACTTTCTATGTCAAATATTTTCAGAGAAAATCGGCCGTGACAGACGGACGGATAGCCAGATATACGGACAGACACCGAAGTGATCTTATAAGTGTTCCGTAGGGAACACTAAAAACCGGCCAAGTGCAAGTCGGACTTGTAATAATTAGTGTTCCTTACCGTGATTACTGAAGTATTTTATGAAATTCAGTCACATATTCATACCAAGAATATATAAAAAGCGAGACGTCTTTGCAGTAAAAATTTAAAACCAATATTTACTACTTAAATATTTATTTGATTATAAACAAAAAAAAATAAAATTATATTGTCTCGGTACCTGTTGATCATCAATCATCATGGCAATTTATTTTCTCTGTGATTGACCAAATGCTTAAAGCAGTAATGTACTGAAAAGTATACGAATACGAGGCTGGTTCGAAAAGTCCGTGCAAAGTCCGAGAGATGGCACCACCGGCGCGTATCGAGGTCATGTTTAGTTAGTAGCATCTCTTGAATGAACGCACACCAAGTTTCAGCCATATTGGTCTATTTCTTTGTGTTTGGCATTCGTGTGAATCAAGGAAGTCGAGTTATTTTCAAGAAATGGACGAGAAAGAATTTCGTGTGGTGATTAAACATTACTTTATGAAAGGCAAAACGCCTCAGGAGACTAAAGAGAAGCTTGATAAACATTATGGTGACTCTGCACCTTCGATTAGAACAGTTTATAAGTGGTTTCAAAATTTTCGGACTGGCCATATGGGCACAAGTGACGCTGAACGTTCTGGACGGCCTGTGGAGGTTACGACTCCAGAAATCATTGATCAAATCCATGATATGGTGATGGATGACAGAAGACTTAAGGTGCGTGAGATTGCTAGTGCTGTGGGCATCTCGACTGAACGGGTACATAATATTTTGCATAAACATTTGGACATGAGAAAGCTATCCGCAAGATGGGTGCCGCGATTGCTCACGCTTGACCAAAAACGGAATCGTGTGAAGTGTTGCAAGGATGGTTTGCAGCTGTTCCAGAAGAATCCGGAGGACTTTAAGCGTCGTTTCGTCACTGTGGATGAAACATGGATATATTACTATACTCCTGAGACCAAACAACAATCTAAACAATGGGTTACCAAGGGAGAATCTGCACCAAAAAAGGCGAAGACCGTTCCTTCGGCCGGAAAGGTTATGGCGACTGTCTTTTGGGATTCGCAAGGGATAATCCTCATCGACTATCTGGAAAAGGGTAAAACTATTACAGGTGAATATTATTCATCGTTATTGGACCGTTTGAAAACCGAGCTGCAAGAAAAACGCCCGCGATTGGCCCACAAGAAAGTCCTTTTCCATCACGACAACGCACCAGCACACACCTCAGCAGTTGTGGTCGCAAAATTAATGGAAATAGGATTCCAACTCGTTTCACATTCCCCCTATTCTCCAGACTTGGCTCCCTCGGACTACTATTTGTTCCCCAATTTGAAGAAATGGCTGGCGGGACAAAGATTTTATTCAAACGAGGAGGTGATTGCAGACACTAATGGATATTTTGCAGACTTGGACAAATCCTATTATTCGGAAGGGATCAACAAACTAGAACATCGTTGGACGAAGTGTATAAGCCTAAAAGGAGACTATGTCGAAAAATAAAAAAGGTTTACCCCAAATACATAAGTAGTTTTTATTTTTGCACGGACTTTTCAAACCAGCCTCGTATATAACTGATTGCACCAAATACGTATTGATATCTCATAGCTCTTAGTCCCGGTTAAATTCACGACTTTCCACGAAAAGTCTCCATCATATTGTCAAGTCAAATAGTTTTTTTAATACCAGGTAAATTATCAAACGTAATGCTCTCGTGATAATTTTCGCTCAATCTACACTTATGGAAAATATTCCAAAATTTTTTCGAAATTTTTTGATCAGTACTCTTAGAAATAGGGTGGCGGACAGTGATTTTTGGCCATTTTTTAAAAATACTATAAAGCAAAGTTTGTGCGAGTATTACATCATAAATATTTTTGAACTGATGTTTTCACGAGCTTTTATTTAACATTCCACTCGATGACCTTGCAAAATTTTTTTTTTCACTTCTGATTTCACCCCCAAACTTTCCATGTTAAATAGTTTCGGAGAAAGTCGAGTGTGACAGACGGACACCGAAGTGATCCAATAAGTGTTTCCTATGGAACCCTAAAAATATCTTGGCACAATAGCCTTATTTAGCGACCAACTGTTTTAAGTATTTTTTAACCAAACATGTAACTAAAAAAAGACGAATATTTGGCAACGATGTTACCAAGCGTCTCAAAAGGGCTGGTAAATGGAATTTTTACAAAATTTTTAAATATGTCTGAATTGAGAAAAAAAAGTAGTAAATCTTTTTTATTATTAAGTTTCAAAAAGTCTGGCAGTTAAAGCTGTAAAGAACTTTATCGACCGGAAAGCGATGGACCAGTTATATCCTTCACTTTAATTATAATTGAAATATTATTGACTTGGACGTTACGTAAAGTGTTTGAACAACGGTTGTATAGTGCAGGAGTTGTGCAGATTACCAATCGTTATCAGTCTCCTAAAGTTTTGCCCGTGTGAACACTCATTTAGAGAAAAATCTACTTTTTTGATGAGCTTAATTGTAAACTCTTGCCAACAATAAAGAATACTATTACGGTATAATTATACTTACCTATTATTCAACAATTTTTCAAGCTCTTTGACCCGTTTGTTTTTATCACACAGTAAAGTCTTAAAGAATCCTTTAATATCAATGTTAGGGAGAATTTTACACTTAACGAAGGACACGAAAAACTTCTTGTACTCTTCTAAACACTTCAAAAAGTGTTTATTCTCGTATTTAGTTGCTACTGGCGTTGGGGGTGTGCTTTCTTTAGATGATGATTCGGGTATTTCTTCGGTAACGGAGCTAATCGAATCGTTATCGTCATTTTTGAGATCATACAGTTTGGAGCTGGATTTGGATTTTTTATTTTTTGATTTCTTTTCTATTCTTGGACTAGTTTTTTCTTTCTTTTTTGAAAATTGGTTACTATAAGACCTAAAAAAAAAAGAGAATAGTTATTTTCATCTACATTAGAAAGTTTAAAGGTGTTCGTTTGGTTTGATATTTCTGCTATAACCAGAAATGAGTAACTGATTTTTGAGTTTTTCGCAAACCCAAAATATCTTGCTTATCTATTCTACCAGCTCATAAAAATGATTTTAACAATTTTTTTCTAGTTATTATAACTATTTAGAACAAGCAAAGCAGCTTCATGCAAAACCAAACGTACATTTTTTTTTTGCAAATTTACTACTAGTAGCGAGAAGAGCAAGTGGAGGAATGGGAATATAGCTGATCGATGAAACAACGTTATACACTCTACATTTTGCCGACGATCAGGTGGTTATTGCTCAAGACAAGGGGACCTTGAATTTATGATAAGAAAACTGTTTTAAGATTATAAAAACTGGGGTTTAATAGTTAACTGCAAGAAAACCAAAAACTTAAATACTGTAAATACCGGTGAGGTCATTGATATCTCGGAACTAACATAAGTAAAGACGGTAGAACGGAAAAAGAAGTGGAGAGTAGAATAAGTAAAGGAAAGGCGGTCATAAGATACCTAAACTATGTCGAAAAACATAACATCACAGAGAATGCACATCATTTATAATGCAGTATTTAAGAGCATCGTGTTACACGGTTGCGAAACTTGGCAATTGACGAAACGATTGGAACAGAAACTAGAGACCGGATTATATGCATTTGCATATTTAGACCATTCTCACCGATTATTGCATATTTTACCCAAAATCTAGTAATGATGCAAATTTTCCCTATATTTACAATATTTTTCGGTATTACTAGGCAATTGAACTGCTCAGGGTATTGTTAATGTCGCCGTCTGGAACCGATCTTATCGCAGGAACATTACCTGCAATAGTCTAAACATCGATTAGGTTATAGTGCCAAGCTAATACCCAAAATTACGACGGTATTTTATTCCTTTGTTTCTTGGTCGGGATATTAAGTGATAAGTAGTTAGTTTCTAAGAATATTTGTTTGAGCGGGGATCAAATAAACAATTTTCTCGAAGACGAATTTTTATTTTAAAACAAGATATCAGTTTTAACATTATTGTTGACGTGCTTGCATCAGTGTAGTCTTTTTGCAACTTTTAACGTGTTGTGTTAAAGTTTAACGTGTACCATGCCACCCGCAAAAAAAAGTCTCTTCGTGGGTAGCGGATTATCCTGGAACATTTACATACGACGGAAATGTTTTATATTGTCGAGTTTGCGAGAAAAATTTTTGTACACAAAAAAGTTTCAAATTGACCAGCATGTCAAGACAAGTCTTCATATCGCAAGATTGCAAAAAAAAAGGCCCACGACAACAACTTATAACAGCAGCAAGTAGCAGTGATTCCACTTCTATAGGCAAACAAAAAAAACACTTTAGCGTGGATTTATGTGAAGCATTGCTTGTAAGTAATATTCCTCTCCACAAACTTACAAATCCTACATTCAAAGATTTTCTGCGAAAATATTGTTTGGATCAAAAAATACTCGACAAATCAACACTGCGTAAAAATTACAAACCAACAATTTACCAACATGTTCTGGAAGAAATACGTAATGAACTTAAGGATGACATTATTTGGATTTCAGCTGATGAAACTACCGACAGTTTTGGTCGCTATATTGCGAATTTAATTGTGGGTGCATTAAGATTAGAGCCTTTTCTCCCTATTTGGTGGCCTGCAAAGAACTTCACAAGACAAATCATTCTACGATCGCCAGATTTGTGAATGAGGGTATTAAAAAAAATATTTCCTGAATCTTCTGCAGATGAAAGAGTGTTTATATTGCTGCTCCCTATATGATCAAGGCAGCCAAAGTCCTCCAAGTATTTTATCCAAATTTAATTCATGTGACGTGCTTTGCTCACGGAGTACATCGACTAGCTGAAGAAGTACGATCCACGTTTGGAAATGTAAATAAACTGATTTCATCAGCAAAGAAAGTGTTTCTTAACGCACCTGCTCGCAATAACGAATATAAAGAAAAACTGTCAAATGTGCCTTTACCTCCCGAACCAGTGGTAACTCGATGGGGAACATGGATTGAAGCTGTACTATTTTACAATGAACATTTCGAGACCATCAAAGGTGTAGTAAATGACTTCGATAGTTCAGAGGCTATGGCAGTTCGTCAATCCAAGGAAGCATTTAACGATTCTGATATTAAAAAAAAAACTTAGCTTTGATTAGCACTCACTTTTCCCACATACCTGCGGGTATTAAAAAAAGCTTGAAACTCGAGGTTTGGCGTTGACCGAATTAATTCAGTTAATGAATAAAATCCGTCAAATAAACTCCACATTGTCAGATGTATTCCCGCGCAGAGTTAAAGAAAAGTTTGAAAACATTTTGTGCAATAACCCAGGCTTTGAACCTTTGTGTCAAATTGATAGTTTTATTAATGGGACGGGTGAACTTTTGCCAGAAACAATAAGTGCTAACATAGCGCCCGAAATTCAAATACTGCCCAGTTACCTCAGTGGATGTGGAACGGTCTTTTTCCACTTATAAAAATATTTTAAGTGATCGAAGACACAATCTTACTACCCAACATTTGGAACAATACCTTATTGTTTACGTGTACAAGAATACAAATGTTAAATAATTTTAAAAAATGTTAAATAATTGTTGATTAAATTTAAACATCGTCGATAACTTGTTAATTTTATGCTGATTTTGAAATAAAAAACTAAAAATTACTACTTTTATTATTATTTAATATTGCATATTTTGACCCTTTTCATGCATATTTTAAGCATTTTTCATGCATATTTCAAGATTTTTATGTTGCATATAATCCAGTCTCTACTAATGACACTCGAAATGGATTATTGGCGAAAATCGGCTGGAGTGTCAAGAATGGGCAGAGTTAGAAATGAAAGAATAAGGGATGTAATGAAAATAAAAACCACGATTACTGAGGAAATTCAACAACGGCAATTTCTATGGTACGGACAAGTGGAAAGAATAGAAGAACACAGAGTACCAAAGATGGTTCTAACCTGAACTAAGCGTAAAACGGAGAAGAGAGAGACCCAGAGCGACATGGTTTGGAGGTGTTCAAAGAGCAATGTCAGAGAGAAATCTAAGACCCAGAGATTGGTAAGATCGAAGAAGATGGAAACTGGGAACCGGAAGGCGAAGATCGCTATAAAAAAAACCGGATTGATGATGATTACTAGTATAATATTTACACTTTAGATATGCTTTTTTGTAATTGGCATGCCTTTTTGTTTTCGTGTCCCTGAAATTCAAAATTATCTACTAAATGATAGACACTACCATTTCAAAGTTTGGAAGCCGTGACTATTTTTAATTAAAAAAATAATCTATTATAAAAATTTAAAAATAAGTTACTTCCAATAACTCTTTATTAATTACATCAGCTACCGGATGTAATTACAATATCATTTTATGCGAGTTTCATAGAATTTTTATTTTAGTCAATTTCCAACTTATTAATTAACTTTGTATAAACAATCCAAAAAAGGGTTATTTACTTACAATTGAGGTGTTTAATAAATAAATTCACATTTAAGAACTTCTAAACACTTGTACTCAAGCATTCAGAGGCGAGTGTTGCGATCTGAATTTCCCAATTTATTGTATTCCAAAATATTCGTGTGGTTGTTTAGTTCGAAATTTCGTTTTTAGAATGGCGTCAACAAAACAGTTGAGTATTGAACAGCGAAGTCCCATCTATACTCTACATAATTAAGGTCAGAATAAAATGTGCATACAATACCCTGCGCAAAAAAAAAACAAGCAATATGAATAAACGAAGTTAGAACAAGGTCACGTTCGCATAAAATCACCACAGAACATGAAGATCCGTTCATCACAGTTAAATTACCGCTGCTTTAAATAAAACTCGTATTGAACCAGATTGGACTACCATTGTTAAGAGGAGATTGCTGTTTGTGAGCCTAAGAAGATATGTCGAGAAATCGTAACTAACAAGCAGACACGAGCAAAATAGATTGCAATGGTCTAAAATACATAGCAACTAGATGATAGATCAATAGAATAAAGTCCTCTGAACGGATACATCTAAATTAAAATTTTTTAAATTTAATAAAAGAATATTTGTGCGCAACTCAACTAACCAAAGAGTTTCAGAATTTGCACTGAACAAAATATTTGACATGAAGGTTTGGGATTGTTTTAGTAACAGTTACTCTGGCAGTTTGGTCCAAATAAACGAGAAATTTAATAAAAGAGGATACTTGCAAATATTATGATGTCATAATATCTACGCTAAATATTACTGGTAGCAAATTTTATTTTTCAACAACTTCAAAACTATGACGAGGGTATTTTAGAAAGAAAAACCAATAGATATAATGCAATGAGCATCTCAATCCCTCGATCTCTTTCACATGGTACCAGTATGAGATGAGTTAGACTGGAAGGTTAAAAATCGTTAAATGAATCAGAAAAGTTGGGCGCCTAATAAATTAGTAAATTGAATACCATCCATTTGTGAGGCAGTAATTAAAAATAACCTTTTGATGAAAGTAAAATTCGATATAAATACTTTTTGATGGGTATATTTATGACTGATTTTATACATCTTATTGTAAAAGTAGACATTTATTTTACGACCATAAAAATATTTTTTTCTTTAGTGTGTGTGTGTATATATATATATATATATATATAATATATATATATATATATATATATATATATATATATATATATATAGTGTTATGAAAATCGTTTAATATTTTCGAACTAATAAGTCGTTGAATCAACAGCAATTGCAGAAAAATAGCAATAAATGGCACTTCTCAATAATTACTCAGAAAAGTGATTTTGAAGTTTTATGTTTTTTTTACCATTTTGATAATCCATTCATGGTATAGATTGTATTGTTAAATACAGCTGGGATTTTGATAATAACTCAGACCGCCGGAATGTTGCTATATTTAAAATTAAAGTTTCTTACTTTACATTGTAATAAATTAAAAGATTTTTACTTGTTTGAGCTTAAAAAAGCATCTGAAGAACAAATCATATCTGAATTTCAGTGCTTTAAAAATAATTGTTTCTCATAGAAAATAACATATACTAACTATCCAGAGCTGAAACTGATTCTTAAATACCGCGTACTTAACTGCAATACAAAATGGGCGTTTCAATGCATAAACCTTTCTGGTATTGCCTTTACGTGTTTTCTTCTCTAATTTACATTCCACAATGGACTGCACGACGCTTTGTGTGGTATTCCACACGTTGCCAGTCATTGGCCGCACGCATTTTCTTCATATATTAGTAAACGCAATTTTAATTACGAAAACTACGCGAAAATATACAAAACAAAGATATTGTTTAAAGTTTAATTTTTTTTCTGAGAAATATCTCCAACCTATAAGAAAATATATTTTGTCACAATGGTTTTACGACAGTTTTCATTGTTTTTTTACTTGAAAAGTAGGTTGTCCAAGCAATTTTTTTTTACCAAAGTTTGGAAAAAAATGATGAAGATTTAGCAACGTTGTTGGAACAAGCGTTACAAAAGGGTCGGTAAATGAGATTTTTACTACATACAAAAAAGTAGTGAATGGTTTTGTTACCAGACTAAACGAATCCCCCGTTTCAATATAATAAACAATTTTTACAACACCCTGTATATATAAACTAGAATTGAATAGTTCCATGTTCAAAAAAATATAGGTTTCTTTCTTACTTTTAATCGTTTTAAACCGGAAAACGTAAAAAAATTAAATGTTTTTTTTTTATTTTCTGATTATAAAACCTTCTTACCCCTTTTCCCACTTCTTACGATAACCAATTATATTACAAATTAGAAGCTTTTCGTGATCTAAGGGTCAAGAGCGAAAAAAAATTTAAAGGATGATTTTTAAAAATACGATTTTTTTATACACTTACCTCTCCCTTTCCTCAACAGTCAACTCGTTCTTATCAATAAACCCATTCCAACTCTCATTTATCCTCGAATCAGACTTGCTCTTCTCAATAGTCCTCTGTTCCTCACTCTCCTTATTACCATCACTCACTAACACACCATTCGGAGTCTTTTCTGAAACCTCTACTGCCGCCTGCTCCAATTCAATTTCTTTTTGGACCTGAGTGATTGTTATTGGTTGAATTTTTGTCAGTATTTTCGTGCACAAGTCTAAACTTTTACTTATTTCGTAATGGTTCAAGTCAGCTATATGCGAATTTAGTGCTCTAACGATTTTGTTAAAGAGATTAGGTAAGATGTTTGAGGTACTTTCAACGTATGATTCTATCGGGATGATATCCAGCATGAAGTCTGTTAAAATACAGAGTTCTAAAACAGAGGGCGAACCACTGCCAATCTCATTAACTTGACAACGGTCCCTATACTTATACTGTTTAATATTCCTAACGGCTTCATCATATAGTTTCTCTATATAAGACCAAATATAATAGCTTTGCAGCGTATTAAACAACAAATTAGCATTTTTAATAAGTTCCTTACAATTTTTCACGACAAACTGTTTATTTAAATCATTATCATTGCTTTTTAAACTACTCAAGTCTCCATTAAAAGACACACACCTAACAGTTTGATTTTGGTTTTTTTCTGTAAGTTTAAGCAAGATAAATACAACGTTCGAAAAACATCATACAATATTCCATCTAATATGATCGGTCCGATCTGTGGTTTCTCGAAAAGTGAGGTTAGTAACCTATAAGCTTTGACATCAAGCGGTACATTCGTACTGGACTTTTTTAGTATGTCTTTTATAGCGTCGTTTAAGAGGTCGTAAGCGATGGAGTGGGTGTGCGAGTTTGACATTTCTTCTTCGGCTATCTCGCCATCTAGTTGGAGCTGAGGGAGATTGTTGACTTCTGTTTCGAGGAGCCATGAATATAAACGCCTGGAATAAAGATACGTAATAAAAGTAGGTAAATTTTATAGAATACTAAAATACTAAGTAAAGAAAGAAAATAATTGTACGAGGGCTATCTGAAAAGTTCTCGGCCTAACAATGAAAGAAAATGTTTTTTGACGTGAAATAAGTATTATTTTTCAATAAAATCTTCTGAAACTTCAATTCATCGAGTCCAACTTTTTTCCAATAATTCAGTACCATCATTGAAAGTGTAATTCCGGAAGGTCTGCAAAATATCCATCTACGGCTGCAATAGCTTCGTCATTTAATGTAAAACGCTTTCCAACTAGGAATTTTTTCAGGTTTGGAAACAAATATTAGTCAAAGGGAGCCAAATCTGGTGAATACGCTCTATGTTCAATCAATTCGTACGTTAATTCGTTGAATTTTGGCATCGTCAAAACACTTGTATGAACATGTGTATTGTCTTGAAGAAAAATGATTATTTTCTTCTTTAAAGCAAGTCTTTTCTCATGAATTTTTGCATCCAACTGATCCAAAATGTTACAATAATAGTCACAGTTAATTGTTTTACCTTTCTGAAGATAATTGATTAACCAAACATCGTTTTTGCCTTCTTTGGTGCACTTCCATCGGCTTCAATCCATTATTTTGAGTATTCTTTTCGCTCTGGTGTATAGTGGTGGATCCAAGTTTCATCAATAGTTATGAAACGACGCTTGAAATCCATTTTATTTTGCTTAAAACGATCCAAACACGCTTGAGAAATACGCATTCGAATGCGTTTTTGGTAAATTGTCAGCAAAACTCATGTTGCATAAAGCTTTTTCATATGTAATTCTTCAGGCAAAATATTTCCAATTCATTCTTTTGAGATGCCTATGGCTTCAGCTGTTTCATACACCTTCATTTGTTGATCATCTAACACCATATTGTGGACTTGTCGAATGATTTGTGGTGTTGTAGCAGTTTTTGGACGACCTTCACGTGGATCATCTTCAAGGCTTGTATGACCAGATTTAAAAAGAGCAGCCCACTTTTTCACGGTGGAAAGTGAAGGTAATGAATCCTTATACACTGTTAACAATTTCGGATGAATTTCTGTTGGTGTTAAACCATCCGAAACAAAGAATTTAATCACTGCAAGTTTTTTCTATTTTCAAAAAATCAATTACACGTCAATATTAAACAGCGGCTATTAAATGAATTGACAGATCTAAATAAAATTTTACATGTTTTTATTTAAAGGATGGAACTTTTCAACAGAATTATGGTTTCACAGTTTCTAACGCCATCTGTGTGTCAGGTCGAGAACTTTTCAGAGAGCCTTTGTACTTGTAACATTAGTTGTAAATTTGTTTTAAATTTAGACCGTAAACTATTCAGCTACGGGGAGGTTTATGAAATGAGTTAAGAACACTGGGATAGAAATGTACAAATTATATTTCGCTAAGTTTAGTCAATTAGTCAACGTAAATGAGGAAATTTCCGGTCTCTGCTATCATTTGTTTTTGCGAGAGAAGAAAATCGTAAAAATGCAAAACCCAACGAATTCGTATAAAATTTCGTCAAAGTACTTAAAATAGCGACGGAAATTTAATAATTTTATGGTATGGCTTCATTTTCAATTTAAATACTTATTTTTATTGACAAGAAAAGTATGTCAAGTATTTTTTGAAGATACTACCAGAAACATAAAAGGATAATAAACAGTGCCCTATAAGAAAACTTTAATTTTAAAATACTAAAAGTAAAAAAGACAACTGATTAACTTTTACTGAATATCATCCTAACTTTAGAATATTATTTCTTAAGTATTAACCGTTACGTTCCTGAAACTTTTATAAGCGAGAGACGTCGTTTTTGTGACTGCTGCAGAGCATTTTCTTTTAATTGATCCAAGGAGCGATGATTGGTATTGTAAACTTTAGCCTGGAGAATTCCGTCAGTGAAATCAGGCCAACTTGTGTTATTTCCATCGAAAAATATGTTGAATCACGGACAAAGATGTGTCTGAAACCAGGTTCTCTTGTTATAACCATCCAAGTTTTGTAAAAAGGTGGTGAAGAACATCTCAATGATCCTTACGTATCACTTAAAATTATTAGTTAAATTGATAGATTAGCGACACTTTAAGGTGAAGATGGATGAAGTGTACAAATTAATTCGGTATCTTTGAAATAAGTATCTTAAATTTAGTTTCAAGTTCAAACTATTTCCTGCCATCTTTGTGTGTGGAAGTACCAATCTTAAAGACCCAAAATGAAGACTTCACGCAATGCTGCTATTCGCATAACCTCAAAACACAATCTTGAAAGTGATGTCGTTCGACAACCATCATTTGAAGCATCCTGTTTCAAGTGCAAAAAAATACGCCTGAAGTTGCAAAATTTGTTCAAAATTGAGGCCCAAAATGTGTACGACGCGGGATTTTATCTCTTCTTTGCGATGGGAAAGTTTATTCACACGAAGTGTATTCTCCGGACATGGCGAAGTTTGCTTAAAATCAAGCCAGTTTCTTAAAACTTTTGCACTCAACTTGTAATCAGCAAAACGCGAAATTGTTGATGCAATTATTGTAACTATCGTACAGAAAAGGTACCCCCCCCCACTGATGAAAAGCTCCAGAACAACTAAATTTCAAAGGAACGGAGTTACGTTCTCTTTGTTTGTTTTTCGGATATCTCATATTTAATTAAATACGACGAAATAGTGCCAACAATACATAATTTGAAGAAATAAGGGTTTATTTTGAATTTGTGTCCTTATTTGAGTGAAATAATTGGTAGCATAGATCGATCATATGTTAAATAGCCGGATTGCATCGAAAATAAGAGTTAAACATTCCAACATCGCAAGAAGAAAGGAGGGGGACATATTAACATCAAATATTTGCCAAAAATAAACACTCAAAATATTCGGAGACAGCCAGGGTAATAGTTTAATACGTCCATTTTTTTTTGGCGTTCCGGTATAAATAACTTAAAATTTATGATCAACTTACTGGGCTTGTTTGAAATCAGTTAGAACATAAGGCAAATTTATATTGCGATCTAAAATTATTTCAACAAAAAATGTCATAAAAGTCTGGACTCCTAAATACCAGGCAAACACTGAAAAATTTATATTTTAAAATTTTTCATCCAAAAAAATTTAAAATGTATCAGTTGAAAATGAATGTCGTCCATAAATCTCCCAGATAGAAGAGTCGGTACATATTATTCTAACAAACATATACAAAATATCTACTTCGGTTTTAGTTTTCTCAAGTAATTTATATTTAAATTTTTAATTATAAATTATAAAACGTAAAACCGGATCTTTGCACATAAATTATCTAAAAATTATATTTTTTTTCTTTATTTTTATCCATTAATTATAATTATATTGTTTTCTTCGCTTAAAGACTGAGCAATTGGAATTATCCATTTTGTTTTTACTGGGCATACGTTATATATATATATATATATATATATATATATATATATATATATATATATATATATATATATATATATAATTTTTTCTGTTGTTTTTGCAAACTATCAATTATCTTGACTCCGTAAACATTTCCACAGCCCAGGGGGGAAGGGTGAGAGTGGCGTGCGTGCAGAATCGAGACAGTATGATCTCCCTTCGTGGCGATCGCGCGTTAACATGCAAGCGCCACTTGCGCCGACTTCAAAATTTTGCTTCTTGAATATTACTTATATTTCTTGCAATTTTCGTTTGGAGTGACAGTTTGCAGCAGTTGTAGGCCTCAATGGCTTAGTGGGTTAACAGCCTGTATAGTAACTTGATGGTAGCTTTATATGTATAGATAGTAATTAATGTAGAGATACAATACCGCGTCGTTTTAAAATTGTCGTGAAATACAAAATTTTGTTTTAGCATCTAGACAACATTGACGGATATAACATCCCAATCAATATTGGGGATAGTATATAGTAAAAAAAAGGGTAAAAATCCCTATTGAGGCGGAGAGGCGAACAATAAAAACAGCATATATATCCTTTGCTAGTTATATTTCATATATAGCAGGTAGGTCACTTTACTTTATCTTGGCTTCTATTTGTTTTTTTTACTCTTTCAAGTAACATTTGTAGTTTTGTACTAAACAGTTGGTCAGTGTATTTACATTAGATTTTTTCACACTACCCTGTATATATATGAAACAATTTCAAAAATAGTTGCGTAATGGGTAGCACAAAACAAACGCTTTTTGTCGCTAACACTTTAGCTATAATACTAGAAAATCTACATATTCAAAAATGAGCTGTCAAAATCTGTCTTCATTGGTACAATTAGATCAGTATTATATGTTTTATGACTCACTTTTGTTTATGCTAAAAGCATGGGATTCTTATCTATTTAATAATAATTAATAAAATATTAGCTTATCTCAAAAGTAAATCCCTATAATATGTGTAAAACTGTATTGTAAAAAGTAAACCATCTCTTATCTCTAAAATACTAAGAAGTGTTTGTCTAAATTAGATAAAATTAGTTAATTAATATAAAATTGATTTTAAGTTAATATTCTCAGGGTAAACCAATAAAATTTTTATTATTAAAACAAATATTGTAAAACTGAAATCACTGGGGGAAAATAATGGAACCAATAGTAAATGCGTTAGTATGTAAATCTTTAAAAAATACTTTTTAAAATTATTTTTCCATATTTCCAACCTTTTTTTTTTTCTTCTTTGGGTATCTTGACCGTTCAACGATCGTTGGTTATCATGTTGGCTACCACGTTGATGATGGTCGTTTTATTGAAGAGTTGAACCGTAGACTTTTTTCAACCACCATGTTCTCCTTCTCTCTGTACCAAGTCCCTCTATAATCGGATGCAAGATTTTGTGTTTTTCTGGACGTCTCATAATGTGGCCAAAATATTCTAATTTGCCTCGCTTGATGGTCGTGACCACCTCCAAGTCCTTGTTCTTGCGAGTGATAACGCTGTTGTTACTAATTCTGTCCATCCAACTGATTTTCAGCAGTCGGCGATACACCCAGATCTCGAATGCCTCCAGACGTTTAAGCATTACTTCAGTTAGCGTCCACCCTTCCGTGCCGTACAAGAGAACCGAAAAGACATAGCAACCTACCATTTTCATCCGTAGTTTCAATGATAGGGGTCGTAACTAGTTAAGATTTTTTTGTTCTTCATAAATGCAACTCGGACCTTCTCTCTTCGGGTTTTGACTTCCACAGTCGGGTCGCAGTGGTCGTTGATATTGCTGTCGAGATACATCAGTTTATCAACTCTCTCTATCTTTGTGTCACTGACTGTAATACCACCATCTTCGATATCAGATTCTTTGCTTGTAATCATATATTTTGTTTTATTTACATTAGTCTTAAACAAACTGTGTACAAGTGTAAATTATTGTATCCATAAGTTTTCGTAGATCTTTTCCGTTATTAGAGATAATTAATGCCTCATCATCAACAGCCAATTCTTGTCCACTCCTGGACATAGGTCTCCCCGAAGCTTCTCTATTCGTCCCTATTCTGAACCCTCCGACATCAATATTTTCCACCGATTAGGCGTACGTCATCTACCCATCTCGTTGGCGGTCTTTCTCGTCCTGATATTGTTTGCCTAGGCCACCAAAAGGTTATTCTTGATGTTCTTTTATTGTCTGTATGCTATAGGTAGCTATGTGTATTGGTTTCAGTTTTTCGTGTGGTTTCGGTTTCATCGACCTTTTGCTCCCCCCAGAACACTTGGAGCACACTGCTGAGACAGTGTGAGATTCTAAGCTTATAGCTTTACTTACTTGGCGTATTACTTTTATTTTAAGGTTGGATATGGTTTCGTTCGGAGATTTTGGCAATTTAAAACAACTCGCTTGCCCTGCGTGTTGGCGAATAGTTTCGGAATGGGGTAAGAATTTAAGAGTTTGGTATGATAGGGTTAAGTGGACAAGGTTTCTCTCGGATAGGGAGTGAGGGAAAGACCATGTGCTCGCATGGGTAGGGTCGCTAATCCCAGAAAGGAGTCTGTCCTCCACCGGGATCGTGGGGGAGTGCCTACCTGCTATTCTATGAAATATAGCGTCTGAAAACTCTTGTTCCACTACCAATATGCAGGTCCAAATATATAGAAAGTAGGATAAAAGAACATGTTACCTTTTATACGCTAGACTACGTAAAGAGATATCTGTGAGAGTTACATGTAGATACTCCGCAGCGCCACCCCTTACGCTGCGGTCATTATTTTGATTCTAACAGTCTAATAATTAAAAAAAAAATAACCGATCAAGTGCAAGTTGAACTTGCGTAATTAGTGTTCCGTACGTTGATTGCTTTTAAAATAAAAAATTTTGTTATGGCGGTATAAAATGATCAGTGACTTCACAAAACACACTCCAAATGAGTTTTCAACAAAGTTTGTTTCCAATCTTTACTGAAAACTGATGACCTTGATTTTTTTTTATATATACGAGATAAATTATTAAAGTGATAATTTTCGTTCAATCTACACCCCATGGAGAATATTCCAGAGTTTTTTCAAAATTTTTTGAGAACTACTTTTCGAGATAAGGCAGGCGGACAGCGATTTTTCGCGATTTTTTAAAAATAATACAAAGAAAGGTGCGCGCGCAAGTATTACAATATATTATTATATATTTTTTACAACGGTTTTCAGAAGCTTTCATTTGACACCACACTCGATGAACTAGTAAATTTTTTTTTTTTTCACTTCCGATTTCACCCCCAAAAACTAATCCCTTAAGCCAAAATTTGACTTTCAAAACTAAATGGCTCTGATGAGGCCATCAATTCCTATATTATTGCCAAATTTCAACTTTCTATAACAAATAGTTTCGGAGAAAATCGGGTGTGACAGACAGACACCGAAGTCATCTTATAAGTGTTCCGTACGGAACACCAAAAAACAACTTTTAGTCTCTTATTTTGACTGTGTTATTTTAGTCGTTTCCCTTGCCACAGTTTCTTGCGTAATACTATCGTACACAACGCAGAATACCCATTTTAGGAGCCTGTCCTAAGGCGAGAATATTGGTTAGATTTTTTTAGACTTCAACTGAGAGAGAAATCTAAAATTTGCGTAACACTACCGAAATTTACACCAATGAACACAAGAAAATGTTTTTGAATCTCTTCCAGATTACTTACCTATTTAAGGACATATCTCTTCTTAAAATAGTAGTTAAAGCTGCTGTGACCAGCCGAACCATATCAGCATAAAGAAGCTGCTTATTTTGCATGGGAAAGCAGACCATAAGTAAATCTAGCGCTGATCGCTGAACCAGGACGCTGGAATCTTGGACGGCTGCACACAGACCAGATACCTACGAACAAATCAGAAACTTATTTCGGAACAGATTATTCTTAGGGAAATTAGTACGGATTGTTTTTTTCAATCTATGCCGTTAAGCATTAAAATCATTATCTACCATCGTTTCATATAGTACCTGGCATAAATTAAAGATCAAAACGCCACATTTGCTTCTAAAGCTTGTGTAAATTTTACATACAAATAAAGTTTTTTTAATGTATGAAGCTCATGTGGGTCCTAATCTTAACCTTTTGTTAAATTGTAGTAGTACAAATAACTAAAAAACTGGTCAAGTGCAAGTCGAACTTGCGCAATTAGTGTTCCATACGTTGATTGCCTTTAATATAAAAATTTTTGTTACGGAGGTATAAAATAATCAGTGATCAATGACTTCATAACACACTCGAAATGAGTTTTCAACAAGTTTTTTTCTGATCTTTACTGAAAACTGATGACCTTCATTTTTTTTATATACCAGATGAATTATTAAAGGTAATGCACTCGTGATCATTTTTGTTTAATTTACGCCCTGTGGAGAATATTCCAGATTTTTTTCAAAATTTTTTGATCAGTACTTTTCGAGATAAGGGGGCAGCGATTATTCGCAATTTTTTAAAAATAATATAAAGAGAACTGTACGCAAGTATTACATTATATATATATATATATATATATATATATATATATATATATATATATATATATATATATATATATAACACATGGGCTGAAAAGTCCCGGGCCTAACAAAGAAAACACGGTTTTTTTTGGTTCAAAATTAGCTTTATTCATCAACGTAATCTCCATCAAGAGCAACGCAATCATTGCAGCGCCGCTCTAACATTTCAATACCACTTTTGTAGAACGATTTATCTTTTGCCTCAAAATAGGCCTCAGTTTCAGCGATAACCTCTTCATTCGTGCGAAATTTCTTACCGGCGAGCATTTTTTTCATGTCTGCGAACAGCCAGTAGTCGCTGGGAGCCAAATCTGGCGAATACGGTGGATGTGGGAGCAATTCGAAGTTCAATTCATGTAGTTTTGCCATTGTTTTGATTGACTTGTGACACGGTGCGTTGTCTTGATGAAACAAAATTTTTTTCTTTGCCATATGCGGTCGTTTCTTTGCAATTTCGGCCTTCAAACGCTCCAATAACGCTATATAATATTCACTGTTGATGGTATTTCCTTTCTCAAGATAGTCGATGAATATTACACCACGCACATCCCAAAATACCGAGGCCATAACCTTTCCAGCAGATTGTTGTGCTTTCGGGCGCTTTGGACGAGGTTCACCAGTTGCTGTCCACTCAGATGACGATCGTTTTGATTCCGGAGTGAAGTGATGGATCCATGTTTCATCCATTGTCACATATCGACGCAAAAATTCCGGTTTGTTACGTTTAAACATGGCCAAACACTGCTCAGAATCATCAACACGTTCTTGTTTTTGATCAACAGTGAGCAAACGCGGCACCCACTTTGAACAGAGCTTTCTCATAGTCAAATGCTCATGCAATATAAAGCCAACACGTTCTTTTGATATCTTTACGATGTCAGCTAACTCACGCAACTTCACTTTTCGATCATTCAAAACGATTTTATGGATTTTTTTGATGTTTTCTGGTGTTACCGCCTCATTTGGACGTCCACTGCGTTCTGCATCATCGGTGTCTCTACGACCACGTTTGAAGTCAGCAAACCAACGTTTTATTGTTGTTTCTGATGGAGCGGAGTCCCCATAACACTTTTCAAGCCATTGCTTCGCTTGAATGGTATTTTTTTCCATCAAGAAGCAGTGTAAAATTAAAACACGAAATTGTTTTTGATCCATTGTTTTGAAAATAACAAAAGTAGCGTCACTCTTAGCACAATAACTCACAAACTAATGAATAGAATATCATGAAATTTTAACAGCTGTCTTTTGAAGGTTAGTATTAACTGAAAAAAAGGTGACTGCAATAAAACTAGCGCCATCTATGTGTTAGGCCCGGGACTTTTCAGCCCATGTGTTATATATATTTAAACTTATGTTTTGCAAGCTTTCCTTTGACACCCCACTCGTAAATTTTTTTTTCACTTTCGATTTCACCCCCCAAAACCAACCCCTTAAGCCAAAATTTAGCTTTCAAAACTACACAGCTCCGGTGAGGCCATCAATCGGGTTGTGACAGACGGACAGACAGACAGACGGAGAGACACCAAAGTGAACTTAGTGTGCTGTACGGAACACTAAAAATCAGGGCATTATTACCGTATGCGGTAATAACCTTATGTAAAATATAAAAGCAAGATCTCTCTATTATCTAAATTATTGGCAAAACTCCTAAACAAATATAAAATGCGATGCTTTGACATTGATGATAATTTATATAGAAATATTTTCGAAAGAGTTAGTAAATATATTTTTTATCCTACAAAAATTAAATGAGAATATACCAATTAAAAAATAAACACTTATCACCCCTAAGAGTGCTGATTAATTAAATAGGTCCCTACATATCAGAACTTTCAAAATAGTAAAATCGAACGTATAGTCTGTCAAGTAAGAACGTGTTCGCGATAATTCATTCTTGGTAGATGCGATTCTAACGATTCAACAAAAAAATAGGTAGAGGGAACCTTTGTCTACGACGCATTTTAGTAAAAGTATTAGTCAATTCTGAACTTTCGTCGAAATCATGTAAAATCCAAAATGAGTCACTTGTTTGCGCGTCGATTCGAGGCAGTCGTTCTTTGTTTCCATCCAATGACACACAAAAGTCGGTATCGTTTGTGAGGAAGTGGGTAAATCGTTTTAACGATGCGAAAAGTGTGGTCGACTTGCCAAAATGTGGCTCGGTAAGCAAGGTCGCTTCGAAAGTCGAAAAAAAAAAACGAATTGTGTCTTTGTTTTTACGCGATCTGAAATTGACGCTGCGTCAAGGAGCGGCAAAATTAAGAAAAACTGGCTTGAATCTGTCCCATAAGACCATTCGACATCTTCGTGCTCACGATGTGAAATTCCGAAGCACGTTGAAGAAACCTTTGTTGGGCGAAAATCACGTCACTGAGAGGCTCGCTTGGGATCACGTTAAGATACTAGAGTGGCCCTCACAATCGCCGGACGCCAACTCTATTAAAAACGTTTGGTCCCTTGTAAAGAGAAACCTCAGAGGAAAGACTGAGGACTTTGACTTAGTTGTCTAGCGAGATTCGAAAAATTTGCAGAAAATCTCGTCGACAGCATGTCTCGAAGATGCCAGGCGATTATTGATGCAAAAGGCGATTGGACAACTTACTAACTTAATTGTGCCGTTGTTAGCACACCAAAGAATACATTGATGGGAAAAATGTTCTCGAAACCGTTTTTTTTAAGAGTACGAGGGGTTACGTTCTTACTTGACAGACTGTATGAGGTTTTAAAATCTGAGATAGACAAGTGCGCCGGAACACCGAAAGAATTTTTCGTTGGACCTATTAATGAAATGGGCAGATACAGCTAAAAATCAAATACATTTAAACGTGTAATTCACACACACAATATTTTAATGAAAAACCATTACATTACTGCAATTAAGAGACACATTTATAGTTAGTCTCAAAAATATTTGTGTATTAATATAATAGAAAACAATTTGTAAGAATGGAAAATCAAATTTGAGGACCGCCTAATTTCTAAAATGAAGGTAAAATGTAACGTAACACCATTCGTAGATAATACTATAGTCACGTATTTCGCCGACAATTTCTCTTAAACTAAAAACATTTTTTTCACCATTTAATACTAAATTTTGAAAAAGTCTCCGTTATGTTTATTACTAAAAAAACCGGCAAAGTGCAAGTCGGACTTGCGCAATTAGTGTTCCGTACGTTGATTGCTTTTTAAAACAAACATTTTTGTTACGGAGGTATAAAATAATCAATGACTTAAAAAAATACACCCCAAAGAAGTTTTCAACAAAGTTTTTTCCGATCTTTACTGAACACTGATGACCTTGAAATTTTTTTTTTTTATGTACCAGATACTGAACACTGATGACCTTGAAATTTTTTTTTTTTTTTTTATGTACCAGATAAATTAATAAAGGTAATGCACTCGTGATAATTTTCGTCCAACGTACACCCTGTTGTGAGAATATTCAAAAAATTTTTCACAATTTTTTAAAAATAATACAAAGAACAATGTGTGCAAGTATTATAATATATATATTTTTGAACTCGTGTTTTTACAAGCTTTCATTTGACACCCCACTTGAAAACCTGGTAAAAAAAAAACAAATGTAACTTCCGATTTCCCCCCCAAAAACTAACTCGTTAAGCCAAAATTTAACTTTCAAAATTACAGAGCTCTGATGAGACCGTCAATTCCTAATTAGTGCAACTTTCTATGTCAAATAGTTTCGGAGAAAATCGGGTGTGACAGACGGACAGATACCGAAGTGATCTTATAAGTGCTCCGTACGGAACACTAAAAATTACATAAAACTAGTAAAAAACAAGTCGTTTTTAATGGAATGAAAATTAAATATCCATAAATCAGTAAAATAAATTAATACAATTATTAGGATCGGACTGCTGAAAATGTAAGATAGAAAAACATGTTAACTACCTACGAAACAGTTATATACTGACTAATTGGAATTTTATTCAAAAATCGTTATTTAATGCCACTAAAATATTTAAAAACATATATTATTCATTAATTTATTCAGAATATCAATAGTTAATTTCAATATGACTAATTTAACTACAAAATAAAGTAGTTTAATGTATCTACGAGGATGTATGGAAAAGTTCTCGGCCTCACCAAAAAATTATTATAATATTTTTATTATAGTACCTTGAATAAGTTCATACTTTCTTTGGTTGTCACAGTGTAAAATTTTGCTGCTGTAGAATTTGTGATTTTTAGGTTAGAACGAGTTTAGTGAGACCAAGTGCAGCGTTTTTGAAAAAAATTTAACAACGTGCGATCATCAAGTACCTGTTTAAAAAAAGATTAATACCAAAGGAGATTCACGATAATATGAAAACAACACTAGGGGAATCTGCTCCGTCATATACCACTGTGAAAAAATGGTTGCAGAATTTAAATGTGGGCGAGAGGGCATCGAAGATGATCCTCGCTCCGGCCGGCCTACGACGTCTATGACTGAAGAAAACATCGGCAAAGTGTGTGATCTCATATTGAAAGGCCGTAGATAAACTATCAGGGAGACTGCAGACACTATAGGCATCTCGTATGAACGAACACAAAACATCACTGCCAATGAACTCGGATTTTCTAAGGTTTCCGCTAGGTGGGTCCCTAGATTGCTCTCAGTTGAACAAAAACGAATTCGACTCGCGATTTCTCACGACTGTTTGGAGATGTTTAAGGCTGATCCGCAAGATTTTCTTAACAGGTTTGTGACAATGGGCGAAACCTGGGTTCACCACTATACTCCAGAGTCAAAACAACAATCCAAGTAGTGGAAAAAATCTGGTGAACCGACCCCAAAGAAAGCGAAGGCAATTCTGTCGGATGGAGAAGTGATTGCGCCAGTTTTTTGGGATGCTAAAGGTATTATTATGGTGGACTACCTTCCGAAAGGCGAAACAATAACCTTACTATTGCATCCTTTTGCGTCGTTACGTCAAGAAATTAAAGAGAAACGCCCAGGATTACTGAGAAAGAAAGTTTTTTCCATCAGGACAATGCTCGCGTTCACACGTCTGTTGAGTCTATGGCGCAAATTCGTGATTGTGGTTTCGAATTACTGCCCCATCTGTTTCGAAACCTAAAAAAAACCTAAAATTTTTTATCAAATGAAGAAGTCGAAGCTGCAGTTCACCAGTATTTTGAAGACCTTGAGGAATCTTTTTTTCAAACAGGTGTGGAAGCTTTGGAAAGCACGTAGAAGAAGTGCATAGATCTAGGTGGAGATTACGTCGAAAAATAAAAATATATTTTTTTGTTTTCTTGACTAGGCCGCGAACTTCTCAATCCATCCTCGTATAAACTTAATTTTTTTGGAACTAACTATAAATTTATGTAAACCACAAAGATATTTAGACGTAACAATGTTTAAATGTATATAATAATTCGTTCCATGTTATTTAATAATAACTCTTGTAAATTCAAATTGAAAAAATTTGAAAATTTATATAACTGCTTCACCAGACAAAATATAAAAAATTAAAATAGGTATATATTGTAGTTTTAGCAAACATTCAGTATAACATAATGGAATATTACTTACAGGACGCCTGTTTTAGCGCCCCAAAGGACTTAAAAAATGACAGAGCAATAAAATATAAGAAATATCTTAATAAACACGGTAAAAAATATTCCATTTTCGAAATATGACCTTCAAATCAGTCGCAAATTGACTCACTATTTTGTTGAACAAATTTGCCCATATTTGTTTACAAATGTCCAAGATTATTTTGAAGATGTCAAATATGTTAACGTTTTGGGAATAACTTTGACAAAACTTATTTTTACCTAAAAAACGTACCGCTCTTTTTGATAGCGGCACACTGTTAAATGACAATAACGATTTTTTTATGTTTACTGCTGAGAGTTGTTAATGAGCAATCATTTAAAACATATTTCAAACAAACAATATTTGTAGTGTAATTCGCTCAAGGTCATATCTCGAAAAAAGTGTTGATGCTCTATCACAATTCAAAGATCTTTGAGATGCGCAATTGTGCACCTCCTATATTACTTTTTTCATTAAAGGAAGTATTATGTTCGTGAAAAAATCACACTCGAAAATCCTTATTAGTGTTCCGTACGGAACACTTATAAGATGACGTCGGTGTGTGCCCGTCGGTCACACCCGATTTTGTCCGAAACTATTTGACATAGACAGTTCAAATACTAATATAAGAATTGATGGCCTCATCAGAGCCATGTAGTTTTGAAAGTTAAATTTTGACTTAAAGGGTTAGTTTTGGGGGGTTGAAATCGGAAGTGAAAAATAAATTTTTACCAGGTCATCGGGTGGGGTGTCAAATGAAAGCTTGTGAAAACACGAGTTCAAAAATATATATAATGTAATACTTGCGCACACTTTTCTTTATATTATTTTGAAAAAATTGTTAAAAATCGCTGTCCCCCCCTTATCTCGAAAAGTACTGATCAAAAAATTCTGGAATATTCTCCGCAGGGTGTAGATTGAACGAAAATTATCACGAGTGAATTACCTTTAATAATATCTCTGGTATATAAAAAAAAACAAAATTTCAAAGTCATTAGTTTTTAACAAGGATCGGATACAAACTTTGTTGAAAACTGATTTGGGGTGTGTTTTCTGAAGTCACTGATCATTTTATACCTCCATAACAAAAATTTTTATTTTAAAAGCAATCAACGTACGGAACACTAATTGCGCAAGTCCTACTTTCACTTGACCGGTTATTATATTTCTTCACGTTTTTAGGAGTTTACATTACAAACAACAATTTCCAATTTTTGTCACGATAATTAAAGTGGGAACAGAACTCATAGTCTTAAGGCGAGGCTACTTCAAAGAAAGGACATGAAAAGAGTGGGAGACAAACTTCAACAGGTGACAATACTCTAAATTCTAATAATCATCAAATCCGAAAATGCCCAACTTCTGAGAAACAGAAAAAAATTTTAACATTTTTAAGGGACCATATCAGTGTGATAATTTCAAAAAATCCATTTTTTTACATATCTCGATGCATTAGATGTATAGAATAAAAGGTCAAAGTATCAAAGTCGGCCTATGTTGATTTTTGAAAATACAGGTGTCGCCTGGTACAGCTGCTCGGGGGACCATAAACTCGTTTTTGGAAGCGTCATGCGAACCGGAGCAGGTATTACAATTCCAATGCCGTAACGTCATCACGTAAGTGAAAGTTAAACATGTAATATTTCAGTGAACTCAAAATAGTCACAAAGGTAGGTACGTGGTAACAGATCATATTTATGTGTTACACCTCAGTCATTCTTTAAGCGCGTTTTTCTCAAAACTGCATTTTTAAAATTTGCTGTAACTCGAAAATAATTTATTGAATCGACTTAATTTTTTTTTTTTGCGTGTTAAGGACATGTTTTGTCATACCATGAACCATGGATTTTTTGAGTGGACCAAAAATGTCAATTTGGCATGCAAAAAAAACACTTAGTTGGCGAAAAATTTATACTTTTTTTTCTAAATGCCGCCATTTTTATAATTTTCAATATTTTTTAAAATCCATGGTTGATGGTACGGAAAATTATATCTATTTTAATAATCATTTTGTTTCTTTTTTATTCCAAGCAATGTGGACGCGCCAATCAGCTACTATTTTTTTTTCACCTGTCCCGTTACTGGGTCATAAGTCCTGTAAATTTCAATATTTTGGTTGGAAAATTGTGTGTATTTGTAAACAAATGGTAAATATGTACTCATCATTTTAAAACATTTGAGTTTTCTTTTAAAAAATTCTAGAAAAAATATCCTTATTTTTAAATAGTTACACTGGTATAGCCCCTTAATGTATAATTCGTTGAAATGCGTTACACATAACAGCTATGAATATCTTATGGAATATCCTTGTACTATAAGAAACAATGTTCAGAATGATATTTTTTGGAGTTAAAACCCTTTTTAGAATCACATACTTCAAATACACGTTTGGCAGTCATTTTCCGATCAAATTAATTTTTAAAAGAAGTGACATAATAATGCCAATAATATGTTAAAACTAACGTCCTAAAGTTTTTCAACGTACAATGAAGTCCGTTTATAACGAACTTCAAAAAATCACCAAAAATGGTTCGCTATATCCGAAGTTCATCACAAACAGTAAACAAAAAATATAATATCATTTTTGACTACCTTTTTATTTAGATTAAGCGCTAAATCTTAGAAAAATGAATAACAATAATTATTAAATTAAAAGAAAACGTTCAAAGGAAAATAAAACAACTCACACTAAAGTTATTATTATGTATGTTGATACATATACGAGTATAAACGAAAACATTAAAATACGTAGTTTATACAATAAAATCAGTAATTTACGTTTGTACAGTTTTACTTGAAAAAGAAATGGTGTTTATATAATTGTCAAGGTCACAAAAAACTACTCTAGTCATTTTCTTAGTCATTTCTGAAATGGATGGAACATAAATATTATATCTCCGTCTCCAAGCTCGTTTTCGTCGTCATTATCGCTTAAAATATTTCCAGAAGTCACTGAGGTCACAATTTGATTATTAGTTAATATTTCTCTCGTCATTAATTCATTCTTAGCACATACATATTCTTCAAAATTAAAGTGATTAAATATCTTTTTAATCTCGATTTCCACTGTACTTTGTTGAATGTCAGCATCGCAAACAAATTTTAGACAATCAGTAGGATCTTTTCGATGTTTTTCAATCCACTGAGTCAACGGTAGCTCATCATCTCAGTCATATCTACATTCCTTCCTTAAAAATCCGCCATGCTTAAAACAGTTTGCAATGGTTTCTCCACTGACTCTTTGCCTAGCCATATGGATAAAGTTTAGAGCGTCCAAGAGCGTTACGGAAAAAATGTTACCTTTATCGATCGTCTCTCATTTTCATAAGTAAAATCTTTCTACAATGACATTTTAAAGAATGTATCACACCTTGATCTATAGGCTTGAGCTTTGCACTTATGTTTGGAAGCATAAAAAACCAATTTTATTTGCTGTAGATCAACTTCAGAGTGTGCTGGACAGTTGTCAATCAAAGGTAATATTTTTCTGTTTGTGAATTTTAATTCTTTGTTCCATTCGATCAGTTCGTTTTTAAAAATTTCTGATGTCATCCAGGTTTTACTGTTTGATTTGTACTTTACTGGTACATGTTTGTTTTTAAAATAACTGGGATTGGCGAACTTTGCTATCACCAACAATTTTCTTTTCTTTGTTTCAGACATGTTTGCAGTTACCAACACGGTAATCCTTACTTTTGATAATTTTCCACCAGCACAATTCTCTCCGACAAACTTTAATGTCTTATCAGGCGTCATCTTGTAAAACAAACCCGTTTAAGCCGCATTAAAAATGTCCACGTATTCATAACTTTCTCGAATTTCCGACCATACATTGGCCAACCACTGATCAACAACAATCATATCCACTCCTGCAGTTTCTGCTACTATCTCACCCCTATTAATATTACGTCGCTTTTTAAATCGTTCAATCTAACTTCTAGAACAGTTAAACTTAGTAATATCGTGTTTGTCTTTTAAAGTAAACGCTTTACGTTTTTGTGTACTCATTTTAAAATAAAAACTTAAACATTCACTTTGCTACTTTGATCAAATATGCATTAGAATCGCATAACACACCAAGTGAATTGAAAATAATACTGCTCGGACTAGCGACGCAGCAGAAACAAGTAGAATGGGAGTTCCTAGCGAGTTTCGGTGAATTCCCTAGATCAAGTCGCGCGATATCGAGCACAGAGAGTGGCAAGTTCGTTATAAACGGATCCAAAACATCCAAATTTTGTTCGCTTTATCCGGAAGTTCGTTATAACCGGGTTCATTATAACCGATAAAAATTTGCATTGGTCTTATGGAAGTTTTTTCATGCATTATAAAATAATTCGTTTTAACCGGAAATTCACTATAAACGGGTTCGTTATAAGCAGACTTCACTGTACTTAATTAACAGCCAGTTTATTTTATAGATATTTTGCAGACCAATTTATAAACATTTAAGTCCATTATTGTATTTAGTATTGACATTTATTAGACCAAGGCATATTAAAACAAAAGTAGAATATACACTACAAAAAATTAATTATGTATAATTACACACTCATTGCATCGATGAATTCCTTGCATGTTAAAAAACACGATCAAGTGCAAGTCCAGCAATACCAGATAAATTATCAGAGGTAATGCACTCGTGATAATTTTCATTCAATCTACACTTTATGGCGAATATTCTAGAACTTTTTTAGGGTGGGGGGGGGTCAACGATTTTTTTGACAATTTTTTAAAAATAATATAAAGAAAAGTTTGTGTGAGTATTACATTATTTACTTATGTTTTCACAAGCTTTCATTTGACACCCCACTCGACGACTTTGAATTTTTTTTCACTTCTAATATCACCCCTCAAAACTCAAAACTAACCCCTTAAGTCAAAATTTAACTTTCAAAACTACACGGCTATGATCGGGCCATTAATTTCTATACTTATGACAAATTTCGACTTTCTACGTCAAATAGTTTCGGAGAAAATCGGCTGACAGACAGACAGACACCGAAGTGATTCCATAAGTGTTCCGTTTTGTAATTTTGGTACCGAATACTAAAAAGGAATCTACAAGATAATCCTTATCGATAATCGACTAAATAATTTAAGTATTCTATATATCTTTTGTTGTTTTCATTAATAAAAATGAACTTCACGATTAAGATTATGAAATAAAATTCTTTTAACGACAATTTTATTTACTCATTTCGTTATGGCGACCTCTAATATAGGTCAATTAATACGTCTTTAATTTTAAATACGTCGCGAAAATAATGTATGCAGTGTTAGATCAATTTTACGTGTTATACGTGGTAGCGTTTCATGAAAACAACGAGAAAAATTCTAGATAATCCAATTTTAGAAAGTGGAATAAGGAGAGAAACAAGAGTAACTAGGCTCTGATACGAAGCTAACCATAATTTGTTTTTAAGATGACAAAAGAGCGTGAAAAATTGCTTATTTTTATACATTTTTATTTTATATTAGACAGGGAAAAACCAAGAATACGTCATTATGTTCAGTACATAATAAATATTCATTACTGCAATCGAAATAATGATAAGTAGCGTCAATATTAATAAGATATGCAATGACTGCGTTTTTGTGGAGCCAGTATTTATATCTTGAAAACTATATGAGACACCAAAAAGGGTCACTTGAAGAAAATTTTAAAGAATTACCTGTGTAGTAAAACTCACATTTGTTAATTTGCGAGTTTATTTTCATTAAAGTCCTCATAAAAATTAGATACATTTTTATAGAATATTAAGGACAGGATAGATATTTCTCATTTTACTTTGTAGATCGTCAATTCAAAATTTTGAGACATGTAGGCAATTTTTTAGTGTAAGCAGCTTTATGTTCTGGACGAACATGTATCACAATTAATATAAATGACTTATGTATTGTGTGATATATGAAGAAGTAGCTTTATCATATATCACATTAATCCGTCGCAAATTTGTTAAATTCGATTTTGGAATATTAATACATTTGCCGCTGTTATAAAATAAACAATTTAATAACCGGTCAAGTGCAAGTTGAACTTGAAATTAGTGTTCCCCAAATGAGTTTTCAACAAAATTTGTTTCCAATCTTTCCTGAAAACTCATGATCTTGAAATTTTTGTTTATCATATACCAGATAAATTATTAAAGGTGATGCACTCGTGATAATTTTCGTTCAATCTACACTCCGTGGAGAATATTCCAGAATTTTTTCAAAACTTTTTGATAAGTACTTTTCGAGGGTGGACAGAGATTTTTCGCGATTTTTTATATATTTATATATATATAACACATGGGCTGAGAAGTCCCGGGCCTAACAAAGAAAACACGGTTTTTTTGGTTCAAAATTAGCTTTATTCATCAACGTAATCTCCATCAAGAGCAACGCAATCATTCCAGCGCCGCTCTAACATTTCAATACCACTTTTGTAGAACGATTTATATCTTTTGCCTCAAAATAGACCTCAGTTTCAGCGATAACCTCTTCATTCGTGCGAAATTTCTTACCGGCGAGCATTTTTTTCAGGTCTGCGAACAGCCAGTAGTCGCTGGGAGCCAAATCTGGCGAATACGGTGGAAGTGGGAGCAATTCGAAGTTCAATTCATGTAGTTTTGCCATTGTTTTGATTGACTTGTGACACGGTGCGTTGTCTTGATGAAACAAAATTTTTTCTTTGCCATATGCGGTCGTTTCTTTACAATTTCGGCCTTCAAACGCTCCAATAACGCTATATAATATTCACTGTTGATGGTATTTCCTTTCTCAAGATAGTCGATGAATATTACACCACGCACATCCCAAAATACCGAGGCCATAACCTTTCCAGCCGATTGTTGTGCTTTCGGGCGCTTTGGACGAGGTTCACCAGTTGCTGTCCA
The DNA here is from genome assembly GCA_019049505.1 of Pachyrhynchus sulphureomaculatus. NCBI lineage: Eukaryota > Metazoa > Arthropoda > Insecta > Coleoptera > Curculionidae > Pachyrhynchus > Pachyrhynchus sulphureomaculatus. The sequence continues at coordinate 60,182,106 of CM032453.1, read as the reverse complement.
CTCAGATGACGATCGTTTTGATTCCGGAGTGAAGTGATGGATCCATGTTTCATCTATTGTCACATATCGACGCAAAAATTCCGGTTTGTTACGTTTAAACATGGCCAAACACTGCTCAGAATCATCAACACGTTCTTGTTTTTGATCAACAGTGAGCAAACGCGGCACCCACTTTGAACAGAGCTTTCTCATAGTCAAATGCTCATGCAATATAAAGCCAACACGTTCTTTTGATATCTTTACGATGTCAGCTAACTCACGCAACTTCACTTTTCGATCATTCAAAACGATTTTATGGATTTTTTTGATGTTTTCTGGTGTTACCGCTCATTTGGACGTCCACTGCGTTCTGCATCATCGGTGTCTCTACGACCACGTTTGAAGTCAGCAAACCAACGTTTTATTGTTGTTTCTGATGGAGCGGAGTCCCCATAACACTTTTCAAGCCATTGCTTCGCTTGAACGGTATTTTTTCCCATCAAGAAGCAGTGTAAAATTAAAAAACACGAAATTGTTTTTGATCCATTGTTTTGAAAATAACAAAAGTAGCGTCACTCTTAGCACAATAACTCACAAACTAATGAATAGAATATCATGAAATTTTAACAGCTGTCTTTTGAAGGTTAGTATTAACTGAAAAAAAAGGTGACTGCAATAAAACTAGCACCATCTATTTGTTAGGCCCCGGACTTTTCAGCCCATGTGTTTATATATTATATATATATATATATATATATATATATATATATATATATATATATATATATATATATATATATATATATAGCTTTCATTTGACACCACACTCGATGAACTAATAAAAATTTTTTTTTTTCATTTCCGATTTCATCCCCCAAAATTAACCCCTTAAGTCAAAATTTAACTTTCAAAACCACATGGCTCTGATGAGGCCATCAATTCCTATATTATTACCAAATTTCAACTTTCTATGACAAATAGTTTCGGAGAAAATCGGGGTGTGACAGACGGACAGACAGACAGACGGACAGACACCGAAGTCATCTTATAAGTGTTCCGTACGGAACACTAAAAAAACTCTCACCTTCTTGGCTTGTTGACTATCTCAAGACGCGTTTCATCGTATCACGGCTCATCAGCTGGGCCAGGTTCAGCAAACACAAAGAACGCCACTTTAGATCTTATCCGTCTATCTCAAGACGCGTGTCATCGTATCACGGCTCATCAGCTGGGCTAGATTCAGCAAACACAAAGAACACCACTTTAGATCTTATCCGGGTTCTAACGGAAAACCATGGCAAAATAGATGCTTATACTGCACTCTGTCGGTGACTTATTTAAAGTCTTTCCGAACAAAGCGGCCAGACCACAGCTGACACTTAATTGCAAAAGCGCACCCTCTCAAGCTTCCCGCTTGGTGAAGCAACCAAGGCGAATCGAAAAATCCGCAATTTAGAAGTTGGAAGCCCAGCTGATGAGCGAAACGCGTCTTTGGATGGTCTAGCAAATACAGAGAACTTTTGGGAACAGCTTTAATATTGATATTATCTCTGAAGTGAATAATATGCGTTTCCTTACCCTGCAGTTTCAAATTTAGCTTGTTTAGCTAATCTAAGATATCAGATAAATAAGCTACTCTTTGGATCCAAGCTTCATCATTAAAGTATATCATAAACTCATTTTTCCTTTCATTTCTAAGAAACTGTTTTATTTCGTTTTTCAATTTAAAGACTCGGCCAACAACATTTCCTTTTAATAACCAATAAACAGCAGTGTAGAAAAGAACAACTTCGTGTTCAGAGTTCACGTTTTTGCATAGTTCCTTGAACAGACAAGTATTGAAAGCACTAGATTTTATATAATTGACAATCCTCACCAAAGAGTGAGACCTTCTTGCAATGGTTTTGGGGAGAGTCTTGGTAGCAAGGGCAAATCGGTGAATCATGCAGTGCAATCCCTTTCTTGGGGTGCCAGCTCTTTAGTTTTTGAAAGTATAAGGAGAGGTGCGTGTTCCAGCCGTCCACTGATTACGTCGCATATCTCGTGCGTTGCCAAGCATAAATAAATTATCTACCGTTAAATTTTAAAATTTAATTTTAGTTTTTAAAACTGATAACCGGCGACCCCCCAAAAAAGCCAAGGCCCCTTGTGGGTCGCGACCCACCGGTTGGGAAGCAACGATCTAAAGACTCCAGGAGAAGAGACAGAACGGGATGAAGGTCTTTGGTACTACAAATCTACTCATTGGAAAGAAGACAAGCAATATTTTTGAACTTTCCCCCTGTCCAAACGTTTGTTTTAGCTCCGACGGCTGAATTGATGTGCTAAGGAGGTTTATCTCATTTTCGAGTGCATGCAAGCTCACCCTGTTTTTTCAAATAAATGCCTTTCACACCAGCCAAAAGGCGTGAAAATCTGAACACCATCACAAATATTCGACGAAAGTAAGAAGGCATATAATCAAATGATTAAATACAAACTTTTTGCCTGTCCTAACAGTTCAAGATCTGTTTAGTCATTAACAAAATTTCACTGAATTTACTATAACAGCACTCACACGGTCAGACAATATTATTGTGTAAACATCTGATGAGAAAGACATAGACTTAGTAACTGAACTCTTTGCTTTAGATTCTATCGTCAACTTCCAAGGAAAACCACCACCACCTATTCCTAATGCGCAGTCAAAAATGCCCAATATTGTTTTCAGGCAGCATATTTTAACGAAAAATTAAAAATTACGGTACTGATGGAATATCTATTATCGTTCTTAAAAAATGCGCAAGCCAGAGAGATCTCCTAACTTGTGTTACACATATGTGGGGCAAAGCAACTGAACATTATGGAGTCTCGCTTAATATATCCAAGGCATTTGATCGTGTTTTGAATAACAAATTGTGGATTAAGCTGTGCTCTTATGATATGTCTGAAATGTGTGGCTCTCAAACTTCCTCAAAGATCATTCTTTGCAGGTTGATGGATTTCTTTTTAATATCCTCACTATAAACTTTGGTGTATCCCGGAGCTTCATACGGTCTCCTACGCTCTTTATATGTTACATTAACGATCTGCTGACTAATGACTAAAATTCAATCTATAGCTTGATATTCCACAACAGCTTTTAATAATGTACACTGTGCAAATCTGGGGCCTTGCTTCCAAATATACCCTGCACTTGTTATATTCTCTCGAGGGGAAAGCTGAATTAAAAATTTTCAATTTTGTCTCGTAAGTATCTAAAACAAACACAATTAACCTTTTTACACTTGAAGACGATCGTTTTTAATTTATAGTAAAACAAAGAGGATTATTTTTAAATTCTTTTATCAATAATAATTACTACTACGTAAATACAGTTGCCGAATTATGTATCTAATAACCATAAATAGTTCCATAATTTAAGATTTTTTTTATAAACAAAGGAAAAAACTATTTAAAATATCATTCATAGTTCTGGTTGATAAGCTATAATCTTTTTTGCTAAAAATATTAAACTAAAGCCTGACTAGTTGTGGAAATTTTAAAAATTTCGCTCATATACATACCTATCGGTAAATATTTATAAACTTGTAAGTGAAAACAATTGTACAGTTTTCATATCTTTAAACAAAAATTAAAACACTCTACTTTATCTGTTAACAGGCTTAAAAATGTAAAAAAATTCGGACCGGGATTTTTTAAATAGAAAAACTCGCTCTTATTATTTTCATCCTGTCTTTTTAGTGTTCCATACGGAACACTTATGGATGTTTGTCTGCCACACCCGATATTCTTCGAAACTATTTGTCACAGAAAGTTGAAATTTGGCACAAATATAGGAAATGATCGCCCAATTACAGCCGCACAGAAGAAAAATGCCCCGAAAAGCTGGCCTAAATGTAAGAAACAAAAGGTTCTATTTAGAGATTTTTACGTGTTTGAATACTTTTGCCAATTCCTCTACTATGATTTACGACCACTTAGGTGTATCTTCCGCTTGCGCCTGTCTCATAACTTTCATTTCATTTCGAAACATCGAGTGCCACGCAGCACGTCAGTGGACGAATTTTAAATGTGTAAAATGAATTTTGTCCCTAAAGGTGAGTACAATTTCTTTGTGTTTCTGGAATAATTAACTGCTCAATTATCGAGTTTTTTAAGAAAGTTTTACCAAAAATCTTTAAAGAAAAAGGAATAAGTTAAAAGCACCATTAAACTCTAACGTGAAATCAGTTGTAGCTTGTTTCTTAGATATTTTTTGCCAAAATATCGGAAAATTGAGTGCTAGAAGTCGCAAGTTTGGTATCTGCGTTACTTTTTGTGCGAAGGTGTGCGTGGACGCCATGGACACGTCACTCTTACTTTCATGACGGCTTTTTGTTAAAATTCGGGCAAGTGTTGCAAACTTAAAAAATTGTTGAAAAATTCGGGATAATGTTACAAAATTCAATCGATTAAATTAGGGAAATTGTTGTAAAATGTGAAATATAGTTAACAAATTCGGGTAAATGTTGCAAAATGAGAAAAATACTTTAAAAATTCTGTAAATTGTTGAAAAATGATAAAATTAGTTAAACAATTCGGGAAGATGTTGCAAAAGGATAAAATTAGGTAAACAATTCAGAAAGTGGCTGCAAAATGGGACAAATAGTTCACAAATTAAGGTAAATGTTGCAAAATGGGAAAAATACTTTAAAAAGTCTGTAAATTGTTGCAAAATGATAAAATTAGTTAAATAATTTGGGAAAATGATGTAAAATTGTTTACAACTACGGGAAATTGTTATTAAAATTAAAAAATATTTGAAAATTTCAATAAAATGTTACTAAATTCGAAAAATAATTTTACAATTTTGGAAATTGTTGCACCGTGTAGCAAACTGTTTAAAAATTCTGGAAGTTGTTGCAAAATGGTAAAAGTTGTTTAAAAATGCAGGAGAAAGTGGCAAAGTGGAAAAAGATACATTAAAAATTCAGTACATTATCGCAAATTTTTCCAATTTTATTTAACTATTACAACAATTATCCAAAACTAATGGAAAATATTGAACTAAAATGTATGTATTCCTTATTTTTACAGAAAATGCGTGTGACAAAATAGACATTTCTTTTACAAGAAAAGACATTTTCCTACTTGTCAAAAATCTATTACATGATAACATAAATGTAATTATTGCCACTATTGAAGCGGAAGTGACAAAAAAAACTTCGCATACATATATTCTGTCAGAAAATTCAAAGAAATCGATTGTCAAATTAAAGACAGAATTTCGAAACAGATGGCAAGAAATCCACAGAATCCAAACGCAATTCTTCGTAAATTTTGATGACTGGCTCAACGTTTGTATACCGTTAACAAATAAGTATGAAACGGAAAACACGGAAAAAAACAGAAAAGAACACCTCAGGGTGCCCTTTATTGGGTTAGGACGATTTAAGTGAGCGATCAAAACGGAGGAGGAGGGCATCTATTCGGAAATAACTTAGGTTTTCCAGAAATAGTCCATCATTTGGGAGCCGACATTTTGTTTCTTGAAATTTGAACTTCATATTCGTAAACATATACCGACTTTTGTCGAAACCGAATATTACCTTCATATTTTGGCTAGAGCTTAGAGACATTTTTCTTCTGTGAGCCGTCTAGTCATGAAAGTTAAATTTTGACTTAAGGGGTTAGCTTGTAGGGGGAAGTGAAAATACAAGTTCAAAAATATATATGATGTAATACTCGCGCAAACTTTTCATCATATTATTTTTTTAAAATTGCCAAAAATCGCTGTCCCCCTCTTATCTTGAAAGGTACTAACCAAAAAATTTTGAAAAAATTCTGGAATATTCTCCATAAAGTATAGATTGAGCAAAATTATCACGAGGGTATTAGGTGTGGTAATTTATGGAATAAAACAAAACTATTTGTTTTTGACAATATGGTGTTTTTTTTTGTGGAAAGTTGTTAATTGAACCAGGACTAAGAGCCACAAAAGATCAATACGTATTCAGTGCAATTAGTAATATCATTATGACTGGTGACCAACGGATAAGTACCGAGATAAAGTAATTTTATTTTCTTTGTTTATAATTAAACAAATATTTAGGTAGTAAATATTTGTTTTAAACTTTTACTACAAAGATGACTCGCTTTTTGTATATTCTTCTGTAATCACGGTACGGAACACAAATTGTGCAAGTTAAACTTGCACTTGGCCGATTTTTTATTTTTCTGGGTTTAATTTCTATTACTAAGAAATATGCTGCTCACCATTAATCCTATATCATGTCCCATCAAATACAGCTGATCTTCCATGGGTAACTTCCTACTATAATGGGCCAATACGTAGGTTATAGCTGGCAATCTTACAGGACTATTATTCGCTACACACTGCCATATACAAGTGTAAAAATATGGTGGATCAACGCCCTCGCAAACATTTTCTAATAATTCATTAGTCCTAAAAAAAAATATATAATAATGATTAGCTTGATCTTACGCATTCATGGGTTAAAAAACTGTGAAGAGTAGGTATAACTTGCATAACATAAAAAGTTTAGATTAGATTTTTTTTTCACGGAGCTATGCAAACCACCACATAAAAGCCCCTAAAAGAAGTCGAAAGTTGCTAGGCTTGTTGCGCGAACACAACGGGTGGGAAAAAAAGGTGAGGTGACATAGCATAACCTCCGTCCTTAGAAATGTAGTCCGTTCAGTATTATTTATATAGCGCAAATAAAGACCTGTGTGGCCAATAACTTAAAAAATAGGTGTAAAAAGGAGAATCGAGAAGTTATGCAAATGTAAAGTGTGCTGGAGTGTTATTTCGTCAGACTCTCCATACATATAATGCTCCTATATAGCTAGCGCCCTATTTTCGCCTGTAAGCAAAGCGAGTGACATTAAAGAGAGATGCAAGAAGAGAGCAGATTGCTAACGCACATACGCGCCTCTTATATACACTGTAAAATTTCCGGGAACTCACAGAATTAATATGCTCTGATATAACGCATGCGCAGTTCGTGTAAAGTTCTGAGTTAGGGTGCGAGAGAGAAACGATCGTCTATACTCTACTACCGGCGGCACACCTCTCTTTCAGTCTAGCTATATAGGAGACTTTCGATCTGCCAACACGCAACAATTAAGCACCGTAAATTTCTCACAAATCCGTAATTTGTAAACATTTGGGCCGCTCCCTGAGTTGTCGGTGCGGTATCGTTTTTCTCGGTGTGCTCAGTACCGATTCGGTAACGAAAACATGCCGAACGCCTATATTTCAATGAAATCCACCTGACTTGCTCCGCGCCCGCGCAAGTCAGGCACACCGAGAAAAACGATACCGCACCGACAAATCAGGAAGCTTACATAAGCTTCGTCTGTTCAAATGCAATTTAATGAAAAATTCCGAACATGGTTACAATTCTTGTCCTATATGGTCTGAATTTGTGCTTCTTTAAAGTACGACTTACGTTAGTTCTTGGTAGTCCAGTGGATTCTTTTAACTTAGACAAGGCAAAATCGGCGCCATCGTTGGAAAAAATTTTCTAATTGAATTTTTTTTCATAACCTTCTCCAGGAGATGCCCCTGAAAGAGGATCAACATGTTGCCGGGCGGTAACCTGGTCCGAATTTGTTTAAAAACAATTTTTTTTAAACAAAGTCCAAAAATTGAAATTTTCGCCCCGGAACAAGTTTTTTTAGGTAAATTGGACCATTTTGAACAAAAAATGTCTCTTGTGAATTTTCTCTAAAATGCGCCGTTTTCGAGATATCGGCGATTTTAGGTGCGAGAAAACGCGAAAATGGCCACTTTCACCTCCCAATATTGGGGTCAAAAATTAAAATTTTCAATGTTGCCAAGTGTCCAAATTAAAGTTTGAGATCTCTTCTACAAATTACCGTAGGAAATATTGCAATATCTTTATTTTTAAACATTGTTTTTTAACAGTTAACAAATTGCGTTCGAGCGCCCGCGGCTGCATCGAAACTGTATACATAGATATATACGCAACGCCCGTACGTAGGCGCACGGAACTGTATACGCACTGCGATGCTCTATAAAGCTTTGTTTCTTGATTTCTTATTAAAATTAATATATTGAAAAGTATGTAAAAAATATTTATTTATTAAAGAGTAATTGTTATATCAAATTTAATTATTATAACAAATGAATATAAATAAAAATTCAATATTCGATTAGGATGGTAGAAGAATTAAAACAATTTTATGAAATGAATAACTTATATATATTTAATAGAATTTTCGCAAATATTTAAATTACACCCACACATGAGTATACAACTTACGTTGTTGCTTTTGCAATTACATGCATTAGTTTTACAATTTTTTTGTACATTTACATTGCCTAATTAACGAATCTGGTATCGAATTTTTTAACATGAATTTGGGTAACAATTCACCTGTTTCTATAGTGTAACCAAATTCTGTTGCATCTAAATGTCGATACCGAGAATACAATGACATTTTCCATATGTACGTTTGTAGTGAAGCTCGTGAAATGTGCAATTTTAAAGCATCGGATGTATTTTCTGCTTCCAGTTTTTTGAGAGCATTTTCCCGACGTACAATTTTTTCTTTACTTACATAGGAAGCATAACACTTTCTGTGCCAAGAAAAAGTTTGTTCACTGTTACTTGGATTATATAAATCGTTAAATTTTGTACTTATGTCATCTTTCCGACGATTAGCTGCTTGTTGAATTTTTTGAAATGATTCAAAATTTGGTTGTTGTACAACATCATCACACTTACCACAGAAAATGCACTTATGATCACATTTAATTCGTTTAATAGAAAAAGACATAATTACACATGTACATACTTGTAAGGGCGGAAAAGAAATGAATAAACTATTAAAGTGTCCGACTCTTATTTAAGCAATAGCATGTTTGAACTTTTGCATGATACTTCACGTTACAGCGAGTTGCAGCGCGTATACAGTTCCGCGCGCCTACGTACGGGCGTTGCGTATATATCTATGTATACAGTTTCGATGCGGCCGCGGGCGCTCGAACGCAATTTGTTAACTGTTAAAAAACAATGTTTAAAAATAAAGATATTGCAATATTTCCTACGGTAATTTGTAGAAGAGATCTCAAAACTTTAATTTGGACACTTGGCAACATTGAAAATTTTAATTTTTGACCCCAATATTGGGAGGTGAAAGTGGCCATTTCTCGCACCTAAAATCGCCGATATCTCGAAAACGGCGCATTTTAGAGAAAATTCACAAGAGACATTTTTTGTTCAAAATGGTCCAATTTACCTAAAAAAACTTGTTCCGGGGCGAAAATTTCAATTTTTGGACTTTGTTTAAAAAAAATTTGTTTAAACAAATTCGGACCAGGTTACCGCCCGGCAACATGTTGATCCTCTTGTTCCGGGGCGAAAAATTTCAATTTTTGGACTTTGTTTAAAAAAAAATTTGTTTAAACAAATTCGGACCAGGTTACCGCCCGGCAACATGTTGATCCTCTTTCAGGGGCATCTCCTGGAGAAGGTTATGAAAAAAAATTCAATTAGAAAATTTTTTCCAACGATGGCGCCGATTTCGCCTTGTCTAACTGTCGGGTTGAAGTGTTGGGAATATTTCCGATAGTTCCTAAAACTGCTATTTCTTCTGACTCCTTATCCCTGTTTGATGCATAATTTTTGGGTAGTTCCTTTTCAAACTGGCCACTATTAACTAGGTTATGTCGCAATCGAGCAAATATATCCTTGAAGGATTGACGCCTCTCTGGATACCGTTCGTGGTACAAATTACTATCATATCCCATTTTTCGTAATTTTCAACTTCAATGCGATTTATTTGACAATTCAATAACTGAACCTGAAGTAAAATTTGACAACTACGAGTAAACAATTGAATTAAACCATATGGCCGCTCCGTCCAAAGCCTACTTCACAAAATGTACATTTAAAACTCGCGTAAAAACTGAAAACCTTTTTATTTTAAAGAAGATTTAAGCAAAATATAAAGTATGCTATATTTTTAGAATAGTAATTTAAAGCTCCATTCGGATAAGGAAAAATATACAGGGTATCCCATTTAAAAATATATATTTTTGCGTTAATAACTATTAAAATATTAGTTGTAAAAAAATGTAACTTACACTGTTGAAATCCACGTGAAAAAGTGCTTCGAGAATGTTTTTACGGAAATCAAAAATTTTCAAAAGAAAAAGAATTACAAACATTTTTCCAAAATGCAGATTTTTGAAAAAAACACCGTGTATATCTGAAACGGTTTTCACCATCGAGTTTATCATAAAAATTGAGCCTCAGACACCGACATCAGTTTTCATCTATCTCCTTTAGGTAAAGGGGTTTTACCTTTAAAAGTGTCCAATTTGAACCACCCTGTACAGTGGATACCATACCAATGTAGCTTTATGCGCAATTTATGGACCATATTATAACCTCTGATTAAGTTTACCAGTGTGATTCCTAATCAAAACAAGTATCAATGCGACGGGTACAACAAATGAAGATAAGTAACCCTCCAAAGCATGGTTTAGCGAATGCTGAGGAAGTTTATGGCCACTACTTTCTGGGACATAAAAAGAATTATTCTTGTCGAGTACTTTCCAAAACAAACTATAAAGACAGGCAAAAAAATTATCAACTAATCATCAAATATAACGAATTTAATCATGAACCCCACAGTCCTGGTCCAGGACCCAGCGACTAATATCTGTTTAAGATTTTAAAAAAAAAAATCTGAGGCTCAACCGTGTAACAGTATTTCGCAGGCAAATCACCAAACTTTGAAGGAATCGAAATATTAAACCAAAGATGTAGGAAATACATTGGGACAGATGGAGATTATATTGAAAAATAAGTTTTTCTGTATTGGGTTCACTTTTTGTCAGACATCCCTCGTACTTGGTATGAAAATTAAAACCAACTGATATTGACATAAATAAGTTCATCTTCACGTAGTTCTAACTTAACGCCGATGAGTTTCTTCTTATGGATATACTTCAAAACTAAAGTTTACTACAATAACAATGCTCGCTCGCCGTAAGAATTAAAAGAAAATATTCGCAAAAAAAACATTTGACAGAGCTTACAAAAACGGTCGTGCCGAATAATGAATAGAGCCAGAAACGTAAATATTCACATTTGGATAACATTATTTTTAGGAAATAATTTTCCAAGAATTTTGGTTTGAAATACAATAACGATTATTTTCACTTATTATTTTTTTACGGTAAATACGAGGCGTATTCGAAAAGTAACGGCTGTTTGCTTATATTTAAATATTAACGGATCTAAACATGCCGCGCCATCTATTGATTGTTTTCGAAGCCACTGAAGTTATTGTTTTGATTCAGTAATCATTTGCCTGTCGGTGAATGCAGACAACAATGTCCGCGAATATTGTTGCTCCCGCTAGTTGCGAAGTGCGTGCTGTGATTCGATTTTTGTGTGCAAAAGGATTATCAGCTGCTCAAATTTATCGAGAGTTATGCCTACTTTATGGATCTACAGTAATGAGTGGAGGAAAGGTTAGACAATGGTGACGAGATTTCAAAAATGGCCGCACAAATGTGCGTGATGAAGACGGAGAGGCGGGCCCAGTATCTAGATCGATGAAATCGTTCAATAAGTGGAGCAAAAACTGTGATCTGATCGACGATTGCACTTGAAACAGTGGCTTGGTGGGCAACGATTTGAAGACGACGAGGAACTCAACAGCTGTTGTCAACTGGTTCAATTCTCAGGCAAAAACTTCCATGCAGAGAGACTAAATAAGCTCGTGCAGCGTTACCAAAAAGTGCTTAAAAGTGAAGTGCAGTATGTTTGTAGGAAACTAAAACCATCAATAAAAACTTTTTCTAACGAAGATATTCTTTTTTGACCAAACGGTCCTTACTTTTCAAATATGCCTTATATTTTAAAATTCAGTTAAGTTTTAAAAATATTTACTGTAAAAAAATAATAAGTAAAAATATGAAGCATCTTGTATTTCTTTAATTCCGGGACCTGATTTTCAAACAACGATCGTTGTGTACATGCTACATCAAAACTATATTATACCTACGGAAGCCTAAGGGAAAGACGTCCAAACTAATACATTAGTTATTATCCAAATTTACATCAGGAATTCAATTTTTATTATATTACCACTAGATGGCCTGTGTGCTTAGTGGTGGTTTAAGTATACGGTTTCTTGTGACTCGTGTTATTCAAATTAGTTTGCATATCATTTTTTAAAGAGCAAAGAACTATTTTATGTATGGATTGAACAATTTTCTATTTATACAAATTAAAATTTTGAATGGATTCTTCTTCTTCTAATAGTACTTCATCCGTTCCGGACATTAGCGATTAACAGAACTATTTTAACTTTATTAGCAGCAATACGAAAAAGCTGTATCGAACTTAGATCGAATCAGGCTCGTAGAGGTTTTTCATCCAGGAGTGACGTCTTTTGCCTGGTCCTCTTTTTGCTTCAAACTTGCCCTGAAGTATCAGCTGCAACAGTCTATACCGGTCATGCCTCATGACGTGTCCAAGGGATTCCAATTTGCGCTATTTCAGCGTCCAGGCCAGTTCCAGACCCTTTTCCATTCTCCTGAGCATCTCGTTATTAGTTACGTGAATTTTCTGGATACGTCGGTATAGCCACATTTCGAAGGCATTTATTCTCCTCATTACTGCTTCGTTGATCGTCCACGATTCAACTCCGTAAAATACAACAGAGAACACATAGCAGCGCGACATTCTGACCTTCAGTTGCAGACTCAAATCTTTCGAATTGAATAAGGTCCTCATTTGAATCTTTTCCACGCGACATCTAACAGATCTAAATGGATTTTTAGGCTTCACAATTGCAATAGCGATTATAGAAACTCAATGAGCCCAACCAATCTCACAAAATTATTTATTTTGGCTTTTAAGGGTTTTATTTTATTAGCACACTCTATCTATGAGTGGAAGTTACTAAAATAATGCAAAAAATTCCTTAAAATATTTGAATTTTTTGGTCATTTTGTTAATTTATTTTTGAATGTTTGTGGTGTAGATAATAAAAATGATAAAGTTTATCGTTTTAAAATGTTTTAATCAATAGGAGATTAAAAGGATAATTACGCTCGAACAATATGTACGCCACACATGGCTACAGCTTAAATTTAATAAAACTAATAAGCTTCATTATTATTTTACAATAATCTTATCGCGACCTCTCTTGCCAACGAGAAGAGGCTCTGGAGCCCCCTAACTTTGATGTTATGTGGTTAAAAATAACGACTCAACAAACCACAAGGTTCATCTGCATCCTCTATCGACCGCCAAGTGATACTAACTTTAGAACACTTTTCGCTTCTCTTGCAGACACAATCGATCATTTACAAATTAACTATCCAAATGCCAAAATTGCCATCCTGGGCGACTTTAATGTCCACAACATCAACTGGCTTAAATATTCAAATATTACCGACGAACAAGGTCATGAAGCTGAATCATTCTCAATCAGTGGTGGCTTAACTCAGCTTATTGACGAACCGACACGGATCCCTGATCGAGATGGGGAGTTCGGCAGTCCTCTTGATCTGTTTTTAACCACCAATCCGGAGATTTACAAGGTCACCGTAAATCCGCCGTTGCTTAGGTTCTTCCGACCATAAACTGCTTTCGACATCGATTGTCCTACCAGTCAGTGACAGAGAGGCGCCTAAACCGCGCAAGATTTGGCATTACAAATCTGCTAAATGGGAAGATTTCACGGAATATTTTCGAACTTTCCCTTGGTTAGACGTTTGTTTTTGATCCGACGATCCATCTGACTGCGCCAGGGAGGTTTCCGATGTTATCTTAGCTGGTATGGAAGCTTACATTCCATTTTCGAAGAAATGTCCTTCTAACGGCAAGCCTTGGCTGGACCGAAAATGCAAAGAAGCTATTGCTTGTCAACATTTTGCCTACCGACAATGGCGTGAAAATCCTAACACCATAAATCGTAACACCTTTGTTCGTGTCCGGAACAGATGCAAAGAAATTATCGACGAAACCAAGGAGGCACAATTAGAAACAAACTTCTCACTTGTCCCAACAATTCCAGGTCCTTTTGGTCAGTCGCTAAGGCAGTTGGTCAAAATTTCACCAAATCCACCATACCACCACTCACACGGCTAGATAGTTCTATTGAAACGACACCTGTTGAAAAAGCAAACTTGTTGGCCGAACTGTTTGCTTCACATTCTACTGCCGATTTCCAAGGAAAAACACCACCTACTATTCCCATAGTGCAGTCAAGGATGCCCGATGTTGTCTTCAGACAGCGTATCATAAAACGTATTTAAATGAAGCTAGACACCAAAAAAGCTTCTGGCGCTGATGGAATGCCACAGTTCTCAAACAGCAGATCTTCTGACTTATGTAATACATGTTTGGAACAACGCAACTGAACACTTCGGAGAATCTCGAGCGGTTGCTCTTGACATATCCAAGGCATTAGACCGTGTTTGGCACGATGGACTGTTGGCTAAGCTACGCTCTTATGGTATGTCTGAAAAGTTCTGTTTGTGGCTCTCATGTTTCCTCAGAGAGCGTTCTTTACGAGTCGCAGTCGACGGATTTCTTTCTAACACCTTTACTGTTAACGCCGGTGTGCCTCAAGGTTCCATACTGTCTCCTACTCTCTTTCTTATTTACATTAACGATCTGCTGGAAAAGACCGGGAATCCAATCTACAGCTTTGCAGATGACAGTACGCTTATCTCTTCATTCGCTTTGAACGCTCGGACATCGGCGGCTCAGGCGAATATCCGCAGACAGCAAGAAGTCATTCAACTTAACAAAAACCTGGAAGAAATTCTATCTTGGAGTGACAGTAACTAAGTGGAATTTAACGCTACAAAAACCTAAGCGGCAGTTTTTTCTAAAAAAGTTAACATTGCTGAACCCGACATAGTTATGTCGGGGCACTCCATTCCCTTAGCATCGTCACTCAACAACATGAACATGTTGCAAGCAAAGCAAGGAGAGCTTCTCAAAAGTTGGGAATATTATTTCGAACCAGAAAGCTTTACACTCCACAACAACTGTTACTTCTTTACAAAGCTCAAATTCAACCAACTATGGAATACTGCTCCCATATTTGGGGCTCCGCTCCCAAACATACACTGCATTTGTTGGATTCCGTTCAGAGAAGGGTTGTTCGTCTGATTGGAGACCCAGAACTGACCGGCGGCGTTGATTCGCTGGAACATCGAAGAACGGTTGGCGACTTGAGTCTATTCTACAAGTATTTTCACGGAGAGTGTTCGAAGGATGTAGCCCGCTTAATTCCTCCCAGAGCGGTGCATGTTAGAAGTACACGTCGCTCCGATACTTCACATCCGTTTGAGGTTCAGCTTGTTACTCCTCGTACAACGCTTTTCAAGCAGTCTTTTATATGGAGAACATCATCCCCCAGGACTGTGTTTCGCACCGAGTACAATTTACAGCGATTCAAGAACAACGTTCCTGTAGCGCTTTAGGGACTTCCTGCAGCACGTGTGCTAGACCCATAAAAAAAAAATCTTATTATTTATTATCTTATAGCTTTTTTAGTTTATTTTGTGGTCCATTCAGTGGAATAAACTATATATCGTATATACTGCAGTACGAAACAAAATCTATAGTTATATAGCCTGATGCCATTTAGTGTCACTGGTAACAATGAAAAATATTTATTTATTTTTAACAGTTGGCAGGACAATAAGAAACTTTCTGTTGCATTTTATTACTAGACATCTACCAGTCAAATATTGAACCAATAAAATGATCGAAAAGAAATTTCAAATATGGCCATCGTCAACTTGAGAGTCTTTTTAAAGCACTCCTTTATATGAATATCGCCGTAAATTAAAAAAAAATTACAGATAAAACAAATTTAAGAAATGCATTAAAACTTTCAAGTTAAAACTTTTAAGCAATGAAAAGTTTTAACTTAGAAATTTTAATCAACGAGAATGTTCATTTGTTTTAGCTATCATTTCTCTTCAATTACTTTGATGCTAGTATATATTACTCGATCCCACCAATCATAACTACATTAATATTTTTCTAAAAGTGCTCTACAGTTACGCTATAATGCTAATTTACGTTGATCTGGAAGAAATATTAACAAAGACTGGATGAAAATCAAGATGACGCGGTTCTTACATCGTCCTCCGATTTAATTTACGACATTACTACATACTTAACACGTAGGCTGAAATGTTTAGCTACTTAAAACACTTTTTTTTGCAAAATTCGACTTTATTCATCAACATAGTCTCCTTCGAGAGCGAAACAATCAGTCCAACCCTTTTCTAACATTTCTATACCTTTCTTGTAGAGGGATTTGTCTTTGCCTTCAAAATAGGCCTCAGTTTCGGCGATAACTTCTCCATTGGAGCCAAATCTCTTTCCCGTAAGCATTTTTTTGAGGTCTGCGAATAAATAATAGTCGCTGGGGGGCAAATCTGGAGAATACGGTAGCTGAGGAAGCAATTCGAACTTCAATTCATGCAATTTTACCATTTCTTTGCGATTTCTGCCTTCAAACGCACCAATTACTTTATATAATATTCGCTATTGATGGTTTTTCCCTTCTCAGCATAGTCGATGAAAGTTATTCCATGCGCATCCTAGAAGCCAAAACCTTCCCAGCCGACTGTTGTGTCTTTGGTCGCTTCGGGCGGCTTTAACCAGCTGCTGTCCACTCAGCTGACTGTCGATTTGATTCTCGTGTGTAGTAGTGGACCGCATGAAAAAAATCCTTTTTATTGCGC
>CM032453.1:60152874-60160374 GCA_019049505.1 Pachyrhynchus sulphureomaculatus | reverse complement strand
CAATTTTTGTAGACATGGTATTATAAATTTTTATTATTATATTCCAATTTTCCAAACAATGACTACAATACCGTGTGTAATTTATTATATTTCGTTATAAATATTTAAGTAGATAATGTATGATGCATGTGTAGGTAGTATTACTCATTAATTTTTATTATCTTGGGAAAAAAACACAGTCTTCTCAAGAAAACCTGTAAATATCAATAAACACAAAAAACAAAAAAAAAATACGTAATTTTAAATTGATTTTATAATTTTATCAACTACTTCAAAATAAGCTCTCGAAATTGACTTGATTAATGAAGTGAAAACTGTAGGTAATACCTTTAGTAAAGTAGCTTTCAATTAATTTTAATGAGTCCTTAATCACGATATTTACTTAGTTAAATGAAGAAAGTATCAGTTTTTAAACACGTTGATTTTATAAAAAATTAAATGGATTTATTTCTGCTAATTCAAAAAAGGTCAATACAATTATCTAACCTAACATCTATAGCTTTTAACTAAACTTAACGTTGACATTTTATTTCACTAACAATACAATAAGTTTCTATGACAGTATTTTGAAAGTACTGAGTTTAGTACTGCCCTTTAATGTACGACATTTAACAGCTGGCTTACACCAAATATGACAAAATTACCCAAGTAAACAAACTACACTGGCGAGGAAAAAAATCGACCCAAACGATTTTACTTCATTTAATTTTCAAACGGTGGTATTATTTTTGGTATCATTAGAATGCTGATTTTCTACTATTTCCAATAATACCAAAAACATTTGGATTTCCAAAAAGTTTTACTGACTAAAACGGTTTTACTCAATAATACCGTTTTTACTCGCGCAGAAACGTACTCATTGCGCGCTATTCATCCCTAAAAAACATACACTTCATCGGAACTTGAACCGTCAACATCTCTACTATTCCTACTCACTCACGTCATCGAAAAATAGATACCACCCCGGAAGAAACGGCACGATGATTGCCCTATTGCAAGAAGGGCATAGCCAACGTGTACCATAGTCGCTGTGCAACTGCACCTGAGCAAGTCTCCAGAGTCTACAGACATTACCAGGAGACTGGCGACTTTACACGGAGACCAGGATCAGGAAGAAAAAGGTGTACCTCGGAGCAAGACGACCGCTTCACTGTCAACACAACTCTTAGAAATCGTCACTGGACCGGCGTTGAGGTCCAGCAGGAGCTCCGACAAGTTCGTGGTCGGGCTGTCAGTCATTAGACAGTCAGAAGAAGACTTAAAGAAGCTAACCTAACTCCGAAGAGACCAGCTAACGGACCCAAATTGACAGCAGTCCATCGGCAAGCGATATGGTCCTGGGGAGGTAATATAAAATATTGTTTTTATTTTTTGTCAATAAATCTAATTGTTAAACTTAAAATTTGTTTAATTTTTCCTTTCTCTTATCCCTATTTTCAATCTCCTTGTTTCCCATTTCAATCATTTCACTCACTAAAAAGCATAAGATATGCTATAGAATTTGAGATAATAGAATGGGCTTTCAAATGATACTAAAATCCGTAAAAATATATGAACACTAAATTCTAGGATCCATGTTAAATGAAGCCAAATAGTTTGAGTCGATTTTTGTGCTTACCAGTGTATTTAAAAAAAAACTGTAGTGGGCGGTGTTCTGGTTGCCAAAACATAATTGTATTGGATAGGCACTGCTTCTACTCTGTTCAGCTAACTTAGCAATGCAGTAATATTATTAAGTATATAGATTAATTCTCGGCCCAAACATTCCATCGATTATAGAGAACCCAATCAAATTGAAATATTTTTCCCCATTCTAAAGTATCATCTTTTAACTTTAAATCGAGATATAATATTTAATCCTACTATCAACATAACGTAAAAAATCAGTTGTAGACGGAATGTCGTTAGAGACGCAACATTTGAGACACTGCATCTCTTTCCAAGGTGACTGAAGCGAAAGAGATGGTTTGTTCGGTTTTGGGTGAAAAGGCTGTATCGCATAGGACATTTAAAAAGTGATTTCAGCAGTTGAGAGAGGGAAATTTCAACATTCAGGATGATGGAGGTGCTGGTGAATGAAAAAGAGTGAAAGATAAGTTGGAGCAAACTTTGGAGGAAAATCTTTGCCAAATGCACTCAGAGTGATGCAGCAAGCTCTGTCTCATTATCTACAGATGCTGAGATTGTTGGATAGATGTCTGGAAGGATATATTCAAAGCATCCATGAATCTTTCCATTCTGAACTTTGGGAAATTACCACTGGTACTGTAAAGACAACTGCCAGCATTGTCACTAGCATCATCAATGATCGCAACACAGATTTATTACAAATTGTCGTTGAATTGGGAAGTTAAAATAATGGATGAATTAGGACTAAAACATGCAGATAAAATAGCTCAAGGGGCGACAAAACAAACTAGTAAGTTTAGAAGATTGATTAAATTAGCTGAAAAGGCTGCAGAGATGGGGGCAAAAGGTGCAAAGTATAGAGCCGGTGCTTTTTAGTCATCACTAACAAGATTTATTTTTACGTTTTTCTTAAATCACCATTTTTAAACATGGGGTATGTACTTTCTCTGTTGAGACTGAAATAAAATTTTGCATATTTGTTCTGCATAGATTCTCTGAATGAGAATAGAATGAACTTTTCTGAAAAAGATTGTCCCATGAGTTTTAAAATTATGGATATTAAAACGTAGGCTGAAAGGTTTTTAGTCTAGCTACTTAAAAACCCTTTTTTTTTGCAAAATTCAACTTTATTCATCAACATACCATAGTCTCCTTCAAGAGCGATACAACTAGTTCAACGCTTTTCTAACATTTCTATACCTTTCTTGTAGAAGGATTTGTCTTTGCCTTCAAAATGGGTCTCAGTTTCGGCGATAACTTCTTGATTGGAGCCAAATCTCTTTCCCGCGAGCATCTTTTGAGGTCTGCGAATAGATAATAATCGCTGGGGGCCAAATTTGGAGAATATGGTGGATACGGAAGCAATTCGCACTTCAATTCATGCAATTTTGCCATCGCCACGATTGACTTGTGACACGGTGCACTGTCTTGATGAAAGAGCACTTTTTTTCCTTCATTTGGGGCCGTTTCTTTGCGATTTCTGCCTTCAAACGCACCAATAACTTTATATAATATTCGCTATTGATGGTTTTTCCCTTCTTAGCGTAGTCGATGAAAATTGTTCCATGCACAGCCCAAAATACAGAGGCCAAACTTTTTCCCAGCCGACTGTTGTATCTTTGGTTGCTTCGGGCGGCGTTCACCGGCTGCCGTCTATTCAGGTGACTGCCGATTTAATTCCGGTGTGTAATAGTAGATCCATGTTTTATCCATTGTCACATATCGCACGAAAAAATTCTTTTTA
This sequence comes from Pachyrhynchus sulphureomaculatus, assembly GCA_019049505.1. Lineage (NCBI taxonomy): Eukaryota > Metazoa > Arthropoda > Insecta > Coleoptera > Curculionidae > Pachyrhynchus > Pachyrhynchus sulphureomaculatus. The sequence goes on along the minus strand of CM032453.1, from coordinate 60,157,001 downwards.
TTGCGCTCAAATAGGTCCAAACAGCGCTCAGAATAATCAACACGTTGTTGTTTTTGGTCCACTGTAAGCAAACGCGGTACCCATTTCGAACAGAACTTTCTCATGCCTAAATGTTCATGCAAAATATGACCAACACGTTCTTTTGATATCTTTAGGGTGTCAGCTATCTCAAGCAATTTCACTTTAAGGTCATCCAAAATAGTTTTGTGGATTTTTTTTATGTTGTCCGGTGTAACCACCTCATTTAGGCATCCAAAGCGTTCAGCATCATTTGTATCTGTACTATCGCGTTTAATTTCAGCAGACCAGTAAGTGATAAGTGATTTTCCGAGGACAGAGTTCCCGTAATACCTATCAAGCCGTTGCTTTGCTTGAACGGTATTTTTCCTGTCAAGAAATAGTGTTTCATCAACAAACGAAATTCGATTTTTTCCATTGTTTTGAAAATATCAAAAGTAGCGTCACCAAAAACCACTGTAACTTGTAAACTAATCGTCGAAATGTCATGAAATTTTTGACATGTATCGTTTGAAGGTTGGTACTTCCTAAAAATCATATGGATTTTTTGAAAACGCCTACATCTATGTGTCAGAACAAAAACTTTTCAACTTACGTGTTATAAGAATAAGAAAATCCCCAAAATAAATTATTTTATCTTTACAGCTATTACATATTTTTTTTCTAATTCTCGAACTAGAGAAGTCTCTTCTTGGTTAGAACCAGAGCCGAAAGAATATACCTTCATCTGTTGTCTGGAAAGTACCTACACCATAAACCTCAACATTACTTTTGGACGTTACTCAGTTCTGTTCTAAAATAAATGTTTTGTATGTTGGGAATGTGGAATTTTTGGCACAATGACACTATATACCACCACTACACACCAAACACTTCATTTTTATTTTTGCCCTCGACGCGGGTTTCGCTAACCATGATAGCTGCGAGTCGATCATCGCTCCTAATGAAACTAACATCCTCGCGTCGAGTTCAAAAATAACGTGTCTGGTGTAGTGGTGATATATACTGAGTAGTGTAAATGTTTTGTGTTAAATGTAAGGGGAAAAGACTGTTCTAAGTAGATATCAACCCATAAAAGGGATAACATTTATTTGCCTTTCATTTTCACCACTTTTAATCATGTAAAAATTGAAGGGTTCAATTCAGGTAGATCTCCTTAAGGGTGTGTGTGGTATTGTCCTGTCGGCTCTTACTTAATTTTACAAGGAGCAACTTATTAAGGCCGCTAGCATTATATCAAATGCATTTACTTTAAAATCGGGTGTATTCCAAAGTAGTAATCTGAGAGCACGGTTATTAAGTATTTATGTACCTGGTGTACAAGTATGAAATGCGGATTTTTTTTTTCTAAAAAAAAACATGTTAAATTCGGAAAGAATGATAAAAAGTGCTTTATTCAAAGTATGCTCCATCGCTTATTATACATTTTTTTCTCATCTTTCGGGCAATTTGTGGAATACCACGCCAGTAAAAATCTTCCCCTTTTGCTGCTGCGAACCATTCATCAAGCTATTTTTCACATCTTCGTACGAACCAAAGCGCTGCTCAGCAAACAAGTGGTCATCGGAAGGAGCCAAGTCTGGTGAGTAAGCCGCATGGGGAAGAACTTCCCAGCTGAGTGCTTCCAACGTGTCGCGAACTGGTTTTGCCATATGTGATGGAGCATTGTCATGAAGAAAAATGACTTTGTGTTGCCTCTTTCGGTATTCTGCCCTTTTTTTCAAGCAGCGAACGGTTCAAATCGGTCAATTGTTGTTGGTAACGTTTAGTATTAACCGTTTCCCGAGGTTTTAACAGCTCATAATAGGCCACGCCCCTCTGGTACTACCAAACACAGAGCATAGTCTTTCTGCCAAAGCGATTCGGTCTTGCGGTCGATATGGATGGTACGCCTGGGTCTACCCATGATTTTTTGCGCTTGGGATTCCCAAAATAAATCCACTTTTTATCCCCTGTAACTATACGATGCAAAAATGACTTCCTTTTGTACCAAGCGAGCAAAATGTCACATGTGTTTTTTGCGCTTTTCCATTTGCCTGTCGTTCAACTCATGTGGTACCCATCTACCGGCTTCTGAATCTTTCCCATCTCTCGTAGCCGATTGGAAACAGCTCGTTGACTAACGCCCAATTGCTCGGCGAGAGTTGTTTTTGTGTTTGCGAATCATCTTCGTTCAACAATGCTTTCAATTTCACATCTTCGTATTTTTTTGGCGGTTTTCCACGTTCCTTGTCTACAACATCGAAGTCACCACTTTGAAACGTCGAAACCATCGTTCACACGTATCTTGCGATGGAGCATGTTCATCATAAGCTTCTCGAAGTCATCGGTATGATTCAACAGCAGTTTTCTTCAAATGAAAACAAAAAATTAATGCTATCCGCGAATGCTCTTTCTTCGGTATAAATTTCTACATATTGAACACAACACAACACTATGGACACACTTTTCCAATTTATCACTCGTGCACGTTTGACACTTGTTGATGACACAACAAAATGGTGCAGTGTCAAATATTTATAGCACAAACTGCATTGGTGCACCATCTGTTGTCTGAAATCCGCATTTCATACTTGTACGCCTGGTAAATAATATTAAGTCATATTTCCGACATTTTCAGGGATGGCCTAAAAGTATATACAGTCTATCAAATAAGAAGGTGTCCGCGATAATTCATTTTTGGTAGATGCAATTCTAGCGATTCAACAAAAAATCGGTAGAGGGAACCTTTGTCTACGACGCATTTTACGAGTAGTAAAAGTATTAATTGATTCCGAACGTTCGTCAAAATCACGTAAAACCCAAAATGAGATACTTGTTTGCGCGTCGGTTCAAGGCAGTCCTTCTTTATTCCCATCCAAAGAGGCCTAAGATGACACATTCCGCGGCCGCTAAATATAATTAAAAAGTCGGTATCGTTTGTGAAGAAGTGGGTAAATCATTTTAACGAGACGAAAAATGTCGAGGACTTGCCAAACGTGTTCTCGAAACACATTTTTTTCACGAGTACGAGGTCACGTTCTTACTTGACAGACTGTAAGAAGATATCCAGTGCCAGTGAGTGTGATGATCTATACTCGGATTTCAACAGATTTCATGTCTATTGGGAAGAAAATAGATTATTTGTTAATTTAAACAAGTGCTTTTCAATCATGCTCATACATCATCATAAAAAATAATAAATAATTGTAATATTGCGGGAGGTTTTTTAAGGGGAGAGTCAGGTGAAAGATTTGAGATTCTTGTCAATACGAAATTATTGTTCATTGTACACACAGATAATATTGTAAAAACTGCTTATAGAATGCTAGGATACGTCAATGGCATTTTATTATGCTAATATAATTAACCGCTTGATTTTGCAATCATCGTCAGGATTCCTACGTACATACAGACCGCGCTTAAATTATGTCTTGGGAAAATCGAAGGTGTCTTACTGACAAACTCGGTCTTTATAAAATTATTACCTGAACAATTGATTCTCTTGAACTTTTTAGCCCTGGAGGAATTTTTGGCATAAAAATTTATTTATCTTACCGTCTCATCTAACCAATAATTACTCAAGAAATTCTGCATTTTTTACCATGTGTAAGTATGCTAACTCTTTGTGAGATGAGAGAATTTAAACTTTTTCTCTGCTTCTCTTGGGGCTTTCAAATATATTCTTCTTCTTCTTTATATTAGGCATCCCTGCCTGTTTTTCTTTAATGTATCGTCGTTACAGGTCGTCGTTCTATGTTTTTCATGGTCGTCCTATACTCCTTCGGCCCATCGGTGATTTATCTCGAGCTATTTTTACTAATCGTCGTTCGAACATTCTATTTATGTGTTGGTTCCATTCTTGTTTTCTGTTTCTTATCCATGTGTTAATGTCCTCTACTTCACATATGTGCCTTATGTTGTCATTTGTTTCTCTATTCCAAAGTGTTCTTCCTACAATTCTTCTTAATGTTTTCATTTCACTTGTTTGTAAGTTTTGCGTGTTTCTGATCTTGTCTCTGCTGTGTAGGTCATAACTGGTCATACAGATTTATATATACGAGATTTTACTTTTGTTCTCAAGTATTTATTTTTCCAAATAGTGTCATTCAAGCATCCTGCTATTCTAT